>CM066151.1:10730000-11330000 GCA_033617975.1 Populus alba x Populus glandulosa | reverse complement strand
AAGCAGTGGTTCAGTGTGGTTACGTTGAGTTTATTCACTTGATTAGCAAATAGCAATTATGTTAACAGATGAAGTTTCCTCCCTCTAATCACTCGCCAGTAAACTTTTCCCGAGGAAGTTTCTATGAACTCTAGCGCGTTGCTTTCAAGATCACGTAAGCCACCATCGAGATATTTCTTAGTAAAACCTAGTCTGAAAATGACCTCACCAACACAAATGACATTCTCAAAAACGCTGTTTTCAATTGATGTCATGCTGCTATCTTTTTCTTTTTATTTTTTATTTTTTTGTTTAGATAAGGGACACACCCTTCAATAAAACCATGGATGGTGATTCTTGTCAAGACATGCCAGCCGGACCAAGGAAGCAGCGTCCCCCAACAACGAATTCTGGAAAGCGCTTTAACCATATCCAGCTTGGTAAATTAAATGCATCTAACGCAGTTGAAAGGATTTATTTTACGTGGGGCCTTGACAAGTCAGAGCAAATGATTGATTACTCCCTCTCCCATAATTGAAGTTGAAGCCACCATGTTAATGTTGTGGCGAGCACAACTGCATAAATAAACCAGTGGCATTACTCTTCTCCAAACCACTCTCTGTAAATTCGAGGGCTGCCTGCTGATTCAACCACTACGCCGGCAAAGAGTTGGCAGTGAGCCGGAGATAACCCGGGTAGAAGTCAATTCATGTACTAACAGAGAGGATCCTCGTAACCTTTTTGTCTCCCTGTGCTTGCCATATTCTAGCAACTTGTTATTCGACAACTTTACAAACATGTCAAGCATTTTTTTTAAATATCCAAACACATCAACAAGATTGAAACGTCAACATCACACAGCAAAATTTTAATAAGATTCCATAGCAGACGCAGAAAGTAGATAAACTTATATAACGCTTAGATAGCACATTTGTGTTCGACAAAAATGGCAAAGGATTTTCACCCTCTCAAGTTTTCATTGATTGAACCTTTTCCTATAAGAAAACAAAATAATACTCCGTCTTCATTTAAAAAGAACCTCTAGAAAAAACAGCTAACGAAAAGCTTTAAATAGTCATACCAATTGATAACTTGATGATGCTGGACAACAAGCAACCATCACAAAGAAAATTCTGCAAGAGAAGTTCCTTCTCCAAACTATTTCAAGCAAACAATCCTGAATAAATACTTTGGGCATGTTCGAATGGAACAAGAGCTGGAAGAAGCACTGAGGGCTTCGGCACTATGAAGCCCTATCAATTATTGTAGTTATCTCTCGATCTTCTTGAAATTGAGATACAGCTCTCCAAGTTGAGATTCACAAGCAGCTTCAGCTTCTGGGGCTAGATATTTAAGAAATGATTTGGTCAGGTCATATGTTGACACATACCGGAAGACCTTACCACAAAACTTGCGTGCTTCAGCCCGCCTTGATGGCTTTTCTGGCATATTTGTTGCCAATTCCTTTATCAGATGACTGAGTTTTTGCAGATGATTTTTCAAGACTTTCTTTGATGCATTGCGATTACTTTCATCATTACCAGAAGAAACCATTGACTTCAATATTTCTATTACTAGATCAAGTGCTTCAACTCGACGAAACTCCAACTTTGCCCTGCTACATTTCTCCAAAAGGAAACCAAAGAGATGGTGCCCGATCCATGGCCTTCTTCGAAATATTTCTGTCAAAAAATCAGATTTTATTTGAGATGTCTTACTCTCAAAATATCGCGCCAGTTCACCCTTGAAAATATCAATAACCCCCTGTAGTTCACACTCTGGAAAATTTCTGGCACCAATAATTTTCAGAATCCAAAAGGTTGAATCCTGAGCAAGGGAAACAATCATTTTGTGTCGCTTCCACATGGCCAACTGTTTTTTCTTGGATAAATTACCAGCAGATTTCTTTTTCTTTAATGGCTTTGATGCCAACTTTAAGTTCTTTTCCAACAAAGATTCAAGAGTAGGTAGTTGCACAGCATCACCCCTTGGGAAGTCCTTCGCTTTTAATATCTTCTTCTGCAAAATTCCCCATATTCGCTGTCCAAGCTGCTCACTGATTTCTGCAGTCTGAGGGTTAACAAATGCCCGAGCCAAGTTCAAGTACACCATCAGAACCTCAGGCTCGGCTGTAGAATGAAGACAACAACGAGAAAACACAAATGAGGATGCAGGTTTTTAATAAAACATCATCCAGAGAAAGTAAGGCAAAACAGACTTTCTAAAATTGCAACATAATGTAGAAATAAATAATTCTTGCACTGAGACTAGAGATTCAGCCGACAGCCAAAAACGAAGCTTGCCAAGCCCCAGGCCCAGGCATGAAATACCATTTAGCATTTCTGACAAGTCATTAACACAACCAATGTTATATATAAATGAATGATTCCTTTCTCATTGATCCAAAGCCACCGCTAAATCCAGCCATGAGAGAATTATTAGGAATTTATGAATTATGCTAGGACAAACAAAAGGCTAACTCGCATATCCCAGATAATTTAACACAAGAAACAGATGCTTACCTGGATTTTCATGTAGGTAAACCTCAAGCAATGAAAGGACACGAAGTTTGAACAGAACAAGCTGGGATTGGGCGGTTTCACCTCCAGCCTGATTCTTTCTATCTTTAAAAATCTGGGCAAGATAAGCATCCATCCGGAACATTGCATCATCATCCATTCCTCCATCAGAATCATCAGACAGCTCTTTGCCAGCTTCTTCAACCTCAGCCACTGCCTCAGAGTCATCTGTCTGTTCTTCATCCTCACCTGTTTCACCTGTCTCAGCTTCATCCATTTCTTCTTCTCCTTCTCCTTCTTCTACTTCTTCAATACCAAGAAAATCTTCATCGTCATCATCTCCATCATCTTTACCTTCTTCCCGATGTCTAGGTGGCTTCAAATCTTTCTTAATGACACGCAACATCCGAAGAAGTCCATCGTTGGTCACATCATTACAGAAGTACTTAAAAACCTAAAAACATAAATTGTTACCAGAGTTAATATCATGTTGTTGATGGGAATCCATGTACAAGAAGAGACATTGTTAGCAACCCTTCACTCTAACCAAATTGACTTCTTCCCTACATAAGTTGTGAAACAAAGATTATGCATGCCATGCACAATGATTGTTGAAAGCAACTCATACTTGACTAACAGTTCAGCTATTCAATCTGGACTCAGCCAGCTGCATCATTCCAGTAGCAAGTTGAATTTCCGAAATTCTCAAAAACAATCACAAAGAAATAATGTACTAACATGAAGAAACCACACATGATTACTCAAGAGCTTACCCTGTCATGAAAGTAATATAAAACTTTATTATAGAATGTGCACTGTAAAGTCAAATTAAGGTTGGGGACATATAGATATGCAACATACATGTGCAAATACAAATGCAAATTAACCTTCCATTACTGCACACACCTGCTCAATAGCAGAGCGCAAGGGAGCTGATGACTGAGGTAACAATGAAAGGAATGTATCCACAAGGACATCCATTAACTTAGGATCTGCATCATTATCCAACTCCTCTTCTCCTGAGTCAAGAAGATCAGAAGCTGCAAAAGCTTTCTTACAACATATAACAAGTTCAGATGCAGCTTCTGAGAATTCTCCAGGTCGAAGGAGTACTTGAAGCAGCAGCTGGATCAGCAAGAACCTCATTGCATGCAATTTATTTGCTTCAGCACCAGCCACACAATTTTTTTCCTGCATAATTAAAACATTTTAAAAGTTGGATTGCACAAGATTAAAAAGCTGATAAAGTGACAGCTGGGATGTTTGAGAACACAAGTAAATAAATATGATTTGCTAGCATTTGAAACTCGGGCAAAAATACTAGTTCTCAAAGAACTCGTAATAATGCAAGGGAAAGCAGTTATTGGCAAACTCAATAAGGAACAGTCCCACATAAGGCAAAGCCCGTGCTGAAAAAACTACAGGTAAAAACAATCTGATCTGATTCATATCCAAAGGTTCCCTCCAGTCATTCAATTTTAAAGTGTAATCAAGACATGCATCATATCTGTTATTTGAGGGTTCAGCATGCATCCCAACTCTAAAATCAGAACCAATTTGATGTCCATATTCAAATGTAAGAATAATTAGTGTTGCTGAAAGCAAGAACACAAAGCTTACCTCTCTGGAAAGCCTAGTTTCCATTTCTTGCAATTTTTCAAAAGCCTTTTCATCGTCATCACTCAAAGATCGAAAAAGAGAAACCGAAGGAATGTTTCGTAGTGTACTGAGAAAACGCATGAAGTAAGACCCAAGATCACTGTGGTCCAGGCCACTAGACAAAGAACGCAACCCCTCTATCTTTTGAGCATTTGCAAGCAGTGATTGGATCTGCTCAATGCACATTCTGCAAATAGCACTCGAGGTAGGCGCCTTTGGCCACTTAAATTTCTCCTGTAATTCAAAAGATGTCACTTCAGAGCCAAGAGATGCAGAGAACAGACCTTGAACAGCTAGAAACTTCAAAATTTCCTTCTGCACCCGAAACTTTGCTTCTGGCTCCAGCTTCAAATGTTTCAAAATAATTGGGAGGGATTCCACCACCCAAGTCTTCAAGAAATCAGAATTTGCCGTTGCACCATTTGAATCCTTATCCTCGACTGAACCCATCTCTGAATTGTCATCGGTAGTCTGACTCTGGTCTGACGGTTCTTCTGAAGCATTTCCTTCATCCACAAACATGTTCATTAAATTCTGAATAAACAACATGCAACCAGATTCAGTTTTAAACTCTGTCACCAAAGCTTTAACTGTTTTTGTTTTTGTGATGCCATCAAATCTTGCATTGCTGTGTCTCTGTAAAGCCACTATAACAGCAACTCTTCTGACATCATCATTTCCAACCCAGTCTGATAGCTCCTTGAGAAAATGCTGAACAACTTTATACAGCCAAGAGTCCTTTGTCGAAAGTACATCCACCATGCATTGCACAATTTTGTGAGAGAGAACATATGGAATGAAAGATGCAGGGAGCCTTGGGAGAAGGAGAAGGAGAATATCAAATGCCAAGTGCTTGCGATCATGCGAAGAAAGAAGAAGAGAGCCTTCGATAATAACTTCACAGAAACACCGAACACTCCTAGCAATTTCTTCTTCAGATGAGCTAGACTTGCGACTTTTTTTGTGCTTTTTTAGAGAATTAGAAGCTGACACCACATCTTCAGCTTGCATAACAATATCAGGTAAGAGAATATTTACCAGAACAGGCCATACACCATGAACTCTAGGCTGACAGAAAGTTGATTCCTGCCATTTTTGACAAACAATAACATCATGAGTAAATAATAAAACCTTTTATGACCATGAAATATTACTCTCCTGCACAAATAATTAAAGAATCACCTTCAAGCAGTTAATAATAGAGGACAAATGACCAGGCACAAAAAGTCTACTAGGACTGAACGGATGTGGCAAAAATTTTCCAAACATTTCACTATCAATGGAAATTTTCTCCCGAATTCTCAAAGCTAAAAGCAATGCATCAGGATTTCCGGCGTCAGGATTTCCGGCGTCAGTACCACCTTCAAACCACTCGCGCAGTCTTGGAGCTTCAAGAATGTGATTCGTCACGGCCTCGGTTGGCAACTGCAATCACAAGACAAGGCAGTGGAGGGATCAAGGATCAAAGATCACGAGACACTGAGGGAATTGCAAGACACGCATCCCAAGTGGGCATACGATAAGAACAGCCCACCCCCCAAAAAAAATAAAACTGAAAAGCCCCAAGGAAATAAAAAGGATGCAGCTGTCCAAGAAAATCAATTTTCTTCATTTGTCAGAATAAGGCACCTTTTCAACCAATTCTAATAGAATTGCAACAGCAGGCTCTTGCAGATATCGTTTTTTTGCAGCAAGGGAGATAAGCACATCAGTGAATTCTTTAATGATGAGGGTGTTATGATCAGAAATCCACTCTTCAGTCAGTCTTCTTGATAGGGCAAGAGCACCATAAGCAAATAACCGACCTAAAAGGCAATCTCTTATATCCTGCAGTGCCACAAAGAAGCAACTTCAGGAATAGTATGCAGAGAAGATAGCAACAGAATACAAAAGGGCCAATCCTCACCCACCTGACCCTTCATTGATGAAGAAACTTCTAACAAATCAACTATTAGTTTCAGCACTGAATCCACTTTGACACTAGGAATTGTATCAACTAACACTGTCAAGCCCAGTGCAAATCCTTGCCTTGCACACTCCAAAAAGCAAAACCAGATTATGTGATACACACAAGTTAGCCAACAACCTCACATTATAGGTAGCCCAAGTTTATAGCCACACAATAGATACTACAGTCTGCAGAAGAAATTATCCAATGCTTGAAAAGGTGACCATTTGACCATGTTCAGTTTACAGAAATGTTTTAAAGGTTAACAGTCTTATCCAGCTCATGTGAGATCTAAATGCCCAAACAAAGAGTTTTCACAGAATGTCCAGCAAAATATAATGCCCTGAGAAACAAGAATCAGATAATGGGTGCGGTTGCATGAAATGCAGGGTCAAAAGTATAAAGCAACTATTAACATGGAGATGAGCAGGTATTGAAAAATAAGCCAACGCAACCGATACACCAACCCAGCAGGCATCAGACATGATTGTGCAATTAATCACAGCATGAAGGTGATAATCAAACTAAACTAATGTATCATTTTCATCAAAAAGACAATTCTAAAAGTTGATTCAGCTCCAGGAAATATTTATCCTTGATGAAATTGAACTTCAAAAACATTGTGTAAAATTTATTGTTGGATATCATAAATCAAGTTTCCATCCCCTAACAGCGTATACAGAGAACCATAAAATTGGTTCAAAAGGTGTGAGTGTGTGCATGATACATAGCTTTCACAAAAAAGGAACAAGAGCACAGTGCGCAATTTAACCAATCATACCTCTCTTGATGAAGAAGCACCACGAACAAGCCTACGCACAGCGTATCTCACAGAAGGTGCACAATCATTCAACCCATCATCCTTCTCCGCTTCCAGTTTCAATCCACCTTCAACCACCTCCTTATTCTCCGTAACTTCATATGCCTTCTGAACCTCTTGCAACTCCGTGACCAATCTCTCCACTGCACCTTCTCTCACAGATACATCCACCGATGCCAGGTCCTTAAAGACACCAATATGAAACTTCGGCAACGTCCCACTCGAGGAAGCTCCCATGTGCTCTTTACTTTCGGTAACCTTGGAATCAACATCCATTTTTTTAGTCTTCACTTCCTTACTCTCTGAAGCAGCATGTAGCCGCTCTTTATCCAATGCTTTCCTTTTCTTCCGTCTTTCCATGGGTTTCATTGAGCTAGGAATGTTAGAAAGGCCTGCTTTGGAAGCATCCCCATCCGGGGCTTTGGTCTCTTTATTCTTATCTTTCTTCATTTTCTTTCTACTTGAATTTGAACTTGCATTCTCATTATTCGTATCCTCTAAGCTTGCATTCTCGATATTTTTGTCTGTATTATCTAAATCCTCAACTTCCGCTACTGAATTGGGGCTTCTTTTCTTGCTTCCCATTTAAGCCAAAAAACTCAGATGTCTTTGCTAAAATTGTATACACCAAAGAAAAAATAAGTAAAATCCAGGGGAAAAAATCGACTTAAAAATTAAGAAAAAGTGGTGAGACTGAGGCTCAAGCACCAATACAAACCACTGAATTGTATTTAAAACTATATATATATATATATATATATATATAAGTAACCAAATTGACACACTTTCTGGGGGGGGGGGGGAAAGAGTTTTGAGGTTAAGTGAGCTTCAGTTGGAGAGGTAAAAGGAATGAATAGAAAGAAACCCTAATCAAGGTACATCAAGAGAGGTTATGCAAGTGTTACCTATAGGGTATGGAGAGTCTCCTCCTCTTCTTCTACGTTGGGTAGGGTATAGGCGGAAATCAAAAACCCTAGCTGATTAACCACACTGTCTTTATTGTTTAAAAGAGGAGGAGGAGGAGGTCACCGACTCGCCGTTTATTTTTCTGAACCGTTATCTAATGGGCTCCTCTTATCGAACAGTAGTGAATAGCCCGATTAGAGAACTTATAAAGGCCGAGCTAGCGGCCCGTCTAATACATGGGAATTGTTTTTTAGGCAAGTTTTCTAGGTCCGTGTCATTTTCTTCTTCTTTTTTTCCTAACACCACTGGTCTACTAACACGTAGGCAACTTCGATTAACTAGTAGGATTATTTTTGGAAGCCTAATTTAAGGAGATCTTTTGTGGATAAAAGTTTTTATTCCATTTGTGAATTTTTTAATTTTGATTGAAATTTGTACCTTGATTTTAAATCCAACCTAATTTAAAATTTGAATTTTAAATTTTAATTGAGTTATTAGGTTTTGAGTGGATTATCAGGTAATCTGAATTAATTTTTTAAAAAAAAAAATTAAAACGATATCGTTTTAGTAAAAACAAAAATCAACGAGCTGCAACCAACATGTTTTTGATCGGGTTTTGCCAGGTCGCCTGGTCACATCAAGTTTTTTCTTTCCCTGTTTTATTCAGCATGGTCCAGTTTCAATCCCAGGTTAGCCGGGTCCCGGGTCAACCTGCCGAGCTGGCCGGGTTTCAAAAGTATACCTAAAAGAATGAATTTCTCTTATTAGATGCATCATATCAGAGATGGGAATGAATTTAGTTTTGATTGACTAGATTTTAAAATATTTTTTATTATCAAAGCGAAAAATTGACTGGGTTATATACATAGATTAAAGAAATAAATTATCCCCAGAAGGGCAGTCAGCTACGCAAGTTTTGAATTCTTGATGATGGCCACACAACAGTCCTCGGATTGTATAAATGTCTCTGATCTATTATCTAAAACCTAACCTCGGATAACTCCATTTCAGTTCCGCAATGCTTCAGCAGAAACAATCTTAAAACTTGGAGCTTAGAACGTACATTGAAGGCACTCCTTTTCTCTGCAATGCTTCAACATCTGATTATATTTATTTTTTTGTTCGTTTTAATAATTTTTTTGGTTTTTCATTAAAAAAAAAAAAGGAAAGAAAAGCAGAAACGCAGTCAGTTTCAGCAAACACGTTCTGTTATCCCTCAACTTCATAGCAAGTTTTATGCCAACCACTTAAGACTTCACTGTGGCTTTACATACCAGAATAGCTGCGTATTTTTTGAATGGATGAATAATGATTAACGTATAAATCTGATCTAAAATCCAATTCAAAATATAAATTTATATTATATATATTTATAGAATATTTAGATATTTTTTAATATAATATAATATATACATAAAACACAGATCTATAAATAATATATCGTTTAATATACTTATAATATTCAAATATTTATTAACTATTTTATTTGTTATTAATTAATAATTATATTCATCAAATACCGAAACGGATGAACATCTAAATTTTTGACTTCATAAACAATAAATAAAATATAAATATAAAAATATCCGACCGGCTATTACCCATTGATTTACAGCATAAAATCGCACTCGGGATCGAAATGCAACTAAATCCCATGAATATAGATTGGAAAAGAGCCATCACCCCACGGCACCTCAGATTTTGCCGTTCCAGGCCCATGGCATCCATTGAAAAAAAATCTCGAGGAAGACTCTATAGCACAGCCCCTTGTTCCCTCATTTTTTTTTTCTCTATGAACCAAAGATACAGCTGCTGTGCATGAAAACATGCCTCAAACTAGTGCTCTGCTGAAGTTACAAACGCAAGCTAAACATTCATACATTTAAGATTAAAGTTCTAGAGCACATATCCATTAATTCACCAGACACCAACCACAGTTTCATCTGTAACCACACCTCAAATCCGTTTGGCAGCTTGTTTTTATGACGAAAAACCAGTCCATCACCCAAAAAATTAACTTTGATTGAAATGGCTTTTAGTGTTTTCATGGCACACCCAGTAGAAAACTCATCACATAGCATTAGCACATCTCTAATTAACGAAACAAACATCACTCAGTTAATAACCACAGTTAACAAAATAAGCCTTTAGCATCACTACAACCATGACCGACAGTAAAATACTCAAATTCACAAGTTTTATAACAGCATAATTACTTCAATTAAAATAAAAAAGAAAGAGAAAAATCAAATTGGTTGCTCAGAATTCGTTGGCAAGGTCAAATTGATTTGGCCTCCATGACGCTCTTGATTGTGGGAGCGTAGAGGGAGTAAACAACGGCCTGTCGTTTGGCGACATCAAGCTGGGTCTTACCGTCGGAATAGGCAGCGGAGATGGCCAACGAGTCGGTTAGGTTTTGGTTTTGACGGAAGGCGTCGATAGTGCGTCGTTTAGTGTACTCTCTGATGTTGTAATCGCAGAACTGACGGGCTGTGCGTAGAAGAGAACGATACAGATAGAGGATTTCGCCTCTTGAGATAGCAGCTGATGCCATATCAAATCTAGTCAATCTAAGGATTTGCTAGGGTACAGAGACGATTAGGTTTTCCTTTTCTTTTTCCCTTTCTGTGCGGCGAACTCTATTTATGGTGCTCAAAAGAGAGGAAGAAAGGAGACCACGGTTTGTTCCAGGGCGTTAAACATATGGGCCCATATTAGCCTAGTGAAAGCCTAGTCCAGTAGCCTGTCTGAAATATAGGATAGAAGTGTTTAACGGGCCCATTCTCCTCTTCCTTTTTTCTTTTTTTTTATCCATCTTCTTTAGGTTATTTGATTTTGACCCCTTTAGAAACTCGGGTCGGGTTAAGGTTTATGCTGAGTTTGAATCACTTCGAGTTGGCAAGACTACAACTCTTATCTATGGGATTGTTTTAAAGGAGATAAATATTAAAAAAATAAAATTCATACCTCATTAAAAATAATAATTAGGTCATCATCTAGGATTTCTTTCTTTTTATATCAATTTTTTTTAAGTTGTAGAAAATAACTAGTAGAAATTCATCAGTTTGCACTATAAAATTAGAGGAAAGTTGAAGGATTATGGAGCAAGTTTGCTTTGGTTTGGATAAAATATTTTTAAAGAATTATTAAAACCAAACCGAACAACTGGTTAAAATGAATGGTTTGGTTCAGTTTTTTTTAATAGAAAAACCAAATTAATCAATAGGTTTTTTAGTTGGGTTTTTTTTTAAGTGGTGAGTCTAGGTCTTTTTGGTTATTTGTATTTTATAAACAAATTGGTTTGGATGTTTTATGTTCGTTTGTTTGTTTATTTTTTTGTTTTTCATATTTAAAAACAAAACAGAATTGAATTGAATATTTAAAAAGATGTTATAATTGGGTTATTAAATTTAATATCTTAAGTTGTTTTAATTTTATAGGTTTTTTTAATGCTAACTCAACTATTTCTATAATCATGACATATTTGGTTAAAATATAAATAAATATGTTTTCTTTGTTTTTTTTTTTTTTAAAAAAAAAACCTATCGAACATAACCAATTGTTACTTTTTCCAAATATAAAAAGTAGTAGGGCGCAAAAAAAAAACCAAAGAAAAGAAAAGAAAAGAATATTCCAAATTCCTCGAGGAAAATTTATTGTTACAAAAATATAAATGCAATTGCACAGTTTCTGTATCGCGAGTCAAAGTGTCTACAAAATGGGAATGTAGTCCTTGAATGTAGACAGATTTTTGTTATGCTGAGTATGGAATCTAACCATGCTCACCAGGTTTTAATTTTACGAACACTATCTACTTCGACCTTTTTGACTATGTAGATATTATTTCTAATGAGCTGATAAAAAAACTTCACATGTAATTTTTCATGGATTATAATTCTGGACTTGTACATGTGAATTTGAGATGTGCTTCATGCCTGCTTGATTATTCATAGAAAAATAGGTTTATTGTGAAATGAGGTACTCTTTGATTTTTATATTAGTAAATAAATGAGGAGAAACAAAAAAAAATACAAGCATGAAATGTTGAAGAGTGAAACATTGAGTCTTATAAAATTTATTTACTTCTTTTACCTATTAATCTAAGTATTTATAAATTTGCATGATAATTAATAAAAATATTGGTGCTCATTATTGGTTGTAATGTCTAGCTTTTTATCTATAGAAAATTTTGTAATTGTTAATGATACATTGATTATAAATAACTAATTGGTAGATAAATGAGATGTCTAATTGCATAAAATAGGAGAGTTTGCATTGTTGAATATTGACTACAAAATGCGATTACAATCCTGTATAAAAGCTTGTATTGCAAAGAATTTATGAGTGAAAGTATAAAAATTTCATGCGTGAGCGGTGTGTGACGTAGGTTGCTTGCTTCTCGTGACTCGAAAAATTTCTAGGTATGCATGTATTGGTAAATATGTTGAAAAAAAAGAAAAAAAAAATATGTAAAGGCGCTATTTATTTATTGCTATTTATTTATCTAGGTATCGGGTGTTGAGTGTGTTGCGGTTTGGGTATATGGCCCAGACAACAACAAAGGCAACAAGTGTGTTGCCATTTATTTATTTACACACCATCACTTTCTTTAAAAGTTTTCTAGCAAACACTATAACATAGCAAGCAAGAATACGAAGATGCATCTAAAACTTGCGAGTACAAATATAAATTAAGGGTGCTTTTATTTTGTGATAAATACTTGCTTTGAAGATAAATATTGTCATAAAATTAGTTATTTTTCATTATTTAGATACTTCAAAAATAATATTAAAAACTATTGATTGTAAAATAGTGATAGCACGACAAGGAAACAAATTATGTTGAGGACACAGTAATGGAGGTTGGTGAGAGGTGGTGGTGGTGGTGGTAACATTGATACCAAGGTAACAATGCCAGCGAGGGAAGTACAATGGTGTTGCAATAGTGGTTGTGAAATTGTTTCAGTAACAAGTTGGTGGCTGCGGGGGGATGCTAGTGGTGGAATAATACGGGGGTGTTTGAGAAAAAGATATTTGAGAATGTGATTTTGAATATTTTTTATTAAAATAATATTTTTATTAAAATTATCTTTAATATTATTACATCAAAATAATTTAAAAACTGGTTACAATGATTTTTTTTCTTATGCAAACAACGACAGCGACAGCCTGCCATGACTTGTCTGCAGGGCTAGACAACAACGACAGCGAGCGGATTAATTAGCAACGACATAAAAAAAAAAAAAGTTTTCAAATTAACCGACAATTTCCTTGAGAAAAAAAATTGGTTATTGATATAATAAAAAGGGTCTCAGCCTCAGCATCCCGTTGGCAGTTTTCAAATGAACAAAAAGACTAATACGTTCAATTTAACCTCCGCCATTTAGATACAAAACCCCTAAGAAACGTACACATCCCAAGTGCAAATAAAATTAAAAAGGATCTTTCTTCGAATATGGTTCGAAACCATGAAAAAAAAAAAAGACAGCTACCAAAATTAACCCCTCACTTCTTCACCTCCTCGTATTCAGCTTCAGGAGCCTGGTCGCCACCCTGTGAACCTCCAGAAGCACTATCACCTCCACCACTGCTGCCCTTATTCAAGTGTTCTCCAATCTTTGAAACTGCTTTGTTTGCGGCGTCTAGTTTGGATTTGATATCATCAACATTGTCTCCACCCATTGCCTTCCTCAAATCTGCAACAGCATCCTCAATCTCCTTTGCAACTTCAGAAGGGATCTTTTCCCTGTACTCATCAAGGCTCTTTTCAATGCTGTAGATAGTGGTGTCAGCACTATTTTTAATATCAATCAAGGCCTTTCTATCTTGATCCTTCTGCGCAAACAGTTCGGCCTCCTTGACCATCTTCTCAATCTCATCTTCTGAAAGACCTCCAGATGAACGGATGGTGATCTGCTGTTCTTTACCAGTGGATTTGTCCTTGGCAGAGACAGTGACAATACCATTAGCATCAATGTCAAAGGTCACCTCAATTTGAGGCATGCCCCTGGGAGCTGGTGGAATACCCATAAGTTCAAATTCTCCCAGCATCTTGTTGTCAGATGCCATTTCACGCTCACCTTGCAGCACCTTGATACCAACCTGCGTCTGGTTGTCAGCTGCTGTAGAGAAGACCTGGGATTACATAAAGAAAGATCAGAGAAATATATAACTGGGCCCAGAAACACAAAGAACAGCAGATAGATATCAGAGGGCTGCCTGGGCACTAGCACAGGCATGGCAACTTATTGCCCGCACTTAAAATTTTTGGAGATAAATTGAAAACAGATTTGGCACTATAGACTCACCTGACTCTTCTTTGTAGGAATTGTTGTGTTCCTGCTGATCAACCTGGTGAAGATACCGCCAAGTGTCTCTATACCAAGTGATAAGGGAGTGACATCAAGAAGAAGCAATTCTTTGACATCTCCCCGTAAAATTCCACCCTGAATTGCAGCTCCCATTGCCACTGCCTCATCAGGGTTTACTCCCTTGCTAGGGCTCTTTCCAAAGATCTCTGATACTATCTCTTGAACCCTGGGAACACGAGTCATTCCTCCAACAAGAAGAACCTCATCAACTTCCTTGGTAGAAACGCCAGCGTCCTTCAAACAGTTCTTGCATGGGATCCTTGTCCTCTCAATCAAGTGATTTACCAAGCTTTCAAATTTGGATCTGGTCAGTGTTATATTCAAATGTTTAGCACCTGATGAATCAGCTGTGATAAATGGTAAGTTGATATCAGTCTGAGTGGTCGAGGAGAGTTCTATCTTGGCCTTTTCTGCTGCTTCACGGAGCCTCTGCAGAGCTAGCCTATCTTTTGAAAGATCAATTCCCTCAGTTCTCTTAAACTCATTGACCAAGTACTCTAAAAGGGTGTTGTCAAAGTCCTCTCCTCCCAAAAATGTGTCACCATTTGTAGCTTTGACCTAAACAAGGACCGTTCACTTGGTTCAATTTACCAAACTAAATGAAAATCAGAGTTAGCCTAAATAGCAAAACATGTCACATACCTCAAAAACACCATTAGAGATCTCCAAGATAGAAACATCAAATGTCCCACCTCCAAGGTCAAACACTGCAATGAGACCCTCCTTGTTGTTCATACCATAGGAAAGTGCTGCAGCAGTAGGTTCATTGATGATTCTCTGCACATCAAGGCCAGCAATTCTTCCAGCATCCTTTGTAGCTTGTCTTTGAGCATCATTGAAATAAGCTGGCACAGTGATCACAGCTTTTGAAATTGTTTTTCCGAGATATGCTTCAGCAGTTTCTTTCATCTTGGTCAGAATAAAGGCCCCAATTTGACTCGGGGAATATTGCTGTCCATTGGCTTCAACCCATGCATCTCCATTTGGGGCCCTGACAATCTTATACGGAACCATTTTCATCTCCTTTTGTGTTTGAGGATCATCAAACTTCCTACCAATCAAACGCTTAGTTCCAAACACAGTATTGCTCGGATTTGTCACAGCCTGGCGTTTTGCTGGCGTGCCCATGAGTAACTCTCCCTTTGGGGTGAAGCCAACAACTGAAGGGGTTGTCCTAGATCCTTCAGCATTCTCAATAACTTTGGGATTCTGTATATAATCATGGAATCAATTAGAATCAAAAGGAAAAGGAAGCCTAATAACCAAATGAATAAACAATCTGAACAAACACCATTCATGCTTACCTTCCCTTCCATGACCGCAACACATGAATTTGTGGTACCCAAATCAATACCTATAACATCACTGCCTGCAGGTTTTGCACTGCATAGAAGAGGAAACGCTCACCTTCAACATACCAAAAGGAACAGCAAATGACAGAAATACAAATCAAAACCACCAAAAACTTAACAAGCTACCTGAAAGCTCTGGACAAACCAGCCAAATTTTGGCTGAAATTAGAAGGAGCCCACGATGGCTTCACATTATTACTCAACTGCACAACAGATAAGCACCAAAACTCAGCCATTTCACAATCTCAACCTCAATTTGCAAACAACTTTTAATAGTCAGACCACCCCCAACTAGAGTAAAACAAAAACCAACACTTTTCAATCGTCATTTACAACTTTTTTATCCTCACAAGAATAAGTAAAAACGATTCAATCATTGCCTAAAAGCCTAAGCACTTAAAATTTAGATGTATCAAAACTCTCAGCTGATCATTCAGAATTAAACAACAAAACAAATAAAAAAAACAAAGTACTTAATATCCGAAGAAAAACAGCTATGCATGATTATGTAATATACCAAATAAAAAAACACATAACAAATGAACCCTTAAAGGGCCCGAGTTTCTAAACTACCATATCAAAAACTCAATCACAAAAAAGTCTAAATCTTTTATTCATCTCTCAATCAAGTTCAAGTCTCGGTTTGAGCTCCATCAACAAACAACCAAATTAGTAAAACTGAAGGAGTAGAAATGATGAGAGACGCACGGATCTGTAGGCCGCGAGAGGAGCGGATGCGACGTCACGGCGTCGTAGAGAGCGGAGGAGAGCAGCTGTGGCCATAAGTGAAGAGATCTACCGGTTAATTTGGATTGGAAGCGGAGAAGAAGGAACCGGGTACGATGTTTTGGAGGTTTATAAAGAAGGGTTTAGGGTTTTGTGGAGCAAAGGCTTTTTAATGAGGCGCAACTCGCAAACGATTTTTCTGGCAAGCGTAGAAGGTTCTAGATATACAAAATGCAAAATACACAAAATGCACTGTAAGCCAAGTCTGGTCCCTCTACTCTCTTAAGCGTTTTACTTTGGCTCTCTTGTTATTTGATTTTTATATCTCAGCATCATCCTCTTCTTTTATATTTTCTAGTTATGGTATTATACTGTACAATCTTTGGTTACAGAATGAAATGATTTCAGTATTTTTCCTATATTATTTTTTCATGATATTAGTGACTTGTAGTTCAATGATCATTAGTGTCTTTCCTTTTCTCATTCGAAAAATTATTTTTATAATTAAAATATATCTATTTATAAAAATTGAATGAAGGATCAAATAGTTACAGAACGAGGAAAGAGGAGCAAATTATAAAAAGATACTTTAAGGATGGTAATGTAATAGAGATGAGAGTAGGGGACCAAATAACACCGTTAAGCGGTTTCTTGATGAATAAGCCTACCCTGAACGACATGTCGAGTCATAACTTTTGAGATGGAAGTCATTTTGGGATTTGGGGTGTTGCCGTTTGGGGCAATTGAAGCTTAGGGCCGCGTTGTCACGTGCGGGAAAGAGGGGTGTCCACACTTCTAGAGGGGTAGTTGCCTAGCTGGCTTTTTTTTTTTTTTTGTTCTTTTCTTGGAAGAAAAGAAAAGGTTACTGAACGTGTGTATCCAGTTCCTGATTCGAGCTAAAGGATACGAGTCATCGAATTATTAGATTAATTTATGTTCATAATATCAATTTCGCCAATTATTTTTATTTTTTTGTCATTTTATTTTTTGCATTATGTTCTTAGACTTTTTTTAATTGATCTTTTTTTTACGAACAATTAAGCAGCTCCCCCTTTCAATTTCATCCCTCTGTTTTTAATACTGCATTTGAATCCTCTTCTTTAACTGCGTCGTTTGCTCTTCTCTCCCTAACCCACCGTCAGTTCTTCTATTGTTCATCCCGTATAGTCAACGACTCGGTCTTTCATATACAGGGAGAATCGGCAAAACGCAACTCCTTTTTTTTTTCTTTTCATTTCCATTTTTTTTTTGCCTAATTTCATGAGATATGGTTTTAAATTGTATTATAAAAACAAAATTAAAAGACGTGGCAAATTTCAGTACAATCCTTTTTTAATTTAGAATAAAGAATCCATCTTTGACCATGGCTACTGCATAATTTAGGAGTTTTTCCATTTTTTGAGCGGCTCATAGCAGTGCAAAGTTGGCATTTCTTGTACCAAGCATTTGTGTGGCCATACCATGTTTGAAATTTGAATGGGTGCTTTCTTTTGACTCTCCTTTCTCCCACGACATTAACTGTTTTTCAACTATAAAAATAAAATAAATAAAAGGAATCGTTTCATGGAAAAAAAATAATAGTTATATAAATATAGAGCTGAAAAAAGAAAAAAAAAAACAAGTAGACAGAGTGATGTCAATTATCACATGATCCCTACAACAAAGTGGCTATTCATGGAATTACTGAAGATTGATTCTTTGTTTTTTTCTGGAAATTATATTAAAATAAGATTGATGCATCATTCATTTATTAAACCACATAAATTTCAATCTCTTAACAATATCCCAAATTTGAATTTGATTCCCGGATATATCAACAGGGATTGAATCAAATATATTACTCAATGTAAATTCTACAATCTGAAAGGCAGTGCAGAAAAGAGAAAGGATAGCCACTGATAAAAAAAAATGGCGAGAGAATGAAAGATGTCAAGCAGCATTCACAATTATTGTTTGAGTGGAATCATAATGATACAAGCTCTGAATATTTATATGCATATTCAGTGCGATGAATGTTATAATCTGTACAGTTTGTTACAAAGATTGCAAAAGAATGCAGTCATTAACAACGTTATTGCAAAAAAAAACAGAATCGGCCCTTCGAAAAAACTCTTACCTCTTATCTAGATTGAAAAGGAAGAAGGTATTTTCTACCAGAATTCCCATTTCTGAGACAGGATCTGTGATAACATTGACGATTGTTTATCTGCAGAGTGCATGTCGTTCAAGAATCAAGAAAAAGAAACAGAATCAAGGCTTGTTGAGAGAAGTCTCCTCTAGGACATGTATCTTCAGGAGCGAAGACAAATTCCGCAACTGGAATCACATCGAGACGGAAAAGCGCATGTACCACAATTGCATCATCACTCTCTTCCTCAGGCTTGCACTCTCAAAGGCGAATATAACCACCTCTTTCTTTAACCGGAACAGTTCTCTTGAGAAAAGATTTCCTGTTGAGAGACCAGCTTCTTTTCAAAGCCATCCTTCGTAGCCAGGCAGCTATATGGGTGTAAAGAGCTGGGAAAAGGAAGCATAGAAGAAGGAGAACTAGCATTCCCACGCAGAGAAACATCACATTGCGGAAACCATCTTTCTCCTTTGGGTTCTTTTGCTCTGTCCATGGAACTCCTCCCACATTCATGCCAAAGACTGTTACGAGCTTCCAAAAATATCAGTATTATTAAATTTTGATTCTCAACAGTTATCCAAGAAGGTTTAACTATGATTGGAAAAAAAATTTGAGAGAAACATTTACCTCCAGTGATGATTGACAATGGGAGGAATATGATTGAAAGGAACGAGAGATAGTACAGTTTCTTGTTTATCTGCTCAGCCTGCCAGCTATCCAAACCTGCCTGAATTGCCGTGACACGATTTGCTATAAACCCCACACTCTCTTTTAGCCTCCTTAGCCTTCCAATTAACTCTTCTAGGGAGTTAATGTCTTCACTGCAAAACCATTTTTTTGAAGAACATTTTTCTTTTACTCGCGGAAATACTTGCTCCCCATGTGCAATCACCTGAGTTCAGTTATAAAATACAAGGTTTAATACATGCGTTTCAATTTTATATTTGTTAGAGAAAAACACACATTTAACAAGCTGCAATCTTCCTGGAAATATCAGTGTCTAGGATGCATTGCTGTACAAAATAAATGCAGAGATGATGTTATTGGTGAAAAATTAAAGCACTTAAAAACCTTTATGGTCAATGTCCAAAATAAAGTGCTTTAAACTCCATAATATGAACCCCTGAAAGTATTCAACCATAGCAATCAAGGACTTCAATCTTCACACCTTCTGCTGTTCTAGTAGAGTGGTCTTTACACCTTATCCAGACTTATTTTGTAAGGGCGTTACTCAAATACCTACTTATGTGGCTCTGTACCAATCAACTTAAAATTGTTCTCATGTTTACAAGAAATCAAACAGGGTGAACAAACTACCTGCAATATACGTTGAAGATTAAGATGCATATTAGGAAATCTTCTATCATCAAGCATCTGTTTCTTTAATGCAAAACCTCCTGCAGTTTACCATAAAAACAACACTCAGAAGTTGAAAGAAATCATGTACCAAACAGAAAGCACCTCAAATTTGAGTTTCAGGACAAACAGAAAAGGGAATACTTTCTTTGATAAAGATAGAGGCTTGTAACTGTTGCAGACCATGTTTTCTGGTACCTTGATGGTCCATGGATATGCTGATTTATCATAATTTTCACTAAATCCATACTTTTGTGTAGACCTATTTCTTACCCAGAAAATAGGCTTTAGTTTAACAAGAATAACATCTGAGGTATCAAGCAGAAATTCTGAAAATTAAATCCATTGCGAGTGAAAATAGATTTTAAGGTAACAATGAGATTCCATCATGTAATTGCAAGGACTTCATGGTACATGAATATCAGGCATGTGCAATGGCACAAACATGCCACATGAAGAAGGATAACTGTCCTGGAACGATCATTTAGGACATGATAACCAACTTTATTGGAGTTTGCTTCTTATTCAGACCCATCAATGTGGAAAACAATCAATATTTTTCCTTCAAACTGCAAACCGTTTCTTATTTTGACACAATATTTAGCACATTTAACAGCAAGCTTCCCTGCCCCATTCACAAGTGAACTTTGGCAATGCTTTGATGACCTCTTAACTCTTCCCAAAAATGTTCTTATTAGCCAATCATATAAAATATCAGTTCCGCATGACACTGGAAAAACATCACAACATGCATTCCAAGTTTAATTTCAATACTGAGAGTGAAAAGCCATCAAGGTTGCAAATACAAGATTAATCCTATCAAATTTCATTTCAACATTTGTTTTTTCAAAAGTTTTGACATCTCCAATTGTCATTTGTTTTGCTGCTTGTTGACAAACGACGAGGACCAAGTATAAGGGGTTGCAATTTTCCAAAACTATAACAGAACTAATATGCCCAAAATAGGATGAGAAATTACTAAATAAACATGTGGCGGAGAGTGCATATACCAATAATCCTTCCAGATCAATTAAAAAAGTTACCATTGCAGGGTTGCTAGAAACGTGGAGCAAATATATTAGCATCAAAGAAGAATAAGCTCAACACTTGTAATTATCGCCATGACCAGAAAAAAGGCAACAAAACTAACAGTGTTTCACCCAAAAGAAATCTAAACAGTAAGCGTGCAACAATGCGAACATTTAAGGCAGCCTTGATTTTGTAACAGGGACCATAAGTTGTCATTACATAGGAATTTTACCTTTGTCTAATTCAAGCTCCACGGAGTCAAGCTCTATCTCGAGTTTGGTGGTAACATCTTGAAGGTGATCAACATGCGTGTCAATGATGTGAACAACAAGATTTGAGACAGATTCCGGCACGGGATTATCAGCCTCCTCCGAGTGGTTCATTGTTAATAAGAACTCAAGAACATGCTCTCTAATCACAAACTCACTTCCTTCCTTTTGATCCCCTCCATTATGTGAGGGCGGCCCACCACTAGTCTCCACACTAGGAATCTCAGAGAGAAGGGATTTACTCGTTGGCGAGAAACCCAATCTTGGAACCCGTCCTAGTGACACGGTAATCACCGAATTCTCAGTAATTCTAGCAGCTAATCTAAATGTATAATTGCTAGTCGGAGGACCAGGAGAATTAACTCTGAACACGAGTG
Organism: Populus alba x Populus glandulosa; assembly: GCA_033617975.1. NCBI lineage: Eukaryota > Viridiplantae > Streptophyta > Magnoliopsida > Malpighiales > Salicaceae > Populus > Populus alba x Populus glandulosa. Next base: position 11,308,562 of record CM066151.1, on the reverse strand, counting down.
CTCCATTAACATAACTACAAAAGGGCCCATTGCTAACCAGTGACAGAATATCTTGGAGTTTCAAAGGAGGGCAAAGAATGTCAATGAGGCTTTGTGCGAAGAGCGGAAGCTTCTGGTTAATTTTTGGAAGTTCTACATTGTACCAACAAAACTCGTTTTCTTTAGGTTCAGCAAAATCCCAATCTTTATTGTAATAATTTCCATCACCGTCAAATATATAGGCTTTCTGTCTCACCATACCCAAAAAATGGTGGCGGTAGAGAGGGATGTCCCCGAGAGGAGTATCCTCCTTGAGGTCTCCGTCCATCTCCTCTGCCTCCACGTTGGCGACAGGCTCTTCCCTGTCCATGTGCATAATGTTTTCAGATATCTATGAATATCAAATCCAAAATGTAGTAAGCATATGAATCAAGTCAATCTAATCCAAAAACTTGCTAAGTCAACCTCGCTAGCAAATCAATTTGAGGTCAACAACAAAATCCTTCTTTAATGGTCAAATCACAAGAGTAGACATAAAAACTCCTCATTTGCTCCAATATCAGAGCTGAAGAAGGTGATACTGAATCAAACCAAAATCCCTTAAAACTGCCTCAATACAAACCAAAACCAGCACTAGACATGCAAGAAAAGAACCTAACAGAAATCTTCACAGATTATGCAACAAACCCAATAATTCACATCTACAAGTCTCCAACTTCGCAGATTGTTCGCTCATCAATCCTTGAAATAACAAATAGAAATTTCCCATCTTTCAGCTTATACTCAATCCCAAAATATCAAAATTACAGTATATAACCCTCAATAAAACAGAAAAGGAATCCTTTACCTCATTGATAATAAAGAAACTTTGCAGGCCTCAATAAGAAAAACCCAGATCAACAAGAATCCTTAAAAACCACCAAAGATCAGCAAAAAGAGAGAAGATGATGAAAATGAAAACCCAGTAATTCTCTTTTGGTTTATGGTTCAGCAATAAACGACCAGGCAGGTGGTATTGAATTGTTCAAAGAATATAAAAAATATCGGGATATTTTGAGTAATAATTTATGTTACTGCCTAAAAATACAACGACATAAAATATTTTCACGTTGATGGGGAAAACAAATCAGTTTTATCCACTTTCTAGGTTTTTTATATTTGAATAAATTGTAGGAATTTGCTGTTAACATTGACCGCTCACTAAAAAGGGCAATAGTGACCAGAATTGGCTGGTTCGTTTTTCGTACAATAAATGAAGAGGATAATGTGTGAGGTGAAAGAGTAGAAGCAGTAAATCGGAGTTTGTGGATGAACTATAAAAAAGGCAAGGTTGAGGTTTTGCAGTTTACAAATTCATCTCATGGGCTACTTTGTTTTCCTGGTTGGAAAGTAGTTTTGAATTAAACAAAAATTGAATTTTCTATTTTAAATTAATTTTTAAATATTTTTAAATATTGACATTAAAAATAATTTTTGAAAAATAAGAAGAATATTATTTTCATATATATTTAAATAATTTTTTTAAAAAAACGATAATACCCTGCCAAATATACTTTTAATTGTTAAAACAAAAACAAACCGACGTTTTCAAGATAAGCTCACTCTGTCCTCCTCTTTCTCTTCTTTGGGCTTATTTGGGCCCTCCCTCCCTCTTCGCTCCTCTTCCTCTCTCTTTGGGCTCCCTCCTCTCTCTCCTCTCCTCCTTTCTTCCTGGGTTGAGTTGGGCCTTTTATTTAGGCCCTGGCAAATATACATGAGTCGTTGAATGGGGCTGAACGCTGAAGTTGGTTTTTTTTCTTCTGCCTTTCATCAGAGTTGGGTGCCATTACAGTGTTAGCTTCGTCATGGAGTCTGATTGGGCTTGGATTCTTACTCGCGAAGCTTAGTGGGCTCAGTGTTTTAAAAAATTTCCATGCCTTTACTTTGTACGTAAAAGGGATGCCTTTTGATCAATCACCACTCTCCCTGACTCGTAATCTTGATGCATGCATACCACGATTAGCATCCCCCAGGCTACACGAAATCGGCTCCGAAAAAAATTATTCATTTAAAAATCATATGAATGGTGCCACAAATTATCTTTTTGCAGGGAAAAAAGATGAATGAATATACATTGCACTTAAAAAAAAAAAAAAACTTATTGTGAATATGGCTTTTTTGAAGATCATACAAGCAATCAATCGGTGTGAAAAAGATACAAATCACTTATCCATATCCTACGCGATTAGTTAGTGGAAGTGAAAGGGAGATGTATAAACAAATTAATATATACATGTGACATTTTTAGAACTTCAAGGGAAAAAGCTATGTTGTTGAGCTAAAATAAATGGTATTGTTATACCTGAGAGTCATTCTTATATATTTGTCAAAGGTACTAAAGATTTATTTAATATATTCTTATGCAGAAAAGGAGTTTTGACCATAAATTTATTAGTTAATTACAATTAATGAATGGTTTAATTTGTCAATATCGAGTATATTAAAATATAATTAGTTTTTCTAAATGATTGTTTTCTATTGGAATGCACATGTAAAAAATAACATATTTAAACTATTAAAAAAGCTGAATTACTAATTTAATTCTTCTAAATAGCTTTTTTTCTTCGAGATGCAGAACGAATTTCTGACTTCTCTCGTGTGAGAATGGCACCACTTAATTTGAACGATAAGGGCTGTTGACTTTTCTCCATGCGGGGACAAAGAGCTTGACTCTGTATCGCTGTGATTTGAAGCAGTGGGCTGATAGGGCCGGGGGGTAACCTCATATATATCTGTAACCTTACAACTACAAGTATTGGTATATCACTTCTTCTCTCGTCAGTAAAATGATGTTGACAAGAACAGTAAGGACGACCATGACAATGTATTTTATTTTTTTCTGATTTAATTTTTCCAAAATAGAAAGCAGATGATTTGGACAAATTAAATTGTTTGTTCTGCCATCCCAGTAAATGCCTCCATCAATATGCGTCCTTGTTCCTTAATTTCCACAAGCATTTGTCGTGTGGACCGGTTTCAGCACCGGTGACTGTGGAGTTAAATAGGGGTTGCCGAGTTGGAAAAATGTGGCCGGAATTAATTAATGGCATCGAATTAATGAACCTGCGCCAAATTTTCAGTTGCATGGGAATATAAAGACTTGTAATTAAGTGGTGAAATTATTAATAATAAACAAAAAAAAACTCATGAGCAGTCAATCAACCACGAGTTCTGAATTGTTAATTCAGCCCTTTGGCGCCTATCACGGGTGGATTACTACAACATTTTAACAGCCATGCATTTGGTTCGATCAATTCATTGTACGAGCATATTTGTTTTTGTAGTTAAAAATATTTTTAGAGTTTTTTAGAGTTTTTTCTTTAAATTAATTTTTTAATATATTTTTAAATCATTTTGATATTAAATTTTATAAAATAAAAAATATTTTTCAAGTAAAAATACATTTTAAAAAATAACTATTTTAATATATGATGAGATAAATAATTAATTTATTTTAGACAATTGAGCATCTCAGGATACTTGTTCTCATACCCAAAGACTTCCTAGCATTTTCCAATATTAGAAGTAAAAATGTTTAATGTACAGAAACATCACACGACACCTTTGAAAATCTCAGCATGCACGTAGTGCCACGTGGCCTTCTGGAGCGCGATCAATGAAATCACCATGTGAAAGCATAGACCGCTGCAGACGAGTTGATTCTGACTGAAAATTGAGGGTCGCTTCGAATAACAGCTGGATGATGATGATGGTGACGATATGGATTCTGTTTCTAAGATTCGCATCTTCAATTATCAACGGATTCATGTACATCCTTTTGACTTAGATATATAAACACGCAAGTGAGACCGCTATTCAGCTTGTGGTGTCATTTTTTTTTAATATGTTTTGGTATTTTAATGCATGTTTTTTTTTATAAAAAGAAAACAATTAAGATATGTGTTTGAATTAATTAAATAAGTTATTTTTATTTTAATTAGATTGTAAGTAAAGAAGAGGCAATCAGAACAAATAGATCAATTAAAAAATTAATCATAATAATCTAGGAAAAAAACCCTTTTTCAAAAGGAAAAAATTGGTGCAACTCGATTCTTAGCTATTAAATATGAAACAATAAAATAGGATAAAAAATAAAAATCTACTTCAAGTAATAAAGGTTGAGCAATCTAAATTAACTCGCCAAACTTGCTGCCTGGGTCATGGGACATCAAGCATTTAAAAAAAAAAACAATGTAGAATAATAAAATTAAAAAAAAAAAAGATATCAACTAGTTCTAGCTTCTGAAACTCACGATCTAAGTTATTAGATTGAAAGCACCTCGTATGAAAAAGCTACGAAGCTCAGTTTTTAATCAATTAAATATTGAATGATGGATTTTTTAAAAAAATATAATTATATAAAATGATCGAAAAGAAAAAAAAATAAGGATTAAAATTGAAAAACAATCAAAAAGCACCTATATTTTTTTTTATGTTTGGATTGAGAGAAAAAAAAAGGAACAAGGATCAAAATGAAAAAGAAAATACAGCACATGAAAAATTGAGATTGATTGATGAAATTGAATAAAAATCAATTTTTTTCAAAAGAGCTAAAGATAAAAAATAAAAATCAAAAGAATAAGAACCACATATGAAAAAAAAACAAATCGAGAGACAACTTTTGAAATGTTAGAGTGCTAGGTACGGAAACCAAGGATGAGAGAGAAAAAAAACTAATATTAGTGCTAATTTGTTGATATTTTTAAAACACATGCTGACCAATAATAGAAAGACTGCTAAGACGATTCCAATACAATCTTAGAAGTTGCAGTTTTGCTACTAAACGACGTTACACGCTACTAGAATAGCGCAACAACAAACCATATACGCAACAAAAACGTCAATTATTTTTTTTGTAATATTTATTATCGAGTAAGTGACCAATATACCCCTTGCCCCACTAAACTATAATAAAAAACAAGGTAAAGTGACAAAAAAAAAAAACCCTACCATAGTTGAAAGTATTTTTTCCACTTCAAGGGCCAATCCAGTAAATTTAATGTGCATTCAAAATGAAAATAGCAAAAACGTCCCAGTTGGCAAGGGTAATTTTATATATTTGCTGTTAAAAAAAAAAAACAAAAAAAAACAAAAAACCCTATCACCCTCGGAAGCCAAGCCGCGTGTTTTTTTGTCACAAGGAACAAAAACATAATTTTTCCATCACAATCCACGCCGAGTCTAGAACTACAATATTTGGCATTGCCAACTTTACCCTTACCTTCACGCAATGTCATTGTTACCGTTACATGTAGACATGAACTGGCTTCTCAAGGGTTCACATGCAAATTTTGTCATGGTCGAGTGCAAAACTGCAAATACATTGTTAAAAAGGTTCCAGGATTTCTAAATATATTCTGCCTGGTAGCATCTCCAATGTCAAAAGCTAAATTAAAAAGCCAAATTAATAAAATAATTTTTTAAATAGTATAGATATAGGTTTTTTTTATTATATACATTCTAATGATAAAAAACTATTTAGAAAAACCATTTATATTTTAATATATTTCATGTTAAATTAATTTTAATATAATTATATAACTAATTTAGATATTTTATATATAATATAATTATGATGTTATTAATTATATAATTAATATGAGTAATTTATAAAAATAATATAAAATTAATGAAATGATATGAAAGTTAAAAGATATAATTTAAAATTAAACTTAAATTTTATTTATATGAACTGTTACTGTCCAAATTTTCAACTGTTATTATTTAATTTTGAACTGTTATTGTTCAATTTCCAACTGTTATTGTCTAACTTTGAACTGTTACCGTTTAACTTTGATCTATTACTGTTCAATTTCCAACTATTATTGTCTGATTTTGAACTGTTATTGTCTGACTTTAAAAGGCTGATGTCCAATTTCCAACTGTTATTGTTTGACTTTGAATTGTTACTGTTTAATTTCTAGATGTTACTGTCTGAACACTAATAAGGTTTTTAAGTGCATCCAAAGTTCTAAAACTCCATTTCAAGTGAGATTGATCTCGTTAGAAAGCTAAGACATGAGGCTACTGGTTCTATGAAGCAAGGAGAACCCAGTTTTGTCTGGAGAACCCAGTTCTGCCTCCAAGATAGTCAAAATTTATATTAAAATTTTTTTGAATACAAAATCAAGAGATATTAAAGAGAGAAAATAATTTTAAATAAATATATTTTTAAATTTCAGCTAATTAACACAGCCGATGTTATTAATTAACTAGAGAATAATTGATTCTTGTTTTTTCTAAATTTTAAAAAAAAATGAGCCACAATACAAGATTGTTTTTTTAAAAAACAAGTTTCTTTCCTTACTTTTTTTTTAAAAAACAAACTTTTGATTTATATCCGTTGGTAATGATAACTTTATTTTAGCTATTTCTACATAAATATGTAGAAATAGCTTATCACATATTGAATACTTATTTTGATTTTTTTTTCTTTTTGCATTGAAGTTGTAAAATAAAAAAATAAAAATTAAAAATACACGTTTTTAAATTTAACTCTTCATTTGATTATCTTATTGGAGATGCTCTCACAGGATAATAATGACATCTTCATGTATTATCTCCTTCCGGTCCCCTTTCAAAGAATCCTAAACCCCTCGCACAGAAGGAACTCGCTCTGAAGACTGGATTGATGATGGATTCCTCTTCCAACCATCGGTGGCTGGCTGTATTAGAGAATCAATAGAGAAATGATGATGGTGATTATTATTATTTTGCTGGTGGTTGATTTGATTAGATTTTTTTTTTGTTAGTGGCTGATCAAATAAAAAGGCGAGCACTCATTTTAAAACATTTTTAAATAAACAAACAAATAAAGACCAAGGACACTTGATTTTTTTATTATTATTATTAAAATTAGAATTATTCTATATAACTTTACACATCAAGTTTTTTGTTTTTGTTTTTTTGGTTGAAATCAGGATTAAACGTCTAATTAAATTAAATGTGACAAAGTTAATCCAATCAAATCATAATATAAATTATAGTAAAGATTCACGCGGTTATTAAGAGAAATAAAAAATCTATCAAAACAACTTCTAGTTAAACTATAACTAGCTAGGCAATTTATCACTGAATTCCCTTCTACATAGATATAGATTCCCTGAACATCCAAATCTTTTATTAATACATCTCTCGTCTGCCTAATTAGATTATAATTTTTGTCAATAATAACCTTATCTTTACTAATTAAATCAACCGCCAAAGATAAATTGTAATTAAGATGTGTTTGAGACTTTATTGTAGTTAATTTTCATTCGGTTTTATATTGACTTCGCACTCCAGTCAACGAAGAGGTTATTGGTCCTATGGCTGATAATCTGTCCGGTCCATGTATATTTTGTCCACTTGTCCCTTGCATTACCTTAGTGGATTATTCCATTCAAAGATTCCAGCGTGTTAAAATATTTTTATTTATAAAAATATTTTTTTATTTTTTAAAATTTATTTTTATATCAGTATATCAAAATAATAAAAAAACATTAAAAAATTATTTTTAAACAAAAAAATTAAAATTTAAACGAAAATTATTTTAGCCGCACACTTTAATCAATTAAAGTACTATAAAATAAATAAAGATGCCACTATTGTATTATTGAAAAGAGAGAGAGACAGAGAGAGAGCGTTGGTGTCCCTAATTAGTTCCCACTCTTTTAGCTCTGTGTTTACGAGTCACAGTTACAATATTAATTGAATAGTATAACACAAAGGAGACCTTGTATTTTAAGGAGCAAGATTCACAATTAATTTTATATTATTCGGAGGGAGATATTCTCAATCTTTCACTCGCTGATCTTTAGGCACCTTTTCATGGAGGATGGATGATTAATTTGTTACAGTAAGAATATTTATGTTTTAAGAACACTTTTAAAAAATTAAATTTTTTTATTTTTTTTTATGTTAAATTAAATTTTTTTTGATATTTTTATAATTTTTTATGAACTGATATCAAAATTAATTTTTAAAAAATAAAAAATATATTATTTTAATATATTTTTAAATAAAAAATATATTATTTTAATATATTTTTAAATAAAAAATAATCACAACTACATTCCTAATAAGACTAAAAACCTCCAGACCTTTCTTAGTTAACTAACAAAATAAGGATTATGGCAGAGATAAACCAAAGTTTACGCCAGTAAGCTCCAATAAGGCAACGCGTTTTCTTCCCAAGTAGCACAAGTTGCAAGCCCTCAGCCCCCATATTAAGCGCATATCTTCAACATTCACTCACTGGTCAGTGGTACGCAGGCGCAGTTTGTGACCCAACTCCAGTTCATGGTCAATTTGCAAACGTTTCCATACCCATATCCAGCCACATGGTCCACGAATACGAGCAGCCTTTTTTCTTTTTAAACAGACAAGATAACCCATCCATACTAGGAATTCGTAAACAAGGAAAAATCTCCACTTTCATCCACTACACTCCTTCCATTCACACTTGCTCGGGTCCCACGCCATAATATTAAACCGCCCACTCCTACAAAGCACAAACCATGTCTTAAAAGGGCCAAGCCCCTCCCTAGTCCCTCCTACTAAAAAACTATTACCCCTTCCCTTCCACCACCCCACTCGCCATGGGCAGCCTAGAGATCCAAACACCATATACCACTGACCTTGAAAAACCCACCACCGATGCTGTCGAAGACGACGACGTATCCCCTATCGAGGAGGTCCGGCTGACCGTGGCCAACACGGACGACCCAACCCTACCTGTATGGACCTTCCGGATGTGGTTCTTAGGCCTGATTTCATGCAGCCTTCTAGCTTTCCTCAACCAATTCTTTTCTTACAGAACCGAGCCGCTTCTTATAAGCCAGATAACCGTCCAAATAGCTTCACTCCCTATAGGCCGCTCCATGGCTGCTGTGCTACCAAAAACCAAGTTCAAGATTCCTGGTTTTGGGTCCAGAACTTTCTCTCTCAATCCAGGTCCGTTTAACATCAAAGAACACGTACTCATTTCTATATTTGCTAACGCCGGAAGTGCATTTGGTAGTGGATCTGCTTATGCTGTTGGTATTGTCACTATCATCAAAGCATTTTACGGAAGGAGTATTTCTTTCTTGGCTGGTTGGCTTCTCATTACCACTACTCAGGTAAATCTTGGTGTTCTTTTATCCCAGAAAAAAAAAGGTATTCTTTTTGTTATATTTTTTAAAGCAAAATTTGGTCTTAGTTTTGGTTTCAAGCTGGGTAAGCAATGAAGTTCTTTTGTCAAACTGTGTCACGATTTGGATGTGAAAATTCTGCTAATTAAGCATTGCTGTGGTGATAATTTGAGTGATCTGGTAGGTGTTAGGATATGGCTGGGCAGGGCTATTGAGGAAGTATGTGGTGGAGCCAGCCCATATGTGGTGGCCTGCCACTCTCGTTCAGGTCTCTCTTTTCAGGTATCTCTCACTCCCTCACCTTACAGACCCCTTGCTTTTTTTTCTTTCGCAGTAGGAAAAAGTTACTGAACAATTTGATGCAGAGTCCCCGCCCTGACATGTAACAAAGCTAAAAAGAAAAATACTAAACAATTTCTTCTTCCACATCACCACTTTTCCGTCCACACATCGAGCAAAAAAAGTTGTTTTATTTATCATAATAGTTGCAATAACTAATTACTTTGTTGATACCTAAAGTAAATATAAATAAGTTTTTATTGAATGGCTGCTCCTTGGTTTACACTGGATAACATGTGACTGTCCCTTTTCCCGGGATTCGATTTCTTTTATTATTGTGCTCTTCCCCCCCCTTTTCTTCCATCAAGTCCACTAGAATCTTTAAGTTGGCTTGGCTGATTCTGTGTGATTAATTACTAATTTGTTCATGGCTTAGAATCTGTCTAACAACGCTGCTGTCCGCTGTTTTTTTAAAAAAAATTGTATTTTTTTATTTAAAATTATTTTTTTTATATATTTTTAAATGACTTTAAATTGTTGATATTAAAAAATAAAAAAATATTTCAAAAAGATAATGCTTAAAAAATAACTCCAATTATAGCATCAAGCACTCTCTTAATTAATGGTGAGCGTGCTTTTAACTTAATAATTAGGAAAAAAGAACTGTTGACTTTCCACGGAATCAAGCTAACATCACGTGAAGAAATGGATGGAAGTTTTTAAGTTTTGGCTACTTGACAGCTCATAAATAAAAAATACACGAAAGCACAATTAATTCTCACACTTTAACTGGCGAATAAGGACGTGATAACACAAAAGGTTCAGGTGTCTTTTTCAGTATTCGTAAAAGTTTTATAAATTAATAAAAGTAATATATCCTGTTTTGTATTGCGTTTGAAACAGGGTCGGCTAAGATTTGAATTCTTTTAAAAATTATTATTTTTATATTTTTGAATTGTTTTAATGTTTTAATATTAAAGATAATTCTTAAAAAAAAACAATGTAAAAAACCATTATTATTACACTGAAAAACATCAAAACAAAAGGTAAAAGAACATTGTACGTCAAGGATATAATAAGTGCGGGGGTTGCGGAGCGCAGATCAGTGGTTGGGGAATGGTGTACAGTGGCAATGGATGAGAGTGGAATTCCTCAATTAATAAATCATGAACAGGAAACGCACAAAGGGTGGTTGGAACTTGGAAAGGTTTTAAGATAGGTAGTCAGTATAATGATAAAGATAATGATCATTTATTTGTTTGTTTTGGAAATGGCATCATCGATCCAACCTATATTGTCATCGTCATCACACGTCCATGAATTGAAGTGAGAGCTGGCGTAGTGATTATCTAAACATATTGAAATAACATATATATATATATATATATATATATATATATATATATTTTTTTTAAAAAAAAATTATTTTTAATATAACATATCAAAATAATTTAAAAATATTAAAAAACTATAATTTAAAACAAAACAAAAATACTTTTTTTTTTTAATATACTTGGGTTGCAAAAAAACAGCCACAAGATTGATTTGAAAGTGACAAGTTCTTGACTTATTGTTCTTTTTCTTTCTTTTTTTCCCCACCGCCACTGTGATACCTACCATACCTAAAAGGTTAAACCGTTTGTCTTGTTGTCACGTGACCTCCTGGTTTTTTTTTCCCCTTCAAGCACAGTAGAATTTTTCAAAAATATCCAACCGAAAAAAACAACCATAACCTAAGTGCTAAAAGGTTGGTCTGAAATACAGGGCTAAACCGCTTGTCTTCCTGTTGCGCAACCTATCAGTTTTTTTTTTTCCAAGCACAGTAGATGTTCTTTAAAAAAAATGCAGTTAAAATTTATTTTGCTACTTTGAGAAAAAACTGTTAAAGCATTACATAAATGGGTTTGCTCATCAACTTTGTGGATATGCCTTAATTATAGAGGTGTTTAATGTGGTCAGTCATCGCAGGTAAATTCTCAAGCACCTGATCTGGCATGCACCCATAATTATAAACATTTAATATCTTCAGATAACACACGTGACTAAATGCACATATAAACTACCTGGGAAAAATCTTGCAGGGCTTTGCATGAGAAAGATGATGATCACCGCATGACACGGGCAAAGTTCTTCGTTATTGCACTGGCTGGCAGTTTTGTCTGGTATCTATTCCCAGGATACCTATTTACGACACTCACGAGCATTTCATGGGTCTGCTGGGTATTTCCGAAGTCAGTAACCGCACAGCAACTTGGTTCAGGCATGCGGGGCCTTGGACTTGGAGCCATTACACTTGACTGGTCTGTTGTGGCTTCCTTCTTGTTCAGCCCCCTCATTAGTCCATTCTTTGCCATTGCCAATGTCCTTGTGGGATATGTATTCATAATTTACGTTGCAATGCCCTTAGCTTACTGGGGCCTCGACTTGTACGGTGCAAGTAAATTTCCCATTTTCTCCTCACACCTGTTTACAGCAGAGGGTCACAAGTACAATATAACAGCTATTGTTAATAACAAGTTTCAGCTGGATATACCAAACTATGAACAGCAAGGACGAATTCATTTAAGCATGTTTTTTGCTCTCACTTATGGCTTCGGTTTTGCAACCATTGCCGCCACCCTTACTCACGTGGCTTTCTTCTATGGAAGGTAAATCTTTCAACAAACAGAATTGAGAATCAGAATCGCCTTAATTTCCCATCCATGTTGTTGCAATCAGATTTTTAACAGACGCATGTTCTGACATATGACACATGATCTACAGGGAGATTCTCCAGAAATATCGGGCTTCTTACAAGGGCAAGGAGGATATCCATACAAGATTGATGAAAAGATACAAGGACATACCTTCCTGGTGGTTTTACTTGTTGCTTGGTGTGACATTAATTGTTGCTCTTGCACTGTGCATCTTCTTGAATGATCAAGTTCAGATGCCATGGTGGGGACTCATCTTCGCGAGTGCCATGGCCTTTGTCTTCACCCTTCCCATCAGCATCATAACTGCCACAACAAACCAGGTAACTTGGCTCTCTTTTAAATCTTATTCCGAGCAAGAGATGAATATGTAGTGAAATTCAGCATCAACCGGAAAAATAAAAATTCGAAACCTCCCGCTCTATCCATCCGGGCTTTGATAGTCATTCCCTTTCACTTCATCATCTCAGCTAAATCTGTTCTTTATTAATGCTCTACCACTTCATATACAGACACCAGGGCTGAACATAATAACAGAGTATGTCATGGGTGTCATATTACCGGGGAGACCAATAGCCAATGTATGCTTCAAAACCTATGGATATATGAGCATGGCTCAGGCTGTTTCTTTCCTCAATGATTTCAAGCTAGGACATTACATGAAGATCCCTCCAAGATCGATGTTCTTGGTTCAGGTAAAATTTTCTCAGAACTACTGTCTAGATAATAAATGAATTAAATCCAGATATCCTGTTTAATAGTTATGATTGTTCATGTGATGTATGCAAAAGAATCCACCATCCAAGAATTTCCTCAAGACCGTGACCTTAAACTGACAAAGTCAAGTATAATGAACAATTTGTTGTTAGTCTTACACGTTATTTATTGTTTCCACTTAGAGCTACTGATATATTTATTCGCTTGTTGCATTTCCATCTGGGTATGTCTAGTTCATAGGAACAGTTCTTGCCGGAACCATCAACCTTGCAGTAGCCTGGTGGCTGCTGAACTCCATTGAAAACATATGCCAGGATGATCTGCTACCCGCTAACAGTCCTTGGACATGCCCAGGTGACCGAGTCTTCTTTGATGCTTCTGTCATATGGGGTTTGGTGGGACCAAAGCGGATCTTTGGAACACTTGGAAACTATCAGGCCATGAACTGGTTTTTCCTTGGAGGTGCACTAGGACCGGTTATAGTTTGGCTGCTACACAAATCATTCCCCAAGCAATCTTGGATTCCCCTAATTAATCTTCCGGTCCTTCTAGGAGCAACTGCATATATGCCTCCAGCTACACCAGTAAACTACAACGCCTGGATCATAGTTGGAACAATTTTCAATTTCTTCATCTTCCGTTACAAAAAGACGTGGTGGCAGAGGTACAATTATGTTCTTTCAGCTGCATTGGATGCCGGGGTGGCTTTCATGGCAGTGCTTTTGTACTTCTCAGTTGGAATGGAAGATAGGAATTTGAAGTGGTGGGGTACAAATGGTGAACACTGTGAATGGGCAACTTGTCCAACAGCCAAGGGCATATTGGTTGATAACTGTCCAGTTAACTAACTTTGTTGCCTTCTGATACAAGTTTCTATTTAAGAGGTTACACAGGGTAGAATTAGCAGGTATTGAACAACATGCATCAAGCCATAGTGGCAACTCAAGGTTTCATATGTTAGTTCAGCTATAAAGCCAGCTTCATGTGTACATTGTTTTGAACTAGAAATATTTTAATGCATGTCTATAAATATTTAAATAAAATCCTATTCCAAGGAAAACGACTTGTGTCTGAATACCTTCGGACAAAACCATCTCATTTCACAATGAGGAGCCATTCGGATTTTGTCCAGGATGCATTTGTGGAGCATCACACTGCAGTTGTGGCAACAAAATAATTGTTAATGGGTGATGCATCATAACTGGCAAACATTTTGCTATCATAGTATACTCATTCCCTTGAACCTGGTATGATGATTTGGCACTTCATATTTTATCGACATTGTGCTACCCTATAATCAAGAGCTATTTAGCTTGATTTGACTGAATCTACAGCCACACAAAATGCATATGGTATATCGTTGTTGAAATAACATGTATGTGTTATATCGAGAAAGAAATAGGACAGACAAAAAGAAAGCGAAAAAATACTTACACATGTTGTGGGCACGATATTGTTTGTTCTTGAGCAAAGGTCGATTGAGATAATGATCAGAAAGAGCTAATGATAAATCATAAATGTTCAGAAATGATGCATGAACTGAAAGCCACTGACTATACTCATCCATCCTTATTATAAATGTTCAGAAATGGTCTCCCAAAACAGTCAATTCAGGAAGTAGAAGATATTCACTAGCCAAAATGCACAACCTTCGCAGCTTAATTCAGAGGTATCAGGAGCACTCTCAGTACTCCTTAAGCACATCTTAAGATCATTTCATCGCATGTTCACAACAGCTCCTGTGGGCCTGAGACCATCATTGCCAGAGCATAAGATGATGCACAGTAATATTATAATTAGCTATAAAGTCAGGAAAATACGTGAACGAGTGGAAAAATATTTTCCCATGGTAACTTGGCCAACATATGGATTTTGTGTATTTCACTTAAATGTCATGAGCGAAACACACAAAAGCTCAAACCTCAAACCTGACCTTATAGCTAATTATAATATATCATCAAACCTCAAACCTGTTCAAGCATATAATTCCAACATTAAAAGCTCTAATATCAGGTAAACTACACCGTCGAAGTTCCTATCTTCAACGTACCTGAAAGATCCATTTCAACACGATCGTTATCTTCCAGATTCAACAATCCTGCAACCTGAAGAAGAGAAGAAGCTGCAGTATCTCAAGGTTGATTAAAAAATCAGACCGTTAGGCTAAGTAACGTCGTGCAATACGCACCGTTTTACTTTTAATTAGTGATTAGTTACTGGATCATGCTTATAGATTTAAAGTAACCAAGTTGTAGTTGGTTGGATTAACTACCGTGCTTTTTATATATAAAGAATCAACAAAGAATGTACAAAGATATTGAAATAAATATAATTTTTATATTGAATAGTTTAAGATTTTTATGAAAGTAATTCTTAAGTTAAAAAAAAAATGAATAGACTGGTAGTATAAATAGACACGTCATCTCAAAAATCAATTGTATATAAAAGTTTTTTAAATAGAATTATGTAAAACAGTGGTATAAAAAACATAACGGAAAAGGTTGTCATTTTAAATAAAAATAAAATAGATCCTTTCGTTGGCATTGGTGTGCTGTTTTGTTTTGAAGATTTTGTTGGAGAATTAGGGTAGTGGTTGGTTTTTAAAATATTTTTTATTTAAAAATATAATTAAATAATATATTTTTTATTTTTTAAAATTATTTTTTATATTGATACATAAAAAAATATATAAAAAATTATTTTCAGTAAAAAAAATTAAAATTTACCCTCCTCAATAAAAGGCCGAAAGCAAAGCAATTTTCTCTTTAAGGGACACCTACGTACTATGGTTTTAAAGCAAAGTAGATGTTAATCAAACCTCTGTTTTACAGCAAAAGAAAATAAAAACAATTATGCTTTAAAAGCACAATAATACCCAATAGACACTTTAGTCTCATTGAAATACTAAGTTGGTTCGATGATATTTTGTTTGTTGAATAAAAAAAATTGCATCAGTCAATAAACTAATTTTCATCTCTTCTCAATAATAAAAAAGAAAATTTCTCTCATGACCACAATTGTTGTTTATTTATTTTAAAGTTGATGACTTGAGATGAAAAAATTTAAAATTAAAATAATTTCTTTAAGATACTATGAGATCGTAAAAATAAAAAACATTATTTTTTAAACCAAGCAATTAAAAATATGAGAGATGGGATAATAATGAAAAATCTAATTGAAAAATAAATAAATAAGGTCAGTGTTGCTGGGGTAGGAAAGAAAAACTCGCTTGGTTGGCCTATAAAATGAAAAAGTACAGCAACATCTAGTTTTGGAAGCCCATTCTAGCAAGCCTGTTTTTTTTTTATTAAAACTTAGTGAGAGATACATCATCTATTGATTTTTTTTTTAATATAGTAAATTAATAACGCATTGTCCAGGCCTAAAAAACTCAATTTTAAATTACTTTTATTTAAAAATATTTTAAAAAATTTATCGAGAACCTCAATGAATTCATTTACAGCCTTGAACGCATGCAAAAATTATTCAAAAAACAAAAAACCACATTAACTAAACTTTTCTTTGTACGATAAATCTATTAACATCAAAATTAGTTTTTCTTGCATTTAAAATCTAGTTCACCATACACTTTCTTTCATATCTTTTGACGACTCTCTCTCTCTCATTTTTGTACATTCAAAAACAAAACTAAAAAATAATAAAAATAAAATTAAGAGCTAAAATATAAAAAATCTAAAACAACATAACTGAATAAATACAAAAACAAAACATCGAAACCAAACCAAAGTTTTTCACACTCTTTTAATAATAAAAGAAACGATGGTTTATATATATATATATATATATATATATATATATAATTCTAGTCATTGTAGCTTCAATTGTTTTTATTATAACCTAAAAAATTGAAGAATATTTTGGGACACGTCAAACATGTTAAAGTACATGAATCAAAATAAATCCCGGAACATAAAATAATGTAGATATAACTTGAAATAATAAAATTAAAAAAAATAATGACAAAAAAAAGAAATATGGAAAGAAAATTTTGTCTGTAAATAATGAAACATGAGGGGGGTGCACGATGAAAACTATTGGATACCGTTGGAATGGTGTCTCGTGCGTGTGTATTTGTTCATGCATCTAGTAAATATAATTCTCACTTTCACCATACTCACCTGTCTTTTATGCAGTTTAATCAAGAAACTTTTCTTTTTATGCACCGAGCGTGGATGAAGACTCATGGAGTATTTTATTTACACTGCATAATGTACGTGAGGGAGATGCATGGCTTATATCAGATTTGAAAGGAAATTAATAACTTGCTTGTATGAAATTTATTTTATTTTATTTTAGTTTACTGGGACCAGGGGCAAGGATGAAACTGGATTTTTTAAAATGGGAAGTGCCAGTGTAAATTATTTAGGATTAATTTAAAAATTAAATAAACAAATAATTATTGTAGAATAATTTTTTTTTAATGAATCTGGCCTATAATCAAAGGGCATGTTTATTTTTTCAAAACTCTTAGTGCTAAGTGAAAAATTGTCAAAAATTGATGGTGTGATGGCATCTTTTGGCTCTGGCTTAGACCGATCCACCTAGAATTTCATGGCTCATTGTTGAATTTGAAAACACATACTATTAAAAAAATAAACTTTTTCAATCTTTAAATATCATTACTTGGAGAATTAAATAATAATAATAATTAAGAGATTTTATTTCTTTAATAAAATAAAATATATTTTTTAACATGTAAAATTTCCTGACAATTTAACTTTTCATACGCCTAACCATGAACGTCCAAATATAAACCCGGAAAGTCCAACAGTTTCAAAATTCGTTGCAATTACTTCTTAAGAACTAGTTTTACAATTTTTTTTTTAAATTTTGAACAAGGTACTCTATAGGGAGTTGAGAGAACGTGTTTAATGCATAATTTTTTTTATTCAAAACGAATAAAATGAAAGGAAATTTCATCTTTTAGAAGAAACCCAAACGCGTTACAGAATTGTATTGATGATAAATTAATCAAAGTAATCACGTAATTAAACCCAACATTAGAAATTTTATGCAGCATCTTTCCTTGCTTCCCATCCAAAAATCGTGGTCTGCGACTCTGCTCCTGCTGCAGCGCTTGATTTGGTCCAAAATACGGCAACACAGAGACAGTATAAAAAGAATTAAAAACTATTTCCCTTCGGCCACGCAGAGGTCACCTGGACAGGTGGACTAGACAACATGCCTAGAAAAAGAAGAGATGTTGAGTGTTACAAGTGTCACAGCACATTGGCTTTGCCGCTTACCGTTCGATCACGTGGTTATTGGAATTGCCAACAAGTGGCGGCAATAAATTGGATGCTTTCTATATGTTCAGAATACTTTTCATGTTGATTATAGTGTGTTTGGTACTGTTGTGGTTGTAGTTTTAAAAAAATTATTTTATAAAAAGTATTTTTAATTGAGGTTGGTTTGAAATAATAGGTATTTGGTTAAAACCGTGATTAAAATTGAGGCTGAAGAAAAAGTAGTTTAATGTGTTTGGTTAAGAATGCTTTTGAAATTGAGATTATAAAATAATTTTAAAAAATATATATTAATATTGATGGTTTTAAATTTAAATATTGTAAAATTAATTATTTCTATTACATCATGAAAAAAATAATACTTTATATAAAATATTTTTTTTATTCCATTAAACTATTTATAATTCCATTATGTATAAAATTTATCCGATAAGAACTATAGTTTTCATAATTTTTTGAGCGTGTAATAAAATTAGATAAAATATTATTATATATAAAATTAATATTATTGTACGAGTAAATTTAATTCACTCTATACTAGTTTTTCAAGAAAAAAATATTGTTCACATCGTGAATAAATTTAATTCTTTAAACTAGTTTTTTTTAAAATTAATACAATTAACACACTAAAAAAAACGAACAGTGCAAGTGAATTGCACTGCTCACGTAAATAGTGCAATTCATTCACTCGTGAACAGTGCAGTGAATTGCACTGTTCGTTAGTTTTTATAGGCTATAGTGCATGAAAAGCAGGTTTTTTATGCTTTTTATTTTCAGCGTTTTAAACGCAGAAAACACGTGGACTCCATACACAATAAATCTAGTTTTTTTTATTACTAAACGGATGACGACTGCCGCATAAATAAATAGACTCTAATATTAATAAAAAAGTTTTATTTTTTAATTCGATCATTTTGTTAAATACAATTAATAAAATTGTCAAATATCTACGTGTTCCTCCCATAATCCATGCTAAATGGGGAAATGGGAGGAAGATTTTCTTTTCTTTAACGAGACCTGCCACATGCTTCACGTAATATCATAATATTTCCAAATAATATTCCTCATTATTGTTCATATTGTATTAAAAAAGAAAACTTCCTTCTAACTTCACCTGCTAGTAAGATCACGTGAGTAACACATATAATTAATGATTTTTTTTTTGAAAATAGAGTTTAAAGCAGTAAAAAATCCTTAGATTAAACAAGTTAACTTAGACTTAATCAGATTAAAATACAAAATCCAATGATCTCTATCGAGTTAGTTCTTGACAAATCAAAGTTGACAAATGTTGTACTTTAACTATCTACTTCCTCGTTAACAACTCATTTGCCCTGGATATAAAAGCAAATATTGCGTGAACTTTATTAAATTCTTGTGTTATGATATTAACCACAAGCATGCCTTTTCGATTTAAAAACTAGCTTCTGAATACCTAGCATTCAAGCAAGCTCAACACCCTTCGCTACTGTCCATAATTCTGCCTTGACAGATGAATAAATATCTTGTTATTCATATTTGTTTTTATATTTTAAAATTATTTTAAAAAAAATATTTATTATTTATTGTTTTTTTACTTGAAATTAATTTTTTTTTAATATATTAAGATTATTTTGATGTATCAATAATAAAAATAATATTATTTTAATATATATATTTTTTAAAACAATACTTTAAAAAACAATCATTATTATATTACTAACATGAATAGTTCCTAACATGGATAAGAACAACCAAGCCAATCTCTAACTAAGACTCCACTCTCGCATGATCTAGGTTTCATCCATTCCTTTTCCAATACCAGTAGACAAACATTGATGTACCTAACAGAATATTTTAATTAAAATTATATTTTTATAATATAATTGATATAAAAAATATATTGAATGAACAATTAAATTACCGTGTTACATTTGAAACAAGCCTTTTTCCAGTGCTAAACTCGCAAGTCACAAGGTCACACACGGGGCCCTGCGAAAGACGGAAACTTATCCAAGTGCACTAATTACATTAAGTTCAAATGTACTAAATCACAGCCCTTCCTTATTTAAGCATCTTGAGAGATGAAGTTAGTTGAGATATTTTCTTCTCTCTCCATCCACGTACACAAAATGCAGCCTTTTACATACACAAACATAAACAGACGCGATCCTTTTGTTTACCTCTTCCTAAGAATAATTAGACCCCCCTCTCCCTCTCCCTCTCCCTCTCCGCTATTCTCCAACTTCATGTTCTCTCATCTTCTTGATTAAGTGCGTGAACTTCCGTGACCTTTGAATTAACTGCATTTTCATGTCTTTCTTCAGTTTTTTGGTTGTGATCGGTTTGTTTTCTATTTGCAGGTAGCTTTCTTACCTCGACGGGCTTAAACATCCGAGTGTAGTAGTTAGTTTCAAGGTCATGGAGTGGCTTTGATTTCTATCGGTAAACGAGCATTCCTTATGCACACACGTTTCAGTAATTATTTTTGTTTTTATAACATGCCTTTTTTTTGTTGTTACCTGACTTTATATTGATCTGTGTATTGAGGTTCTTGCATCAATTTCCTAGCATATCTCGCAATTCTACATGGTTTGAGGTTTTCTAGGTTTTTTTTGTTAATTACTGTTTTTTCTTTGCTTGACATGGTCTAGGGTTTATTTTTTCCTTTGTACAAAGGAATTGTTACAACATAGTGGTTCCGGGAGCTCTATACATGTAAGAGTTTAGCGGCGTGACCTAATTTGTGGTGTTGGCTTAAGACACAGTGATGAGAGAGGGGTTTCCTCAGGTTATGTGAGTGGGTGTAAATGAGTTTTTCGACTGAGCTCGAAAATTACTCAATGATTGTGTTGTGTTGTGTTTATCCCTAACAGTGAAGAAATTTTTTCTCTATGTACAGGCTGGCAGGATTTTACCAAACCATTTAAATCTTGTGCCCGCACTCATATTGTTGTCTTCATTTTCTTCATTTTTCTATTAATTCGGTTTGCTCAGTAACTTGTTTTGTGCAATACTGATTACCTTAACAAGTGGTAGTGGAGGCAACCCGTTGGATTGGATGCAATCGAAACTAGTGCTTGTTTGATTTAGTTTGAGATTCAATACATGGTTGAGAATTTAATGGCAGAAAACAAGTAGAAGATGAGAGGATTTGGCCCTTTCACTTCTTACTTTGATTTGTGCTTTATATTTGATGATTAAGGTTTCTAAGCATAGAAGGTTCATACATGAAACATATCTTTAAATCCATAAAAGTTGCTGACACTTTGTTCAAGGTTATTTTATTATGCTTGTGTTGCCATGCAATCCTAGTGGAGGGAGAAAAGAGTTTTGTTGTCTGGTATACCTAGAGGAGTGGAGGAGAATAAAGCCTGTGCTAATGGGTACTTGGAGTTTTTTATGGTCGGAGACTGCCTGAGTAGAGTAATATATTCTCGATGAGTTGACAGAAACTTCTGTCAAGAGATGGTAAATAGAGGTACCCTTCTGAATTTTACTAGGAAAGCTGATTTATTGAGTTATACATCAGCGTTGCTATGTTCTCATATTGGATGGAGTCATGATTGTCTGCTGATTTGGTAATGTTTAGCTGGTAAATGAATGTAAATGGTGTTTAAAGTTGTAGGTATAGATGGTTCTGGGTGCTGCCATGTCCAAGTTCAACGTTTCTTTCTCCCTCCTTTTAATGGATGCTTTAACATCCATAAAGTACAGAAGGGAAATTTCAGGGTTTATTTTAATGTGTGACTTCTCAATCAATAGAGAAATTTTTATTGGGACTATTCATTTGTATCACCACTTACTCCATCTCATCAGAATGGACTATGATTTCTTGCTCTCCTGATTTAATCTCTAAGATATGAGTTGCTATAGGCTCACTGCGTCTTTTTTCTCCTGCTTCTTGTAGTAAAGGTAGAGTTTTCTTTATTTTCTTTAATTTTGCGCCCAACCTAATGATTGTTATTCTTTCAATGCTTAAGGACAAGCTTGTTTTTTTATGTTTATCAAACCCCCCATGTTTTAAACCTTATGGGTAGTCAATATCGCTTGAAAGTTAGAAGTTGGTAACTCTATTTTATACTTTCTATTTTTGCTGGCCTCTTCACTTTGTATTGAACAACTAGAATTTAGTGATTCTTGTAAATCTAATTCAATGAAATTCCATCATTATAAAAAAATAAATAATAGAAAGGAATACCGCAAATAGAGCCATTGTGACACCCATCAAAGGAGTAGTTTCCCACCCCGGAGCTACTTTACCATATTCCAAATTCAATGGTTTCAATAAATCCCCTACAATAGTTCGTCCTGGATCAGATCTAGAACTCCCCTCAATGCTTTGTGTAGCCTTTTTGGTATTAATTGAGATATGTTGACTTTGTATACCATTCCGTTGTAAATAAATGATCTTATCATAGATCCATTGTAGTATGGAAATTCTGATTTTTTTCTTATTATATAATAATGGAAATAGCAACCCTAGTCGCCATCTGTATATCTGGTTTACTTTTAAGTTTTACTGGGTATGCCTTAGATACTGCTTTTGGGCAACCCTCTCAACAACTAAGAGATCCATTCGAGGAACATGGGTGCATTAGGATAAGTAGCAAGGCTTGATGCGTGGAGGTCCTCTAGCTAATATAGACTACATGGAAAGGAGAGAAGGAAGCAGAGTGGATTGGTGACCTAAGGCCAAATATATTTAGCATAACCCATAAAGAAAGAAAGCTAATTAAAACCGTGTTTGTTTTCTGCTAGCTTTAACGTTAGCGGTGAATTAAATGCAACAACATGTTTGATATTAAAGAGAACTGAGTTTTATGCTGCGGGACCCACTAAAAAATTGAGTTCAAAACGCAAGTTTTGTGCAGCAGTTTTTACATGTTTTTTTAACCGAGTTTCGTAAATATTCTTTACTGGTCTCCTTTTTAATGTTTGTAAAAAAGCCAAAATATTTTATCCAAACATTTTATACATGTTTTTTGCTACACATAAACTTTAACCACATTTTTTACCAAACACGTATCTAAATCCAACTAACTATAACTAAAAATACTTTTTATAAATTTGCTTTTTTCAAACCACAACCACAAAACTTACCTAAAAAACAAACACACCCTAAGAGTTCCTTAGCCCTAAAACTACCAAGCCCCTTGAAATAAAAGTCCCTAGTGTCTTATATTTTGGATGAGTTGCCTCCCTTCTTCCATGACCTAGGATGAATACATTATACCCCGTTTGCCCGGTTTCCTTGTTTTCCCATAGTGCATTGGTCGTAGTCTATGGTGTCTGTCGAGCATTATGGTGCCCATAGAGGAGTTACGAGCTTCAATACTACTATGAGTAGTGTGAATAGTGGAGAGATCCTCCATTGTTTTCTGGGCCGGGCAGCGCCAGCTCAGTCTGAAATGGTTGGACCGGGTCCGGCCTAGTTTTTCAATGTTTCGACAAAAACCGGGTATTTTAATATCAGTAGGGTGGCTGAGTCCTTGACCTAACCTGAACAAATGCAATATGGAGCACCTTCCCCATTCTCCTTCTCTTCTTCTCTTAGAACCTAGCCTAGTCCACTCCCCCTTGTACCAGGCATGAAAAGCCACTTGAATCCCAGAAGTAGATCCTAAAAGCCATGAGTTTAGGTCCAACCTGTATGCATTCCAGTCAGGACTTTGCACCTCACATGCGACGCCAAAACACCTAACCCTAATAGGTATGTCTATTGGCTGGACCCCACGCTCCAGGCGGGTTTAGTCTATACCATCACCAACAAGGCTATGAGTAAATGCTTTATTCAGGACAAGTCTTTCACTCTGTTCTCTTTGTTTTGAGGGTTATTAAGGCTTTTAAAATCATCAATTGGCAACCTTGGAGCAGAGGACCCATTCTTGAGGAGAGAGTTCCCCAAACCAGCACTATCATGGCATGTGCTACGTCCTAATGTTTTTTTTTTTAATCAGGAAACTTAAGTGGCTTTTTGATTGAATTTAGTGTACATTTTGTTTTTGCTGAATGGGAGCATTGTGTACTCATATCATGTTGTTTAAAACTATTTTTGCATAAACAGATAGGTTATAGTGTAACAATGATTGTCTGAAGATAACGTGCTATATATGGTAGCATTCAAGAAATTTGTTTTCAAGATAGGTTATAACTTGGAAAGCAGGTTACAATCATGTAGGTCATGTTTTATGTCATCATGCCTGCATGTTATGTTCTTAAATCGAAAGAAAATAATCATCATCAAATCTTGAAATTCAAATAAATGGGCTTGTGTTTTGTAAGATAAAATTTTATGGTTCTATTAACTGTTAGTAAAGAACCACTGTGGATCATGTTCATTTACATTGCATGAAACTTGTTCTGGTCTTGCTACTAGCTTCCCATTATTGGTTTTGAAATAACAAGATATGCTTTTATTCAGGAGACATGGATTGATTTTGGTACTTGTAACTACTTTCTGGCAGTAACACTACACAGTTCTCTGAAAAGTATAGTAAGTAAATTAAATGTAATAAATCTCGCTCATATGTGTCTAAAACAAAGTAATTCTTTATAAATTAATTTGAGAACACATGGTTTGATGACTCACTCAATCCATTATGTAGTTTAACTGATGGAATTAAGAACCTTTTTGCCACTGGCATTATGACACGTTACTTCCTAATCAGTCAGTCTCTAAATTATGGTATTAGTTCTGGTAGGGGGCACATTAACTGTTGACATTTGCTTACATTGGTCTCATGGTCCTGATTTCAGAGAGCCATCTTACTCAAGGGCTATTGCTTATGCAACGGTAAAGTTATTGGCTTGGGTTGCAGAGATGCTGTTTTGAATTTTGTACAAAGTAACTTTATGGAAAATGTGAATGGGTAAGGTTACCTCCAGATTAAAACTAACTTAGCCCATAAAAGGTTAGATTTTGTTGCTGCTTGTTGACACACTCAAACTTATGAATGAATGCCTAAATTGAAGTTAATTGAGGCCCAAAATCACTTAGACCCAAGTTAACAAACTAAAAGAAATCTGTCTCCATCATGTGTTGCCAAGTGCCTCACATGAGGGATCTCTAAGTTGCAGGTATTAAAATTCTGTAGAAGTAATTCCATTTTTATTTTTCATGGTTGTGTTGTTATGTCTGCGAAGTAAGATCAAGTTAAAATCTTTAACAGCATGGAGGCTCAAAGAGAAATTTTGGTCACACACACACATGAATCTTAAAAAAATTATCTTTTTAATCTTTACAGCACATCTTTTTATTATGAGTGGAGGTACAAATATATTGATTACTGCAAAGGCAACTCGGTGGATGCTGGAAACACAGATAAGTGGAAGTTTTTATTTATTTATTTATTTATTAATGTCTAGTTTTAATCTGAAAATCGATATCAAAACAATACAAGTTCCATGAAAATTGTCTCACTATCCATTCCCATCTCCTTTGTTTAATGTAGTGTAGACACATGTGAGTAAAACATAGGTTTGGTAAAGCATGAATATTGGAAGATGCATCAGCTTGCACGCTTGCTGACAGTGGTTGTACTTGCTAGTCTTCTGATTTTTCCACTAATGAACATCTAAATGTTTTACAGTTGTGTTGCTCTGGTTTTAATCACTTGATTTTGTCACTATCAATTCCCAATTGTTTGTTTTCTCATATTGTGAAGTTTGATGGTATACTTCAACATTTGGAATTTCACTTTTGAAATGGAGAATTTATTGTTGGCTTCCCATTATATATTGATGAGCCATTTCTGAGAGGCAAGTTTTAGTCTGTGTTAAGAATTACCTGAGACTTGGAAATGGCAAGTTACACTGCTCAGAAGCTGCTGTACATGAAAGTTATCCATTTGTTATTTTAGGAAAAAGTTTAACTAAAATCTTATATGACAAAAAAAAACAGTTAAACTAATGTTGCTTTGGGTAACAGCCCAACAATGGCGCTGGAAAATCTTTGAACAATGCCAAAGGTAGATGCTCTGCCCCATATTTACTGAATTCCTTTACACACACACAAGCACGATGCTTTTATATGCTCTGTCTTGTACTTTAAAGAATCCTGATTGGTCTTGAACTTCAGGTATTGGATATTATCCACTGCATTTACCGAGGAGTCCTGTCTGCTTAGAGCTCGTCAGCCGAGTTCTATGCTAGACCTGGCAAATTGAAATGAGGTACAGTTATCTATTCTGTAAATCATTCTTCTGACGATTTTAGATTTATGAACTTGTATTCTCGAGATATTGCGTGTTTTTTTTTTATTTGCAATATTACTGCATAAACTATGCTGTGATGTTTAATTTAGTCTTTATTCAAGGTTTATAGTTGATGAAATTTCTGATAGAGAACATAAGTTTGTGACAGCATTTTTAGTCTTTAATCATTTAATGATACTAAAATGCAGCTTTTCGTCATTTACAGTATGAAAATCCTGTTCTAGTTGCGCTTTTTTACCTTAATGCATAGATTTTGTTGCATCTATATGACAACTGTACTAGGTTTTATTGTGTTTAACTACAGGGATCGTGTTTTTGTCATTATAAATCAAGCATTCTGTTCTGGTAACTATACTATCTCTCATTTGAAGTTGGTATGTTGTAAGATTAAGCAGCATGTTATTGTTTTATTGACTTCCTACATGTTCTTTCATGAACTTCTAGTTAAAGAATCGAAGAATGTATGCTATTACAGGAAAGCATATATGGATTATATCGTCCAATAAAATAACTATCATCAGTTGCACAAGTCTCCCTCATAGTCTTATGAATCTTCACTAAGCAAAGCATATATACATAGCACATTTCTTCTAGTAGTTCAATTTTGTTGATCACATTTAAATGTTTTAGACATCTAGAGTACCCAACTCACATTGAGCTTTCCATTCTTGCATATTTAATACAGATAGCTTGTCCAGCAATCATTTACATTATTCTCTAAACATTGTATAAAATATATCATACCAAATAGGATGGCCGTGCTGCTGAACATATTTATCTTAGCTGAGGCTTGAGATCTCATTGCTAGAAAGCGTGCACACTTCAACTTAGGATCAATTTAATGGATGATGATTGATAACCATCTTCAGATATAAACTGCTTTCACTATTGAAGTTTCAGCCTGTTGCAAATTTTGAAAAGAATGTCATTGGATTATGGTTGAGCCAATTTCTCATAACTATTAGTTGTACGGTTTCCCATATCTCGTGAAAAGAACTTACCCCAGTTTCATTGATTTTCCTGGTGCCTCGATGTTATGAGGATGTGGCTGGCTCAATTGGAGGTCGATTGGGGCATGCAAGTCATATCCATTTCCTACTGTGAAAGGGGCCTGGGAAGCTCTGTTTGCTCCATCCACATTCTGTTTTCCATAAACCTGGGATAAGAGTGCGGTTATGAGTGTCCAGTTTCTAAAATCCTGAAGTTTAGGTTTCACTTTACTAATGGCTTACTGCTCTTGATATGGTTTCTATGCACAGGACATTAAATTCTATTCGATGTTGAAGAACTAACTGGTTGTGTAGGATTGGGATGCATTTTACGAACGGACCGCGTGTATATATTCTGTCAAGGTTCCTTGTTTAGTGGTAAAAGATTAAGTTTGGAGCTGAAGGGGAGGTGAGAAATATTTCTTAGTGATTCATGTGCTGCCAAGACTTGTACCTCACGCAGTTCTGAATTTTCTTGACTGACGAGTTTAACCTTCTTGTGCAGCTCTAGGTTTTCATGATAAATTAGATTACCCTGCAATGAAGCCGAAGAAAGCCAGTGAACATGAGAATGCCTTTACAATCAATTCGGGAATTATTGAAGTCAATAGTCTTGGAAAACCTTTCTGTTCAGGTCCTTAATTTCATCAGTTAAAATTTGTTCCTGTGTAAAAAGAAAAAAGGCTGCATCAGCATTATGTGCATGCTGCATGTGCATATAAAAAGTGATCTTGAGATCAGGAAGGCTTTGCCTTTTTCATTCGAACTCCTTTCAAACTCATCTCCAGCTGGTTTTCTAGATTCTGTAGATCCTTGGCGCTCAAACCAGACAGTTCTTCTCCCATCAATTGCCTGCAATGTCACAGAGGCAAGTATTAGGTGTCGTGCCAGAGTCTTATACTTGTCCATGAATATGGTGCTTAAAAAAAACACTGTTCATAAATACTCAAAAAGTCTGGTAGCTTTTCTTTTCTGGCGGATGTGGCGGCAACTGTGATCAATGATATGAAACATTTAGAGATATTTTTGCTAGTAAGGTTACACGGCTGTAAATGTTTTGATCAGAAAAACCTACACATCATCATTTCAATTCCAGTTGTGATGTGTTGTTGAGATCATCTATTGAGAATATTGGGTGATTAATAACTTTACCGATGGCATTCTTGCAAGTATTGCAGTTCCTTCCTCAAGCTTGCCGCCTCCCTTTGCCAAAACTAAATGAAGCACACATCATATGACAAACAATAATTCATGTAGAATAGAATTGATGAGAGCTGCATTAATAAGTGACTGCCTTAGAAATTTGAATGTCACGCAACAATCTACACGGAACACTTGCGTGTTTGTCATTTTGCTGCCAGACCTCCATATCAAGAATATTTTATTTTATTTTTATTTTGCTTAAACTTGATTTTTATTTTGTGTTTTTAGATGTGCAAGTCAAAAATAAATTTTAAAAAATTAATAAATATATCATAATATATTTATAAATCAAAAAACATTTTGAATGGCATGGTTGTGTGTACAGAGTTTTGCACACAAGGTAATGAGATGTTTTAAAATTGTAGGTGTTCCTGTATGGTGATTTACTGCCATATTTGGTTCCAGAAAGTTAAAAGTGGACGTTGCTTGGCCCGTTACAAGATCGTATCATTTATGGTGACCCTCATGCATGGTATGATAATGATAGCTCAGAGTTGATGATCTTCTATGCTTCGCTATTGTATATGGCTTGGAACCATAATGATGCCACCCGATGTTTAGCCTTGGAGCCATCTCCTTGACATACAGTTATTATAATCTATCTAGTGTTTGTGAATGACGGGTGCCTTGGATCCAAATCCCTAATATCTGGCTGACAGTGCTCTATTTGTGGAACCAACTGCTCTATGGCTTGTTGATGCCAACTTTGGGCGTTCTTTTTTTTCTTAAGGAAAAAAATCAGGGGCAGATTTAAATCCCAGTAAAGTTCCCCTATGGGAACGGTGAAAAACCGTGTAGCTAGTTATAAATTTTGTTCCTGTGTAGATTGACCTTTAGAGCCATTGACAGCAATCCTTCTGAAGTAATTCAACTACTCAAATGCATATGCCACTATGCATGCTGTAAAAGCTGCCAGGTGAAAGGGGTGTTTGGTGGAGTACATACCTTGACTTCCGAAGCAGGATTTAACAGCTGCTGTTGCTCCTCCTTCTGTTTGTTGTAGCGGTCGATGATGGACTTCACACTGAATGAGAGCAGGAAGTTAAAAAAAAGTCATGGTTTCTTCTTTGTGGTGATAATTCTTCGAATTTGGCATCCAGGAATTTCATGAACTAATGATACTAGTAAGGTGAAATCCACAAGCTAGAAGTGGGACGAATGCTCAAATTGAAAGAAAATTACAGCGCATCTGATGTTATGTAACTAACTGATGCCCCCATCAATGCCATTTCAAATTTGCATGTCAAGTTGGGATGCTGTCTCCATATTTTCTGGTCACTGTTCGAATAATTTACAGTTTACATCCAAGTTAGCAAATGAGAGGTGCTGGCGCACCCTGCCTTTACCTGTCACTTCTCAAGGCTGTAACGGAAGTATGTTGTAGAATCCTTGATCCTTTAGTTGCCCTTTACTGGCCAGGGCCCTAGGACCTTGGTCTCAGTCACAGGCAAAGAGAAGGTACTCAAATACTTCGGTTTTGTTTTCAACGAGCCCAAAAATGAACAGTTGCCAATGTTTTCGTTTTTTGGTTTCAAGAAACTAAATTTGGCAACTGATTGGCTTAATTTTTTAAAATAAAAGAGTGATTTTACTAACAATACCTGATTTTATCAACGTTATTCAATTTTTCATCGCTGAATACAGACTTATCATGTCATCTGGGCCCATTACCATCATCATTGACTAAGGGCACCTAGCCATCGCCATGATTGGCTGGTTGCAACAAGCTAAACTGCGATCTTCCTATATGTTATAATTTTCACCGGTCACCACGGGTAACCACCGCCAACATTGACGTTAGTAATCCAAGGTTAGGTGCATTGGTGAAGTGTTTGGCTGGTTGCTACCACAGCCACAGGTCAGTTGGCGCTGCCATCACCACCATCACTTGGTGACCACTGCAATTATATCGTAGGCTCGTTTATTGTCACTACAACATATATTCAAGGGGCATATGGCCCAACTACCGGTGCCACCAACAAGTATCTTACTAGTTGTTACCATTAGGGGCGGAACCAGGGGAGGCGGGGCAGGCCTGCCCTTGCAAAATATATTTAAATTTTTGTATTTTTAGTTTTAAATATAGGATAATATAATATATTTTTATTTTAAATAGATAAATTTTCTAATAATAAACTATATTTTGAGTTTTGGCATTTTCTATTATATAATTTCAGCTCCGCCCCTTCTTACCATCACCACCATATTAGCACCCGTCCACCGCCAGCAACTCCAATAGTCACCACCACCTTTGGCCAGTATGCACCGCTATGAACTAACAACAGCAACTAGTAATTACCATCACTTCTGGAAATCAAAAACTAAAAATTAAAACCATCACGCTAACACGAGTGGCGGCTTTTGATAAGACAAGAAAAGAATGGGAGGGGGAAGTCAACATAGTAAAGGAGTGGGAAAAAAGGAAGTGATACAACAACAGACCGTTAAAGTTCGAAAATTAAAAAGGAAATTTTGGTTGTGATTGGCTAAAATTATTGATGAAATTAAGGTTATAAAATAATTAAAAAAGATATATTAATATTGATGGTTTGATATTTATATATATTTAGTTAAAATTATTGTTGAAATTAAGGTTATAAAATAATTAAAAAAGATATATTAATATTGATGGTTTTTAATTTAAATATTGTAAATTTAATTACTGCTATTATATCATGAAATAAATAATACTTTATATAAATTAATCTGATAAGGATTACAGTTTTCATGGTTTTTAGAGTGTGCAATAATATCAGACAAAATATCATCAGGAACAAAATTGGGATCACAATCAAATTCTGTAAATGTTACGCCATCATGCAATCCGCTTCTAATTTATGTAGTGTCATTGAATAATGTTAAACACTAGTTTTTTCGAATAAAACACAATTAAAAATTTAAAAAATTAGTTTTTTTTACTGAGTAGTACCAGATCCAATATATTTAGGTTCGGGCCAGACCCGGCCGGCCATGAACAATGGATTCAACCGAACTGTGACTACTGCTATTACATCATAAAATAAATAATACTTTATATAAATTCATCCGATAAGGACTACAGTTTTCATGGTTTTTAGAACGTGTAACAAAATCAGACAAAATATCACCAGGAACAAAATTGTGATTACGATCAAATTCTATAAATGCTACGCCATCATGCGATCTCCTTCTAATTTATGTAGTGTCATTAAATAATGTTGAACACTAGTTTTTTTTTTTAATAAAACACAATTAAAAATTAAAAAAAATTAGTTTTTTTTACTAGGTTGGACTCGGTTCAATATATTTTTGTTCGGGCTAGACCCGATCTGACCATGAACAGTGGATTCAGCTGAATTATGTAAGGTGAATTAAATTCACTTTTGTAAAGTGAATAGTGAAGAGTGAAGTAATTCATTCTGGACTGTTCATTACAAAAGTGAACAGTTCAGAGTGAATTAATTCACTGGAGTAAGCAGTCTGGAACGCAGGTAATGAAAAGTAATAATTTTTCGCTTTAACAAAACTAGTAGTATGACCTCAATTTTTAGTGGAATCCATCTCTAAATTAAAATTTAAATTTTTAACTAAATGGTTATAAATTGTGGTTGGAATAAAACATAATTCCCACAATACCAAACGGATTCTCGAATGCTCAACCTCATGGATGCGTGTTCTATGAGGTGTTCACTCATTTATTATAATTAATTATATGATTGTTAGTTAGGAAAAAATTATTAGGCTCTAAATTCTAATTATTTAAATTACTTTTAGTCCCTAAGCTCTTTTTTTAATATATAAATATGGAGATTTTCATCATCGGCACAGAATATTGATGAAACAAATTTCAATTATGCTTTAATTTTGTGTTCTACAGGTTCTAATTTCTTAACGTTACGTTTTTCTCAGACCTGTTGCTATTCAAATTTCATTTCTAGCATTACTTGACAAATCTCTTTTGAATTTGACTGATTGATCGTTGCCGATCCTTTAAATTTCATAATTCAAGTTCATGAACAATTTCTATACTGAACCTAGCTCGCAAAGGAAACTAAAGAGGAAATATAAACATAATGAAGATGATAAAGAAGCGTAGGCATCATGAACAATAAAGAGTAAACTATGAAGCCGACAAAGCATAATTGAAAATTTAAAAGGTGTTAATAAAACAAATGTACGTTTGATTAACATTCAAAGATGATAATTTTATTACATAAAATTCTCTTTTTTTATTTTAATTAATCCTATGCAATTGGTAAACTTGTTTAAGGGTTTGATTCGGTTAATGTGTATATATTGAAGGTGCATGTATATCATTGGTTCCCAAGTCCCAGCACAGGTGTTCTCTTGAACCATGCAACCCTATAGATAGACCTGATTCTATATGTATTTGCGCCCCGGACAATTTACTTTCTACCTCTCAGTTAAAAAAGAATTTACTTTATATCTCGATAATGGTAAGGCAAAAAGGCCCGGAATCCTCACTATGATCAAGGTTCTTTACCGTGATGCAAGTTTTCCATTAACAGTTCTGGAAAAACCTAATGCTACGCATGTTAATTAAGCCCGTATATATGTACGTAAGAGCTTTCTCACTATTAGATTTTACACAGTGCACACACACACATATATGTATGTATGTCTGTATGGTATGTATTGTGTACGTTGGTCTTCCCAGAAGCTTTTGTGTTGCATACCGTTGCTATCCTCGCAGGAAAAGAGCATTGCCTAGGTCTTGATATCCAAGCAATGCAAATGATCTTGCAATCTAAATATCCAAGCAATGCAAATGATCTTGTAATTTAGTGGGCACTCTTGCAAAAGAAAGTGGGATTAACAAGAGATGGATTAGGATTTATAAGCCTTGAAGGCAAAGATGTAGAACACTATTATTGAATTGAAACAACTACATATCCCACTTTCTTTTGCAAGATTGCCACTACATACTGAAAAAACTAGGCATGAACCACCCTTTACTGTTTATATAAACAGTGAAGGAGACTTTTTTTTTTCTTTTTTTTTTTTAATTTTATTTTTCAACATTAAATTTAGATTCATTTTTATTTTATTCTTCAATATCCAGTTAATTTTGTATTGGTCTTTATAATTTATTTCAACTTATTTTTATGAGATTATCGCAGTTTCAAATAAATATCCTTATGTTTAGTGTATGCTCGATTTTGTGAGCATCCATTTTTGTTATTATATAATTAAGTAAAAAATAATTTATAATAGTTTAAAAAAAATAGTTACAGTAAGTTATTAAATCCATAACCTAGGTCGCGGGTTAAACTGCAAAGTCCAGTCAATCCAATATATTATTATCTCAATATTAAAAAAAATTATCACCAAAATTTTTTTAAGCTAAACTACACTTTTTATTAATTATTTGGGTTGTTTTTAGATCCGCCAAGTTAATTAATTCATGTTTAGATAATCTATACATAATTTAATTTTAAACTTGAATGAGGTAAATAGAGGAGTGTTTTAAAGTTGCTTGATGGGCCAAGTTTAATAAGAATATCTAATAACTTCCTACTACCTAAACACCTTTTCTTATATTCAATTTTTTTAATCCATCCCATAAGTGTAGCCCGGCAAATATACTATATGAACGGATGAACAAACTTTCAAAAAATAAGAGGGTAAATGTTTAGATAGGACACGGGTAAACAATTAAGATTAATGTAAGTTATTATGAATGTTTTTAAAAAGAGGGAGGGGCTGTAAGGAGTCACATCTAAATATCAATTTAAATATTTCCCCACAACAGAGCTACTGTTTATGCTAGGTATTTCTATATGGTCTTGTAAAATTATACAATATGATTAATTGAGAATGCATTGAATGCTTTACAAGATAAGAAGGAAATATTTTAATTTCTAGACATTCTCTCTCGAGTTATATATAGCTAAAAAGAATCGTTAGAATTAGAATATAAAAAGATCATTCAATCAAGAGTTTAATATATCTTAGATAAGAGGTTGATTCGATGGTTAAATTAAAATGTGCGCATTCCTTCCTCAGTAATATTTAGATAATTTATTTTTTTGGTACATGAGTCGATATAAGAAGTGCAGTACTCTTAAAGTCATTTAAAGAGAAATTATTAATTATTGATTGACATGTAATTAGTCGGCGAGCGAAAATCGACTCTAATATTAATGTTTTTACATCATATATATTCACTTGTATCTCCTCCTCGAGTGAAAGTGAAATCCACCGAGGCTTGAGACATGCATGATCCAACATGCCTGATCGATATTGAAATATTAATTTAATTAATTTGAAGAAAGAATATGGGCAGTATCCAAAAACCCGGAGCTTGGAGTCGAAAAGTTTCTTATACTATATGAAAGAATTACCAATGTCTAAAATCTTAGAGGAAAAGTGAAGAATGTATATTGATTCTCATGGAATTTGTTTTTGTGTACAAGGGATGAAGGAGATTTTTATCTTGTTGATTTATCTGAACAAAACAGATGTTAATGTCAGTATTGAAGCCAATATATACACATAATGTATATCTAAAAAAGTAACCGTTAAAACACTATTGATCTGTACTATGGCTATATATAATAGGGCTGGACATTTTCAATTCGATTCGGTTTTGGATCAAAATAAAAAATCAAACCGATTTTTTAAAAAAGTTTTTGAACCGAACCGAACCGAAAACCGGTTCAAACCGATTAATTTCGGTTCGGTTCAGTTTGGTTTTTTCCCTTCCAAACCGGTTCAAACATAAATGCATTTAGAAGCTCTGAAATTGACGACTAGATAGAGGTTGTGCTGCCAGAGAAACATCTTCTCCGTCCACCGTTGGATCATCTCTAATTTTAGATATGTTGTGTTTTAACCCCCACCAAAAACTAACCGTTCGAATCTTTTGAATATATCACTATATAAAAGCTCTCCTTGATCTAAGTCCCGCCCCCATAACATTTTTCTATTTATGTTCTGCTTTCATCCCTGTTCCTTCTATTAGCTTCTACTTCTGACTATCCATGGCTACCACCAGTCATTTCCCTACCTCAAGGCTAGCTACATAGTCTCCTTCCACTCCCAAACTACCACCCATTCCCCGTCACTCACCCACCCTCCATAAACAGACAAACAAGCCCCTCCAGATACCCACCTTGCTAGCTAAAGGGTTAAGAATGCATTTAGGTTTAGGGTTAGAAACTATTTATACTTATATTTTTTAAGTGCTGGCCTATTTAAACCGGTTTGGTTCGATTTAATCTATTTCAGACTTTAGAAATCGAAACTAAACTGAACCAGAACTTTTTTGTGATTTTTTAATTGGTTAATTTGGTTTTTTTTTCAATTTGGTTTTTTTGATTTTTTTTTTCGATTTAATCTGTTATTTGATTTTTTTACTTACCCCTACTATACAGTACTATCTAGCCAGTAGTTGGTGAATAACATTAAAATCTAGTAAATATAGGTTTTAAACTTTTGATATTTTTTGAATTTTAAATTATTTTTTTATATATGTTTTTAGATATTTTAATGTACTGATATTAAAAATAAAAATTTTAAAATAAAATATTATTTTAATATATTTTTAAATAAAAAAATATTTTAAAAAACAACTTCTACCGACACTCCGAAAACAGTGACGACACTCCAAACAGTGAAACAGTGTTCATATGCTGCAGCTCCTCATGTTTCAGACCTAAACTACAGCCATTACCATCTGCAATAAGCTGCTTATGTGCCTAAACAAAATGAATGTGAATCAACAATAACCAGGCTGATCACCTTGAATCCCCGATGAGAAAGGTTCTACCGACACTCCGAAACAGTGAAACAGTGTTCATAAGCTGCAGCTCCTTATTTTTCAGACTCAAACTACAGCCATTACCATCTGCAATAAGCTGCTTATGTGCCCAAACAAAATGAATGTGAATGAACAATAACCAGGCTGATCACCTTGAATCCCTGATGAGAAAGGTGTCGGCCGGCAATAACATGCATGCGTATGAAGAAGGTGGTCTTCGGGGTTGGAAAGCTCTCGCGAAACAAAGTTGTAACTTTATTTTATGCAATAACCTTAATTATCTCTATGAACCATATTTTAGAAGCTGTATTTTATGTAAAAATTAAATTCTAATTACCTGAGCATGGGAACTGCTTATTTTGTGAAAGAGGAGGAGAAAAGGAAGATAAAGATGGAGATGGAGATGGAGGACAAATTAAGAGCAAGCAAATCAATACAAGTGAACTAATTACTGTTAATTAAATCATACTGTATAAACCAAAATATATAGAAATAGAAGAGGAGAGATCGAGAGAGAGAGAGAGAGAGAGGTCTGACCTAGTGTTTGCATAGTCATAGAGTTTGCCTGTGCTGGAGAAGATAATAACTCCAATTTCTGCATCACAAAGGATTGATAGCTCCTTAGCCTTCTTAAGCAACCCATTTCTTCTTTTGGAGAAAGTTACTTGCCTACTCGTCGAATTGTCGATCCTGCGTATCACAATCTTTCCTCTCCCCATCTTGCTGATCTTGGGGTTTTCTCACTCTTCTTTTATTGCTAGCTAGGTAGATCCAAGATCTGAATTCACAACTAAGTCAATTGTCAAAAACATTACAGGAAAAATCCTTCTTGAATTAATATTTTGATTAGTGCTCATAAAGAATCTCCAAAAAACAAATTGATGGTATATTGCAATAAAAAGTTGGGATCCTTCCAAAAAATACTCCACAAAAAAAAAAAAAAAAACACAACTAAAGTGAAGGGGTCACAAACTATAGGGAATGAAACAGTAAGTTTTTTTTTTTTTTCAAAAATAGAAAAACGAAGACGTGGTATTAATTAATCTAGATATAGGAGAGTAATTGGTCTATTATTAAGCGAGAATAAACGGAAATTAATTTCATGTAAATAGATAATTAAAGAAAAGTCTATAAATAGGGAGTTTACTATTTATCAGGGGAAAAAAGGCAAGAAAAAATAAATAAAGGAGAAAAGAGAAAAGAGAAAAGAAGCTCACTTGTGCTGGAGGTGTGATGGAGAATGGATGGAGGAAGAGCAGCTGCTGCTCCTCTTTTGGAGAAATGTTGAGGACTCCAATCTTTTGCTTTATGTGGAAAGTTGAAAGTGGGTGTTTTGGCCTTCGATGAGAGATTAAAACAAATTCTTTCTTTTAATTAAGTGGTTAATCCAACCAAGGTGTCTTAATTGACCATTCTTCAGGGTCAAGAGAATCAAATAAGGGGTTAAGAAGCAGACGCGAGATTGC
Organism: Populus alba x Populus glandulosa; assembly: GCA_033617975.1. Classification (NCBI taxonomy): domain Eukaryota; kingdom Viridiplantae; phylum Streptophyta; class Magnoliopsida; order Malpighiales; family Salicaceae; genus Populus; species Populus alba x Populus glandulosa. The sequence goes on along the minus strand of CM066151.1, from coordinate 11,270,860 downwards.
TAGGGACAAATGTCGGTAGCTGAGAGCGAGTATGATTGATAGCGCTACTCCATCAAGTGGAGAATATGATTTCCTCGTACCTGGGTCCCCGACTCCTGCTTAGCTGTCTATCTAATAGATTATCGACACGTGCTGTTACCAAAACCGGGCCTTGCCTTTTTTTGCACTTGTTTCCTTATTCTTGTATATATTTTTTTCTTATTTTAGGAAAGCAGCTGCTCAAGTATTCTTCCTCGTTTTAGACCCTGTATTTATCCCCAATCAGTAAAGTAGCCCTTGAGGAAAATAATCTTGGTAATTTGACTCGATCTTCTTATTCGAACAAATTAGTAAAACAATCTTGAATCGCTCTTGCTTTCGGCCATTTCCCCTATCTTTATCTAACCTACAAAAAATAATCATTTAGTTTATATTATATACTTCAAACTCTTTTTATTTTCACGTTCAGATTTCTGCGCTTGAAGGGGGCCAGCATGAGAAACATGCAACGGCAAAGATGAAAATAAATATAAAGTAGGAGATAAGGCTACAGGTGTAACAAGTAAACTTTTTAGAAGGTCTTTACCTGAGAAATCATAAATACGAGGGTGGAAGTTAATTTAGTTTCTTAAAGATCTGGGAGGCGGCCATCATGATTCCCTTGCCGCCTGAGCATTGAAAAGTACATTCCGTCACTGCAAGTCTCAATAGACGTCCTCGCTCTGTTACAAAATGGTTGGAATGGCCTGAAATTGACAAATATAGGGTTAAATTGACTGGATTTTCTCACAGTGTCTCATTCTTTCAATTCATACAAACACAACGGCTACAGTACTGAAGTGTTTTTCTTTCTTTCGAGTATCCATTAGAATATTGCAAAACGCGATAGGCTTAATCCCCCCCCCCCTCTCTAGTATGGACTCGCATTTAAGTCTCAAATATTCACTAGTTTGTTTTATATATATATATCCACTAGTTTTTTTATCATGCCTTCGCTGGATCAGAAGTCTATCTACTAATATTCCACCACCCATTTAGAAATATTTGACAAATATATGTTGCTTGAGCATTTCTGGCTTCCAATTAATTGGAAGCGACGTGCGGGTGTTGACCTTTCAAGACAAAAAAAAAAAGACAAAAAAAAGAGCTAAAAACACGTTATCACATATACATCGGAACCGAAAGACACCAATTAGGACCAGGGATCGAAGAAGCTTGTGCAGAATGATTTACGGCATGTTTGGCGACTAATGCTTGATCACATTTTCTGTAGCAGTGGCTATACAGGAAAAGTAATGTAACGAGCTAGGCTAGCTGTAGTATGCATGCTTCGAGGGGAAAAGAATGTATTAACGTAATTATCAAAAAGCGAGTTAAAAACGCCAAGTTGTGAGATGACAAAGAATTAGCTTTGGTATGGTTACCAAAACAGGCAAAAAGATAGCAAGGATACAGAAACTCGGAAGCAGAAAAGTAATCTCTGCTCCTTTTTGGTTCCAGGCTGTTGGATGGCAGTTGTACCTGTCATGAACAAGCAACCGCTTGTACAACTCCGAAGCCAAAAGGAACAACAAGAAAACACACAGAGATAGTGTAGCTAAGTTCTGCTCTTTTGGTCACTGCATTAAGTACTTAAAAAAGATACCCACTAGTTTTCTTTTTCATCAAAAGGGAAAAGAATTGCTTTCTGGTGATCAGAAGATGACTAACGCAGAAGAATATGTTCTCCACACATATCTTCTGATTAGTTAATTCTATTTATGCTCGAGCTCATTATGTTCTTACATGATGAATAAGTTAATATCTCAACTTGTTATTACATCTTTAATTCAACCATTGACATCCCTCAAGATTTCCTAGACAAATTAATGAAGGTGTTTTGTGTGCAGATCACATAGCAAATCTCAGTGGTTTAAGAATCTTGATAAAAAGATAAATTAGAAACTTGACATACATATAAAGATTTCCATCATGCTTAATTTATTCTAAGATTTGAACGAATTAATTGACGTGTACAATAGTATTTGTCAATGAACTTTGTGCTTTCAAGGAGATTTCCATCACGCCATATATAAAGTTGTTAGCAGCTTTTGGGAAACGAGGCCGATAGAATTTGAGAAATTCTGCTGTTCTTAAGATTAAGTTATACAATTTTCCCAGTGCTTAATTTGGAGGAAAGAGTAACTAAATATATAATAACTAATCAGATTATTTTGAATAGCTAATTACATACGATTCTTCTTCGAAAACATTTTGAATCTCATTAGTTAGGGCTCAATTCTTTATGGTATATATTTATCTGTGTGACTTTGTCCAGGTATTTTATAATGTTTTATATATCATTGAATACCATAAATTGCTTGCATGAGTCACGCTTCTCTCCCACTCTATCGGCTTGTAGATCGGAATATTGACATCATTTTTCATCCATTTTTTAAAAGAAGGCCCTCTGGACTTTATGTCGCTGGGGATGTTAGGTGTGCCTGTCTGGTTATAAACAATGTATTCCTCTTTTTCGCAGGTTTCATGACCTCTTCAACATGTTTATTAATACTTTTTAGATAATAATATAAATTATATTTTAAAATCTCACGTAACAATTTAAACTATTCAATTGATGTAGTTTTTAATATGATATCAGAATTTTATTAACCAAACATTTATGAGTTCAAATCTCAACATCCCTATCTATTTGATACAAATTAAACATAAGGTAATGTTAACATGTTTAAATTTCAAACCTAAAGAACTTTCATTTGAGGAGGTATATTAAAAAATACTATAAATTATATTTTAGAACCTCACCTAATAGTTTAAGCTATTAGATTAAAATAATTATGTGATAATATTTAACATGATCCATCTCGTTAATATATTATATTGTCGTGTCAAAAGAACATTAGCTATCTTAATAAACACAATCTCTCTCGTTATTATATTGTTATCTGACTACCCTATTGCATATTTACATTAAAATTATAGATTAAATTATTATTTTTCTAGCTAATTTTAAGATTGGACTGAATTAAAACTGGTTCTATAACTTGTAGCGATGATTTATCATGGGACAAGGTGTGTTTGTTTGTGCGCAAACATGAATGAACGCACTTAATATGAGAAGAAGAAGAAAAGAAACAGAAAAGGGGGAGATAAGCTTAATTAGACTCCTAAACCAATTCAAATCTCGAATCTTAAAAGAAAATTATCCCTCGGTACCAAGAGGGATGCACAAAGGAACATTATCGCTCAAGAAACACCGATGATCACTTTATTCAGTACCCACACAGCCTTAGGTAACGACTGCACCAGCTAATACACCAAAAGATTATTAAATACGCGACTTGGGGCAAGTTTTGAGAGCTCAACCTTTGATTGGATGAGACCACGTGATGGAGATTCCGCTGTCCAATAGAGATACGATGTTTCCTTAATCGCCAATTAGGTCAATGAATTAATAGTACTTAATTAAAGTAATTAACAAAGCTCCATGCTTTGCAGGTAAGAGATTAGCCAAGTGTCCATCATCAACACAATCATTGATCAGTGCATTGACCAGCTACGAGCGTGCGTGCGAGCCACAACATCTTTCTTTAGAAAGTCCCCAAACTAGAAACTTGAACTAGAAAGCCTCTTCGCCTTGGACAACAGAAAAAAAACTTGAGTTCTTGCCACTTGAGGTTGATTTGCATTTGGCTGATTTCTCGAATTGTTCATCGAAGTAGAATAACGTTTCGTCTTAATTACCACATGTGCAAATCTGTAAGCTGATCAGAGTTTCTTGCTCGATCAGCGCTGAGTTCATGACAAAATTAGTATTAACAGTATTATCGTTGAGAAAAATATGTTTCTCTTAATTTTGATTTTTTAATTTGAAATTAATTTTTTTATTTTTTGTATTTTTTTTATTTGTTGATATTAAAAATAATTTTTAAAAATAAAAAAATATAATTATAATATATTTCAAAATAAAAAATACTTTAAAAAATAACTATTATCATTTTCTCAAATACCTCCTGATTATTACTGATATTAGCCTCTTCAATTTTTTATAATAATCAAGATAGTATTGATTGAATCAGTTTGTTATTAAAATTATGGTAAACATAGATTTAAAATATTAAGGGATGCATAAATTTAAAATATTAAGGGATGCATAAAATAGAATCATTGAAGAGCTCTTAAACCAAGAACATGAATTTAAAATTATTGATGGGACCAGTTTGCCATTAAAACTATGGTAAATATGAATTTAAAATATTAAGGGATGTGAAAAATAAAATCATTGAAGAACTCTTAAGTCAACAACACTTCAGTACTTATTAATACATGATATTAATTATTGATGCTAGCTTATAATGGATGAGAAAGTCATACCACTAAAACTTAAAGATAGTGATTGACATTGTAATAACGATTATTTTTTTAAAGTATTTTTTATTTTAAAATATATTAAAATAAATTTTTTTTATCTTTTTTATAATTTATATTTGATATTAGTGTATTAAAACAATTTAAAAATATAAAATAAATAAATAAAATAAATCAAACCTTGAGAAAAATATGTTTCTCTTAATTTTGATTTTTTTATTTGAAATTAATTAATTTATATATTTTTTAATTTTTTTTGGTTTGTTGATATTAAAAATAATTTAAAAAAATAAAAATAATTATGATATATTTCTGAGTAAAAAATACTTTAAAAAATAACTATTATCAATTTCTCAAATACCTCTTAATTATTACTGATACTAGCCTCTTTGTTTTTTTTTTTTTTTTTATAATAATCAAGATATTATTGATGGAACCAGTTTGTTATTAAAGTTATGATTAAAACGAATTTAAAATATCAAGGGATGCACAAAATAGAATCATTTAAGAGCTCTTAAACCAAGAACATAAATTTAAAATTATTGATGGAACTAATTTGCTATTAAAACTATGGTAAATACGAATTTAAAATATTAAGAGATGCACAAAATAGAATCATTGAAGAGCTCATAAACCAAAAACATAAATTTAAAATTATTGATGAAACTAGTTTGCTATTAAAACTATGGTAAATACAAATTAAAAATATTAAGGGATACACAAAATAGAATCATTGAAGAGCTCTTAAACTAAGAACACTTCACTTATTAGTACATGATATTATAGATGCTAGCTTAACATGCATTAGAAAGTCATACCACTAAAAATTAAAGATAGTGCTTGATATTGTGATAAAATTTATTTTTTAAAATATCTTTTATTTGAAAATATATTAAAATAATTTATTTTTTATATTAATACATCAAAACAATTTAAAAATATAAAAGTAAATAAATCAAATGTTGCAAAAAGCGCGACGCAATGTCTAATTCAAGAGAGTGTGGGGTAGAAGTTATTATTATTACTATTATTTTATTTAGTTTGATTCCTGACATCCAAAACTAAATATAATTAAAGACTCACACACTACTGGATCTTTGTTTATTTAGTGGGAAATGAAGGCGAAAAAGCCAATTTCAACTCCAATGGTTGGCCACTAGAATGGTTGGACAGGCTCTTTATTTATTTTTTTTGTGTGTTTTGATTAATCATGGATTTACATATATATACTTCTGAGATGTGCTGAGGTGGGGATCGTATGCTTGCAAGTTCATTAAAATAGAAGGCGTTCACATTTCCTGACCACTAAAATAACAAGCACTCACATTATTTGAACAATTTAAAATATAGAAAGGATTTAATACTACCGGATTTGAGCTTGAATTAATATATAATTACCGGATTTGAGCTTGAATTAATATATAATTATAGCTTGTCACAATTAAGGTTTCCCCTCCAGGAAGTGGCACTAATTTGCTAATTGTTAGCTTCTAACAAAGGTCTTTGTCCAATCTCAGAAGCGATTTCTGGCCTTGTTCAATAATGGAAGTGAGATCCTTTTTCTGACATGAGATACAAATTTATTTATTTGTTAAATTTGTTAGGATTCGTTAGTTTTAATATTCAAGCGGAGAATAAATTTATTAGGATACTTACTTTTGGATTCTATTTTATTTTTCTATTTAGATTATAGTTTTTTGTTTTATTTAAATGATTGTGGTAACATTTTGACGAGAAGATTTTCATGAATAAAAATTAAATATTTTGATTTATAATAAATTTCATTATTTATTTTTCTAGTATAAAGAATGGTGGTTAGGAAGACCAGGATTCGAACCAGGTAAAACGAATAACCCTGAAAAAATTACAAGACCAAATTCTTCTTTCCTTCAAAACTCTCATTTTCTCTTGTATCTTACCTGCAAACAAGCTGAAAGTGCTGCCAAGCCTGGCAGCATCTAACCTTTTTTAAGGTAAATAAAAATATATAGAATAAAAAGAATAATTAAGGTATATTTATTTGCATGTGCATATTTCTTTTATATAAAAAAATAATTTTCTGTTTTAATTTTTAATTAGCATTAATATCTCTTCTTTGATTTATCAATTTAAAAAATTTTAATTTACTATACTAAATACAAACATCATCTCTTTATTTTTTAAATTTAAAATGTTTATAACATATCCAAGACACCGGCATTTTTGTTTTTTATTATAAATTAATTTGAATTTTTATTGTTTATAGCGCTATTTAGAGCTCGTATGGGGTAACAATATAGCCAAAGTTTAATAATATTTTAAATTAAAATTTTTTAATATTTTATTATTTGATGTTAAGAATAAATTTTAAAAAATAAAAATAAAATATTTTTGTTGACTAAGCCCATAACAGTTTGCAATCACATATCTTTGATCAAATAATCATTGTTGGGCCTCCGGCTCAATTTATTCCTTTGTTTCCAACTGGAGAAGGTGCTAAGATAAGTCTTAAAACTCCTAAGAGTCCTTGAGTCCTTTTGAGAAGTCTCTAACAGCATATTTGCAATCCTTTAAATTTAATTCAATTTATAAATTTTAGTAAAAATATTATTTTAATAATTATTTTAAACGTTATGATAAAATTTTATTTCAAAAAATAATACAAAAATAAATTAGAGGTCAGCCTCTTTGATTTACAATTAAAAAAAAATTAATGTTAAGATTAGCTTTTGTAAAATATCTATTTACCCGTACCTTTTATGGAGATTTTTTTTAAGAAATAAGATAATAGTGATAAAAAAAAATGAATTGAATTTTATATCCTTTAAAATATATAAATTCAATGTATTTATCAATTAAATTTAAATAAATATTATTATTGATTCAATTACAATAAAAAATTACTTCCGAATAACATGTAAAAGTTTTATTTATTATATAACCTTAAAACTCATGCTATTTCAAAGGGTTGGCAAAGCACCAAAAAGGAAAAAAACATCAAATGGATTATTCCAAGTCATGGCAGCCTAGTGCCCACAGTTCCTTCTATTGCATTCATTCAAATAGCAGCTTTGAAAAGTAAAATGCACCTGAAGTCAACTATGTATTACATCAGTTTTAGCTTTTGCGAAATAAAAATTAATTCGTTCTTTTGGTGGTATAATGGCTGAACACGAACAGGAGATTTTTGGGTAGGACTGGAATCATCCTAACTGGCCGGAGAGATGGTCGCCTTGTCCAAGTCATACACCCACCAGCCATAATCACCAGAGCGATGAGTATAATAGACACAATCTCTCTTGCATCCGACTTTGCTGGCGGACACAGACATACAGCAGTTAGAGCCCATAAACAATGTTCGGTCTCCGAGGCTCTCCATTTTAATCCACGTGAGGTCGTCAACATCAAGCTGGTAAACTTCTACCGAATCCACAATGTTGGAAGATGCTTTAGAGATGAGAAAAACTAGCAGGACTTCTTCACCGGATTCGACCATTAATTCTCGAAAATGCAATGATGAGTCAGAAGGGATGGCTCTTTTCTTACCCAAAGCTGCAATCCTCAAATGAGAATCAATGTTTTCTATAACTGCAAGAGTTCCTTGTACACTCAAAGCGTAGAACTTTCCCTTGAACCCAATGGCATTCGTAAATCGCATAAAATGACGTCGTTCGGACGGGTTCGAACAATTGGGATCAACAATAGTGCAGTCCTCTTTTATCCATGCATGCTTTTTCCAGCCCCCACAGATTTGGTAGAAAACAAAAGCTGGATGACTGATTCCTGTCAAAACTAGAACAAAACATTCCATCTTCAGAGTATATTGCCATGGTGATGCAGACAAAAACGCACATATAAATGGATCCCTGGAATCCCATGGCGGGAGACGCCACCGTGAACCGCCAACGGGATCCCACACGTCATGACCTTTAGCCACTAACATACCATGGGAAGATCCCAGAAAATGTAACTTAGGATACCGATCAAAATCCCAGCACCTTTTCCAATACCAAAATCCCAACTGCTTAAATGCAATGTTGAAGATGTGAGGTTGCTTATCAACACCTTTGTTGTCATGAAAAAAAACCTGAAGCCACGGTGGAGTAGGATTTCGTGAACTGCACCTGTAAGATTCTGCTCTCCATGACTTCGTCACGCCCTTGTAACAAATGTTGCGGAATGAAGTCGACTCACGTGCTATTAAGTGGAGAAGTTGCTGTGGAAGATCTGGCCATAAATTCTGGCTATTGGCTTCTTTGTTGGACAATGGAACTTGTTTGATCTTGCTCTCCTTGTTTTCCTTGAGTCCCATTGCTGCGGGCAAATGTGTTTGACAGAGGGAGAAAGAGAATGATTTGAGATTCATGCTCTGAAAAAAGTCTTGATAAACATGTATTTTACGTGGCCTCCAAGCTCTATATGACCCTTGGTCAACAAGTTTACCCACCCAAAACCCTTCCCCCTCCCTTGCCCCCCAATCTCTAATAAAAAAAAAAAAGGCCATAAAAAAGAAAAGAAGACACCACAAACAAAAACTCCAAATTCCTGAGCAATAAGGGTGTCCTGAAGAAGAGCCTCTACTTCAATATTGAGAGTCTGCAATGATTCGAAACCAAAACAGGACGGTAGAAATTGAGGCCATTAACATCAATTCCAACAGAATGCATTTCAATACAGGCAATATCTAACATGATTCCAAGTTTGTACAGCACTGTGATTAATTACTTGTTAGGACATTTCAGGTAAACTCGTGAATAGTAGAATAACGAGTTATAAATTTAGTAAAGAATCTACAGGTTAGATGATGTAAACCATCTGATAGATAGCATTCTGGTCTGATTATTTAATGGAAATGAAATACCAGCTATTAAAAATTGAATGGAAATACCAGCTATTAATTTTTTGTTAAAAACATATTAACAAAACTTGGATATAAATATCCATTCAATCCGATGAGTAGAATGATCTAATTAGTTTCTATTATTAGATTATTGGATATGTTAGAAATGGTAATTTTTTTCTCGAAGCAAAACAAAGAAAAAAAAAACCAAGCATGTGGAAATTTTAATAACTTCAATAATTGTTTTCTTCAAAAAAGGAAATCCCTCGATTTTCTCGCTTATAGTTCGGTTCCTTATATATACCCTCCTTTCGCTCGTAGTCACACACTCGGACACTCCCTCACTTACCCCAGCACACCAATCTCTCTCTTGGCTGTCTCTGTATCAACGCTCTCTCTAATATAGATGAAGGTCACTAACAACAAAACTTCTACTTGCCTAGTAATTTTACTCCTCAAAACATTAACGCCTTAATTACAATTTGGCATATCCTCCGTCTCTTTCTTGTTTATCATACAAAAAGGATTTTCATATTTGATGGGCATTCATTGGTTAAATGGTCATGGTCACAAGTTTTGAGAGGTTTCGACATTTAATTGAAGGATATAGAACGAGAGGATTTTACTAGTATTGGACCCACATGCGGATTCTGGGTTGTGTTTGTTAGTTGATTGTCACTTGCTCTGTTCTTGAATTGTACAAGGGAATCTTGCTGGCTTTTTAGGGGCTGTTTATGATGGATTGCGTATCATACTTGAAGGTTCTGACTCAAAACGGTGGATTCAAAGGTGGGTTTTTTGTGTTTAGGTATTTCTCGTCGGTTTTCAATTTTTTGTGGCTGTTTTTTATGTTTTGTTTAGGGTTGAGGTTTTTGCAGTTTACCTGGCATGGTAAGTCTCTGTTTCAGTTTCTATGTGGTTTTAGGGGGGGATCGAGTGATCCTAAAAATGGGTTTTGTTCAAAATTGGATTTTGATAAACTGTGTGATACAAAGATTCCGTCTTGCTTGGAGAATTCAAAAGCAAAAAACGAGGACAGTTCAATGACGAGAAAAGAAGCTGTGAACGATGGTGTTCTTGACGATGATGATTGTGAAAGAGAATATAGTGTTGAAGGTGAGGAATATGATGTGCTGGCACTGAGGAGATTGGTCAAGATTGAGAGGCTGAGAGCAGACATGGCTCATGCAGAACTTGAAAAGGAGAGAATGGCTTCTGCATCAGCGGCTGATGAGGCGATGGCAATGATTTTAAGGCTTCAGAATCAAAAGAGCTCAACGGAGATTGAAGCCAAACAGTATCGCCAATTGGCAGAACAGAAACAAGAATTTCTTCAAGAAGTGATTGAATCATTGCAATGGGACATGATCAATCTTGAGCATGAAAGGAGTGAAATGGAGGAGAATTTGAGACTGTACAGAGAAAAGCTGAGGCAGTATGTGAAGAGTGATGAAGTGGATCAATTTGAAGCGTCTGGTGCAAGGATGAGCTATCTTCGTTCCGCCATGGAAGATGGTATTGAAGATGTGCGGAATCTATCTCTTGACAACATGGACTCTTCAGTTCTCTGAGTTCTTGATGGCACCTTGAATAATTGGTTAGTGCAGGTTTTCACTGACTTGTATCGAGTTGATCAGGGTGAAATAAGCCCTTTGTAGAAATGATACATGAACTGGAAAGCATTTACAATACACTTCTGTTAAATCTGTATTTTCTTAATGTCTTTGGATTCAATGTATTCGTGTAATTCTGTAAATGCATTTCATGGAAGCACTTGATAGTGTCAGACAACCTGGGGTAAATGCATTTCACTGTCTTTTCAGCAACTGTTGTTTCCTAATTCTAATTTAATCTGCAACGATTTATTTCTCGGTTGTTGATGTATTAAAATAATATATTTATTTTTTAAAAATTTATTTCTGATATTAATAAATTAAAATAATTTAAAATGTGAAAAAATAATTTCAATTTTTTTTAACATACTATTAAACCACAGTACTAAAAGTGTCCAGAAATCTTCTGTAGTAGAATAACATGCCCTGTTCATGGATCATGTGCTTCGTGCTTTCGTCCTACGTATAAGAGATCCTTTTTCGTAACTTGTGTATCATTGGAACCACAATAAATCTTAGGTGCTCATTTTTTGATACCATTGGTACTGCAATCAATCTCGGGCTGCTAGCTTTTTGAATGGCCATGAAAATTAATGTTGCATCCCCAGTTATAGCTCCAACTCTGATTCTTCCTTGATAATCTACTGTCTATGCCCACCGGCATTGACCCTAGACCACAATTCCTGACAATTACTAGTATATGTTTAACTTATAATGCTCGGAAAACTCAATTACGCATAATAATCTCAACCTGTGAAGCAACCTGTGGAGTGTGGATACGACTAGAATGATGTGCGAGAGAGGTAAAAAATTGCCACGCCAATGGCACCTGGGGCAGGGAAGTGAAAGCCTTTTTTTTTTGTTCTTGATTTTCTTTCGTCTTTAAGAAGTTGGACAGCTAAACTCCATTGCTGCAAGATTTTTCATTTGCATCTTAGCATGTATCCTGGTTTTGCAGATACTGAAGCTTTGCATCGTTTACAGTGATATGATGCCTGTGATTCCTGACAAAATGAGCTATCTTTCGGTTCTTAGTGCTTGTGATATTTCATTTCTTTCCACTATATGTGACACAGTGACAGCAACAAAGGGAAGAAACAAACTGTATGGGCCAACGTTCTTCTAATGCAGAACGATGATGTACATCTTTGAATTTTTGAACTACCTTTGTGTTTGTAATTATGGTGGCATTGTTTTTAAAGTGGTTTTTTTTTTTATAAATATATTTAAATAATATTTTTTATTTTTTAAAATTTATTTTTAATATTAACAAATTAAAATTATATAAAAAAATCATTTTTTTTTTTGGAAGAATGGTTGCTGTAAATTGTGATGGTACAGTACTTGTATCATGCACATTACAAGATTCACACGATCCATGCATTTTAACTGTTCATACAACTGAAAGCCGACTATTGTGATGAGTAAACACTAATTTTATTCATCTTATCCTTAGAATTTAGTGCAAGTTAATGTATAAGTTAGTCAAAAAAACTTAGTTTATAATCGCTCACAATAACCTCTTTTAGAAAGTAACAGTGTTTTCCTTTTATAAAGTAGAAAAAAAATTGCAGTTCATCATTTGTATTTTTGTAACTATAAATATTATATGGTAATTACTAATTAGTAAAATTACAACATGATTGGACAAAATTTCAGTGTAGCAAGAAAGTGTAACTAAGTAAGTAACCATTCGTAATTAATTGCAATAACTTATTACAAGATGGAAAACACCTCTCTACTTCCTTTTGATTCACAACCGCACTCTATCATTCATGGGTCATCACTAACGCAACAAGAAAATGAATAAGTGGCGCTGGTGATGATGTCAGGAGATGGGTTGGTTGGCGACTGTCTTCAGTTAAAATGTGTGTGGGAAGATGATGCTGGCAAGGCTGGGTAGTGTTGATCGATGGCGATGGTGGTGAAGGGGGTTGATGTGTAGTCGTGGAAGAACAATAGTTGTGACTAGAGAGGTGGTTGTGCTTATAGGAGAGGGAAGGTTGCTTTAGTGGGTGAGAGAGGACAAATGAAGATTTTTTTGGTGGGTGAGGGAGGAAGGGGGCTTATGGTTTGAGAGAGGGAGGTGGTTCTGGCGGTGGCGGCGAGGTTAACATTGTTGGCGTTGCTGATTTTTCTATAGTGTCTTTTCCTTTTCTGTTTTTTTCCCTCTTCTTCTTTCTTATAAGGGTATTCTTTCTTTCTTACAGGGTATTCTTTCTTTCTTACAGGGTATTTTAGGTACTAGATCAATTATAATGACAAACCCTTAAATTTCAAGATTTTTTGTGGTTGATGTTATTATCAGCAACAAGTAAACCAAAACTGTGATTTGAAATGCGATGTATTAGCGATGTTTATACATTCAGTTTCAACATATTTTTTATTAAAATTTATTTTTTTATTTTCAATTTATTTTTAAAAAATTTAAAAATTATTTTCATATATTAATATTAAAAATAAATTTTAAAAAATTTAAAAATTATTTTAATATATTTTTTTAAAAAATATTTTAAAAAACAATAATTACCACACATCTAAACAACTTTTTAATAAAAAAAATATTAAAATAATTTAAAAATATATATTTAAAAATTTTCAAAACAAAAAAAAACAATCTTACAAGGCAAATACACACCAAAATGCACTACAAGTAATTTTACAAATCGCCTCATCCAATATTCCTTCCAAAGTGCTGTTTGTTTGAAACAAAAAGAATGCTCGATAAATCCGCTGCACGCTCCTCAAGTACCCCACCTCAATTTTATCAAGCCAAACACTAGACTTTGGTTTTGCCCAAAACTAGCTAATTACAGTTCCTAACTCGTTTCCTCTACAAACGGTTCGTAATTCTTCTGCGACACTGATCTATGCACTATAAAAAATTCAAATTCCCTAGATTCGCCGGACGTCCTTCTCCTTCGATTACCGTTCGATCAATTTCTCCTGTAAGTTTCCGTCACTTTTATCTGTGCAGTTTGGTTACCGAGAAAACAAGAAAAAAAGTAAAGGAGAATATATGTTGAGTTGTGCTGACACTTTGATAAACAATTGATTCTTGAAATGCTAATTGAGTTTTCAAATTTGTGATTGTTTTACTTGGCACTATTTGTACTTAACTTTTTTCCTTACTTGCTACCTGTTTGGTTACTGTGAAAATACAGGAACTGGAACTAACTAAAATTGTGATTCTAGAGATCATGCAATGGATCCCTTTGTATAAAAAGAAAGTGAATTCAAGTCGTCATTTTATTTTCTAGTTTTGTTGTACGAGAAGGCAGAGAATTATCTTGGCAATTGTGGAAGACAATTCATCCAAATTTGAAGATATGTTTATGCGATAAATATTATGCTTCGTTGCAGGTCGTTTCGTTTGTATATTAATGACGGATATTCAGAGCAGTAGTGGAAGTGGATTGGATGAAGCTCAAATGCAGATGCAACCACCTCCTCCTGGAACTTTTGTAGATCGTGAAGAACTTATTCAACATGTTGGGGACTTCGCTGTATCTCAAGGATATGTTGTAACCATCAAGCAGTCCAAGAGAGATAGAGTAGTGGTACTTGGCTGTGACAGGGGAGGTGTTTACCGTAACAGGAAGAAAGCTGATGAAGAGACCTCGGCTGAACGGAAGCGCAGAAAAAGATCTGGTTCACGACTTACTAACTGTCCCTTTGAAGCTGTGGGTAAGAAGGATGATGGGTTGTGGGTGCTTACTATTAAAAACGGAACACACAACCATGAGCCACTGAAGGACATTACAGAACATCCTTCTGCTCGTCGCTTTTCTGAGAGTGAGATTGTGTTGATTAAGGAGATGACAGAAGCTGGATTAAAACCTCGCCAGATTCTGAAGCGACTGAGACAAAGCAATCCAGAGCTTCTGTCCACTCCAAAGCATGTTTACAATGTTAAAGCCAAACTTCGACAAGGAAATATGACAGGCAGGTTACTTTGCAAATATTTTATTATCAAGCACTCTTTTTCTTTTTTCCTTTTCCTTTTTCCCTTACTATAACCCCTTTCATTCTGCTTTGAACATATTAAATGTGTGCAATCTGTCATTGTGAAACCTTCATTTCATGATCCAATGAAGTTGGGCTCTCTACATTTTCCAGGTATTTGATGAAGAATGTCAATGTTCAGATGATTAAGTTTGACCTTTATGAACTTCATGCACTGTGACTTTGGCTGCTTGAACATATTGTCGTCACTCGGCTGTTTTAGGTTTGATAAATTTTTTTTGAACCTTGTCAGACTCTATTTGCTCCACCATTGACTTGTACCAAGGCTGCTGCTACAATGAATTAAGTAACTATTAATGATTAATTATGGTTCCCACACCATGAAAACTCTTAAATTGAGACCTGAACGTGGGGGGAGCTGCTGAGTTCTTACGCTTTCATGTCTTTAACTTAATTCATCCTATTACTACAGGGATGAACCCAATCTGTTCATTAGTTCTTTGCTCAGAGCCCCCTTCTTTGGTGGTACCTGGGAGCACATTTTCATGATGTATATCTCACACCTTAATCTATACAACATCACAGCATCTTTTGATCTTGTTGAAGAACATTGTATACAGTTATCTACTGGCAGGTGGCCTTTATTTAAGCGCCCATTTCCTTACAGTGGGTGATTGAATTTTTTTTTGGTGCAGTGAGAAATTTCAAGTCATTGAGACCTGAGAAATCTGCTGTAAGGGACAAACATCTCTCAATTGCTGAGCCTTCTTGGAGGCAGCGCTACCCCATGGTAAGCCCAGACATGAGTAGAAGTAACTTAGATGAGAGGCAAAAAGAAATTTCTACCTTTTGAGTTATTCTTTTTTGTTCTTCCCCTATTTGGTGGGACTTTTCACTATATTCATGCTGGATTTTAACCTACTAAGTAATGTGTGCCAGAGAGTTCCTAATTTTATTGGCGGTAGACTTGTTAATTCACAGTCGTTTGCATCCATCGATGTCATAAATCCTGTGAGTTTTTTTCCATTAAAAGATCATTTTGGATTCATGTATCCGAAGGTATTTAGTCAATAATTATCAAGTCATTTGTTATGATTATGTTATCCAAACATGACAGGCAACACAGCAAGTTGTTTCTCAAGTTCCTCTAACTACAAATGAGGAGTTCAGAGCTGCAGTTTTTGCAGCAAAGCGAGCTTTTCCACAGTGGAGAGACACACCTATTACCACCCGTCAACGCATCATGTTCAAGTTCCAAGAGCTTATTCGGAGAGATATTGTAAATTTTTGAATTTATAAACTTCTAGCCTGCATATCTGTCCAATTGATGTGAATTACTACTTTTTTGCAGGACAAACTAGCCATGAGCATTACTACTGAACATGGAAAGACTTTGAAGGATGCACATGGTGATGTATTACGAGGATTAGGTTAGTGTCTTATCTGTTATCTGTGAGAAATCTCATTTGTTGACACTTTGCTCTACAAAGTCTTGGATGTTCCCTCGTAGAGGTGGTGGAACATGCTTGTGGATTGGCATCTCTGCAGATTGGGGAGTTTGTTTCCAACATATCGAGTGGAATTGATACCTATAGCATTAGAGAACCACTTGGTGTCTGTGCTGGGATATGCCCTTTCGAGTTTCCAGCTATGATCCCACTATGGGTAAGCTAGTTGAACTATCATTTGTTATTACCTGCCCTTCTGATATGGACTTTAGGTTCATTTCAAGTATCTGATATGTCAGATCACCATTGTATCTGCAACTTATGTGCTTGAGAAATAAAAAATGAGATCATGGTTATGAAAATAAACTTATTTTTTCACATTTATTATTATCTGCTTATTTAAAAGAAACCATTCCTGCTTCAAAGCTCTCCAGAAACATTGACTAGGGAAATTACATGGTTTAGATATGACCACTGATGGTTTTGCTCTTTGTTTTTAAATTTTTTGTTTGCAGATTTTTCCAATTGCTGTCACATGTGGTAATACCTTTATTCTAAAGCCATCGGAGAAGGACCCAGGTGATTGCCAAATGATTCCTGGTGGTTATGTCTCCATTTTCCTGATATGGTGTATTAGATCATGGTAGCTGAAACATGCATTTTAATTTCATGTAAAGCTTTTTCACTATCATTATTGGTGCATGAAGCACATTACAGATGTAAACTGTTGGATTGCAAATCTGCCAGGATTTAAAAAACGAGGGTGCCTAAATGTAATGGTATAGGGGTACGTTTAATAAATAAAATAAACTGATGATGTTTATAGAATGGTAGTAATATCTGGCAGTGCAAAATGTTTATTTCCTATGAAATAATGGTAAATTTGAAAAGTGTCAATAACTTTAGGACTTGCATAAAGAAATTTTTAAAGTTTTGGGGCACCATGAGCCCATGACACCCCCAAGATATAAGATAGTTCTGCCTTCCAAAGTGTTATGCTAGTTGCAGCTCCCAAGATTGTAGGTCAATTAGAGTTTCTGTATCTGCTTTTAATACGACTTGAAAGATTTTTTACTAGACATTTGCAGGTTACATGAAATATGTTGGTTGGTGTTATTTCAGGGGCTTCTGTGATGCTTGCAGAGTTAGCTATGGAGGCTGGTTTGCCTAATGGTGTCTTAAATATTGTCCATGGCACTAATGTAAGGTTTTGCTTTAAATATTACAATTTTGGTTTTGCACTTTTACTTCCAGTTTAAGAATTGCATGCAGGTTATTGCTTGCATCATCACATGCCTTTGTGGACCATATGAATAGCATAAGAGGATCGAATTACATATGCTGAAACAAATACAAGACATTTGCTTTTAACAACTCAGTCTTTTTCAATTGAAGGCGTGACAAACAAGACCTTTTCTTTTATGTCCACCACACATGACTTGTTTGCAATGCGTCCTTGGTTTCATATGAACTTTTAACTGAACTGAGCTTGCTATGTGTTTGCGTCACTGCCATATGTGCTGTTATTTTGATTGCAGTGACTTTTCTTATTCTTTTAATTCTCATTTTCTAAATTTGATATGGGCAGGAAATTATTAATGGTATTTGCGATGATGATGATATTAAAGCTATTTCATTTGTCGGTCCAAATGTGGTAAGTAATTTCAACCTGTCAAGTTTTTGCAGTAAGTTGCTGAATCTGCATCTTTTAGGTGTATATTATCACAGAATTTGCTATTTTCCCTCAAGTTGTGTGGATGGATTCACTGATTTTTGTTGGTTTACTTTGGTAAAAATTAATGACTTACCGCTTAAGCTAATTTTGGTTCTGAGCTAAAATAGTGCAGGCGAATTGCTATAGGAGTAACTGTAATGCCGCAACTGTGTGAAAGTTACAAGGATATTTGGTTTGCTATTAGATGGAAGGATAAGTTTTTAGTGGAAAGAGATAAAAACATTAGGGATGAGAAAACAGAAAGAAAGGAATGCATGTGTGTTTGTGTGTATTCAGGGTAACCTTTACACATCTTTCCACCCGGGGGGGGGGGGGGTTAATTGAAGCCTTGCATCAACATCACCTTAATTTGTATTATTAAGTCAAGTTCAAGGTTGTGGATTTATTATTTGACAGTTTGCTCCTTGGGTGGGAGCTAGATTATTTGCCTTGTTTGAATGTATTGTTGAAGAGTATTTTAATCTTGTCATTATGTTCTCATAGGTTGGTGCTTATGTATATGCAAGAGCATCAGCTAAAGGAAAACGTACACAGGTAACTCCAAATAATGCTTTTAGTAAGTGTGCAGTTCATTTTATGAGGCTATATGGATGGCATGAATCGTTATTGGACATTAACTCTTGGCTGACCTTTTTACTTCAGTCCAATATTGGAGCCAAAAATCATGCAGTTGTCATGCCCGATGCAAGTGTGGGTGCTACCATAAATGCTCTAGTTGCTGCTGGCTTTGCTGGTGCAGGACAAAAGTGCATGGCCCTGAACATGGCTGTCTTTGTTGGAGGCCTAGGCCCATGGTATTTTTTGTTGTACTTGTTTTAATTTCTTTGGATTTTTTTATCTAAAAAAAACACCTTGGATTTTAATCTGGTAAAACTGAATCAAAGTTGTTGGAGGTAAAAGTTGTAAGCATTTGTGGAGAATTTTTTGTTTAGACCTGCCGACTTATATAATTTGTTGCAGCGATTCTTTATGGAAGTCAGTGGTCCTAGACACCCCCTTAGTGGTTGGTAGTCGATCATGTCTTTGTTTACCCCCTTCCTTCAATGGAATGTCTAGGAAGTGATTTATTGGCTGCTTAAGTGCTGGTCCAGGTGCACCCCTATCGTGAAAACAATAGCAATATCCTTTAAGTTTAATAAAACCTTGTTTGAATTTTGAGGTTAAATTTCTTAAAAAAGAACTTTTGCCAAAGCAAAATGTTTGAAAGGTATGGGGTGAATTATCTCAAATGAAGGCAGTGAATGAAACCATAGATAACAGATATATGTTACAATGTTACGTTCTTTTGTAAATTTATTCCTTTATTTTTCCCCAATTATGATTCAGTAGAGAATACTGGCATTTCCTTCACTGAGTTTGCTAGACCTTTTTGCCAGGGAAGAGAAGTTAGTAGAGCATGCCAGGGCACTTAAAGTAACCTCTGGAACAGAACCGGATGCAGAGCTTGGTCCAGTTATTAGTAAGCAGGTGCATAGTAGAGTCAGATTCCTGACCTATCAAGTTTTCCATTCTAGAGAGAGTAATTTTAAGTTATTGATATATAATAATTTTGATCATGAGAAATGCCCCATCATCTATGCGACATTTGAGAGAGTTTGCAGCTTCTGCTGTGTATATGAGAAATTCATTTTCTTCATGTATATTTCCAACTAGTGACTTTTGTTATTCATCAATGTTGTTTTTTACTCAACAGGAAAAGGAACGGATAATCACATTGATTCAAACAGGTGTTGAAAGTGGTGCAAAGCTAGTTCTTGATGGAAGAAATATTGTGGTATGTAGTTTTATGTTGTCTTCTATGATCTCAACAGTTTTCTTGATAAGCTTTTGCTCAAATTTATAGTATGTGTTCTTTTTATCAACAATAAGATAAGATAATTTGGTTTAATTTACATCTGCACATGATTTTCACAGTTTAAATAGTTAAATTATTTATAATGGATCCTGCATATATGTTTTGAATTCTAAATGAAAGCTGTGATGTGCTTTAAGCAATACTGAGAAGCTTGCCAATAGGTGTGTTTCTGCTCCGGAGTTTTTAAATGATCAAGCCGATCATTTTTTTATAATTCAGTTCATTTATTAATGCTAGGTTGCAGGATATGAAAATGGGAACTTCATTGGTCCTACCATCTTATCGGATGTCACAGTCAACATGGAATGTTACAAGGTAGTTTATGTGATATTTACAGAAGTGACCTTGGATGGTTTACAGCAAGCTTGACTGCATCATAAACTAAATGAGGCTTGTTGCTTGTGCAGGAGGACATTTTTGGCCCAGTTCTTCTTTGTATGCAGGTTTGCTGCTACCCATCCATCCTCCTATTTGTCTTACCAGCTATTTAGTCCAGGATGCTAACACGTGTTTTTCTTGTCTCTCAGGCTGATAGCATCGAAGAAGCCATAAACATTGTTAATGGAAATAAGTAATCTCAACTATTACTTTCTCCCAGACATGCATATAATTGGAATGTTTTGAATACTTGTCTCATGGTCTATGCCTGATTCTTTCTTTTAGATATAGCAATGGAGCTTCTATATTTACAACATCAGGCGTCGCTGCAAGGAAATTTCAGACTGAGGTTGAGGTTGGGCAGGTAAGATAGTCCTGTGCAGCCTGTCATGGGTCTGCTTTTAATGGTAAAAGATGAAGAGACAGTGAAACCTTCATCTGAATGACTTGTGTTTCACTATCAGAGGCCTCGCATGTTGCTGTCCTTTTTTTTTTTTTTTTTGAAATTTCAAGATTACTCCAATCTGCAAAGCCTTAGTTTCTGAAGTATTGTTGCCCATGTGAAACATTTGTTTGTGACAATTCCCTTTATTCATTAAATTTTTTATGTGTGACATGAACTGGAATTTTTGTAGGTTGGGATAAATGTTCCTATCTCGGTTCCGCTGCCATTCTCCTCATTTATTAGCGCAAAACCATCTTTTGCTGGAGATGTCAACTTTGACGGTAAATATGTGTGATTTCTATGTGAATTGCCTCCAATTTGAAAAGCTTTCACATTTAGGGGATCTTAGTTTCTGAAGTTTTAAAGCAGAGTTTCATAAACTGCCGCAGGAAAAGCTGGAATTCAGTTTTACACCCAAGTTAAAACAGTGACTCAACAATGGAGAGATTTAGTGAGTGACGATTCGTCATCTCACCAGTTGCCAAGCTCCTAGATACCATCCTAGATAGAGACTGCTCCAGAAATAGCAGGGAGAAGAGACAGAAATTGCTAAATTATTATTATTATTATTATTATTTACCCTCCTGGACTAGGGCGAGATTGTACCTTTTGTTTATAATCAATCTCGTCCTTGGGTCCTGGCACAGAGTGGTTTCATTCTCCTTGTTTGCCTGGTTGTTTCTTCCAAGCGACAGCAAAAATGCTATGGTTCCTGGATAATGACGACCCAGTGTGGAGCTACAGGTGGTGATGAGGTTATTTTCAATCAAATGCTATAAAGTGATGGCCATGGTTCTCTCTCTTCTGCAGTGGTTCGTTTGTGTGTGGCCTTTTAGAACGGTGACGTTTTTAAAAGCAATTAATGCTTCCTTCCTTCGATCTGTGTCTTCCTCTTTGAGGATTATGTATCTAGTTTCTTACGGAGTCTGGTGGGGACGGCCAATGGGCATGAGTACGGTTTCTGTCACTAGCTTACTCCATAGTTGGATGCCATAAGGGGAGATGAAGCTTTTCTTTCTTGGGGTTCTATGGTTAGAGTAGTTTTGGATCACCTTTCCACAGATTTTAAGTAGGTCAGCTCTCCTCCTTTTTTCTTAAAAAAAATAAATAATTTTGAACGGAATTTTACCACAAGGGGCATTAATTCTCCCTACCAGCTCTTCGATGTGGATGAATTTGCCAACTGCTGAGTAAGAAACGCAGCAGGTTTTTTTTTTTATAATTAATATAGCTATTTAAATTAATTTTTATGTATTTTAATTAATCCTATAAATTCTAAAGTTAATAATTATAGAAGTTTTTATTGATATAAAAACACTTGATCAAGAATTTAAATTCGTAATTATTAGAAAATAAATCTAACACTGGTTGAGCTATTTCAAAATCTTAATGAAACGATATTCTATTGTTTTTTTGACCAAACAAAAACAAAAACAAGATTCACTCCACCCTCTGTCTCAAAAACACTGTAATTTTTTTAATTTATTTTACACATATTTAATAATGTTATTATTTAATAATCAATATTATTATTTTTTTAAGAATAATTTTTAATTACATGTTATTTATAAATGAATTTTAATTAAAAATATTGTAGTAAAATATATTATTTAAATGTTAATTAAATGTTTATTTGGGAGTGTGGTGTGTTTGAAATTACAATTTGCCTTAACTATGATTTAAATTTTTTTTGATCAATTAATATATATTATAGATTTGTATAAATTATAATAAAAACTCTCATTTATATAGTTTTTCTAAACATACTTTTTGAACGGCCATAGTTAAAGTTCCAAATGAGACAAAGAAAAATAGAAAGCGGGACCACCATCGTTGATAGTAGGGAGTTCAATTTGTTCTTTTCCTTCTCTTCTCTTCCTGCTAGTTGCTATCTTTCCCTGCGGAATAGAACAATGTATATCCGTTCGGTCGGTTTATTTTATGTTTATAAAGTATTTTTTTAAAAAAATATTTTTATTTTTATTTTTATTTTTATTTTAAATAAATATTATTTTTTTATATTTTAATGTATTAATATCAAAATTATTTTAAAAAAAAACATATTTAGATAAATTTACAAAAAAAATTACTTTAAAAATAATCAGAAGACATTATTAATCACTCAATATATATATATATATATATAATTTGTTTTTTTTATTATTAATATAGATATCCAACCTATTTTATATATATAAAAGACTAGATTAAAAAATAAAAACTTGAAAATAAAGAGAATCGAGCTTTTTTAAATAATTTTTGCAACTTTGTTGCTCCCTTTTATTATTATTTACAAAATAGTTTTTTGTACTTTTTTATCTTACCTTACCATGTAAGTATTTAATAGTTATGAAGTTTGTAAAACTCAAATTAGTAATTTTAAAAGATAAATTTACAATCTAATCAATTAAACTACACTCTTCATCATTAATTTATTTTAAATTTTTTTATTAACGTAAATGTCCGGGTCAGTTTACATACACCTCGACTAATTCTACGAACCCTGTAAATTAACGATCATGTAAGTCTCTAGTAGCCATCATATTAGTAATTATGAGGCTCGAACCTAAAATTATAGGAAGAGCAAATTCCTTAATCGGTTAATTTATTTTAATTCTTGAGTATACTAGTAATGGATATAGAAAATGTGTTAAAGAATAACAATTAAATAAGACCTTTTTCTTCCTATATTTACAATTCTGCATTTTATAAAATCAAATTTTCATTCTTAGAATCTTTGCTCAAATTTAGCTGTATGTTAACATTTTCCTTTTAACAAAAAACAAGGCAAATTAGGAAAACTTTATCTAATATGACACGTTATAAAATAACTTTTGAATCTCCACCGTCAGATAGCACGTAACTCCAATCCATCGGCTCACATCCCAACAAATCAATGTCTTCAAATCTCAACCCGTCTGCTGGTCACAACACTAATCACTCTTTACTAGCATGCAAAAAACTGATATATATCTTTTAAAAAAATACATTTATCCTAAAAACATCAAAATCGTTGAATCAAAGTAGAAAACCCAAAAAAAAAAAAAAAAACTATGATGCCTCTTAAAATCTCGATTCAACGAGGTAAGAAACTTGCGCAAGATGATTTCATAACTAATCATCAATCAGTTATTTAAGCTGTCTTACAAGGTTATCTTGATTTATTTTGATCCTTTTGGTTTTTTTTTTCAGCGAGAAATCTAAAGGCCTTGAAGCCTTCGATCTTTGCTTTAAGAAGCTCTTATTATTTTTCCACTGGTGTTGTTGAGCCTTCTTCAAGCCTCCGTAGCCCTCCGGTAATACACTCTGTATACATACATACATACATACATACTGTGTATATACGATGCTTTATGGTCTGTTTGGTCTCTTAGAAATTTCTTCAAAAGCTTGAGAAACTCTACTTCACTTATCTAATTTATACAAGATTAGTATTGCTCTTCATCTCATTTTTCTGATTTTTTTTGTTGTATCAGAGAGTCCCGAATCTTATTGGAGGAAAGTTCGTTGATTCGCAATCATCTTCAACCATTGATGTGATAAATCCCGTGAGTATATGAACTTATAATGCTCTTTCTCTCGTTTATTGGAAGTTGTTGTGGTTTTGGGTTTAATGGATTGACATTTGGGGATAGGCAACACAAGAAGTTGTATCACAAATTCCTTTGACGACGAATGAAGAGTTCAAAGCTGCAGTCTCTGCAGCAAAGCATGCTTTTCCGGCGTGGCGTAACACGCCAATTACTACCCGTCAGCGTGTCATGCTCAAGCTTCAAGAGCTTATTCGTAGAGACATTGTAAGCATACTAGAATTTGTTTTGTCGTATGTTGTTGTTGCGTTTTATTCGTATTATTTTTTTATTGGCTTTTGTTTGATGATTAGAATCACTTTGATCTTGTTGTAGGATAAGCTTGCGATGAATATTACTACTGAACAGGGGAAGACCTTGAAGGATGCTCATGGAGATGTTTTCCGTGGGCTAGGTTAGTCTATCTTTTATTCCCTTTCCTAAAATCTCTTTCGGTGAAAAGATTGCAGTTGATTGCTTCTATGCTTTCTCAATTTTGATTGTTTTCTCATACAGAGGTGGTGGAACATGCTTGTGGAATGGCAACTTTGCAGATGGGAGAGTATGTCCCAAATGTGGCAAATGGAATTGATACCTTTAGCATCAGAGAGCCACTTGGTGTATGTGCTGGGATTTGCCCTTTCAACTTTCCGGCAATGATTCCTTTATGGGTAAGCCTTCAGTATTCTTCTTCACAATTTGTTTTTTCCATGCATTTACGATGCCTGCATATTTCATTATCACAAAGGTGGAACTTAAATTTTGCTTGTTAAGATGAAAACATGCAGTTAACCAGGCCAACTTCTAGCTTCATCTTGAAGTTGATCATGTTTCACAACTGTACAAGCATTTAAAGGATTCTCTTGTTGTGAACAAATCTTGAGTTCTCAAAGAAAAAAAGTAATTTAAAAACGTGTATGCTACCTTTTTTGCTGCAGATGTTCCCTGTTGCAGTTACATGTGGCAATACCTTTGTCTTGAAGCCATCAGAGAAAGATCCTGGTGAGAATTTACTTGTCCATACTTTGTGTATAAGGTTTGGAGCACCTCTTCATGGTACGAAGTTGTGCTGTATTCAGGCAAGAGAGATACTTCATGTCTTCTCTGGTCATAGATATGTGGTATAAAAGCTTTTAGAAGTTGGTTACGCTGATAATGTAATAGCTTCCTATGGGTATTGGAAGCACCTTTGGCCAAGAATTGTGGGACTTTCCATCAGATGACCTCTTTTATCCAATAAGAAAAGTGTTTGGAAGCTTGAATCTGGTCAGATTTTCTGCTCCTGTCATAAATGGTGTTTGCCTTTCTTTTTCCTCTTATTAAAAATAGCTTTCCACTTTGAATAGTTCATGGAAATTGTTCAAAGATTTGAAAATTGCACCTGGCATATCCATAGGATGCTTTCTCTTGCATTTTTTAGTAATGTGAAGAAATGTAGTTTTGAAAGTCCTGGAAATATTCAGGCAAACAGCATTGGTCTGGGACAAAGGCAGTCTCTGCGTAGATGTTCACTAATCATAGTTCCAAATCCAGGGATATTCTGCACAAAAGAATCAATCGTCGTACTTTTATCCATAGCAGTAACTTTGTTCTTCGGTGTTGGAACAGGTGCCTCTACAATACTTGCGGAATTGGCAATGGAGGCTGGTTTACCTAATGGTGTCTTAAATATTGTTCATGGCACCAATGTATGATTTTGCTCAACAATAAGCTCGTTTTAGCTAATTAATCTCTATTGTGATTTATTAGCTATAGCTTCCTAAGAAAATAATCTTGACAAATAGGATTTTGTTTAATTGATTCTAAATTGTTAAGATTTGGAGTTTCATTTGCAGAGTTTTTAGTAAATCTACATAATTAAAGTGCTTTGACATAGTGGAAAAACAATTATATTTGCTGTAGTTATTTATACCTATGATACGGACTTGTGGTTTTTGTTTATTGATGTGTCTTTTACATCATTGTTTTTATAATGTTTCTATTTGTGGCAGGATATTGTTAACGCTATCTGTGATGACGACGACATTAGAGCTATATCATTTGTAGGTTCTAATACTGTAAGTTACTCGGTACGATATCCAGGTTTTCCTAATTAATGTTTGATGGTCTTACATTTCACTCCTCAAGCATTCTGAGAAAAATGAAGATCCTGAACAAGATCAGTTTTTAGGTGGATAATCTTTAAATTATTCTCTTGCTATTTTTGGGTGGGCACCATTCTGGAGATAATTGCATTTTTCTGCAAATTTGATTTGTTATTATCTACCTGATAGTCACATTAGTACTTGATGTTTTGTTATCATATTCACAGGCTGGAATGCACATATATTCAAGGGCATCAGCTAAAGGAAAACGTGTACAAGTGGGTTCACATCATTTCTTTAGTAATAACTATTCAGTCTCTTGGGATCCATATGATTTCTTCAAATGGTTGGAAGTTGGAATTAACTGGCTATCTGGATTCTTTTGTGCAGTCCAACATGGGAGCTAAAAACCATGCAATCGTCTTACCTGATGCCAACACTGATGCCACTTTGAATGCCTTGGTAGCTGCTGGTTTTGGTGCAGCAGGACAGAGATGTATGGCACTGAGCACCGTAGTTTTTGTTGGAGACTCACAGTCATGGTAAGTTTGTTTCAAATTAAAATCCACAACTCATTGACTTAATAACTTCTAGCTGGATTTTTCAAATAATCTGCTGTCAGTTAGCTAGCTGCAAAGGAAAATGCTGTTGAGAGAATGATTTTTGAGCCATGTCAAGGAATCTGGATCAGTTTTAGTAGCCAGAATAGGACACAGCTCCTTTGTTGAGAGTTGGCACATGCATGTCATCATGTTACTTAGGGAGGCATTTGTCTGTGTAGGTGGGTTCTGAGGCCGCACACAAGATTTAGCCTTTATCACTGTTTGCACAGTTGTACATAGATCACATCCCCTTACAAATGTACATAGATCACATCCCTTGCAAACTTTTACTATGTTGTTTTATAAAATTAGAAAATAAGAGTAACTTGGTGATTGGCCGAGACTTAATTGTATAACATAGAACCTTTTCAAACTTTTGTAGGGAGAATAAACTGGTGGAATGTGCAAAGTCTCTAAAAGTAAATGCAGGAACAGAACCTGATACAGACCTTGGTCCAGTGATCAGCAAACAGGTATCCTTAAGAATTATTCTTAACCTGTTCTGCACCACCATGATCAAACTTTTACTGGGAAATTTTCTCTGTTTTTGCAGGCCAAGGAACGAGTATGCAAATTAATTGAAAGTGGTGTCAAAAGTGGTGCCAGACTTCTGCTTGATGGAAGAAATATAGTGGTATTTATTGCATCTTTGTTTTGTTGATGGGACCCAATACTTCTTTTTTATGTAATGTTGAGTAAAGCCACCTAAATATGCATGTCAGACCAGAAGCATGGAATATAGTGGAAATGATGGATTAATTTAGTAATTGCTGGAAGAGCAAATAGCATTTCTCTTCGTAGTAAGGAACTGAATATACATTAGGACCAGTAGTCTTGTAGCATTGGCTCTCCTGGAAAGCAAGATGGATAAGGTACTGAGTTTGAGGCCAGCATTTGTTAATCTCAAACATTCATCAGTTTTAAATTAGCTTTGTGCTTTTTTTATTCCTCTTTCTTGCAAGGGTGCTTTTGCTCCTTTTATATCCTTTTTTCTCAATTAAGTTTTAACCGAAAAGAGACTGTTCTGCTTACCAATTTGTTTCTGGTGATAAACAGGTTCCAGGATACGAGGATGGCAATTTCATTGGTCCCACCATCTTATCCGGTGTCACAGCTGATATGGATTGCTACAAGGTTTTTTTAAAGTGATTTTGTAGATCATACTCTAAGAAATCTATAATTTATTAAATTCATTAGTGTATGAAGATGTAGACTTCAAATTTTGGTGAAAAATTGACTGATCTGCTCTCCATACATTTCCTTTGCAGGAGGAAATTTTTGGCCCAGTTCTTCTTTGCATGGAGGTGGGTTAAATACTCCTTTTGTGTTTCTGTGATAATTAGGCCTCTGATCGATTAGCATGGCAATGAATTGACTTCTTTCTCTTAACTTTAGGCTGACAGCTTTGAAGAAGCCATCCACTTCGTGAACAGAAATAAGTACTTTTTTTGTTATGACTTCTCATTTGCTTATGTAATCATTTTTCCTTCCATGAATCTATCTGGTTTACATGCTTGTAATATTTTTGTCACAGATATGGCAATGGAGCTGCCATATTCACTACATCTGGTGCTGCTGCAAGGAAATTCCAAACTGAGATAGAGGCTGGGCAGGTAAAGAAACGAAGAAACACTGCACAATCATCAAAGAATATTTAAGGGGATACAACTGCATAATTTATCTGTTAAGGGCAACAATTTTAGCTCCCCACTTTACTAATCACTCTTTATATGGCAAGATTTGATAGCTCAAATCACATAAGAGGAACTTTGAAAATTACTTGCAGGATAATTTAACTTTCATATTTTGTTGAAATAGGCACCTTGGCTTAACATAATTCGCTATTATCCAGGTTGGCATCAATGTTCCTATACCAGTTCCCTTGCCATTTTTCTCATTTACTGGATCCAAGGCATCTTTTGCCGGCGATCTCAATTTCTATGGTAATGCATACGTCCTCTAAAGCCTTGCTCTTTGGTTTGGAAACTGTTACCATTCTTATTTTCTTCACCAACATACTGGTTGTATAAAGCTGGCGGCCATGTAAACATCCTTGAGATGGTTAATTTTTGTTTCTTTTTATAAATAATTGCAGGCAAGGCTGGGGTTAATTTCTACACCCAGATCAAAACAATAACTCAGCAATGGAAGGATCTACCAGGTGGTGGTGGAGTTTCTCTAGCAATGCCGACTTCACAGAAACTATAACGATGCCATTTCTCTACCAATTATCATCTGCAATGCATTTTTAAACCATAAATAAAGTAATTCGAGGTCTTCTGCTCCCCCTTCCTTGTCGTTTTTAAGCACATGTATCCCTCTCTTCTCTGGCGGGTAACCAAAATCGTCATCGTGTCCGTAACAAATTACGGGCACAAATATTAGGTGACAGAAAAGCGAGGAACCTTTCACTCGCTTCTAGCCTTCCCACCTTTCCGTTCTAGAGACGGGAAGGGGAATGCATACTCGTTATTGTTGTTGACGGTTTTTTAGTTAAATGTCTAAAAGCTACTCACGCGAAGCAAGATTCTTGTTGGTACGGAAGCAAGATACAGACACCAACACGAAAGGAAGGTGAAAAAGGAAAGGCCAGTATGGTATTTCTATGGAGTAAATTATTTAAAGTCGAGGTTTTATTACGTGTTTGCTTCAGCTTTTATTTTTAGATGTTTTTTTTTAATATTTAATATTTAATATTTTTATATATATTTTTTATAATTTTAATATATTGATAAAAAATATATGAAAATACTTATTTGTTTACTTTTATAAACAAAATATTATTTTAGAAAATATCATGCATTTTAATACCAAACACTCCTAATGAAATAAAAAACTGGTCCTGTGAGAAATTCTAAAAGTATTATTTTCTTAAATCTAGTGTGTTTTGATAATTTATTTTTACTGAATTCCGAAAAAAACCCGCGCTGAATTCCAATATCCTGTAACTACATTACCAGTGACTTTGACTTCAATTTGTGAGACAAAATCCTGTAAAGTAAAAAAGGGGTGGGCGATGTGAAAGCCACCCTCGTTCCCGAACTTCTGAAACACACCTTCTATATTTTTTAAAAATAAAAAATATTATTATTATATATTTTTATACAAAAAAATTCTTTAAAAATAACTTTCACCACTTCTAAAGGGCTCTTGTTACTACACCTTATGGCGTTATAACTATTGTGTTTTTAAGTTTATGAAATAATAAAATAACATTTACAATGCAACAAGATTAAATATTTATTAATTCATAGTCAATTAAAAATAATTTAAATAATATTTATTCTTCTCCGAGATAACAAAAAATCTTTTCCGTTGAAATAATAATTAACTGTTTAAACTATCATAATTATGGAACAATTAGCTAAATTATAAAAAGATCAGATGGTTCTTTATGGTTTATATTAACTTATTATTTATTTTGAAGTGAATAATATTTATTTTTAAAATTATAATATATATTTTGTTGTAATCGTATAATCAAAGTTTTTAAACCCAATTCGAGATAAGCATTGAGTTAGGTGAGTTAACTCTAGTTAATTCAGGCCAATCTAATTTTTTTTATTTTATAAAATATAAAAAATAACATTACTTTGAGAAAATATTAAAGAAAAAAACAAATTAATAATTTTTTATTAGTTTTTACTTGGCCTTATCAGTTCATGGATCAACTCGAGTTTTTGACTGGATCATATTGTGTCAATCCTCTCTTTATTTTTGTTGAAGCTCAACCTAGCCTAAGTCACGGACCGCAGAACAGGTAGGTTAAGACAATGTGTATAATAATATTAATAATTAGTATATTACATAATAATTAATTAATTTATTGAGTAGTAAGATAAATTACTAAGACATAATTAATAAAAATATTTAAAAGTTTCCAACATGAAAGCACTATACAGTGACTTGGAATAACCATGAAAATGAGGTTCTTGTTTGATTGAAAGATGGCTACGTGTACAATACATCGGGGTTAAAGAGTAGATTTTGAAAGCACAGGGACTAAAGTCTAACCACACAGGGTCTAAAATCTAAATCACATTTATACCGCGCAGCAAGCCCGTAGGCACGATAGGTTCAGGCCCCATGCCCCCCTACAAAAAAAAGTTTTATATTATCGGTGGTAGTTATTTTGTAAAATATTTTTTATTTAAAAATAATATAAAATGATATTTTTAAAATTTTTAATATTAGCATATTAAACAAAAAAAAATACATGAAAATAAAAAATAAAATTCAAAAGCACAATTTAAGCTTATTAAGATAAGATAAGCTTAGTATTTTCCTAATAAGATAAAAGGGAATCATCCATGGAGTAAACCCTTCCTTAATAGCAACATATCAATGCTTTTGGTATTGAAGTTAAAGAATATTACATCAGGAAAATATTCTCTCATAAGATAGATGCTAAATTATATGGGAAACTAGAGAAGTGTCATTTATGTCAAGAAAATATTTATGTCAACAGTTAGCCAGGGTCCATGATGTGTTCCATGTCTCCTTGTTAAGAAAGGCTGACGTAGACCCCGCCCGAGTTCTACCCCAGGTCCCAGTAGAAGTCAAGGAAGACTTAACACTAGAATTGAGGCCCATAAGGATACTAGATCAAGAAGTGAAGGAGTTATGGAGCAAAAAGATCCCCATCGTCAGAATCTTATGGCAAAATGCTCAAGTAGAAGAGGAAACTTGGGAGAGGGAGGCTGAGATGAGGAAAAAGTACCCCAATTTATTTGAACTATCAGGTATGGAGTGTGAAACTTCTTAAATTTCGAGGACGAAATTCATATTTAGGAGGGGAGAATGTAAACACCCAAAGGAATATATATATATATATATATATATATATATATAGAGAGAGAGAGAGAGAGAGAGAGAGAGATGATGAGGAATGCAGTTTTCGCTGCCTATTTCTTGATTGGCAGCGATGCAGTTTTTGCTGCCAATTTCTGGATCGGCAGCGACGCAGTTTTCGCTGCCGAGGTAGAAATCGGTAGCGATGCAGTTTTCGCTGCCGATTTCTCAATCAACAGTGACGAAGAGCTGGAAGGGAGGGGTAAAACTGGTTTTAGATAAACCAAACAAGGATAAGAACACACCTAAACCAACCCCCAAACAACCCATTTCATTTGATGGGTAGTATAAATACAAAGAGGGGAGAGAGAATGATCCATCTTCTTCCCAAACCAGCAGCTGCATGCCGTTCTTCCCTTCCCCTTTCACAATAGAAACGTGAATCAAACCAGTAGAGATTGCCTTGTGAACTTGTGAGGGAGAGATGAGACCTTGAGAGAGGAGTGGGCAGCTGTATAGAGGAGAGGAAAAAAAGAGCTGGAAAAACGTGAGAGGAAGAAGAAGAAGGAGAACCAGCAGCTGAAGAGAAAAGAATAGTGTCAAACATTCCTCAAACTTAGTTAAATTCAGAAGGTATGGGTCATGAAACTCCCTTCCTCTTCCCTTTAAGATCAGAAACGAAAATGAAGAAGAAAAACCCTAAGAAAAATTGATCTAAGACCTAAGCCAGCTATGAAGGAAACTGAAATTAACTAAGAGAACTAGCAAACAGAAGTGAAATAAAGTCAATTTCAGAACATCTAACAAATCATGATAGAGGGCTGGCTTTAACTATGGGGTAGGCCAGCATGCATGTGTGTGTGTGTTCTGCTGGGGTAATTAATGTGTTCTGTTGTGATGTTGTTGCTGAAATTAATGTGTTCTACTGTGATGTTGTTGCTGAAATTAATGTGCTGAAATTAATGTGTTCTGCTGTGATGTTGTTGTGCTGAAATTAATGTGTTCTGCTGGAATTTGTTGAAAGATTATATGCTGTAATTGATGGTTTTCCATATGTGTATTCTACTGGAACTTTGTTGAAGAACTATGTGCTGAAATTGATGGTTCCGATTTGTGTGTTGTGCAGCGAAATTCTATTTTGCTGCCGAAACCGAACCTCCTGCAGCGAATTAATATTCGCTGCCGATTTGTGAGTTGTGCAGCAAAACTCTGTTTCGCTGCTGAAGCTGAGCCTTCTGCAGCGAATTAATATTCGCTGCTGATTTGTGTCTTGTGCAGCGGAATTCTGTTTCACTGCCGCAACTGAACCTCCTGCAGCGAAATTCTGTTTCGCTGCCAAAACCGAACCTCCTGCAGCGAATTAATATTCGCTGCCGATTTGTGTGTTGTGCAGCGAAATTCTGTTTCGCTGCCGCAACTGAACCTCCTGCAGCGAAATTCTGTTTCGCTGCCGAAAACGAACCTCCTGCAGCGAATCGATATTCGCTGTCGATTTGTGTCTTGCGCAGCGAAATTCTGTTTCGCTGCCGCAACCGAACCTCCTGCAGCGAATCGATATTCGCTGGCGATTTGTGTGTTGCGCAGCGAAATTCTGTTTCGCTGCCGAAACCGAACCTCCTG
Source organism: Populus alba x Populus glandulosa (assembly GCA_033617975.1). Lineage (NCBI taxonomy): Eukaryota > Viridiplantae > Streptophyta > Magnoliopsida > Malpighiales > Salicaceae > Populus > Populus alba x Populus glandulosa. Next base: position 11,237,588 of record CM066151.1, on the reverse strand, counting down.
CAGCGAATCGATATTCATTGGTGATTTGTGTATTGTACAATGAAATTCTGTTTCGCTGCCGCAACTGAACCTCCTGTAGCAAATTGATATTCGCAGCCGATTGGTGTGTTGTGCAGCGAAATTCTGTTTCATTGCCGAAACTGAATTTCCTGCAACGAATTGATATTCGCTGCCGAGTTGTGCGTTGTGCAGCGAAACTGTGGCACCAACAACGATGCAGTTGTCGCTGCCGAACTGGCTGCCTGCAGCGAAACAGTTGTCGCTGCCGAACTGGCAGCCTACGGCAAACCAGTTCTCGCTGCCGAGTTGGGCAGCCCGCAGCGAACCAGTTCTCGCTGACGATTTCTACAATAAGCCTCCTAGGCAGGAATGACTTAAATGCTAGTAACAATTTCATGATATGATGGTGTAAAATATGGAACACTTGAATGTGAACATATGAACTCTTGAAAAAAGTGTGATGATGAATATGATTCAAAAATAAAATAAATACAACTGTGCTGATTTGTGACCATTGATGTCTTAGGTGGTGCGGTCGGGATTGGACTATCATCAAGACAGGAACAACCCACAGGTGGAGCAGGTAGGTGACTTACACCTTTCTTTTTCATACGTTGAATCTTGAAATATTTTAACTTGAGTACTACCATATTGTTAGAACCGATATTAAATTGACGAACACTTAAATGTTGATTAAAGGTTGATTAGCTTCGGCTAATTTCATCCGAATGGATGGTTGGGACAAATGAGTGATTAGCTTCGGCTAATGGCATCCGAACGGATGGCCGGGACAAAGAGTGATTAGCTTCGGCTAATGGCATCCGAACGGATGGCCGAGACAAAGAATGATTAGATTTAGCTAATGGTGTCCGAATGGATGGCTGGGATGAAGGACTGATTTGCTTCGGCTAATGGCATCCAGACGGATGGCCGGGACAAAGAATGATTAGCTTCGGCTAATGGCGTCCGAATGGATGGCCGGGATAAAGGAATGATTTCGCTGCCGATGCAGAAATCGGTAGCGATGCAGTTCTGCTGCCGATGCTGGATCGGCAGTGACACAGTATGCGCTGCCGATACAGAAATCGGCAGCGACCTAGTTTCCACTGTCGATTCTAGATCGGTAGCGACGCAGTTCTGCTGCCGATTCTGGATCGGCAGCGACGCAATATTCGCTGCCGATACAGAAATCGACAGCGACCCAGTTTTCTCTGTCGATACAGAAATCGGCAGCGACACAATTTCCGCAGCCGATTCTGGATCGACAACGACGCAGTCTGCGCTGCCGATACAGAAATCGGCAGCGACACAGTTTTCGTTGCCGATTCCTTGATCGTTAGCAATGTAGTTTCTGCTGCCGATTTTGGATCTGCAGCGACACAACTTTCACTATGGAATCCAAATGGATGGCTGGGATAAATGAATGACTAGTTTAGGTGAATGGCATCCGAAAACTTGTGTATCTATATGTACTACTAGCTGTTACATCAAATTATAAATGTTAATGCTTTATTAAATTGCCAGACCGTTAGTTACCATTATTATTATTATTAAGTATTTGCATTCTCTTAAATGTTTTGTACCGCTGCAGGGACGTCACACCGACGAGATGTCTAGGAAACCCGATACACGGGAACCTACTTTTGCCAGGAATTATGTAGATGCATTCTAAATCACAATGTAATTTATATGGATCAATGGACTGAATGTATAACTTTTACTAGATCTTTTTGTTTAAAATTGTGATGGCTATTAGTAGGATAAGAATGCAAACTCATGTCTATGTATTTATTTTTAATATGAACTTCAAATCATGCAACCTTAATATTATGTGTTTATGTAAGATTCACTTTTAAATAAAATGTTGATTCTATGGATTGTATTTTGATGATGTGAGGATTCAAGTTCTTTGATTACCGGCACCATGTATATTAAATATATACTAAAAAAAAAACAAATTTACTGTTGTTTTGGGCTTGGACAGCCGGGTTGTTACACACTGAGTTGAAGCGTTTCGCCGTTTGCGAAAGAAGTCTGATGTATAACAAGTAGCAGAAGCATACATGCTCAAGAGGGATCACCCAAAATTAAAATGCAACTGGATTTCGGCAACCGGGGCATCGAAGTCGGAATGCCGCGAAACTCACCGAGTCAAAGCGTTTCGCCGTTTGTGGAAGAAGTCTGATGTAGAACAAGTAGCAGAAGCATACATGCTCAAGAGGGATCACCCGAAATTCAAAGGCAACTAGATTTCGACAACCGCGGCATCGAAGTCGGAATTCCGCCAAACTCACCGAGTCAAAGCGTTTCGCCGTTTGCGCAAAAAGCCTGATGTAGAACAAGTAGCAGAAGCATACATGCTCAAGAGCGATCACCCGAAATTCAAAGGCAATTGGATTTCGGCAACCGGGGCATCGAAGTCAGAATGCCGTGAAAGTCACCGAGTCAAAGCGTTTCGCCGTTTGCGGAAGAAGTCTGATGTGGAACAAGTAGCAGAAGCTTACCTGCTCAAGAGGGATCACCCGAAATTCATCAGCAACTAGATTTCGGCAACCGAGGCATCGAAGTCGGAATGCCGCGAAACTCACCGAGTCAAAGCGTTTCGCTGTTTGCGGAAGAAGTCTGATGTAGAACAAGTAGCACAAGCATACATGCTCAAGAGGGATCACCCTAAATTCAACGGCAACTGGATTTCGGCAACCGGGGCATCGAAGGCGGAATGCCGCGAAACTCACCGAGTCAAAGCGTTTTGCCGTTTGTGGAAGAAGTGTGATGTGGAAAAAGTAGCAGAAGCATAAATGCTCAAGAGGGATCACCCGAAATTCAAAGGCAACTGGATTTCGGCAACCGGGGCATCAAAGTCAGAATGCCGCGAAACTCACCGAGTCAAAGTGTTTCGCCCTTTGCGAAAGAAGTCTGATGTAGAACAAGTAGCAGAAGCATACATGCTCAAGAGGGATCACCCGAAATTCAAAGGCAACTGGATTTCGGCAACCGGGGCATCGAAGTCGGAATGCCGAGAAACTCACCGAGTCAAAGCGTTTTGCAGTTTGCGGAAGAAGTGTGATGTGGAAAAAGTAGCAGAAGCATAAATGCTCAAGAGGGATCACCCGAAATTCAAAGGCAACTGGATTTCGGCAACCGGGGCATCGAAGTCGGAATGTCGCGAAACTCACCGAGTCAAAGCGTTTCGCCGTTTGCGGAAGAAGTCTGATGTGGAACAACTAGCAGAAGCATACATGCTCAATAGGGATCACCCGAAATTCAAAGGCAACTGCATTTCGGCAACCGGGGCATCGAAGGCGGAATGCCGCGAAACTCACCGAGTCAAAGCGTTTTGCCGTTTGTGGACGAAGTCTGATGTGGAATAAGTAGCAGAAGCATACATGCTCAAGAGGGATCACCCGAAATTCAAAGGCAACTGCATTTCGGTAACCAGGGCATCGAAGTCAGAATGTCGCAAAACTCACTAAATCAAAGCGTTTCACCGTTTGCAGAAGAAGTCTGATGTAGAACAAGTAGCAGAAGCATACATGCTCAAGAGGGATCACCCGAAATTCAAAGGCAACTGGATTTCGGCAAACGGGGGATCGAAGTTGGAATGCCGCGGAACTCATTGAGTCAAAGCGTTTCTCCATTTGTAGAAGAAGTCTGATGTAGAACAAGTACCAGAAGCATACATGCTCAAGAGGGATCAACTGAAATTCAATGGAACTGGATTTCGGCAACCGGGGCATCGAAGGCAGAATGCCGCGAAACTCACGGAGTCAAAGCGTTTCGCCGTTTGGAGAAGAAGTCTGATGTAGAACAAGTAGCAGAAGCATACATGCTCATGAGGGATGAACTGAAATTCAACGGCAACTGGATTTCGGCAACCGGGGCATCAAAGGCGGAATGCCGCAAAACTCACCGAGTCAAAGCGTTTCGCCGTTTGCGGAAGAACTCTGATGTGGAACAAGTAGCACAAGCATATATGCTCAAGAGGGATCACCCGAAATTCAAAGGCAACTATATTTCGGCAACCGGGGCATCGAAGTCAGAATGCCGCGAAACTCACCGAGTCAAAGCGTTTTGCCGTTTGCGGAAGAAGTGTGATGTGGAAAAAGTAGCAGAAGGATAAATGCCCAAGAGGGATCACCCGAAATTCAAAGGCAACTGGATTTCGGCAACCGGGGAATCGAAGTCGGAATGCCGGGAAACTCATCGAGTCAAAGCGTTTTGCCGTTTGCGGACGAAGTCTGATGTGGAACAAGTAGTAGAAGCATACATGCTCAAGAGAAATCACCCGAAATTCAACGGCAACTGGATTTCGGCAACCGGGGCATCGAAGCTGGAATGCTGCGAAACTCACCGAATCAAAGCATTTCGCCGTTTGCAGATGAAGTCTGATGTGGAACAAGTAGCAGAAGCTTACATGCTCAATAGGGATCACCCGAAATTCAAAGGCAACTGGATTTCGGTAACCAGGGCATCGAAGGCGGAATGCTGCGAAACTCATCGAGTCAAAGCGTTTTGCCGTTTGCGGATGAAGTCTGATGTGGAACAAGTAGTAGAAGCAGACATGCTCACGAGGGATCACCCGAAATTCAAAGGCAACTGGATTTCGGCAACCGGGGCATCGAAGTCGGAATGCCACGAAACTCACCGAGTCAAAGCGTTTCGCCGTTTGCAGAAGAAGTCTGATGTAGAACAAGTAGCAGAAGCATACATGCTCAAGAGGGATCAACTGAAATTCAACGGCAACCGGGGCATCGAAGGCGGAAGGCCGCGAAACTCACTGATTCAAAGCGTTTCGCCGTTTGCGGATGAAGTCTGATGTGGAACAAGTAGTAGAAGCATACATGCTCAAGAGGGATCACCCGAAATTCAACGGCAACTGGATTTCGGCAACCGGGGCATCGAAGCCGGAATGCTGCGAAACTCACCGAATCAAAGCGTTTCGTCGTTTGCAGAAGAAGTCTGATGTAGAACAAGTAGTAGAAGCATACATGCTCAAGAGGGATCAACTGAAATTCAACGGCAACCGGGGCATCGAAGGCGGAATGCCGCGAAACTCACTGATTCAAAGCGTTTCGCCGTTTGCGGATGAAGTCTGATGTGGAACAAGTAGTAGAAGCATACATGCTCAAGAGGGATCACCCGAAATTCCAAGGCAACTGGATTTCGGCAACCGGGGCATCGTAGTCAAAATGCCGCTAAACTCACCGAGTCAAAGCGTTTCGCCGTTTGCAGAAGAAGTCTGATGTAGAACAAGTAGAAGAAGCATACATGCTCAAGAGGGATCACCCGAAATTAAAAGGCAACTGGATTTTGGAAAACGGGGGATCAAAGTCGAAATGGAGCGAAACTCACTGAGTCAAAGCGTTTTGCCATTTGCAGAAGAAGTCTGATGTAGAACAAGTACCAGAAGCATACATGCTCAAGAGGGATCAATTGAAATTCAACGGCAATCGGGGCATTGAAGGCGGAATGCCGCGAAACTCACTGATTCAAAGCGTTTCGCCGTTTGTGGATGAAGTCTGATGTGGAACAAGTAGCAGAAGCATACATGCTCAAGAGGGATCACCCGAAATTCAAAGGCAACTGAATTTCGCCAATAGGGGCATCGAAGTCGGAATGCCGCGAAACTCACCGAGTTAAAGCGTTTCGCCGTTTGCAGAACAAGTCTGATGTGGAACAAGTAGCAGAAGCATACAAGGTCATGAGGGATCACCCGAAATTCAAAGGCAACTGAATTTCGGCAATAAAGGCATCGAAGTCGGAATGCCGCGAAACTCATCGAGTCAAAGCGTTTCGCCGTTTGCAGGAGAAGTCTGATGTAGAACAAGTAGTAGAAGCATACATGTTCCAAAGAGATCACCTGAAATTCAAAGGCAACTGGATTATGGCAACCGCGGCATAGAACTCGGAATGTCGCGAAACTCACAGAGTCAAAGCGTTTCGCCGTTTGCAGAAGAAGTCTGATGTGGAACAAGCAGCAGAAGCATACATGCTCATGAGGGATCACCCGAAATTCAAAGGCAACTTGATTTCGGCAACCGGGGCATCCAAGTCGGAATGCCACGAAACTCACCGAGTCAAAGCGTTTCGCCGTTTGCAGTCGAAGTCTGATGTGGAACAAGTAGCAGAAGCATACATCCTCAAGAGGGATCACCCAAAATTCAAAGGCAACTGGATTTCGGCAACCGGGGCATCGAAGTCGGAATGCCGCGAAACTCACGGAGTCAAACGTTTCGCCGTTTGTAGAAGAAGTCTGATGTCGAGCAAGTAGCAGAAGCATACATGCTCAAGAGGGATCACCCGAAATTCAAAGGCAACTGGATTTTGGCAACCGGGGCATCGAAGTCGGAATGCAGCGAAACTCACCGAGTCAAAGCGTTTCGCCGTTTGCAGAAGAAGTCTGATGTAGAACAAGTAGCAGAAGCATACATGCTCAAGAGGGATCACCCGAAATTCAAAGGCAACTGGATTTCGGCAACCGGGGCATCGAAGGAGGAATGCCGCGAAACTCACCGAGTCAAAGCGTTTCGCCGATTGCAGAAGAAGTCTGATGTCGAACAAGTAGCAGAAGCATACATGCTCAAGAGGGATCACCCGAAATTCAAAGGCAACTGGATTTCGGCAACCGGGGCATCCAAGGCGTAATGCTGCGAAACTCACAGAGTCAAAGATTTTCGCCGTTTGCGGAAGAAGTCTGATGTAGAACAAGTAGCAGAAGCATACATGCTCATGAGAGAGCACCCGAAATTCAAAGGCAACTAGATTTCGGCAACCGGGGCATCGAAGTCGGAATGCCACGAAACTCACCGAGTCAAAGCGCTTCGCTGTTTGCAGACGAAGTGTGATGTGGAACAAGTAGCAGAAGCATACATGCTCAAGAGGGATCACCCGAAATTCAAAGGCAACTGAATTTCGGCAACCGGGTTATCGAAGGCGGAATGCCGCGAAACTCACCGAATCAAAGCGTTTCGCCGTTTGCAGACGAAGTCTGATGTAGAACAAGTAGCAGAAGCATACATGCTCAAGAGGGATCACCCGAAATTCAAAGGCAACTGGATTTCGGCAACCGGGGCATCGAATTCGGAATGCCACGAAACTCACCGAGTCAAAGCGTTTCGCCTTTTGCATAAGAAGTCTGATGTAGAACAAGTAGGAGAAGCATACATGCTCAAGAGGGATCACCCGAAATTCAAAGGCAACTGGATTCGGCAACCGGGGCATCGAAGCCGGAATGCCGCGAAACTCACCGAGTCAAAGCGTTTCGCCGATTGCAGAAGAAGTGTGATGTGGAACAAGTAGCAGAAGCATACATGCTCAAGAGGGATCACGCGAAATTCAAAGGCAACTGGATTTCGGCAACCGGGGCATCCAAGGCGGAATGCTGCGAAACTCACAAAGTCAAAGAGTTTCGCCGTTTGCGAAAGAAGTCTGATGTAGAACAAGTAGCAGAAGCATACATGCTCATGTGGGAGCACCCGAAATTCAAAGGCAACTGGATTTCGGCAACCGGGGCATCGAATTCGAAATGCCACGAAACTCACCGAGTCAAAGCGTTTCGCCTTTTGCATAAGAAGTCTGATGTAGAACAAGTAGGAGAAGCATACATGCTCAAGAGGGATCACCCGAAATTCAAAGGCAACTGGATTCGGCAACCGGGGCATCGAAGCCGGAATGCCGCGAAACTCACCGAGTCAAAGCGTTTCGCCGTTTGCAGAAGAAGTCTGATGTAGAACAAGTAGCAGAAGCATACATGCTCAATAGGGATCACCCGAAATTCAAAGGCAACTGGATTTCGGCAACCGGGGCATCAAAGTCGGAATGCCGCGAAACTCACCGAGTCAAAGCGTTTCGCCGATTGCAGAAGAAGTCTGATATGGAACAAGTAGCAGAACCATACATGTTCCAGAGAGATCACCTGAAATTCAAAGGCAACTGGATTATGGCAACCGCGACATATAAGTCGGAATGCCGCGAAACTCACCGAGTCAAAGCGTTTCGCCGTTTGCAGAACAAGTCTGATGTGGAACAAGTAGCAGAAGCATACAAGGTCATGAGGGATCACCCGAAATTCAAAGGCAACTGGATTTCGGCAACCGGGGCATCGAAGTCGGAATTCCACGAAACTCACGGAGTCAAAGCTTTTCGCCGTTTGCGGAAGAAGTGTGATGTGGAAAAAGTGGCAGAAGCATACATGCTCAAGAGGGATCACCCGAAATTCAAAGGCAACTGGATTTCGGCAACCGGGCCATCGAAGTCGGAATGCAGCGAAACTCATCGAGTCAAAGCGTTTCCCCATTTGGAGACGAAGTCTGATGTAGAACAAGTAGCAGAAGCATACATGTTCAAGAGAGATCACCCGAAATTCAACGGCAACTGGATTTCGGCAACCGGGGCATCGAAGCCGGAATGGCGCGAAACTCACCGAGTCAAAGTATTTCGCCGTTTGCAGAAGAAGTCTGATGTGAAACAAGTAGCAGAAGCATACATGCTCAAGAGGGATCACCCGAAATTCAAAGGCAACTGGATTTCGGCAACCGGGGCATCGAAGGTGGAATGCTGCGAAACTCATCGAGTCAAAGCTTTTCGCCGTTTGCGGACGAAGTCTGATGTAGAACAAGTAGCAGAAGCATACATGCTCAAGAGGGATCACCCGAAATTCAAAGGCAACTGAATTTCGGCAACCAGGGCATCGAAGTCGGAATGCGGCGAAACTCATCGAGTCAAAGCGTTTCCCTGTTTGTGGAAGAAGTCTGATGTGGAACAAGTAGCAGAAGCGTACATGCTCAAGAGGGATCACCCGAAAATCAAAGGCAACTGGATTTCCGCAACCGGGGCATCAAAGTCGGAATGCCGCGAAACTCACCGAGTCAAAGCGTTTCGCCGATTGCAGAAGAAGTCTGATGTCGAACAAGTAGCAGAAGCATACGTGCTCAAGAGGGATCACCCGAAATTCAAAGGCAACTGGATTTCGGCAACCGGGGCATCCAAGGCGTAATGCTGCGAAACTCACAGAGTCAAAGATTTTCGCCGTTTGCGGAAGAAGTCTGATGTAGAACAAGTAGCAGAAGCATACATGCTCATGAGAGAGCACCCGAAATTCAAAGGCAACTGGATTTCGGCAACCGGGGCATCGAAGTCGGAATGCCACGAAACTCACCGAGTCAAAGCGCTTCGCTGTTTGCAGACGAAGTGTGATGTGGAACAAGTAGCAGAAGCATACATGCTCAAGAGGGATCACCCGAAATTCAAAGGCAACTGAATTTCGGCAACCGGGTTATCTAAGGCGGAATGCCGCGAAACTCACCGAATCAAAGCGTTTCGCCGTTTGCCGACGAAGTCTGATGTAGAACAAGTAGCAGAAGCATACAAGCTCAAGAGGGATCACCCGAAAATCAAAGGCAATTGGATTTTGGCAACCGGGACAACGAAGTCGGAATGCCGCGAAACGCACCGAGTCAAAGCGTTTCGCCGTTTGCGGAAGAAGTCTGATGTAGAACAAGTAGCAGAAGCATACATGCTCAAGCGGGATCACCCGAAATTCAAAGGCAACTGGATTTCGGCAACCGGGGCATCGAAGTCGGAATGCCGCGAAACTCACCGAGTCAAAGTATTTCACATTTTACGGAAGAAGTCTGATGTCGAACAAGTAGCAAAAGCATACATGCTCAAGAGGGATCACCCGAAAATCAAAGGCAACTGGATTTCGGCAACCGGGGCATCGAAGTCGGAATGCCGCGAAACTCACCGAGTCAAAGCGTTTTGCCTTTTGCGGAAGAAGTGTGATGTGGAACAAGTAGCAGAAGCATACATGCTCAAGAGGGATCTCCCGAAATTCAAAGGCAACTTGATTTCGGAAAACGGGGCATGGAAGTCGGAATGCCGTGAAACTCACCGAGTCAAAGCGTTTTGCCGTTTGCGGAAGAAGTGTGATGTGGAAAAAGTAGCAGAAGCATACATGCTCAAGAGGGATCACCCGAAATTCAAAGGCAACTAGATTTCGGCAACCGGGGCATCGAAGTCGGAATGCAGCGAAACTCACCGAGTCAAAGCGTTTCCCCGTTTGCAGAAGAAGTCTGATGTGGAACATGTAGCAGAAGCTTACATGCTCAAGAGGGATCACTCGAAATTCAAAGGCAACTGGATTTCGGCAATCGGGGCATCGAAGTCGGAATGCCGTGAAACTCACCGAGTCAAAGCATTTTGCCGTTTGCGGAAGAACTTTGATGTGGAAAAAGTAGCAGAAGCATACATGCTCAAGAGGGATCACCCGAAATTCAAAGGCAACTGGATTTCGGCAACCGGGGCATCGAAGGCGGAATGCGGCGAAACTCTTCGAGTCAAAGCTTTTCGCCGTTTGCGGACGAAGTCTGATGTAGAACAAGTAGCAGAAGCATACATGCTCAAGAGGGATCACCCGAAATTCAAAGGCAACTGGATTTCGGCAACCGGGGCATCGAAGTCGGAATGCCAGGAAACTCACCGAGTCAAAGTATTTCGCATCTTACGGAAGAAGTCTGATGTCGAACAAGTAGCAGAAGCATACATGCTCCAGAGGGATCACCCTAAAATCAATGGCAACTGGATTTCGGCAACCGGGGCATCGAAGTCGGAATGCCGCGAAACTCACCGAGTCAAAGCGTTTCGCCGTTAGCGGAAGAAGTGTGATGTGGAACAAGTAGCAGAAGCATACATGCTCAAGAGGGATCACCCGGAATTCAAAGGCAACTGGATTTTGGCAACCGGGGTATCGAAGTTGGAATGCCGCGAAACTCACCGAGCAAAGCGTTTCACCTTTTACGGAAGAAGTGTGATGTGGAACAAGTAGCAGAAGCATACATGCTCAAGAGGGATCACCCGAAAATCAAAGGCAACTGGATTTTAGCAACCGGGGCATCGAAGTCGGAATGCCGCGAAACGCACCGAGTCAAAGCATTTCGTCGATTGCGGAAGAAGTCTGATGTAGAACAAGTAGCAGAAGCATACTTGCTCAAGCGGGATCACCCGAAATTCAAAGGCAATTGGATTTTGGAAACCGGGACATCGAAGTCGGAATGCCGCGAAACTCACCGAGTCAAAGCATTTCGCCGTTTGCAGAAGAATTCTGAAGTGGAACAAGTAGCAGAAGCATACATGCTCAATAGGGATGACCCGAAATTCTAAGGAAACTGGATTTAAGCAACCGGGACATCGAAGTCGGAATGCCGCGAAACTCACCTAGTCAAAGCATTTCGCCTTTTGCATAAGAAGTCTGATGTAGAACAAGTAGGAGAAGCATACATGCTCAAGAGGGATCACCCGAAATTCAAAGGCAACTGGATTTTGGCAACCGGGGCATCGAAGTCGGAATGCAGCGAAACTCATCGAGTCAAAGCGTTTCGCCGTTTGCAAAAGAAGTCTGATGTAGAACTAGTAGCAGAAGCATACATGTTCTAGAGGGATCACTCGAAATTCAACGGCAACTGGATTTCGGCAACAGGGGCATCGAAGCCGGAATGCCTCGAAACTCACCGAGTCCAAGCGTTTCGCCGTTTGCGGACGAAGTCTGATGTGGAACAAGTAGCAGAAGCATACATGCTCATGAGGGATCACCCGAAATTCAAAGGCAATTGGATTTCGGCAACCGGGGCATCGAAGTCGGAATGCCGCGAAACTCACCGAGTCAAAGCGTTTCGCCGTTAGCGGAAGAAGTGTGATGTGGAACAAGTAGCAGAAGAATACATGCTCAAGAGGGATCACCCGAAATTCAAAGGCTACTGGATTTTGGCAACCGGGGCATCGAAGTCGGAATGCCGCGAAACTCACCGAATCAAAGCGTTTCGCCGTTTGCAGACGAAGTGTGATGTGGAACAAGTAACAGAAGCATACATGCTCAAGAGGGATCACCCGAAATTCAAAGGCAACTGAATTTCGGCAACCGGGTTATCGAATGCGGAATGCCGCGAAACTCACCGAATCAAAGCGTTTCGCCGTTTGCAGACGAAGTCTGATGTGGAACAAGTAGCAGAAGCATACAAGCTCAAGAGGGATCACCCGAAAATCAAAGGCAACTGCATTTTGGCAACCGGGACATCGAAGTCGGAATGCCGCGAAACGCACCGAGTCAAAGCGTTTCGCCGTTTGCGGAAGAAGTCTGATTTAGAACAAGTAGCAGAAGCATACATGCTCAAGCGGGATCACCCGAAATTCAAAGGCAACTGGATTTCGGCAACCGGGGCATCGAGGTCGGAATGCCGCGAAACTCACCGAGTCAAAGTATTTCGCATTTTACAGAAGAAGTTTGATGTCGAACAAGTAGCAAAAGCATACATGCTCAAGAGGGATCACCCGAAAATCAAAGGCAACTGGATTTCGGCAACCGGGGCATCGAAGTCGGAATACCGCGAAACTCACCGAGTCAAAGCGTTTCGCCGTTTGCAAAAGAAGTCTGATGTGGAAGAAGTAGCAGAAGCATACTTGCTCAAGCGGGATCACCCGAAATTCAAAGGCAATTGGATTTTGGAAACCGGGACATCGAAGTCGGAATGCCGCGAAACTCACCGAGTCAAAGCATTTCGCCGTTTGCAGAAGAATTCTGAAGTGGAACAAGTAGCAGAAGCATACATGCTCAATAGGGATGACCCGAAATTCTAAGGAAACTGGATTTAAGCAACCGGGACATCGAAGTCGGAATGCCGCGAAACTCACCTAGTCAAAGCGTTTCGCCTTTTCCATAAGAAGTCTGATGTAGAACAAGTAGGAGAAGCATACATGCTCAAGAGGGATCACCCGAAATTCAAAGGCAACTGGATTTTGGCAACCGGGGCATCGAAGTCGGAATGCAGCGAAACTCATCGAGTCAAAGCGTTTCGCCGTTTGCAGAAGAAGTCTGATGTAGAACTAGTAGCAGAAGCATACATGTTCTTGAGGGATCACTCGAAATTCAACGGCAACTGGATTTCGGCAACAGGGGCATCGAAGCCGGAATGCCTCGAAACTCACCGAGTCAAAGCGTTTCGCCGTTTGCGGACGAAGTCTGATGTGGAACAAGTAGCAGAAGCATACATGCTCATGAGGGATCACCCGAAATTCAAAGGCAACTGGATTTCGGCAACCGGGGTTTAGAAGTCGCAATGCCGAGAAACTCACCGAGTCAAAACGTTTCGCTGTTTGTGGAAGAAGTCTGATGTGGAACAAGTAGCAGAAGCATACATGCTCAAGAGGGATCATCCGAAATTCAAAGGCAACTGGATTTCGGCAACCGGGGCATCGAAGTCAGAATGCCGCGAAACTCACCCAGTCAAAGCGTTTCGCCGTTTGCGAAAGAAGTCTGATGTGGAACAAGTAGCAGAAGCATACATGCTCAAGAGGGATCACCGGAAATTCAAAGGCAACTGGATTTCGGCAACCGGGGCATCGAAGTCGGATTACCGCGACACTCACCGAGCCAAAGCGTTTCGCCGTTTGCAAAAGAAGTCTGATGTAGAAGAAGTATCAGAACCACACATGCTCAAGAGGGATCACCCGAAATTCAAAGGCAATTTGATTTCGGCAACCGGGGCATCGAAGTCGGAATGCCGCGAAACTCATCGAGTCAAAGCATTTCGCCGTTTGCAGAAGAAGTCTGATGTGGAACAAGTAGCAGAAGCATACATGCTCAAGTGGGATCACCTGAAATTCAAAGGCAACTGGATTTCGGCAACCGGGGCATCGAAGTCGGAATGCCGCGAAACTCACCGAGTCAAAACGTTTCGCCGTTTGCAAAAGAAGTCTGATGTGGAAGAAGTAGCAGAAGCATACCTGCTCAAGACGGATCCCTCGAAATTCAACAACAACTAGATTTCGGCAACCGGGGCATCGAAGTCGGAATGCCGCGAAACTCACCGAGTCAAATTGCCATTTGCGGAAGATGTCTGATGTAGAAGAAGTATCAGAACCATACATGCTCAAGAGGGATCACGCGAAATTCAACACCAACTTGATTTCGGCAACCGGGGCATCGAAGTCGGAATGCCACGAAACTCATCGAGTCAAAGCGTTTCCCCGTTTGCAGAAGAAGTCTGATGTTGAACAAGTAGCAGAACCATACATGCTCAAGTGGGATCACCCGAAATTCAAAGGCAACTGGATTTTGGCAACCGGGGCATCGAAGTCGGAATGCCGCGAAACTCACCGAGTCAAAGCGTTTCGCCGTTTGCAGAAGAAGTCTGATGTGGAACAAGTAGCACAAGCATACATGCTCAAGAGGGATCACCCGAAATTCAAAGGCAACTGGATTTCGGCAACCGAGGCATCGAAGACGGAATACTGCAAAACTCACTGAGTCAAAGCGTTTCGCCATTTGCGGACGAAGTCTGATGTGGAACAAGTAGCAGAAGCATACATGCTCAAGAGTGATAACCCAAAATTTAAATTCAACTGGATTTTGGCAACCGGGACATCGAAGTTGGAATGCCGCGACACTCACCGAGTCAAAGCATTTCGCCGTTTGCGGAAGAAAACTGATGTGGAACAAGTAGCAGAAGCATACATGCTCAAGAGGGATCACCTGAAATTCAAAGGCAACTGGATTTCGGCAACCAGGGCATAGAAGTCGGAATGCCGCACAACTCACCGAGTCAAAGCATTTTGCCGTTTGCGGAAGAAGTCTGATGTGGAACAAGTAGCAGAAGCATACATGCTCAAGAGGGATCACGCGAAATTCAACAGCAACTGGATTTCGGCAACCGGGGCATCGAAGGCGGAAGGCCGCGAAAGTCACCTAGTCAAAGTGTTTCCCCGTTTGCGGAAGAAGTCTGATGTTGAACAAGTAGCAGAAGCGTACATGCTCATGAGGGATCACCCGAAATTCAAAGGCAACTGGATTTCGGCAACCGGGGTATAGAAGTCGGAATGCCGCGAAACTCATCGAGTCAAAGCATTTCGCCGTTTGCAGAAGAAGTCTGATGTGGAACAAGTAGCAGAAGCATACATCCTCAAGAGGGATCACCCGAAATTCAAAGGCAACTGGATTTCAGCAACCGCGGCATCGAAGACAGAATGCCGCAAAACTCACCGAGTCAAAGCGTTTCGCCCGTTGCGGACAAAGTCTGATGTGGAACAAGTAGCAGAAGCATACATGCTCATGAGGGATCACCCGAAATTCAAAGGCAACTGGATTTCGGCAACCGGGGTATAGAAGTCGCAATGCCGAGAAACTCAACGAGTCAAACCGTTTCGCTGTTTGCGGAAGAAGTCTGATGTGGAACAAGTAGCACAAGCATACATGCTCAAGAGGGATCATCCGAAATTCAAAGGCAACTGGATTTCGGCAACCGGGGCATCGAAGTCGGAATGCCGCGAAACTCACCCAGTCAAAGCGTTTCGCCGTTTGCGAAAGAAGTCTGATGTGGAACAAGTAGCAGAAGCATACATGCTCAAGAGGGATCACCCGAAATTCAAAGGCAACTGGATTTCGGCAACCGGGGCATCGAAGTCGGATTACCGCAACACTCACCGAGCCAAAGCGTTTCGCCGTTTGCAAAAGAAGTCTGATGTGGAAGAAGTAGCAGAAGCATACCTGCTCAAGAGGGATCCCTCGAAATTCAACAACAACTAGATTTCGGCAACCGGGGCATCGAAGTCGGAATGCCGCGAAACTCACCGAGTCAAATTGCCATTTGCGAAAGATGTCTGATGTAGAAGAAGTATCAGAACCATACATGTTCAAGAGGGATCACGCGAAATTCAACACCAACTGGATTTCGGCAACCGGGGCATCGAAGTTAGAATGCCGCGAAACTCATCGAGTCAAAGCGTTTCCCCGTTTGCAGAAGAAGTCTGATGTCGAACAACTAGTAGAAGCATACATGCTCAAGTGGGATCACCCGAAATTCAAAGGGAACTGGATTTCGGCAACCGGGGCATCGAAGTCGGAATGCCGCGAAACTCACCGAGTCAAAGCGTTTCGCCGTTTGCAGAAGAAGTCTGATGTGGAACAAGTAGCACAAGCATACATGCTCAAGAGGGATCACCCGAAATTCAAAGGCAACTGGATTTCGGCAACGGAGGCATCGAAGACGGAATGCTGCAAAACTCACCGAGTCAAAGCGTTTCGCCATTTGCGGACGAAGTCTGATGTGGAACAAGTAGCAGAAGCATACATGCTCAAGAGTGATAACCCAAAATTTAAATGCAACTGGATTTTGGCAACCGGGACATCGAAGTTGGAATGCCGCGACACTCACCGAGTCAAAGCATTTCGCCGTTTGCGGAAGAAAACTGATGTGGAACAAGTACAGAAGCATACATGCTCAAGAGGGATCACCTGAAATTCAAAGGCAACTGGATTTCGGCAACCGGGGCATAGAAGTCGCAATGCCGCGAAACTCACCGAGTCAAAGCATTTCGCCGTTTGCGGAAGAAGTCTGATGTGGAACAAGTAGCAGAAGCATATATGCTCAAGAGGGATTACACGAAATTCAACAGCAACTGGATTTCGGCAACCGGGGCATCGAAGGCGGAAGGCCGCGAAAGTCACCTAGTCAAAGTGTTTCCCCGTTTGCGGAAGAAGTCTGATGTTGAACAAGTAGCAGAAGCATACATGCTCATGAGGGATCACCCGAAATTCAAACGCAACTGGATTTCGGCAACCGAGGTATAGAAGTCGCAATGCCGCGAAACTCACCGAGTCAAAGCGTTTCGCCGTTTGCGGAAGAAGTCTGATGTGGAACAAGTAGCAGAAGCATACATGCTCAAGTGGAATCACCCGAAATTCAATGGCAACTGGATTTCGGCAACCGGGGCATCGAAGTCGGAATGCCGCGAAACTCACCCAGTCAAAGCGTTTCGCCGTTTGCGAAAGAAGTCTGATGTGGAACAAGTCGCAGAAGCATACATGCTCAAGAGGGATCACGCGAAATTCAACAGCAACTGGATTTCGGCAACCGGGGCATCGAAGGCGGAATGCCGCGAAAGTCACCGAGGCAAAGCGTTTCCCCGTTTGCGGAAGAAGTCTGATGTGGAACAAGTAGCAGAAGCATACATGCTCAAGAGGGATCACGCGAAATTCAACAGCAACTGGATTTCGGCATCCGGGGCATCGAAGGTGGAAGGCCGCGAAAGTCACCTAGTCAAAGCGTTTCCCCGTTTGCGGAAGAAGTCTGATGTTGAACAAGTAGCAGAAGCATACATGCTCATGAGGGATCACCCGAAATTCAAAAGCAACTGGATTTCGGCAACCGGGGAATAGAAGTCGCAATGCCGCGAAACTCACCGAGTCAAAGCGTTTCACCGTTTGCGGAAGAAGTCTGATGTGGAACAGGTAGCAGAAGCATACATGCTCAAGAGGGATCACCCAAAATTCAAAGGCAACTGGATTTCGGCAACCGGGGCATCGAAGGCGGAAAGCTGCAAAACTCACTGAGTCAAAGCGTTTCGCCGTTTGCGAAAGAAGTCTGATGTGGAACAAGTAGCAGAAGCATACATGCTCAAGAGGGATCACCCGAAATTCAAAGGCAACTGGATTTCGGCAACCGGGGAATAGAAATCGCAATGCCGCGAAACTCACCGAGTCAAAGCGATTCGCCGTTTGCGGAAGAAGTCTGATGTGGAACAAGTAGCAGAAGCATACATGCTCAAGAGGGATCTTCAGAAATTCAAAGGCAACTGGATTTCGGCAACCGGGGCTTCAAAGTCGGAATGCCGGGAAACTCACCCAATCAAAGCGTTTCGCCGTTTGCAAAAGAAGTCTGATGTGGAACAAGTAGCAGAAGCATACATGCTCAAGAGAGATCATCAGAAATTCAAAGGCAACTGGATTTCGGCAACCGGGGCATCGAAGTCGGAATGCCGCGAAAGTCACCCAGTCAAAGCATTTCGCCGTTTGCGAAAGAAGTCTGATGTGGAACAAGTACCAGAAGCATACATGCTCAAGAGGGATCACCCGAAATTCAAAGGCAACTGGATTTCGGCAACCGGGGCATTGAAGTCAGAATGCCGCGAAACTCACCGAGTCAAAGCGTTTCGCCGTTTGCGGAAGAAGTCTGTTGCAGAACAAGTAGCAGAAGCATACATCCTCATGAGGGATCACCCGAAATTCAAAGGAACTAGATTTCGGTAACCGGGGCATCGAAGTCAGATTACCGCGACACTCACCGAGCCAAAGCGTTTCGCCGTTTGCAAAAGAAGTCTGATGTGGAAGAAGTAGCAGAAGCATACCTGCTCAAGAGGGATCCCTCGAAATTCAACAACAACTAGATTTCGGCAACCGGGGCATCGAAGTCGGAATGCCGCGAAACTCACCGAGTCAAAGCATTTTGCCATTTGCGGAAGATGTCTGATGTAGAAGAAGTATCAGAACCATACATGCTCAAGAGGGATCACGTGAAATTCAAAGGCAATTTGATTTCGGCAACCGGGGCATCGAAGTCGGAATGCCGCGAAACTCACCGAGTCAAAGCGTTTCGCCGTTTGCAAAAGAAGTCTGATGTGGAAAAAGTAGCAAAAGCATACATGCTCATGAGGGATCACCCGAAATTCAAAGGAACTAGATTTCGGTAACCGGGGCATCGAAGTCGAATTTCCGCGACACTCACCGAGCCAAAGCGTTTCGCCGTTTGCAAAAGAAGTCTGATGTGGAAAAAGTATCAGAACCATACATGCTCAAGAGGGATCACCCGAAATTCAAAGGCAATTTGATTTCGGCAACCGGGGCATCGAAGTCGGAATGCCGCGAAACTCACCGAGTCAAAGCATTTCGCCGTTTGCAGAAGAAGTCTGATGTGGAACAAGTAGCAGAAGCATACATGCTCAAGTGGGATCACCCGAAATTCAAAGGCAACTGGATTTCGGCAACCGGGGCATCGAAGTCGGAATGCCGCGAAACTCACCGAGTCAAAGCGTTTCGCCGTTTGCAGAAGAAGTCTGATGTGGAACAAGTAGCACAAGCATACATGCTCAAGAGGGATCACCCGAAATTCAAAGGCAACTGGATTTCGGCAACCGGGGCATCGAAGTCGGAATGCCAGGAAACTCACCGAGTCAAAGTATTTCGCATCTTACGGAAGAAGTCTGATGTCGAACAAGTAGCAGAAGCATACATGCTCCAGAGGGATCACCCTAAAATCAATGGCAACTGGATTTCGGCAACCGGGGCATCGAAGGTGGAAGGCCGCGAAAGTCACCTAGTCAAAGCGTTTCCCCGTTTGCGGAAGAAGTCTGATGTTGAACAAGTAGCAGAAGCATACATGCTCATGAGGGATCACCCGAAATTCAAAAGCAACTGGATTTCGGCAACCGGGGAATAGAAGTCGCAATGCCGCGAAACTCACCGAGTCAAAGCGTTTCACCGTTTGCGGAAGAAGTCTGATGTGGAACAGGTAGCAGAAGCATACATGCTCAAGAGGGATCACCCAAAATTCAAAGGCAACTGGATTTCGGCAACCGGGGCATCGAAGGTGGAAAGCTGCAAAACTCACTGAGTCAAAGCGTTTCGCCGTTTGCGAAAGAAGTCTGATGTGGAACAAGTAGCAGAAGCATACATGCTCAAGAGGGATCACCCGAAATTCAAAGGCAACTGGATTTCGGCAACCGGGGAATAGAAATCGCAATGCCGCGAAACTCACCGAGTCAAAGCGTTTCGCCGTTTGCGGACGAACTCTGATGTGGAACAAGTAGCAGAAGCATACATGCTCAAGAGGGATCTTCAGAAATTCAAAGGCAACTGGATTTCGGCAACCGGGGCTTCAAAGTCGGAATGCCGGGAAACTCACCCAATCAAAGCGTTTCGCCGTTTGCAAAAGAAGTCTGATGTGGAACAAGTAGCAGAAGCATACATGCTCAAGAGAGATCATCAGAAATTCAAAGGCAACTGGATTTCGGCAACCGGGGCATCGAAGTCGGAATGCCGCGAAAGTCACCCAGTCAAAGCATTTCGCCGTTTGCGAAAGAAGTCTGATGTGGAACAAGTACCAGAAGCATACATGCTCAAGAGGGATCACCCGAAATTCAAAGGCAACTGGATTTCGGCAACCGGGGCATTGAAGTCAGAATGCCGCGAAACTCACCGAGTCAAAGCGTTTCGCCGTTTGCGGAAGAAGTCTGTTGCAGAACAAGTAGCAGAAGCATACATCCTCATGAGGGATCACCCGAAATTCAAAGGAACTAGATTTCGGTAACCGGGGCATCGAAGTAGGATTACCGCGACACTCACCGAGCCAAAGCGTTTCGCCGTTTGCAAAAGAAGTCTGATGTGGAAGAAGTAGCAGAAGCATACCTGCTCAAGAGGGATCCTTCGAAATTCAACAACAACTAGATTTCGGCAACCGGGGCATCGAAGTCGGAATGCCGCGAAACTCACCGAGTCAAAGCATTTTGCCATTTGCGGAAGATGTCTGATGTAGAAGAAGTATCAGAACCATACATGCTCAAGAGGGATCACGTGAAATTCAAAGGCAATTTGATTTCGGCAACCGGGGCATCGAAGTCGGAATGCCGCGAAACTCACCGAGTCAAAGCGTTTCGCCGTTTGCAAAAGAAGTCTGATGTGGAAAAAGTAGCAAAAGCATACATGCTCATGAGGGATCACCCGAAATTCAAAGGAACTAGATTTCGGTAACCGGGGCATCGAAGTCGGATTTCCGCGACACTCACCGAGCCAAAGCGTTTCGCCGTTTGCAAAAGAAGTCTGATGTGGAAAAAGTATCAGAACCATACATGCTCAAGAGGGATCACCCGAAATTCAAAGGCAATTTGATTTCGGCAACCGGGGCATCGAAGTCGGAATGCCGCGAAACTCACCGAGTCAAAGCATTTCGCCGTTTGCAGAAGAAGTCTGATGTGGAACAAGTAGCAGAAGCATACATGCTCAAGTGGGATCACCCGAAATTCAAAGGCAACTGGATTTCGGCAACCGGGGCATCGAAGTCGGAATGCCGCGAAACTCACCGAGTCAAAGCGTTTCGCCGTTTGCAGAAGAAGTCTGATGTGGAACAAGTAGCACAAGCATACATGCTCAAGAGGGATCACCCGAAATTCAAAGGCAACTGGATTTCGGCAACCGGGGCATTGAAGTCGGAATGCCGCGAAACTCACCGACTCAAAGCGTTTCGCCGTTTGCGGAAGAAGTCTGATGCAGAACAAGTAGCAGAAGCATACATCCTCATGAGGGATCACCCGAAATTCAAAGGAACTAGATTTCGGTAACCGGGGCATCGAAGTCGGATTACCGCGACACTCACCGAGCCAAAGCGTTTCGCCGTTTGCAAAAGAAGTCTGATGTGGAAAAAGTAGCAGAAGCATACCTGCTCAAGAGGGATCCCTCAAAATTCAACAACAACTAGATTTCGGCAACCGGGGCATCGAAGTCGGAATGCCGCGAAACTCACCGAGTCAAAGCATTTTGCCATTTGCGGAAGATGTCTGATGTAGAAGAAGTATCAGACCAATACATGCTCAAGAGGGATCACCCGAAATTCAAAGGCAACAAGATTTTGGCAACCGGGGCATCGAAGTCGGAATGCCGCGAAACTCACCGAGTCAAAGCGTTTCGCCGTTTGCAGAAGAAGTCTGATGTGGAACAAGTAGCACAAGCATACATGCTTAAGAGGGATCACCCGAAATTCAAAGGCAACTGGATTTCGGCAACCGGGGCATCGAAGGCGGAAAGCTGCAAAACTCACCGAGTCAAAGCGTTTCGCCGTTTGCGGACGAAATCTGATGTGGAACAAGTAGCAGAAGCATACATGCTCAAGAGGGATCACGCGAAATTCAACAGCAACTGGATTTCGGCAACAGGGGCATCGAAGGCGGAATGCCGCGAAAGTCACCGAGTCAAAGCGTTTCCCCATTTGCGGAAGAAGTCTGATGTTGAACAAGTAGCAGAAGCATACATGCTCATGAGGGATCACCCGAAATTCAAAGGCAACTGGATTTCGGCAACCGGGGCATCGAAGTTGGAATGCCGCGAAACTCACCGAGTCAAAGCGTTTCGCCGTTTGCGGAAGAAGTCTGATGTGGAACAAGTAGCACAAGCATACATGCTCAAGAGGGATCATCCAAAATTCAAAGGCAACTGGATTTCGGCAACCGGGGCATCGAAGTTGAAATGCCGCGACACTCACCGAGTCAAAGCGTTTCGCTGTTTGCGGAAGAAGTCTGATGTGGAACAAGTAGCAGAAGCATACATGCTAAAGAGGGATCACCCGAAATTCAAAGCCAACTGGATTTTGGAAACCGGGGCATCGAAGTCCGAATGCCGCGAAACTCACCGAGTCAAACCGTTTCGCCGTTTGCGGAAGAAGTCTGATGCAGAACAAGTAGCAGAAGCATACATCCTCATGAGGGATCACCCGAAATTCAAAGGAACTAGATTTCGGTAACCGGGGCATCGAAGTCGGATTACCGCGACACTCACCGAGCCAAAGCGTTTCGTCGTTCGCAAAAGAAGTCTGATGTGGAAGAAGTAGCAGAAGCATACCCACTCAAGAGGGATCCCTCGAAATTCAACAACAACTAGATTTCGGCAACCGGGGCATCGAAGGCGGAAAGCTGCAAAACTCACCGAGTCAAAGCGTTTTGCCGTTTGCGGAAGAAGTCTGATGTGGAACAAGTAGCAGAAGCATACATGCTCATGAGGGATCACCTGAAATTCAAAGGAAATAGATTTCGGTAACCGGGGCATCGAAGTCGGATTACCGCGACACTCACCGAGCCAAAGCGTTTCACCGTTTGCAAAAGAAGTCTGATGTGGAAAAAGTATCAGAAGCATACCTGCTCAAGCGGGATCCCTCGAAATTCAACAACAACTAGATTTCGACAACCGGGGAATCGAAGTCGGAATGCCGCGAAACTCACCGAGTCAAAGCATTTTGCCGTTTGCGGAAGAAGTCTGATGTGGAACAAGTAGCAGAAGCATACATGCTCAAGTGGGATCACCCGAAATTCAAAGGCAACAGGATTTCGGCAACCGGGGCATCGAAGTCGGAATGCCGCGAAACTCACCGAGTCAAAGCGTTTCGCCGTTTACAGAAGAAGTCTGATGTGGAACAAGTAGCACAAGCATACATGCTCAAGAGGGATCACCCAAAATTCAAAGGCAACTGGATTTCGGCAACCGGGGCATCGAAGGCAGAAAGCCGCGAAACTCACCGAGTCAAAGCGTTTCGCCGTTTGCGGACGAAATCTGATGTGGAACAAGTAGCAGAAGCATACATGCTCAATAGTGATAACCCAAAATTTAAATGCAACTGGATTTTGGCAACCGGGGCATCGAAGTTGGAATGCCGCGACACTCACCGAGTCAAAGCATTTCGCCGTTTGCAGAAGAAGTCTGATGTGGAACAAGTAGCAGAAGCATACATGCTCAAGTGGGATCACCCGAAATTCGAAGGCAACTGGATTTTGGCAACCGGGGCATCGAAGTCGGAATGCCGCGAAACTCAACGAGTCAAAGCATTTCGCCGTTGGCGGAAGAAGTATGATGTGGAACCAGTAGCACAAGCATTCATGCTAAAGAGGGATCACCCGAAATTCAAAGGCAACTGGATTTCGGAAACCGGGGCATCGAAGTCTGAATGCCGTGAAACTCACCGAGACAAAGCGTTTCACCGTTTGTCAAAGAAGTCTGATGTAGAACAAGTAGCAGAAGCGTACATGCTGAAGAGGGATCACCCGAAATTTAAAGGCATTTGGATTTTGGAAACCGGGGCATCGAAGTCGGAAAGCCGCGAAACTCACCGAGTCAAAGTGTTTCGCCGTTTGCAGAAGAAGTCTGATGTGGAACAAGTAGAAGAAGCATACATGCTCCATAGGGATCACCCGAAATTCAAAGGCAACTAGATTTCGGCAACCGGGGCATCGAAGGCGGAATGCTGCGAAACTCACGGAGTCAAAGTGTTTCGCCGTTTGCGGACGAAGTCTGATGTGGAACAAGTAGCAGAAGCATACATGCTCAAGAGGGATCACGCGAAATTCAACAGCAACTGGATTTCGGCAACCGGGGCATCGAAGGCGGAATGCCGCGAAAGTCAACGAGTCAAAGCGTTTCCCCGTTTGCGGAAGAAGTCTGATGATGAACAAGTAGCAGAAGCATACATGCTCATGAGGGATCACCCGAAATTCAAAGGCAACTGGATTTCGGCAACCGGGGTATAGAAGTCGCAATGCCGCGAAACTCACCGAGTCAAAGCGTTTCGCAGTTTGCGGAAGAAGTCTGATGGGGAACAAGTAGCAGAAGCATACATGCTCAAGAGGGATCACCCGATATTCAAAGGCAACTCGATTTCGGCAACCAGGGCATCGAAGTCGGAATGCCGCGAAACTCACCGAATCAAAGCGATTCGCCGTTTGTGAAAGAATTATGATGCAGAACAAGTATCACAAGCATACATGCTCAAGAGAGATCACCCGAAATTCAAAGGCAACTGGATTTCGGCAACTGGGGCATGGAAGTCGGAATGCCGCGAAACTCACGGATTTAAAGCGTTTCACCGTTTGCGGCAGAAGTCTGATGTGGAACAAGTAGCAGAAGCATACATGCTCAAGAGGTATCACCCGAAATTCAAAGGGAATTGGATTTCGGCCACCGGGGCATCGAAGTCGGAATGCCGCGAAACTCACAGAGTGAAAGTGTTTCGCCGTTTGCGGACGAAGTCTGATGTGGAACAAGTAGCAAAAGCATACATGCTCAAGAGGGATCCCCCGAAATTAAAAGGCAACTGGATTTCGGCAACCAGGGCATCGAAATCTGAATGACGCGAAACTCACCGAGTCAAAGCGATTCGCCATTTGCGGAAGAAGTCTGACGTCGAACAAGTAGTAGAAGCATACATGCTCAAGAGGGATCACCCGATATTCAAAGGCAACTCGATTTCGGCAACCAGGGCATCGAAGTCGGAATGCCGCGAAACTCACCGAATCAAAGCGATTCGCCGTTTGTGAAAGAATTATGATGCAGAACAAGTATCACAAGCATACATGCTCAAGAGAGATCACCCGAAATTCAAAGGCAACTGGATTTCGGCAACTGGGGCATGGAAGTCGGAATGCCGCGAAACTCACGGAGTCAAAGCGTTTCACCGTTTGCGGCAGAAGTCTGATGTGGAACAAGTAGCAGAAGCATACATGCTCAAGAGGTATCACCCGAAATTCAAAGGGAACTGGATTTCGGTCACCGCGGCATCGAAGTCGGAATGCCGCGAAACTCACTGAGTGAAAGTGTTTCGCCGTTTGCGGACGAAGTCTGATGTGGAACAAGTAGCAGAAGCATACATGCTCAAGAGGGATAACCCGAAATTCAACGGCAACTTGATTTCGGCAACCGGGGCATCGAAGTCGGAATGCCGCGAAACTCACCGAGTCAAGGCGTTACGCCGTTTCTGGAATAAGTCTGATGTGGAACAAGTAGCAGAAGCATACATGCTCAAGAGGGATAACCCGAAATTCAACGGCAATTGGATTTCAGCAACCGGGGCATTGAAGTCGGAATGCCGCGAAACTCACCGAGTCAAAGCATTTTCCCGTTTGCAGAAGAAGTCTGATGTAGAACAAGTATCAGAAGCATACATGCTCAAGAGGGATCACCCGAAAATCAACGGCAACTGGATTTCGGCAACCGGGGCATCGAAATCGGAATGCCGCGAAACTCACCGAGTCAAAGCATTTTGCCATTTGCGGAAGAAGTCTGTGCAGAACAATTATGAGAAGCATACATGCTCAAGAGGGATCGCCCGAAATTCAAAGGCCACTGGATTTCGCAAACCGGGGCATGGAAGTCGGAATGCCGCAAAACTCACGGAGTCAAAGCGTTTCCCCATTTGCGGAAGAAGTCTGATGTGGAACAAGTAGCAGAAGCATACATGCTCAAAAGGGATCACCCGAAATTCAAAGGCAACTCGATTTCGGCAACCGGGGCATCGAAGTCGGAATGCCGCGAAACTCACCGAATCAAATCGTTTCGCCGTTTGCGGACGAAGTGTGATGTGGAACAACTAGTAAAAGCGTACATGCTCAAGTGGGATCACCCGAAATTCAAAGGCAACTGGATTTCGACAACCGGGGCATCGAAGTCAGAATGCCGCGACACTCACAGAGTCAAAGCGTTTCGTCGTTTGCGGAAGAAGTCTGATGTGGAACAAGTAGCAGAAGCATACATGCTCAAGAGCGATAACCCGAAATTCAACGGCAACTAGATTTCGGCAGCCGGGGCATCGAAATCGGAATGCCGCGACACTCACCGAGTCAAAGCATTTCTCTATTTGCGGAAGAAGTCTGATGTCGAACAAGTAGCAGAAGCATACATGCCCAAGAGGGCTCACCCGAAATCCAAAGGCAACTGAATTTCGGCAAACGGGGAATCGAATTCGGAATGCCGCGAAACTCACCCAGTCAAAGCGTTTCGCCGTTTGCGAAAGAAGTCTGATGTAGAATAAGTAGCAGAAGCATACATGCTCAAGAGGGATAACCCGAAATTCAAAGGCAACTGGATTTCGGCAACCGGGGCATGGAAATCAGAATGTTGAGAAACTCACGGAGTTAAAGCATTTCGCCGTTTGTGGAAGAAGTCTGATGTGGAACAAGTAGCAGAAGCATATATGCTCAAGAGGGATCACCCGAAATTCAAAGGCAACTCGATTTCGGTAACCAGGGCATCGAATTCGAAATGCCGCGAAACTCACCGAGTCAAAGCGTTTCGCCGTGTGCAGAAGAAGTCTGATGTCGAACAAGTAGCAGAAGCATACATGCTCCAGAGGGATCACCCGAAATTAAAAGGCAACTGGATTTCGGCAACAGGGGCATAAAAGTCAGAATGCCGCGAAACTCACCGAGTCAAAGCGTTTCGCCGTTTGCGGAAGAAGTCTGATGTGGAACAAGTAGCAGAAGCATAAATGCTCATGAGGGATCACCCGAAATTAAAAGGCAACTGGATTTCGGCAACCGGAGCATCGAAGGTGTAATGCCGCGAAACTCAACGAGTCAAAGCGTTTCGCCATTTGCTGACGAAGTCTGATGTGGAACAAGTAGCAGAAGCATACATGCTCAAGAGGGATCACCCGAAATTCAAAGGCAACTGAATTTCGGCAACCGGGGCATCGAAGTCGGAATGCCGCGAAACTCACCGAGTCAAAGCGTTTCGCCGTTTGCGGAAGAAGTCTGATGTAGAACAAGTAGCAGAAACTTACATGCTCATGAGGGATCACCCGAAATTCAAAGGCAACTAGATTTCGGCGACCGCGGAATCGAAGTCGGAATGCCGCAAAACTCACCGAGTCAAAGCGTTTCGTCGTTTGCGGAAGAAGTCTGATGTGGAACAAGTAGCAGAAGCATAAATGCTCATGAGGGATCACCCGAAATTAAAAGGCAACTGGATTTCGGCAACCGGAGCATCGAAGGTGTAATGCCGCGAAACTCAACGAGTCAAAGCGTTTCGCCATTTGCTGACGAAGTCTGATGTGGAACAAGTAGCAGAAGCATACATGCTCAAGAGGGATCACCCGAAATTCAAAGCCAACTGGATTTTGGAAACCGGGGCATCGAAGTCGGAATGCCGCGAAACTCACCGACTCAAAGCGTTTCGCCGTTTGCGGAAGAAGTCTGATGTGGAACAAGTAGCAGAAGCATAAATGCTCATGAGGGATCACCCGAAATTAAAAGGCAACTGGATTTCGGCAACCGGAGCATCGAAGGTGTAATGCCGCGAAACTCAACGAGTCAAAGCGTTTCGCCATTTGCTGACGAAGTCTGATGTGGAATAAGTAGCAGAAGCATACATGCTCATGAGGGATCACCCGAAATTAAAAGGCAACTGGATTTCGGCAACCGGAGCATCGAAGGTGTAATGCCGCGAAACTCACCGAGTCAAAGCGTTTCGCCATTTGCTGACGAAGTCTGATGTGGAACAAGTAGCAGAAGCATACATGCTCAAGAGGGATTACCCGAAATTCAAAGGCAACTGAATTTCGGCAACCGGGGCACCGAAGTTGGAATGCTGCGAAACTCACGGAGGCAAAATGTATCGCCGTTTGTGAAAGAAGTCTGATGTAGAACAAGTAGCAGAAGCATACAGGCTCAAGAGGGATCACCCGGAATCGAAAGGCAACAGAATTTCAACAATCGGGGCATAAAAGTCAAAATGCCGCGAAACTCACCAAGTCAAACCGTTCTGTCGTTTGCGGAAGAAGTCTGATGTAGAACAAGTAGCAGAAGCATACATGCTCAAGAGGGATCACCCGAAATTCAAAGGCAACTGGATTTCGGCAACCGGGGCATCGAAGTCGGAATGCCGCGAAACTCACCGAGTCAAAGCGTTTCGCTGTTTGCGGAAGAAGTCTGATGTAGAACAAGTAGCAGAAACTTACATGCTCATGAGGGATCATCCGAAATTCAAAGGCAACTGGATTTCGGCAACCGGGGCATCGAAGTCGGAATGCCGCGAAACTCACCGAGTCAAAGCGTTTCGCCGTTTGCGGAAGAAGTCTGATGTAGAACAAGTAGCAGAAACCTACATGCTCATGAGGGATCACCCGAAATTCAAAGGCAACTAGATTTCGGCAACCGGGGCATCGAAGTCGGTATGCCGCGAAACTCAACGAGTCAAAGCATTTTGCCATTTGCGGAAGAAGTCTGATGTGAAACAAGTAGCAGAAGCATACATGCTCAAGAGGGATAACCCGAAATTCAACGGCAACTGGATTTTGGCAACCGGGGCATCGAAGTCAGAATGCCGCGAAACTCACCGAGTCAAAGCATTTTCCCATTTGCCGAAGAAGTCTGATGTAGAACAAGTAGCAGAAGCATACATGCTCAATAGGGATTACCCGAAATTCAAAGGCAACTAGATTTCGGCAACCTGGGCATGGAAGTCGGAATACCGCGAAACTCACCGAGTCAAAGCGTTTCGCCGTTTGCGGAAGAAGTCTGATGTCGAACAAGTAGCAGAATCATACATGCTCAAGAGGGATCACCCGAAATTAAAAGGCAACTGGATTTCGGCAACCAGGGCATCGAAGTCGGAATGCCACGAAACTCACTAAGTCAAAGCGTTTCGCCGTTTGCGTATGAAGTCTGATGTGGAACAAGAAGCAGAAGCATACATGCTCAAGAGGGATCACACGAAATTCAAAGGAAACTGGATTTCAGCAAACGGGGCATCAAAGTCAGAATGCCGCGACACTCACCGAGTCAAAGCGTTTCGCTGTTTGCGGAAGAAGTCTGATGTGGAACAAGTAGCAGAAGCATACATGCTCAAGAGGGATCCCCCGAAATTCAAAGGCAACTCGATTTCGGTAACCGGGGAATCGAAGTCGGAATGTCGCGAAACACACCGAGTCAAAGCGTTTCGCCGTTTGTGGAAGAAGTCTGATGTCGAACAAGTAGCAGAAGCATACATGCTCAAGAGGGATCACCCGAAATTAAAAAGCAACTGGATTTCGGCAACCAGGGTATCGAAGTCGGAAAGCCGCGAAACTCACCGAGTCAAAGCGTCTCGCCATTTGCTGACGAAGTCTGATGTGGAACAAGTAGCAGAAGCATACATGCTCAAGAGGGATCACCCGAAATTCAAAGGCAACTGAATTTCGGCAACCGGGGCACCGAAGTTGGAATGCTGCGAAACTCACGGAGGCAAAATGTATCGCCGTTTGTGAAAGAAGTCTGATGTAGAACAAGTAGCAGAAGCATACATGCTCAAGAGGGATCACCCGGAATCGAAAGGCAACAGAATTTCAACAGTCGGGGCATAAAAGTCAGAATGCCGCGAAACTCACCAAGTCAAACCGTTCTGTCATTTGCGGAAGAAGTCTGATGTAGAACAAGTAGCAGAAGTTTACATGCTCAAGAGGGATCACCCGAAATTCAAAGGCAACTGGATTTCGGCAACCGGGGCATCGAAGTCGGAATGCCGCGAAACTCACCGAGTCAAAGCGTTTCGCCGTTTGCGGAAGAAGTCTGATGTAGAACAAGTAGCAGAAGCATACATGCTCAAGAGGGATCACCCGAAATTCAAAGGCAACTGGATTTCGGCAACCGGGGCATCGAAGTCGGAATGCCGCGAAACTCACCGAGTCAAAGCGTTTCGCCGTTTGCGGAAGAAGTCTGATGTAGAACAAGTAGCAGAAACTTACATGCTCATGAGGGATCACCCGAAATTCAAAGGCAACTAGATTTCGGCAACCGGGGCATCGAAGTCGGTATGCTGCAAAACTCAACGAGTCAAAGCATTTTGCCATTTGCGGAAGAAGTCTGATGTGAAACAAGTAGCAGAAGCATACATGCTCAAGAGGGATAACCCGAAATTCAACGGCAACTGGTTTCGGCAACCGGGGCATCGAAGTACGAATGCCGCGAAACTCACCGAGTCAAAGCATTTTCCCATTTGCCGAAGAAGTCTGATGTAGAACAAGTAGCAGAAGCATACATGCTCAAGAGGGATCACTCGAAATTCAAAGGCAACTCGATTTCGGCAACCGGGGCATCGAAGTCGGAATGCCGCGAAACTCACCGAGTCAAAGGATTTTCCCGTTTGTGGAAGAAGTCTGATGTAGAACAAGTAGCAGAAACTTACATGCTCATGAGGGATCACCCGAAATTCAAAGGCAACTGGATTTCAGCAACCGGGGCATCGAAGTCGGAATGCCGCGAAACTCACCGAGTCAAAGCGTTTCGCCGTTTGCGGAAGAAGTCAGATGTAGAACAAGTAGCAGAAGCTTACATGCTCAAGAGGGATAACCCGAAATTCAACGGCAACTGGATTTCGGCGACCGGGGCATCGAACTCAGAATGCCACGAAACTCACCGAGTCAAAGCATTTTCCCGTTTGCGGAAGAAGTCTGATGTAGAACAAGTAGCAGAAGCAAACATGCTCAAGAGGGATAACCCGAAATTCAACGGCAACTGGATTTCGGCAACCGGGGCATCGAAGTCAGAATGCCGCGAAACTCACCGAGTCAAAGCATTTTCCCATTTGCCGAAGAAGTCTGATGTAGAACAAGTAGCAGAAGCATACATGCTCAATAGGGATTACCCGAAATTCAAAGGCAACTAGATTTCGGCAACCTGGGCATGGAAGTCGGAATACCGCGAAACTCACCGAGTCAAAGCGTTTCGCCGTTTGCGGAAGAAGTCTGATGTCGAACAAGTAGCAGAATCATACATGCTCAAGAGGGATCACCCGAAATTAAAAGGCAACTGGATTTTGGCAACCCGGGCATCGAAGTCGGAATGCCACGAAACTCACTAAGTCAAAGCGTTTCGCCGTTTGCGTATGAAGTCTGATGTGGAACAAGAAGCAGAAGCATACATGCTCAAGAGGGATCACACGAAATTCAAAGGAAACTGGATTTCAGCAAACGGGGCATCAAAGTCAGAATGCCGCGACACTCACCGAGTCAAAGCGTTTCGCTGTTTGCGGAAGAAGTCTGATGTGGAACAAGTAGCAGAAGCATAAATGCTCAAGAGGGATCACCCAAAATTCAAAGGCAACTAGATTTCGGCAACCGGGGCATCGAAGTCGGTATGCTGCAAAACTCACCGAGTCAAAGCGTTTTCCCGTTTGCGGAAGAAGTCTGATGTAGAACAAGTAGCAAAAGCATACATGCTCAAGAGGGATCACCCGAAATTCAAAGGCAACTGGATTTCGGCAACCGGGGCATCGAAGTCGGAATGCCGCGAAACTCACCGAGTCAAAGCGTTTCGCCGTTTGCGGAAGAAGTCTGATGTAGAACAAGTAGCAGAAGCATACATGCTCAAGAGGGATCACCCGAAATTCAAAGGCAACTGGATTTCGGCAACCAGGGCATCGAAGTCGGAATGCCACGAAACTCACTAAGTCAAAGCGTTTCGCCGTTTGCGTATGAAGTCTGATGTGGAACAAGAAGCAGAAGCATACATGCTCAAGAGGGATCACACGAAATTCAAAGGAAACTGGATTTCAGCAAACGGGGCATCAAAGTCAGAATGCCGCGACACTCACCGAGTCAAAGCGTTTCGCTGTTTGCGGAAGAAGTCTGATGTGGAACAAGTAGCAGAAGCATACATGCTCAAGAGGGATCCCCCGAAATTCAAAGGCAACTCGATTTCGGTAACCGGGGAATCGAAGTCGGAATGTCGCGAAACACACCGAGTCAAAGCGTTTCGCCGTTTGTGGAAGAAGTCTGATGTCGAACAAGTAGCAGAAGCATACATGCTCAAGAGGGATCACCCGAAATTAAAAAGCAACTGGATTTCGGCAACCAGGGTATCGAAGTCGGAAAGCCGCGAAACTCACCGAGTCAAAGCGTCTCGCCATTTGCTGACGAAGTCTGATGTGGAACAAGTAGCAGAAGCATACATGCTCAAGAGGGATCACCCGAAATTCAAAGGCAACTGAATTTCGGCAACCGGGGCACCGAAGTTGGAATGCTGCGAAACTCACGGAGGCAAAATGTATCGCCGTTTGTGAAAGAAGTCTGATGTAGAACAAGTAGCAGAAGCATACATGCTCAAGAGGGATCACCCGGAATCGAAAGGCAACAGAATTTCAACAGTCGGGGCATAAAAGTCAGAATGCCGCGAAACTCACCAAGTCAAACCGTTCTGTCATTTGCGGAAGAAGTCTGATGTAGAACAAGTAGCAGAAGCATACATGCTCAAGAGGGATCACCCGAAATTCAAAGGCAACTGGATTTCGGCAACCGGGGCATCGAAGTCGGAATGCCGCGAAACTCACCGAGTCAAAGCGTTTCGCCGTTTGCGGAAGAAGTCTGATGTAGAACAAGTAGCAGAAGCATACATGCTCAAGAGGGATCACCCGAAATTCAAAGGCAACTGGATTTCGGCAACCGGGGCATCGAAGTCGGAATGCCGCGAAACTCACCGAGTCAAAGCGTTTCGCCGTTTGCGGAAGAAGTCTGATGTAGAACAAGTAGCAGAAACTTACATGCTCATGAGGGATCACCCGAAATTCAAAGGCAACTAGATTTCGGCAACCGGGGCATCGAAGTCGGTATGCTGCAAAACTCAACGAGTCAAAGCATTTTGCCATTTGCGGAAGAAGTCTGATGTGAAACAAGTAGCAGAAGCATACATGCTCAAGAGGGATAACCCGAAATTCAACGGCAACTGGTTTCGGCAACCGGGGCATCGAAGTACGAATGCCGCGAAACTCACCGAGTCAAAGCATTTTCCCATTTGCCGAAGAAGTCTGATGTAGAACAAGTAGCAGAAGCATACATGCTCAAGAGGGATCACTCGAAATTCAAAGGCAACTCGATTTCGGCAACCGGGGCATCGAAGTCGGAATGCCGCGAAACTCACCGAGTCAAAGGATTTTCCCGTTTGTGGAAGAAGTCTGATGTAGAACAAGTAGCAGAAACTTACATGCTCATGAGGGATCACCCGAAATTCAAAGGCAACTGGATTTCAGCAACCGGGGCATCGAAGTCGGAATGCCGCGAAACTCACCGAGTCAAAGCGTTTCGCCGTTTGCGGAAGAAGTCAGATGTAGAACAAGTAGCAGAAGCTTACATGCTCAAGAGGGATAACCCGAAATTCAACGGCAACTGGATTTCGGCGACCGGGGCATCGAACTCAGAATGCCACGAAACTCACCGAGTCAAAGCATTTTCCCGTTTGCGGAAGAAGTCTGATGTAGAACAAGTAGCAGAAGCAAACATGCTCAAGAGGGATAACCCGAAATTCAAAGGCAACTGGATTTCGGCAACCGGGGCATCGAAGTCAGAATGCCGCGAAACTCACCGAGTCAAAGCATTTTCCCATTTGCCGAAGAAGTCTGATGTAGAACAAGTAGCAGAAGCATACATGCTCAATAGGGATTACCCGAAATTCAAAGGCAACTAGATTTCGGCAACCTGGGCATGGAAGTCGGAATACCGCGAAACTCACCGAGTCAAAGCGTCTCGCCATTTGCTGACGAAGTCTGATGTGGAACAAGTAGCAGAAGCATACATGCTCAAGAGGGATCACCCGAAATTCAAAGGCAACTGAATTTCGGCAACCGGGGCACCGAAGTTGGAATGCTGCGAAACTCACGGAGGCAAAATGTATCGCCGTTTGTGAAAGAAGTCTGATGTAGAACAAGTAGCAGAAGCATACATGCTCAAGAGGGATCACCCGGAATCGAAAGGCAACAGAATTTCAACAGTCGGGGCATAAAAGTCAGAATGCCGCGAAACTCACCAAGTCAAACCGTTCTGTCATTTGCGGAAGAAGTCTGATGTAGAACAAGTAGCAGAAGCATACATGCTCAAGAGGGATCACCCGAAATTCAAAGGCAACTGGATTTCGGCAACCGGGGCATCGAAGTCGGAATGCCGCGAAACTCACCGAGTCAAAGCGTTTCGCCGTTTGCGGAAGAAGTCTGATGTAGAACAAGTAGCAGAAGCATACATGCTCAAGAGGGATCACCCGAAATTCAAAGGCAACTGGATTTCGGCAACCGGGGCATCGAAGTCGGAATGCCGCGAAACTCACCGAGTCAAAGCGTTTCGCCGTTTGCGGAAGAAGTCTGATGTAGAACAAGTAGCAGAAACTTACATGCTCATGAGGGATCACCCGAAATTCAAAGGCAACTAGATTTCGGCAACCGGGGCATCGAAGTCGGTATGCTGCAAAACTCAACGAGTCAAAGCATTTTGCCATTTGCGGAAGAAGTCTGATGTGAAACAAGTAGCAGAAGCATACATGCTCAAGAGGGATAACCCGAAATTCAACGGCAACTGGATTTCGGCGACCGGGGCATCGAACTCAGAATGCCACGAAACTCACCGAGTCAAAGCATTTTCCCGTTTGCGGAAGAAGTCTGATGTAGAACAAGTAGCAGAAGCAAACATGCTCAAGAGGGATAACCCGAAATTCAAAGGCAACTGGATTTCGGCAACCGGGGCATCGAAGTCAGAATGCCGCGAAACTCACCGAGTCAAAGCATTTTCCCATTTGCCGAAGAAGTCTGATGTAGAACAAGTAGCAGAAGCATACATGCTCAATAGGGATTACCCGAAATTCAAAGGCAACTAGATTTCGGCAACCTGGGCATGGAAGTCGGAATACCGCGAAACTCACCGAGTCAAAGCGTCTCGCCATTTGCTGACGAAGTCTGATGTGGAACAAGTAGCAGAAGCATACATGCTCAAGAGGGATCACCCGAAATTCAAAGGCAACTGAATTTCGGCAACCGGGGCACCGAAGTTGGAATGCTGCGAAACTCACGGAGGCAAAATGTATCGCCGTTTGTGAAAGAAGTCTGATGTAGAACAAGTAGCAGAAGCATACATGCTCAAGAGGGATCACCCGGAATCGAAAGGCAACAGAATTTCAACAGTCGGGGCATAAAAGTCAGAATGCCGCGAAACTCACCAAGTCAAACCGTTCTGTCATTTGCGGAAGAAGTCTGATGTAGAACAAGTAGCAGAAGCATACATGCTCAAGAGGGATCACCCGAAATTCAAAGGCAACTGGATTTCGGCAACCGGGGCATCGAAGTCGGAATGCCGCGAAACTCACCGAGTCAAAGCGTTTCGCCGTTTGCGGAAGAAGTCTGATGTAGAACAAGTAGCAGAAGCATACATGCTCAAGAGGGATCACCCGAAATTCAAAGGCAACTGGATTTCGGCAACCGGGGCATCGAAGTCGGAATGCCGCGAAACTCACCGAGTCAAAGCGTTTCGCCGTTTGCGGAAGAAGTCTGATGTAGAACAAGTAGCAGAAACTTACATGCTCATGAGGGATCACCCGAAATTCAAAGGCAACTAGATTTCGGCAACCGGGGCATCGAAGTCGGTATGCTGCAAAACTCAACGAGTCAAAGCATTTTGCCATTTGCGGAAGAAGTCTGATGTGAAACAAGTAGCAGAAGCATACATGCTCAAGAGGGATAACCCGAAATTCAACGGCAACTGGTTTCGGCAACCGGGGCATCGAAGTACGAATGCCGCGAAACTCACCGAGTCAAAGCATTTTCCCATTTGCCGAAGAAGTCTGATGTAGAACAAGTAGCAGAAGCATACATGCTCAAGAGGGATCACTCGAAATTCAAAGGCAACTCGATTTCGGCAACCGGGGCATCGAAGTCGGAATGCCGCGAAACTCACCGAGTCAAAGGATTTTCCCGTTTGTGGAAGAAGTCTGATGTAGAACAAGTAGCAGAAACTTACATGCTCATGAGGGATCACCCGAAATTCAAAGGCAACTGGATTTCAGCAACCGGGGCATCGAAGTCGGAATGCCGCGAAACTCACCGAGTCAAAGCGTTTCGCCGTTTGCGGAAGAAGTCAGATGTAGAACAAGTAGCAGAAGCTTACATGCTCAAGAGGGATAACCCGAAATTCAACGGCAACTGGATTTCGGCGACCGGGGCATCGAACTCAGAATGCCACGAAACTCACCGAGTCAAAGCATTTTCCCGTTTGCGGAAGAAGTCTGATGTAGAACAAGTAGCAGAAGCAAACATGCTCAAGAGGGATAACCCGAAATTCAACGGCAACTGGATTTCGGCAACCGGGGCATCGAAGTCAGAATGCCGCGAAACTCACCGAGTCAAAGCATTTTCCCATTTGCCGAAGAAGTCTGATGTAGAACAAGTAGCAGAAGCATACATGCTCAATAGGGATTACCCGAAATTCAAAGGCAACTAGATTTCGGCAACCTGGGCATGGAAGTCGGAATACCGCGAAACTCACCGAGTCAAAGCGTTTCGCCGTTTGCGGAAGAAGTCTGATGTCGAACAAGTAGCAGAATCATACATGCTCAAGAGGGATCACCCGAAATTAAAAGGCAACTGGATTTTGGCAACCCGGGCATCGAAGTCGGAATGCCACGAAACTCACTAAGTCAAAGCGTTTCGCCGTTTGCGTATGAAGTCTGATGTGGAACAAGAAGCAGAAGCATACATGCTCAAGAGGGATCACACGAAATTCAAAGGAAACTGGATTTCAGCAAACGGGGCATCAAAGTCAGAATGCCGCGACACTCACCGAGTCAAAGCGTTTCGCTGTTTGCGGAAGAAGTCTGATGTGGAACAAGTAGCAGAAGCATAAATGCTCAAGAGGGATCACCCAAAATTCAAAGGCAACTAGATTTCGGCAACCGGGGCATCGAAGTCGGTATGCTGCAAAACTCACCGAGTCAAAGCGTTTTCCCGTTTGCGGAAGAAGTCTGATGTAGAACAAGTAGCAAAAGCATACATGCTCAAGTGGGATCACCCGAAATTCAAAGGCAACTGGATTTTGGCAACCGGGGCATCGAAGTCGGAATGCCGTGAAACTCAACGAGTCAAAGCGTTTTGCCGTTTGCGGAAGAAGTCTGATGTGGAACAAGTAGCAGAAGCATAGATGCTCAAGAGGGATAACCCGAAATTCAACGGCAACTGGATTTCGGCAACCGGGGCATCGAAGTCGGAATGCCGCCAAACTCACCGAGTCAAAGCATTTTCCCGTTTGTGGAAGAAGTCTGATGTAGAATAAGTATCAGAAGCATACATGCTCAAGAGGGATCACCCGAAATTCAACGGCAACTGGATTTCGGCAACCGGGGCATCGAAGTCGGAATGCCGCGAAACTCACCGAGTCAAAGCGTTTCGCCGTTTGCGGAAGAAGTCAGATGTAGAACAAGTAGCAGAAGCTTACATGCTCAAGAGGGATAACCCGAAATTCAACGGCAACTGGATTTCGGCGACCGGGGCATCGAACTCAGAATGCCACGAAACTCACCGAGTCAAAGCATTTTCCCGTTTGCGGAAGAAGTCTGATGTAGAACAAGTAGCAGAAGCAAACATGCTCAAGAGGGATAACCCGAAATTCAAAGGCAACTGGATTTCGGCAACCGGGGCATCGAAGTCAGAATGCCGCGAAACTCACCGAGTCAAAGCATTTTCCCATTTGCCGAAGAAGTCTGATGTAGAACAAGTAGCAGAAGCATACATGCTCAATAGGGATTACCCGAAATTCAAAGGCAACTAGATTTCGGCAACCTGGGCATGGAAGTCGGAATACCGCGAAACTCACCGAGTCAAAGCGTCTCGCCATTTGCTGACGAAGTCTGATGTGGAACAAGTAGCAGAAGCATACATGCTCAAGAGGGATCACCCGAAATTCAAAGGCAACTGAATTTCGGCAACCGGGGCACCGAAGTTGGAATGCTGCGAAACTCACGGAGGCAAAATGTATCGCCGTTTGTGAAAGAAGTCTGATGTAGAACAAGTAGCAGAAGCATACATGCTCAAGAGGGATCACCCGGAATCGAAAGGCAACAGAATTTCAACAGTCGGGGCATAAAAGTCAGAATGCCGCGAAACTCACCAAGTCAAACCGTTCTGTCATTTGCGGAAGAAGTCTGATGTAGAACAAGTAGCAGAAGCATACATGCTCAAGAGGGATCACCCGAAATTCAAAGGCAACTGGATTTCGGCAACCGGGGCATCGAAGTCGGAATGCCGCGAAACTCACCGAGTCAAAGCGTTTCGCCGTTTGCGGAAGAAGTCTGATGTAGAACAAGTAGCAGAAGCATACATGCTCAAGAGGGATCACCCGAAATTCAAAGGCAACTGGATTTCGGCAACCGGGGCATCGAAGTCGGAATGCCGCGAAACTCACCGAGTCAAAGCGTTTCGCCGTTTGCGGAAGAAGTCTGATGTAGAACAAGTAGCAGAAACTTACATGCTCATGAGGGATCACCCGAAATTCAAAGGCAACTAGATTTCGGCAACCGGGGCATCGAAGTCGGTATGCTGCAAAACTCAACGAGTCAAAGCATTTTGCCATTTGCGGAAGAAGTCTGATGTGAAACAAGTAGCAGAAGCATACATGCTCAAGAGGGATAACCCGAAATTCAACGGCAACTGGTTTCGGCAACCGGGGCATCGAAGTACGAATGCCGCGAAACTCACCGAGTCAAAGCATTTTCCCATTTGCCGAAGAAGTCTGATGTAGAACAAGTAGCAGAAGCATACATGCTCAAGAGGGATCACTCGAAATTCAAAGGCAACTCGATTTCGGCAACCGGGGCATCGAAGTCGGAATGCCGCGAAACTCACCGAGTCAAAGGATTTTCCCGTTTGTGGAAGAAGTCTGATGTAGAACAAGTAGTAGAAACTTACATGCTCATGAGGGATCACCCGAAATTCAAAGGCAACTGGATTTCAGCAACCGGGGCATCGAAGTCGGAATGCCGCGAAACTCACCGAGTCAAAGCGTTTCGCCGTTTGCGGAAGAAGTCAGATGTAGAACAAGTAGCAGAAGCTTACATGCTCAAGAGGGATAACCCGAAATTCAACGGCAACTGGATTTCGGCGACCGGGGCATCGAACTCAGAATGCCACGAAACTCACCGAGTCAAAGCATTTTCCCGTTTGCGGAAGAAGTCTGATGTAGAACAAGTAGCAGAAGCAAACATGCTCAAGAGGGATAACCCGAAATTCAACGGCAACTGGATTTCGGCAACCGGGGCATCGAAGTCAGAATGCCGCGAAACTCACCGAGTCAAAGCATTTTCCCATTTGCCGAAGAAGTCTGATGTAGAACAAGTAGCAGAAGCATACATGCTCAATAGGGATTACCCGAAATTCAAAGGCAACTAGATTTCGGCAACCTGGGCATGGAAGTCGGAATACCGCGAAACTCACCGAGTCAAAGCGTTTCGCCGTTTGCGGAAGAAGTCTGATGTCCAACAAGTAGCAGAATCATACATGCTCAAGAGGGATCACCCGAAATTAAAAGGCAACTGGATTTTGGCAACCCGGGCATCGAAGTCGGAATGCCACGAAACTCACTAAGTCAAAGCGTTTCGCCGTTTGCGTATGAAGTCTGATGTGGAACAAGAAGCAGAAGCATACATGCTCAAGAGGGATCACACGAAATTCAAAGGAAACTGGATTTCAGCAAACGGGGCATCAAAGTCAGAATGCCGCGACACTCACCGAGTCAAAGCGTTTCGCTGTTTGCGGAAGAAGTCTGATGTGGAACAAGTAGCAGAAGCATAAATGCTCAAGAGGGATCACCCAAAATTCAAAGGCAACTAGATTTCGGCAACCGGGGCATCGAAGTCGGTATGCTGCAAAACTCACCGAGTCAAAGCGTTTTCCCGTTTGCGGAAGAAGTCTGATGTAGAACAAGTAGCAAAAGCATACATGCTCAAGTGGGATCACCCGAAATTCAAAGGCAACTGGATTTTGGCAACCGGGGCATCGAAGTCGGAATGCCGTGAAACTCAACGAGTCAAAGCGTTTTGCCGTTTGCGGAAGAAGTCTGATGTGGAACAAGTAGCAGAAGCATAGATGCTCAAGAGGGATAACCCGAAATTCAACGGCAACTGGATTTCGGCAACCGGGGCATCGAAGTCGGAATGCCGCCAAACTCACCGAGTCAAAGCATTTTCCCGTTTGTGGAAGAAGTCTGATGTAGAATAAGTATCAGAAGCATACATGCTCAAGAGGGATCACCCGAAATTCAACGGCAACTGGATTTCGGCAACCGGGGCATCGAAGTCGGAATGTCGCGAAACTCACGGAGTCAAAGCATTTTCCCGTTTGCGGAAGAAGTCTGATGTAGAACAAGTAGCAGAAGCCTACATGCTCAAGAGGGATCACTCGAAATTCAAAGGCAACTCGATTTCGGCAACCGGGGCATCGAAGTCGGAATGCCGCGAAACTCACCGAGTCAAAGGATTTTCCCGTTTGTGGAAGAAGTCTGATGTAGAACAAGTAGCAGAAACTTACATGCTCATGAGGGATCACCCGAAATTCAAAGGCAACTGGATTTCAGCAACCGGGGCATCGAAGTCGGAATGCCGCGAAACTCACCGAGTCAAAGCGTTTCGCCGTTTGCGGAAGAAGTCAGATGTAGAACAAGTAGCAGAAGCTTACATGCTCATGAGGGATCACCCGAAATTCAAAGGCAACTAGATTTCGGCAACCGGGACATCGAAGTCGGAATGCCGCGAAACTCAATGAGTCAAAGCGTTTTGCCATTTGCGGAAGAAGTCTGATGTGGAACAAGTAGCAGAAGCATACATGCTCAAGAGGGATAACCCGAAATTCAACGGCAACTGGATTTCGGCGACCGGGGCATCGAACTCAGAATGCCGCGAAACTCACCGAGTCAAAGCATTTTCCCGTTTGCGGAAGAAGTCTGATGTAGAACAAGTAGCAGAAGCAAACATGCTCAATAGGGATTACCCGAAATTCAAAGGCAACTAGATTTCGGCAACCTGGGCATGGAAGTCGGAATGCCGCGAAACTCACCGAGTCAAAGCGTTTCACCGTTTGCGGAAGAAGTCTGATGTCGAACAAGTAGCAGAATCATACATGGTCAAGAGGGATCACCCGAAATTAAAAGGCAACTGGATTTCGGCGACCAGGGCATCGAAGTCGGAATGCTACAAAACTCACCAAGTCGGAACCGTTCTGTCGTTTGCGGAAGAAGTCTGATGTAGAACAAGTAGCAGAAGCATACATGCTCAAGAGGGATCACCCGAAATTCAAAGGCAACTCGATTTCGGCAACCGGGGCATCGAAGTCGGAATGCCGCGAAACTCACCGAGTCAAAGCATTTTCCCGTTTGCGGAAGAAGTCTGATGTAGAACAAGTATCAGAAGCATACATGGTCAAGAGGGATCACCCGAAATTCAAAGGCAACTGGATTTCGGCAACCGGGGCATCGAACTCAGAATGCCGCGAAACTCACCGAGTCAAAGCATTTTCCCATTTGCCGAAGAAGTCTGATGTAGAACAAGTAGCAGAAGCATACATGCTCAATAGGGATTACCCGAAATTCAAAGGCAACTAGATTTCGGCAACCTGGGCATGGAAGTCGGAATACCGCGAAACTCACCGAGTCAAAGCGTTTCGCCGTTTGCGGAAGAAGTCTGATGTCGAACAAGTAGCAGAATCATACATGCTCAAGAGGGATCACCCGAAATTAAAAGTCAACTGGATTTCGGCAACCAGGGCATCGAAGTCGGAATGCCACGAAACTCACTAAGTCAAAGCGTTTCGCCGTTTGCGTATGAAGTCTGATGTGGAACAAGAAGCAGAAGCATACATGCTCAAGAGGGATCACACGAAATTCAAAGGAAACTGGATTTCAGCAAACGGGGCATCAAAGTCAGAATGCCGCGACACTCACCGAGTCAAAGCGTTTCGCTGTTTGCGGAAGAAGTCTGATGTGGAACAAGTAGCAGAAGCATAAATGCTCAAGAGGGATCACCCGAAATTCAACGGTAAGTGGATTTCGGCAACCGGGGCATCGAAGTCGGTATGCCGCGAAACTCACCGAGTCAAAGCGTTTTCCCGTTTGCGGAAGAAGTCTGATGTAGAACAAGTAGCAGAAGCATACATGCTCAAGTGGGATCACCCGAAATTCAAAGGCAACTGGATTTTGGCAACCGGGGCATCGAAGTCGGAATGCCGTGAAACTCAACGAGTCAAAGCGTTTTGCCGTTTGCGGAAGAAGTCTGATGTGGAACAAGTAGCAGAAGCATACATGCTTAAGAGGGATAACCCGAAATTCAACGGCAACTGGATTTCGGCAACCGGGGCATCGAAGTCGGAATGCCGCGAAACTCACCGAGTCAAAGGATTTTCCCGTTTGTGGAAGAAGTCTGATGTAGAACAAGTAGCAGAAACTTACATGCTCATGAGGGATCACCCGAAATTCAAAGGCAACTGGATTTCAGCAACCGGGGCATCGAAGTCGGAATGCCGCGAAACTCACCGACTCAAAGCGTTTCGCCGTTTGCGGAAGAAGTCAGATGTAGAACAAGTAGCAGAAGCTTACATGCTCATGAGGGATCACCCGAAATTCAAAGGCAACTAGATTTCGGCAACCGGGACATCGAAGTCGGAATGCCGCGAAACTCAATGAGTCAAAGCGTTTTGCCATTTGCGGAAGAAGTCTGATGTGGAACAAGTAGCAAAAGCATACATGCTCAAGAGGGATAACCCGAAATTCAACGGCAACTGGATTTCGGCGACCGGGGCATCGAACTCAGAATGCCGCGAAACTCACCGAGTCAAAGCATTTTCCCGTTTGCGGAAGAAGTCTGATGTAGAACAAGTAGCAGAAGCAAACATGCTCAATAGGGATTACCCGAAATTCAAAGGCAACTAGATTTCGGCAACCTGGCATGGAAGTCGGAATGCCGCGAAACTCACCGAGTCAAAGCGTTTCACCGTTTGCGGAAGAAGTCTGATGTCGAACAAGTAGCAGAATCATACATGGTCAAGAGGGATCACCCGAAATTAAAAGGCAACTGGATTTCGGCGACCAGGGCATCGAAGTCGGAATGCTACAAAACTCACCAAGTCGGAACCGTTTCGCCGTTTGCGGAAGAAGTCTGATGTAGAACAAGTAGCAGAAGCATACATGCTCAAGAGGGATAACCCGAAATTCAACGGCAACTCGATTTCGGCAACCGGGGCATCGAAGTCGGTATGCCGCGAAACTCACCGAGTCAAAGCATTTTCCCGTTTGCGGAAGAAGTCTGATGTAGAACAAGTATCAGAAGCATACATGCTCAAGAGGGATCACCCGAAATTCAAAGGCAACTGGATTTCGGCAACCGGGGAATGGAAGTCGGAATGCCGCGAAACTCATCGAGTCAAAGCGTTTCGCCGTTTGCAGAAGA
Organism: Populus alba x Populus glandulosa; assembly: GCA_033617975.1. Lineage (NCBI taxonomy): Eukaryota > Viridiplantae > Streptophyta > Magnoliopsida > Malpighiales > Salicaceae > Populus > Populus alba x Populus glandulosa. Next base: position 11,194,025 of record CM066151.1, on the reverse strand, counting down.
AGTCTGATGTGGAACAAGTAGCAGAAGCATAAATGCTGAAGAGGGATAACCCGAAATTCAAAGGCAACTGGATTTCGGCAACCGGGGCATCGAATCGGAATGCCGCGAAACTCACCGAGTCAAAGCGTTTCGCCGTTTGCGGAAGAAGTCTGATGTGGAACAAGTAGCAGAAGCATACTTGCTCAAGAGGGATCACCCGAAATTCAAAGGCAACTGGATTTCGGCAACCGGGGCATCGAAGTCGGAATGCCACGAAACTCACCGAGTCAAAGCGTTTCCCCGTTTGCGGAAGAAGTCTGATGTGGAACAAGTAGCAGAAGCATACATGCTCAAGAGGGATCACCCGAAATTCAAAGGCAACTGGATTTCGGCAACCGGGGCATCGAAGTCGGAATGCCGCGAAACTCACCGACTCAAAGCGTTTCGCTGTTTGCGGAAGAAGTCTGATGTGGAACAAGTAGCAGAAGCATACATGCTCAAGAGGGATCACCCGAAATTCAAAGGCAACTCGATTTCGGCAACCGGGTTATCGAAAGCGGAATGCCGCGAAACTCACTGACTCAAAGCGTTTCGCCGTTTGCGGACGAAGTCTGATGTAGAACAAGTAGCAGAAGCATACATGCTCAAGAGGGATCACCCGAAATTCAAAGGCAACTGAATTTCGGCAACCGGGGCACCGAAGTTGGAATGCTGCGAAACTCACGGAGGCAAAATGTATCGCCGTTTGTGAAAGAAGTCTGATGTAGAACAAGTAGCAGAAGCATACAGGCTCAAGAGGGATCACCAGGAATCGAAAGGCAACAAAATTTCAACAATCGGGGCATAAAAGTCAGAATGCCGCGAAACTCACCAAGTCAAACCGTTCTGTCGTTTGCGGAAGAAGTCTGATGTAGAACTAGTAGCAGAAGCATACATGCTCAAGAGGGATCACCCGAAATTCAAAGGCAACTGGATTTCGGCAACCGGGGCATCGAAGTCGGAATGCCGCGAAACTCACCGAGTCAAAGCGTTTCGCCGTTTGCGGAAGAAGTCTGATGTAGAACAAGTAGCAGAAACTTACATGCTCATGAGGGATCACCCGAAATTCAAAGGCAACTGGATTTCGGCAACCGGGGCATCGAAGTCGGAATGCCGCGAAACTCACCGAGTCAAAGCGTTTCGCCGTTTGCGGAAGAAGTCTGATGTAGAACAAGTAGCAGAAACTTACATGCTCATGAGGGATCACCCGAAATTCAAAGGCAACTAGATTTCGGCAACCGGGGCATCGAAGTCGGTATGCCGCGAAACTCAACGAGTCAAAGCATTTTGCCATTTGCGGAAGAAGTCTGATGTGAAACAAGTAGCAGAAGCATACATGCTCAAGAGGGATAACCCGAAATTCAACGGCAACTGGATTTTGGCAACCGGGGCATCGAAGTCAGAATGCCGCGAAACTCACCGAGTCAAAGCATTTTCCCATTTGCCGAAGAAGTCTGATGTAGAACAAGTAGCAGAAGCATACATGCTCAATAGGGATTACCCGAAATTCAAAGGCAACTAGATTTCGGTAACCTGGGCATGGAAGTCGGAATACCGCGAAACTCACCGAGTCAAAGCGTTTCGCCGTTTGCGGAAGAAGTCTGATGTCGAACAAGTAGCAGAATCATACATGCTCAAGAGGGATCACCCGAAATTAAAAGGCAACTGGATTTCGGCAACCAGGGCATCGAAGTCGGAATGCCACGAAACTCACTAAGTCAAAGCGTTTCGCCGTTTGCGTATGAAGTCTGATGTGGATCAAAAAGCAGAAGCATACATGCTCATGAGGGATCACACGAAATTCAAAGGAAACTGGATTTCAGCAAACGGGGCATCAAAGTCAGAATGCCGCGACACTCACCGAGTCAAAGCGTTTCGCTATTTGCGGAAGAAGTCTGATGTGGAACAAGTAGCAGAAACTTACATGCTCATGAGGGATCACCCAAAATTCAAAGGCAACTAGATTTCGGCAACAGGGGCATCGAAGTCGGTATGCTGCAAAACTCACCGAGTCAAAGCGTTTCACCCTTTGCGGAAGAAGTCTGATGTAGAACAAGTAGTAGAAGCATACATGCTCAAGAGGGATCACCCGAAATTCAAAGGTAACTGAATTTCGACAACCGGGGCATCGAAGTCGAAATGCCGCGAAACTCACCGTGGCAAAGCGTTTCGACGTTTGCGGAAGAAGTCTGATGTAGAACATGTAGCAGAAGCATACATGCTCAAGAGGGATCACCTGAAATTCAAAGGCAACTGAATTTTGGTAACCGGGGCATCGAAGTTTGAATTCCGCGAAAGTCACCTAGTCAAAGCGTTTCCCCGTTTGCGGAAGAAGAATGATGTAGAACAAGTAGCACAAGCATACATGCTCAAGAGGGATCACCCGAAATTCAAAGGCAACTGAATATCGGCAACCGGGGCATCGAAGTTGGAATGCCGCGAAAGTCACCGAGTCAAAGCGTTTCCCTGTTTCCGGAAGAAGTATGATGTAGAACAAGTAGCAGAAGCCTACATGCTCAAGAGGGATCACTCGAAATTCAAAGGCAACTCGATTTCGGCAGCCGGGGCATCGAAGTCGGAATGCCGCGAAACTCACCGAGTCAAAGGATTTTCCCGTTTGTGGAAGAAGTCTGATGTAGAACAAGTAGTAGAAACTTACATGCTCATGAGGGATCACCCGAAATTCAAAGGCAACTGGATTTCAGCAACCGGGGCATCGAAGTCGGAATGCCACGAAACTCACCGAGTCAAAGCGTTTCACCGTTTGCGGAAGAAGTCTGATGTGGAACAAGTAGCAGAAGCATACATACTCAAGAGGGATCACCCGAAATTCAAAGGCAACTGGATTTCGGCAACCGGGGCATCGAAGTCGGAATGCCGCGAAACTCACCGACTCAAAGCGTTTCGCCGTTTGCGGAAGAAGTCTGATGTAGAACAAGTAGCAGAAGCATACATGCTCAATAGGGATCACCCGAAATTAAAAGGCAACTAGATTTCGGCAACCGGGACATGGAAGTCGGAATGCCGCGAAACTCACCGAGTCAAAGCGTTTCGCCGTTTGCGTACGAAGTCTGATGTGGAAGAAGTAGCAGAAGCTTACATGCTCAAGAGGGATCACCCGAAATTAAAAGGCAACTAGATTTCGGCAACCAGGGCATCGAAGTCGGAATGCCGCGAAACTCACCGAGTCAAAGCGATTCGCCGTTTGCGGAAGAAGTCTGATGTCGAACAAGTAGCAGAAGCGTACATGCTCAAGAGGGATCACCCGAAATTCAAAGGCAACTCGATTTCGGCAATCGGGGCATCGAAGTTGGAATGCCGCGAAAGTCACCGAGTCAAAGCGATTCGCCGTTTGCGGAAGAAGTCTGATGTCGAACTAGTAGCTGAAGCATACATGCTCAAGACAGATAACCCGAAATTCAACGGCAATTGGATTTCGGCAGCCGGGGCATTGAAGTCGGAATGCCGCGAAACTCACCGAGTCAAAGCATTTTCCCGTTTGCGGAAGAAGTCTGATGTAGAACAAGTATCAGAAGCATACATGCTCAAGAGGGATCACCCGAAATTCAAAGGCAACTGGATTTCGGCGACCGGGGAATGGAAGTCGGAATGCCGCAAAACTCATCGAGTCAAAGCGTTTCGCCATTTGCAGAAGAAGTCTGATGTGGAACAAGTAACAGAAGCATACATGCTCAAGAGGGATCACCCAAAATTCAAAGGCAACTGGATTTCGGCAACCGGGGCATCGAAGTCGGAATGCCGCGAAACTCACCGAGTCAAAGTGTTTCGCCGTTTGCGGAAGAAGTCTGATGTAGAACAAGTAGCAAAAGCATACATGCTCAATAGGGATCACCCGAAATTCAAAGGCAACTAGATTTCGGCAACCGGGGCATGGCTGTCGGAATGCCGCTAAACTCACGGAGTCAAAGCGTTTCACCGTCTGCGGAAGAAGTCTGATGTGGAACAAGTAGCAGAAGCATACATGCTCAAGAGGGATCCCCCGAAATTCAAAGGCAACTGGATTTCGGCAACCAGGGTATCGAAGTCGGAATGCCGCGAAACTCACCGAGTCAAAGCGTTTCACCGTTTGCGTACGAAGTCTGATATGGAAGAAGTAGCAGAAGCTTACATGCTCAAGAGGGATCACCCGAAATTAAAAGGCAACTCGATTTCGGCAACCGGGGAATCGAAGTTGGAATGTCGCGAAACTCACCGAGTCAAAGCGATTCGCCGTTTGCGGAAGAAGTCTGATGTCGAACAAGTAGCAGAAGCATACATGCTCAAGAGGGATCACTCGATTTCGGAAACCGGGGCATCGAAGTCGGAATGCCGCGAAACTCACCGAGTCAAAGCGTTTCGCCGTTTGCGTACGAAGTCTGATGTCGAACAAGTAGCCAAAGCATACATGCTCAAGAGGGATCACACAAAATTCAAAGGCAACTGGATTTCGGCAACCGGGGCATCGAAGTCAGAATATCGCGACACTCACCGAGTCAAAGTGTTTCGCTGTTTGCGGAAGAAGTATGATGTCGAACAAGTAGCAGAAGCATACATGCTCAAGAGGGATAACCCGAAATTCAACGGCAATTGGATTTCAGCAACCGGGGCATTGAAGTCGGAATGCCGCGAAACTCACCGAGTCAAAGCATTTTCCCGTTTGCAGAAGAAGTCTGACGTAGAACAAGTATCAGAAGCATACATGCTCAAGAGGGATCACCCGAAATTCAAAGGCAACTGGATTTCGGCGACCGGGGAATCGAAGTCGGAATGCCCCAAAACTCACCGAGTCAAAGCGTTTCGCCGTTTGCGTACGAAGTCTGATGTGGACCAAGTAGCAGAAGCATACATGCTCAAGAGGGATCACCCGAAATTAAAAGGCAACTAGATTTCGGCAACCAGGCCATCGAAGTCGGAATGCCGCGAAACTCACCGAGTCAAAGCGATTCGCCATTTGCGGAAGAAGTTTGATGTCGAACAAGTAGCCGAAGCATACATGCTCAAGAGGGATCACCCGAATTTCAAAGGCAACTCGATTTCAGCAACCGGGGCATCGAAGTCGGAATGCCGTGAAACTCACCGAGTCAAAGCGTTTCGCCGTTTGCGTACGAAGTCTGATGTCGAACAAGTAGCCGAAGCATACATGCCAAAGAGGGATCACACAAAATTCAAAGGCAACTGGATTTCGGCAACCGGGGCATCGAAGTCAGAATGCCGCGACACTCACCGAGTCAAAGTGTTTCGCTGTTTGCGGAAGAAGTATGATGTCGAACAAGTAGCAGAAGCATACATGCTCAAGAGGATAACCCGAAATTCAACGGAAATTGGATTTCAGCAACCGGGGCATTGAAGTCGGAATGCCGCGAAACTCACCGAGTCAAAGCATTTTCCCGTTTGCAGAAGAAGTCTGATGTAGAATGACACGACCAAAAGCTTGATGTCTTTTCCCAAGTGCAGGAGTGTCGAAGTAATAAATAACCCGGCAAGACCGGGGTCGAACCACAGAGAGGTTAATTGTATAAATTATAAATAACAACACAACAACAACAATAACAACAATAATAACAATAATAATACTCAGTACGTGGCGTTGTTATACCTGAGAATGATCTAAAAGATCGGGTCACAGGTTTCCAGCCTATATACTGAGTTTATGAAAAGATCAAAGATATATATTATATAATATAAACAGAATGTAAGTAATAATAATAATAATAACAATAATAAAAGCAGAAGATGAAGAAATTAATGAGAACTTTGAGATGAAAGATTAACGTAAGGATTAAACAATGATAAAGACAAATGTCAAGGTTAGAGGATCCACTAATGGTACTTCAAACAAGTATAATATAAACTCTTATTACTCAATTGGAAACCACACATAAAGGAGGTTCCAATCAGATTATAAATTGTTAACATGATTACATTAATTATCTTATTCGAATAAAGCTAATACTTGTAAATGTTGGCAGGCATTCATGATTATAACTTATGTTAACAACAAATCAAGTTCCTTTCATAGCTCAGGTGTCGGTTAAACCATACAGTATGGGCTATGAAAGTGCCAAGTATTTGTTGTACCAAATATTATACAACATAAATCTAGATCAACCATTTAACAAGCAAAGTATTAAAAGTGAACAAGATAACAAATATAAAACATGTTAGTATCCAACGTTAAGGTCCATGTAAGTTTATATTATACTTATTCTTACACCATTAGTGTACCCTTTTCACCTTGACATAATTAACTTAGCTGAACATAATGAAAGAAAGAAACATAAATGAACAAGATAAGAACATAAATGAGAAAGAGGTTAACTAAGTAAAGGAAAGGAAATGAAGTGCATAAACTTGATATTAATAAAAGCAAGACATAAGCAATACAAAGAGAGAAAGCAATAGCATGATCTTGATCTGAACACCAAGATGCCTCAATACATGGTAAGTGCCTCCTTTTATAGGCCAAAATTTGGAACTATTGATTTGTTGACTAATTGATGAGTGGGTGGCCACATCTTGACTTGATAACAATCCTTATCTTCTTGTCTGGTCAAGACGTCATTGCTAACATCATAATTTGCCCATAATCCTCAGGAATGTTCTAGGAAATTGTCTCAGCTTTCCAACAAAAAAAAGATGAGGTCATTTGGACTTCTAGAACTCAAGATATGGGCTGAACACTAAATAGTGTTTGGGCTGCAGGACAGCTTCGGACTTCTTCGTTGTTCCTTCAATTTGGACTTCAAAACGACCTTTTCAAATCTTGGGCTCCTCATGAAAGTTGTAGGCCTTTGTCTTACCTTTCCATCCATATAAAGTGGACCTAAATCCGAAATCTAGAGCTCCAGATATGATCCAATTACTGAGCAATGTTCCGGATTGGACTGCACCGACATCTCTTTTCTAAGTTTGGCCATCTCTTTGTCCTTTCACTTTTAATACTTAAACTCATCAATCAATTCTTTTATTTATGTGATAGACCTGCATATAAGATGAGCATTTACCATAAATTAAGGTATCTTATAGTATCAAACTTGTTATTATAAAACATGCTTTAGTTAAGGAGTTATTGATACTTCAAGTGCAAAATGATGATATAAAACCTTGATAAACATGCACTTTTAAGTACTAATCATAGAACAAGTATCAGAAGCATACATGCTCAAGAGGGATCACCCGAAATTCAAAGGCAACTGGATTTCGGCGACCGGGGAATCGAAGTCGGAATGCCACAAAACTCACCGAGTCAAAGCGTTTCGCCGTTTGTAGAAGAAGTCTGATGTGGAACAAGTAGCAGAAGCATAAATGCTCAAGAGGGATCACCCGAAATTCAAAGGCAACTGGATTTCGGCAACCGGGGCATCGAAGTCGGAATGCCGTGAAACTCACCGAGTCAAAGCGTTTCGCCATTTGCGGAAGAAGTCTGATGTCGAACAAGTAGCAGAAGCATACATGCTCAAGAGGGATCACCCGAAATTAAAAGGCAACTGGATTTCGGCAACTAGGGCATCGAAGTCGGAATGCCGTGAAATTCACCGAGTCAAAGCGTTTTGCCGTTTGCGTACGAAGTCTGATGTGGACCAAGTAGCAGAAGCATACATGCTCAAGAGGGATCACCCGAAATTAAAAGACAACTAGATTTCGGCAACCAGGGCATCGAAGTCGGAATGCCGCGAAACTCACCGAGTCAAAGCGATTCGCCGTTTGCGGAAGAAGTTTGATGTCGAACAAGTAGCCGAAGCATACATGCTCAAGAGGGATCACCCGAATTTCAAAGGCAACTCGATTTCAGCAACCGGGGCATCGAAGTCGGAATGCCGTGAAACTCACCGAGTCAAAGCGTTTCGCCGTTTGCGGAAGAAGTCTGATGTCGAACAAGTAGCAGAAGCATACATGCTCAAGAGGGATCACCCGAAATTAAAAGGCAACTGGATTTCGGCAACTAGGGCATCGAAGTCGGAATGCCGCGAAATTCACCGAGTCAAAGCGTTTCGCCGTTTGCGTACGAAGTCTGATGTGGACCAAGTAGCAGAAGCATACATGCTCAAGAGGGATCACCCGAAATTAAAAGGCAACTAGATTTCGGCAACCAGGGCATCGAAGTCGGAATGCCGCGAAACTCACCGAGTCAAAGCGATTCGCCGTTTGCGGAAGAAGTCTGATGTCGAACAAGTAGCCGAAGCATACATGCTCAAGAGGGATCACCCGAAATTCAAAGGCAACTCGATTTCGGCAACCAGGGCATCGAAGTCGGAATGTCGCGAAACTCACCGAGTCAAAGCGATTCGCCGTTTGCGGAAGAAGTCTGATGTCGAACAAGTAGCAGAAGCATACATGCTCAAGAGGGATAACCCGAAATTCAACGGCAATTGGATTTCGGCAACCGGGGCATTGAAGTCGGAATGCCGCGAAACTCACCGAGTCAAAGCATTTTCATGTTTGCGGAAGAAGTCTGATGTAGAACAAGTATCAGAAGCATACATGCTCAAGAGGGATCACCTGAAATTCAAAGGCAACTGGATTTCGGCGACCGGGGAATCGAAGTCGGAATGCCGCAAAACTCACCGAGTCAAAGCGTTTCGCCGTTTGCAGAACAAGTCTGATGTGGAAGAAGAAGCAGAAGCATACATGCTCAAGAGGGATCACCCGAAATTCAAAGGCAACTGGATTTCGGCGACCGCGGAATCGAAGTCGGAATGCCGCAAAACTCACCGAGTCAAAGCGTTTCGCCGTTTGCAGAAGAAGTCTGATGTGGAACAAGTAGCAGAAGCATACATGCTCAAGAGGGATCACCCAAAATTAAAAGGCAACTGGATTTCGGCAACCGGGGCATCGAAGTCGGAATGCCTCGAAACTCACCAAGTCAAAGCGTTTCGCTGTTTGCGGAAGAAGTCTGATGTAGAACAAGTAGCAGAAGCATACATGCTCAAGAGGGATAACCCGAAATTCAACGGCAATTGGATTTCGGCGACCGCGGAATCGAAGTCGGAATGCCGCAAAACTCATCGAGTCAAAGCGTTTCGCCGTTTGCAGAAGAAGTCTGATGTGGAACAAGTAGCAGAAGCATAAATGCTCAAGAGGGATCACCCGAAATTCAAAGGCAACTGGATTTCGGCAACCAGGGCATCGAAGTCAGAATGCCGCGAAACTCACCGAGTCAATGCGTTTTGCCGTTTGCGTACGAAGTCTGATGTGGAACAAGTAGCCGAAGCATACATGCTCAAGAGGGATCACACGAAATTTAAAGGCAACTGGATTTCGGCAACAGGGGCATCGAAGTCAGAATGCCGCGACACTGACCGAGTCAAAGCGTTTCGCTGTTTGCGGAAGAAGTCTGATGTGGAACAAGTAGCAGAAGCATACAAGCTCAAGAGGGATAACCCGAAATTCAACGGCAATTGGATTTTGGCAACCGGGGCATTGAAGTCGGAAAGCCGCGAAACTCACCGAGTCAAAGTTTTTTCATGTTTGCAGAAGAAGTCTGATGTAGAACAAGTATCAGAAGCATACATGCTCAAGAGGGATCACCCGAAATTCAAAGGCAACTGGATTTCGGCAACCGGGGCATCGAAGTCAGAATTCCGCGACACTCACCGAGTCAAAGGGTTTCGCTGTTTGCGGAAGAAGTATGATATGGAACAAGTAGCAGAAGCATACATGCTCAAGAGGGATAACCCGAAATTCAACGGCAAGTGGATTTCGGCAACCGGGGCATTCAAGTCGGAATGCCGCGAAACTCACCGAGTCAAAGCATTTTCATGTTTGCGGAAGAAGTCTGATGTAGAACAAGTATCAGAAGCATACATGCTCAAGAGGGATCACCCGAAATTCAAAGGCAACTGGATTTCGGCGACCGGGGAATCGAAGTCGGAATGCCGCAAAACTCACCAAGTCAAAGCGTTTCGCTGTTTGCGGAAGAAGTCTGAGGTAGAACAAGTAGCAGAAGCATACATGCTCAATAGGGATCACCCGAAATTCAAAGGCAACTAGATTTCGGCAACCGGGGCATGGAAGTCGGAATGCCGCGAAACTGACGGAGTCAAAGCGTTTCACCGTTTGCGGAAGAAGTCTGATGTGGAACAAGTAGCAGAAGCATACATGCTCAAGAGGGATCACCCTAAATTTAAAGGCAACTCGATTTCGGCAACCGGGGAATCGAAGTCGGAATGCCACGAAACTCACCGAGTCAAAGCGTTTCGCCGTTTGCGGAAGAAGTCTGATGTCGAACAAGTAGCAGAAGCATACATGCTCCAGAGGGATCACGAGAAATTAAAAGGCAACTGGATTTCGACAACCAGGGCATCGAAGTCGGAATGCCGCGAAACTCAACGAGTCAAAGCGATTCGCCGTTTGCGGAAGAAGGCTGATGTTGAACAAAGTAGCAGAAGCATACATGCTCAAGAGGGATCACCCGAAATTCAAAGGCAACTCGATTTCGGCAACCGGGGCATCGAAGTCGGAATACCCCGAAACTCACCAAGTCAAAGCGTTTCACCGTTTACGGAAGAAGACTAATGTGGAAGAAGAAGCAGAAGCATAAATGCTGAAGAGGGATCACCCGAAAGTCAAAGGCAACTCGATTTCGGCAACCGGGGCATCGAAGTCGGAATGCCGCAAAACTCACCGAGTCAAAGCGTTTCGCCGTTTTCGGAAGATGTCTGATGTCGAACAAATAGCAGAAGCATACATGCTCAAGAGGGATCACCCGAAATTCAAAGGCAACTGTATTTCGGCAACCAGGGCATCGAAGTCGGAATGCCGCAAAACTCAACGAGTCAAAGCGATTCCCAGTTTGCGGAAGAAGTCTGATGTAGAACAAGTAGCAGAAGCATACATGCTCAAGAGGGATAACCCGAAATTGAAAGGCACCTGAATTTCGGCAACCGGGGCATCGAAGTTGGAATTCCGCGAAACTCACCGAGTGAAAGCGTTTCGCCGTTTGCGGAAGAAGTCTAATGTAGAACAAGTAGCAGAAGCATCCATGCTCAAGATGGATCACCCGAAATCCAAAGGCAACTGCATTTCGGCAAACGGGGAATCGAAGGCGGAATGCCGGGAAACTCACCAAGCAAAGCGTTTCGCCGTGTGCGGAAGAAGTCTGATGTAGAACAAGTAGCAGAAGCATACATTCTCAAGAGGGCTCACCAGAAATTCAAAGGCAACTGAATTTTGGCAACCGGGGCATCGAAGTCGGAATGCCGCGAAACTCACCAAGTCAAAGCGCTTCGCCATTTGCGGAAGAAGTCTTATTTAGAACAAGTAGCAGAAGTATACATGCTCAAGAGGGATCACCTGAAATCCAAAGGCAACTGAATTTCGGCAAACGGGGAATCGAAGTCGTAATGCCTCAAAATTCACCGAGTCAAAGCGTTTCCCTGTTTGCGGAAGAAGTCTTATGTAGAACAAGTAGCAGAAGCATACATGCTCAAGAGGGATCACCCGAAATTGAAAGGCAACTGAATTTCGGCAACCGGGGCATCGAATTCAGAATGCCGCGAAACTCAACGAGTCAAAGCGATTCGCCGTTTGCGGAAGAAGTTTGATGTTGAACAAAGTAGCAGAAGCATACATGCTCAAGAGGGATCACCCGAAATTCAAAGGCAACTCGATTTCGGCAACCGGGGCATCGAAGTCGGAATACCCCGAAACTCACCAAGTCAAAGCGTTTCACCGTTTGCGGAAGAAGACTAATGTGGAACAAGAAGCAGAAGCATAAATGCTGAAGAGGGATCACCCGAAAGTCAAAGGCAACTCGATTTCGGCAACCGGGGCATCGAAGTCGGAATGCCGCAAAACTCACCGAGTCAAAGCGTTTCGCCGTTTGCGGAAGAAGTCTGATGTCGAACAAATAGCAGAAGCATACATGCTCCAGAGGGATCACCCGAAATTCAAAGGCAACTGGATTTCGGCAACCCGGGCATCGAAGTCGGAATGCCGCGAAACTCAACGAATCAAAGCGATTCCCAGTTTGCGGAAGAAGTCTGATGTAGAACAAGTAGCAGAAGCATATATGCTCAAGAGGGATAACCCGAAATTGAAAGGCACCTGAATTTCGACAACCGGGGCATCGATGTTGGAATTCCACGAAACTCACCGAGTGAAAGCGTTTCGCCGTTTGCGGAAGAAGTCTGATGTAGAACAAGTAGCAGAAGCATCCATGCTCAAGATGGATCACCCGAAATCCAAAGGCAACTGCATTTCGGCAAACGGGGAATCGAAGGCGGAATGTCGGGAAACTCACCAAGCAAAGCGTTTCTCCGTGTGCGGAAGAAGTCTGATGTAGAACAAGTAGCAGAAGCATACATTCTCAAGAGGGCTCACCAGAAATTCAAAGGCAACTGGATTTTGGCAACCGGGGCATGGAAGTCGGAATGCCGCGAAACTCACCAAGTCAAAGCGCTTCGCCATTTGCGGAAGAAGTCTTATTTAGAACAAGTAGCAGAAGTATACATGCTCAAGAGGGATCACCTGAAATCCAAACGCAACTGAAATTCGGCAAACGGGGAATCGAAGTCGGAATGCCGCGAAATTCACCGAGTCAAAGCGTTTCCCCGTTTGCGGAAGAAGTCTTATGTGGAACAAGTAGCAGAAGCATACATGCTCAAGAGGGATCACCCGAAATTGAAAGGCAACTGAATTTCGGCAACCGGGGCATCGAATTCGGAATGCCGCGAAACTCACCGAGTCAAAGCGTTTCGCCGTTTGCGGAAGAAGTCTGATGTGGAACAAGTAGCAGAAGCATACATGCTCAAGAGGCATCACCCGAAATTCAAAGGCAACTGGATTTCGGCAACTGGGGCATCGAAGTCGGAATGCCGCGAAACTCACCAAGTCAAAGCGTTTCGCTGTTTGCGGAAGAAGTCTGATGTATAACAAGTAGCAGAAGCATACATGCTCAATAGGGATCACCCGAAATTCAAAGGCAACTAGATTTCGGCAACCGGGGCATGGAAGTCGGAATGTCGCGAAACTGACGGAGTCAAAGCGTTTCACCGTTTGCGGAAGAAGTCTGATGTGGAACAAGTATCAGAAGCATACATGCTCAAGAGGGATCACCCTAAATTCAAAGGCAACTCGATTTCGGCAACCGGGGAATCGAAGTCGGAATGCCACGAAACTCACCGAGTCAAAGCGTTTCGCCGTTTGCGGAAGAAGTCTGATGTCGAACAAGTAGCAGAAGCATACATGCTCCAGAGGGATCACCAGAAATTAAAAGGCAACTGGATTTCGGCAACCAGGGCATCGAAGTCGGAATGCCGCGAAACTCAACGAGTCAAAGCGATTCGCCGTTTGCGGAAGAAGTCTGATGTTGAACAAAGTAGCAGAAGCATACATGCTCAAGAGGGATCACCCGAAATTCAAAGGCAACTCGATTTCGGCAACCGGGGCATCGAAGTCGGAATACCCCGAAACTCACCAAGTCAAAGCGTTTCACCGTTTGCGGAAGAAGACTAATGTGGAAGAAGAAGCAGAAGCATAAATGCTGAAGAGGGATCACCCGAAAGTCAAAGGCAACTCGATTTCGGCAACCGGGGCATCGAAGTCGGAATGCCGTAAAACTCACCGAGTCAAAGCGTTTCGCCGTTTGCGGAAGAAGTCTGATGTCGAACAAATAGCAGAAGCATACATGCTCAAGAGGGATCACTCGAAATTCAAAGGCAACTGGATTTCGGCAACCAGGGCATCGAAGTGGGAATGCCGCGAAATTCAACGAGTCAAAGCGATTCCTAGTTTGCGGAATAAGTCTGATGTAGAACAAGTAGCAGAAGCATACATGCTCAAGAGGGATAACCCGAAATTGAAAGGCACCTGAATTTTGGCAACCGGGGCATCGATGTTGGAATTCCGCGAAACTCACCGAGTGAAAGCGTTTCGCCGTTTACGGAATAAGTCTGATGTAGAACAAGTAGCAGTAGCATCCATGCTCAAGATGGATCACCCGAAATCCAAAGGCAACTGCATTTCGGCAAACGGGGAATCAAAGGCGGAATGCCGGGAAACTCACCAAGCAAAGCGTTTCGCCGTGTGCGGAAGAAGTCTGATGTAGAACAAGTAGCAGAAGCATACATTCTCAAGAGGGCTCACCAGAAATTCAAAGGCAACTGAATTTTGGCAACCGGGGCATCGAAGTCGGAATGCCGCGAAACTCACCAAGTCAAAGCGCTTCGCCATTTGCGGAAGAAGTCTGATGTAGAACAAGTAGCAGAAGTATACATGCTCAAGAGGGATCACCTGAAATCCAAAGGCAACTGAATTTCGGCAAATGGGGAATCGAAGTCGGATTGCCGCGAAATTCACCGAGTCAAAGCGTTTCCCCATTTGCGGAAGAAGTCTTATGTAGAACAAGTAGCAGAAGCATACATGCTCAAGAGGGATCACCCGAAATTGAAAGGCAACTGAATTTTGGCACCGGGGCATCGAATTCGGAATGCCGCGAAACTCACCGAGTCAAAGCGTTTCGCCGTTTGCGGAAGAAGTCTGATGTAGAACAAGTAGCAGAAGCATACATGCTCAAGAGGGATCACCCGAAATTGAAAGGAAACTGAATTTCGGCAACCGGGGCATAGAATTCGGAATGCCGTGAAACTCACCGAGTCAAAGCGTTTCGCCGTTTGCGTACGAAGTCTGATGTGGAACAAGTAACTGAAGCATACATGCTCAAGAGGGATCACCCGAAATTCAAAGGCAACTGGATTTCGGCAACCGGGGCATCGAAGTCAGATAGCCCCGAAAATCACCAAGTCAAAGCGTTTCGCCATTTGCGGAAGAAGTCTGATGTGGAACAAGTAGCAGAAGCATACATGCTCAAGAGGGATAACCCGAAATTGAAAGGCACCTGAATTTCGGCAACCGGGGCATCGATGTTGGAATTCCGCGAAACTCACCGAGTGAAAGCGTTTCGCCGTTTACGGAATAAGTCTGATGTAGAACAAGTTGCAGAAGTATACATGCTCAAGAGGGATCACCTGAAATCCAAAGGCAACTGAATTTCGGCAAATGGGGAATCGAAGTCGGATTGCCGCGAAATTCACCGAGTCAAAGCGTTTCCCCATTTGCGGAAGAAGTCTTATGTACAACAAGTAGCAGAAGCATACATGCTCAAGAGGGATCACCCGAAATTGAAAGGCAACTGAATTTTGGCAACCGGGGCATCGAATTCGGAATGCCGCGAAACTCACCGAGTCAAAGCGTTTCGCCGTTTGCGGAAGAAGTCTGATGTAGAACAAGTAGCAGAAGCATACATGCTCAAGAGGGATCACCCGAAATTGAAAGGAAACTGAATTTCGGCAACCGGGGCATAGAATTCGGAATGCCGTGAAACTCACCGAGTCAAAGCGTTTCGCCGTTTGCGTACGAAGTCTGATGTGGAACAAGTTACAGAAGCATACATGCTCAAGAGGGATCACCCGAAATTCAAAGGCAACTGGATTTCGGCAACCGGGGCATCGAAGTCAGATAGCCCCGAAAATCACCAAGTCAAAGCGTTTCGCCGTTTGCGGAAGAAGTCTGATGTGGAACAAGTAGCAGAAGCATACAAGCTCAAGAGGGATCACCCGAAATTCAAAGGCAACTGAATTTCGGCAACCGGGGCATCAAAGTCTGAATGCCGGGAAACTCACCAAGCAAAGCGTTTCGCCGTGTGCGGAAGAAGTCTGATGTAGAACAAGTAGCAGAAGCATACATGCTCAAGAGGGCTCACCAGAAATTCAAAGGCAACTGAATTTCGGCAAACGGGTAATCGAAGTCAGAATGCCGCGAAATTCACCGAGTCAAAGCGTTTCCCCGTTTGCGGAAGAAGTCTGATGTAGAACAACTAGCAGAAGCATACATGCTCAAGAGGGATCACCCGAATTTCAAAGGCAACTGAATTTCGGCAACCGGGGCATCGAAGTTGGAATTCTGCAAAACTCACCGAGTCAAAGCGTTTCGCCGTTTGCGGAAGAAGTCTGATGTAGAACAAGTAGTAGAAGCATCCATGCTCAAGATGGATCACCCGAAATCCAAAGGCAACTGAATTTCGGCAAACGGGGAATCGAAGTCGGAATGCCGCGAAATTCACGGAGTCAAAGCGTTTCCCCGTTTGCGGAAGAAGTCTGATGTAGAACAAGTTGCAGAAGCATACATGCTCAAGAGGGGTCACCCGAAATTCAAAGGCAACTGAATTTCGGCAACCGGGGAATCAAAGTCGGAATGCCACGAAATTCACCGAGTCAAAGTGTTTCCCAGTTTGCGGAAGAAGTCTGATGTAGAACAAGTAGCAGAAGCATACATGCTCAAGAGGGATAACCCGAAATTGAAAGGCACCTGAATTTCGGCAACCGGGGCATCGAAATTGGAACGCCGAGAAACTCACCGAGTCAAAGCGTTTCGCCATTTGCGGAAGAAGTCTGATTTAGAACAAGTAGCAGAAGCAAACATGCTCAAGAGGGGTCACCCGAAATTCAAAGGCAACTGAATTTCGGCAACCGGGGAATCGAAGTCTGAATGCCGCGAAATTCACCGAGTCAAAGCGTTTCCCCATTTGCGGTAGAAGTCTTATGTAGAAACTGTACCAGAAGCATACATGCTCAAGAGGGATCACCCGAAATTCAAAGGCAACTAAATTTTGACAACCGGGGCATCGAAGACGGAATGGAGCGAAAGTCACCGAGTCAAAGCGTTTCGCCATTTGCGGAAGAAGTCTGATTTAGAACAAGTAGCAGAAGTATACATGCTCAAGAGGGATCACCCGAAATCCAAAGGCAATTGAATTTCAACAAACGGGGAATCGAAGTCGGAATGCCACGAAATTCACAAAGTCAAAGCGTTTCCCCGTTTGCGGAAGATGTCTGATGTAGAACAAGTAGCAGAACCACACATGCTGAAGAGGTGTCACCCGAAATTCAAAGGCAACTGAATTTGGGCAACCGGGGCATCGAAGTCAGAATGCCGCGAAAGTCACCGACTCAAAGCGTTTCGCCATTTGCGGAAGAAGTCTGATTTAGAACAAGTAGCAAGAGTATACATGCTCAAGAGGGATCACCCGAAAATCCAAAGGCAACTGAATTTCGGCAAACGGGGAATCGAATTCGGAATGACGCGAAATTCACCGAGTCAAAGCGTTTCCCCGTTTGCGGAAGAAGTCTGATGTAGAACAAGTAGCAGAAGCATACATGCTCAAGAGGGGTCACCCGAAATTCAAAGGCAACTGAATTTCGGCAACCGGGGAATCAAAGTCGGAATGCCACGAAATTAACCGAGTCAAAGCGTTTCCCCGTTTGCGGAAGAAGTCTGATGTAGAACAAGTAGCAGAAGCAAACATTCTCAAGAGGGATAACCCGAAATTGAAAGGCAACTGAATTTCGGCAACCAGGAAATAGAAGTCGGAATGCCGCGACACTCACCAAGTCAAAGCGTTTCGCCATTTGCGGAAGAAGTCTGATTTAGAACAAGTAGCAGAAGTATACATGCTCAAGAGGGATCACCCGAAATCCAAAGGCAACTGAAATTCGGCAAACGGGGAATCGAAGTTCGAATGCCCCGAAATTCCCCGAGTCAAAGCGTTTCCCCATTTGCGGAAGAAGTCTTATGTAGAACAAGTAGCAGAAGCATACATGCTCAAGAGGGATCACCCTAAATTCAAAGGCAACTGAATTTCAGCAACTAGGGCATCGAAGTCGGAATGCCGCGAAACTCACCGAGTCAAAGCGTTTCGGCATTTGCGGAAGAAGTCTGATTTAGAACAAGTAGCAGAAGCATACATGCTCAAGAGGGATCACCCGAATTTCAAAGGCAACTGAATTTCGGCAACCGGGGCATCGATGTTGGAATTCCGCGAAACTCACCGAGTTAAAGCGTTTCGCCGTTTGCGGAAGACGTCTGATGTAGAACAAGTAGCAGAAGCATCCATGCTCAAGATGGATCACCCGAAATCCAAAGGCAACTGCATTTCGGCAAACGGGGAATTGAAGGCGGAATGCCGCGAAATTCACGGAGTCAAAGCGTTTCCCCGTTTGCGGAAGATGTCTGATGTAGAACAAGTAGCAGAAGCATACATTCTCAAGAGGGATAACCCGAAATTGAAAGGCAACTGAATTTCGGCAACCGGGGCATCGAAGTCGAAATGCCGCGAAACTCACCGAGTCAAAGCGTTTCGCCATTTGCGGAAGAAGTTTGATTTAGAACAAGTAGCAGAAGCATACATGCTCAAGAGGGGTCACCCGAAATTCAAAGGCAACTGAATTTCGGCAAACGGGGCATCGAATTTGGAATTCCGTGAAACTCACCTGACACGACCAAAAGCTTGATGTCTTTTCCCAAGTGCAGGAGTGTTGAAGTAATAAATAACCCGGCAAGACCGGGGTCGAACCACAGAGAGGTTAATTGTATAAATTATAAATAACAAGACAACAACAACAACAACAACAACAACAATAACAATAATAATTATTATTATACTCAGTACGTGGCGTTGTTATACCTGAGAATGATCTAAAGATCGGGTCACAGGTTTCCAGCCTATATACTGAGTTTATGAAAAGATCAAATATATATATTATATAATATAAACAGAATGTAAATAATAATAATAATAATAATAATGAAAGCAGAAGATGAAGAAATTAATGAGAACTTTGAGATGAAAGATTAACGTAAGGATTAAACAATGATAAAAACAAATGTCAAGGTTAGAGGATCCACTAATGGTACTTCAAACAAGTATAATATAAACTCTTATTACTCAATTGGAAACCACTCATAAAGGAAGTTCCAATCAGATTATAAATTGTTAACATGATTACATTAATTATCTTATTCGAATAAAGCTAATACTTGTAAATGTTGGCAGGCATTCATGATTATAACTTATGTTAACAACAAATCAAGTTCCTTTCATAGCTCAGGTGTCGGTTAAACCATACAGTATGGGCTATGAAAGTGCCAAGTATTTGTTGTACCAAATATTATACAACATAAATCTAGATTAACCATTTAACAAGCAAAGTATTAAAAGTGAACAAGATAACAAATATAAAACATGTTAGTATCCAACGTTAAGGTCCATGTAAGTTTATATTATACTTATTCTTACACCATTAGTGTACCCTTTTCACCTTGACATAATTAACTTAGCTGAACATAATGAAAGAAAGAAACATAAATGAACAAGATAAGAACATAAATGAGAAAGAGGTTAACTAAGTAAAGGAAAGGAAATGAAGTGCATAAACTTGATATTAATAAAAGCAAGACATAAGCAATACAAAGAGAGAAAGCAATAGCATGATCTTGATCTGAACACCAAGATGCCTCAATACATGGTAAGTGACTCCTTTTATAGGCCAAAATTTGGAACTATTGATTTGTTGACTAATTGATGAGTGGGTGGCCACATCTTGACTAGATAACAATCCTTATCTTCTTGTCTGATCAAGACGTCATTGCTAACATCATAATTTGCCCAGAATCCTCAAGAATGTTCTAGGAAATTGTCTCAGCTTTCCAACAAAAAAAAGATGAGGTCATTTGGACTTCTAGAACTCAAGATATGGGCTGAACACTAAATAGTGTTTGGGCTGCAGGACAGCTTCGGACTTCTTCGTTGTTCCTTCAATTTGGACTTCAAAACGACCTTTTCAAATCTTGGGCTCCTCATGAAAGTTGTAGGCCTTTGTCTTACCTTTCCATCCATATAAAGTGGACCTAAATCCGAAATCTAGAGCTCTAGATATGATCCAATTACCGAGCAATGTTCCGGTTTGGACTGCACCGACATCTCTTTTCTAAGTTTGGCCATCTCTTTGTCCTTTAACTTTCAATGCTTAAACTCATTAATCAATCCTTTTATTTATGTGATAGTCCTGCATTTAAAATGAGCATTTACCATAAATTAAGGTATCTTATAATATCAAACTTGTTATTATAAAACATGCTTTAGTTAAGGAGTTATTGATACTTCAAGTGCAAAATGATGATATAAAACCTTGATAAACATGCACTTTTAAGTACTAATCACACCCCCTAACCAGCTTATTACTAGTCCCTAGTAATCTAAAGCGTTAAAATAGAGAAACAATTTGCAAGTTCCACAAAGCAAGGCTTTCATCATTCAATTTCCATTAATCTATCCAGATAAACAAACTCTCATTAAATTTATATTCCTGCTTCATACTTCGTAAACAAGATATTAATAAACCTTCTTTTTGTGTGCTCAATGAAAACATAGATGATGGGGCTTTTGTTGGAAGAAAACAATATTATGTTCAAATGTTTAAGGTGAACTTCATTGGGTTGGGATTATTATTATTATTATTATTTTTCTTTTTTTTTTCTTTTTTTTTATATACACATACAACTTAAAACACAATGTATCTTTAACCCATGTAACGAGTTTTAGGCTAATGACTCCCAGACCAGTTGATCTTAGGGCATTAGGTGTTGAGACACCCCTACGAGCTTAACAACTCGGGTTGCAGATACTGATACGTAGATAGTGCAATGTTTGATTCCCTTAAGCTTTTCTCCTTAACCCATGTAACAAGCTTTGGGCCAATAGCTCCCAAGTCAGTTGACTTTAGGGTATTAGGTGTTAAAACACCCCTTCGGGCTTAATTGCTTAGGTTAGGGAGGCTACGAAACCAAACTTATCCACGTTTTATTATCATCAATACTATCTTTTTTTTTTCTTTTTTCTTTTCTCTTTTTTTTTTTTTTTTTTTTTTTTTTTTGCAAATTATATACTATCCTTTTCCCTTAGTTGTTACCTTCAACAAAAGAACATAGTTACTGTAATAATCCAATGTGCAACCCACAATCATATGTTAAAGTGTGTGTGTGAAAATGAAGGTTTAATAATACTTGTTAAATGAGTATAGGAGCAGAATCAAGTGATAACAATGTGAGAGTTTGTAAACCTGAATATTTCAAGAAGTATTATGATAGACCTTGGTAATGAAACTTACTAAGATGCGTCTCTAGAGTCAATAAAATTGATTCCATACTCTGCCATCCTAATAACAATTTTGTCAAATGGTTTTAATAATAGCAAAAACAGTTAGCAAGTTAGTATTTTTTTTTTTTAAACTACTACCCTCTCCCCCCAACCAAAACGAGACATTGTCCTCAATGTTCGAAGGTAGAAAGATAGAGTATAGAAGACATCACCTGAAACAGCGAACAATGACAAACCTGAAACACACTTAAACAAACATAAGAAGTAACAAAACAAAATAATATGCTATTAATAAAACCAAAAGACACAAGGTTTCACAGATGAAGGCTCAAATCTAATCTAAGCTTTTTACGGCTTTCCTTAGTTGACCAATCTAGACGACTCATGCAGGGATCAATGACAGGGATGAAAGATTGTAGTTGGTCAATCAATTGTTCAGCAGTAGCAGCAGAGATTATGATTCGTCGTGCCGAAGATGTTAGAAATTCCTGTTCCACAGCTTGATCAAGGAAAGACAACAACTTATCATAAAAACCATTAACATTTAACAAACCTATAGGTTTATGGTGAATGTGCAGTTGGGCCCAAGATGAAATATGAAAGATTTCTTCCAATGTGCCCAAACCACCTGGTAAGGCAATGAAGGCATCAGCATGGCTAAACATGGTATTTAGTCGGTCAGACATTGTTGGGACCTGTAGTTCCTCTCCAATTGTTTTTCCAATGATGTCCCCAGTTACTAAAGCTTTGGGGACAACCCCCAAAACTTGACTGCCTCCTAAAAATGCAGCCATTGACACACCTCCCATTAACCCAAGGCTGCCTCCCCCATACACTAAATGAATCTTTCTCTCAGCTAGTACCCGACCAAGATGATTTGCTGATTCTAAAAACTCTTTTTCTTTCCCAGAACTGGATCCACCGCAAACACAAATATTTCTTATCTGATGACTTGAGGAACCTGCCATTTCTACACACTTCTATATTTGATGAATGTATGGGATGAGTAGAAATGAAGGGAAGGAAGAAAAGAATTTATAGATGAAAAAGTAAAAATGCAATCATACCACCTATATGTAGGCCAGCTGTAGTCTCACAAACTCTCTCTCTCTCTCTCTTTATTAATTATTTATTTTGAAAAAGCATGTATGTACAGGTAGTTGTGATTGTGGCTCACATCTTCCCTTGGTTTTACGTCCAAGAACGGCTTAAACGCCCTCTATGGGTCGGGGATAGGCTTCCCATCCAGTTTTCTTAAAAACTGGCAAACAGGGTCTTTTTTAGTCAGATTCCCAAGACTAAGACGATCATGTTCTTTATGGAATTGTGGCCATAAATCATGAATTACACGATGCACATCTCCACTAGGATGCGTCTCAAGGGTCAACAAAAGATTATCTAAAGACCCCTTACTCAGGCCACCCTTAATGAATTGTATCTTATCTTCACGGTTTACAGATACCATTCCTAAAGAACGACATGTCGCATTACAAGTCCATCTGGCACATTTGTGACAGACTTTCAGTCGTTTTGCACGACGTTTCTTTGCAAAAGTGCTTTTACCTGTTCCAGGCATGTGTGAAATGAAAGAATTGGAGGACTCACCTGATAAGCGGACCTTTGCTTCAATTAGCCAGCGAATATCTTCAGGAATTTCATGATTCATTAATAACCTCAATCTTGCACACCTAGCATGGTAAATTTTATTAATCGCATTTGGAGGCAAAGCGGGAAAATACCTTTTCAACTTTTCAAGAGTGGTGTCCATTTTCAAAAGAGAATTAGAGAAGAGATTCAAAGAAGGAAGAAAGAGCTAAGAATTGTACAAATATATACAGATATCAGTTATTTGGGAAACTGAAAGAACCGACTTAAGTCACAGAGTACCGTTATCCGCCATTTGACCGGGGTGAAAGAGAGACTAGCAAAACAATAGATACAACAAAACACAAAACAATGTGAGAAAAGGAATCAATCTTTATATACAGGATCACTCAATTCAATAGAGTCATTTTCAACCGAAAAATTATCAAAATAAACTTTCAAACGATGCCCATTTACCTTGAAAACATTGCCATTCTTTGGATTCTCAATATCACAGGCCCCATATGGATACACATGTTTCACAATAAAAGGACCGCTCCATCTTGATCTTAGTTTTCCAAGAAATAAATGGAGTCGAGAATTATAAAGCAAGACTTTTTGACCAACATTGAATGTTTTTCTCAGTATTTTCTTGTCATGAAACTCTTTAATTCTTGCTTTATGAATTTTCGAATTGTCATATGCATCATTTCTTATTTCCTCAAGCTCATTTATTTGCAATTTTCGCAGCTGACTAGCATCATCAAGGCTTGAATTGAAAACTTTAATAGCCCAATAAGCTTTATGTTCAATTTCCACAGGCAAGTGACAAGGTTTTCCATAGACTAGTCTATAAGGTGACATACCTAATGATGTTTTATAAGCAGTTCGATAAGCCCAAAGTGCATCATTAAGTCTTAAAGACCAGTCTTTCCTATTAGGGTTCACTGTTTTCTCTAAGATCTGTTTGATCTCCCTATTAGCAAGCTCTACTTGTCCACTTGTCTGAGGATGATAAGGGGTGGCAACTTTATGTGTGATTCCATATTTCTTCATTAAAGACTCAAATGGCTTGTTGCAGAAATGTGTTCCACCATCACTTATCATGGCTCGAGGGATTCCAAATCGACTTAAAATGTTTTCTTTCAAAAACTTTATCACTGTTTTGTGATCATTGGTTCGACTTGGAATTGCCTCTATCCATTTTGAAACATAATCTACTGCGACCAATATGTACAAGAAACCAAATGATTGAGGAAATGGACCCATGAAATCTATACCCCAATAGTCAAAGATCTCAATGACAAGA
The DNA here is from genome assembly GCA_033617975.1 of Populus alba x Populus glandulosa. Taxonomy (NCBI): domain Eukaryota; kingdom Viridiplantae; phylum Streptophyta; class Magnoliopsida; order Malpighiales; family Salicaceae; genus Populus; species Populus alba x Populus glandulosa. The sequence continues at coordinate 11,170,182 of CM066151.1, read as the reverse complement.
ATAGGATTTAAAGGCATCATGTGACGTTTCGAAATAGATCCCAACTTTTGACAATTTTCACAAATCTTACAGAATGCATGTGAGTCTTTGAACATGGTGGGCCAGTAAAATCCACTTTGTAAGATTTTTGCAGCTGTCTTTCTTGATGAGAAATGACCCCCACATGCCTCAGAATGACAAAATTTAATGACACTACTTACCTCATTGTCAGGAATGCATCTTCGAAATATTTGATCAGGACAATATTTGAATAAATATGGGTCATCCCAATAAAAGTTCTTCACTTCATTCAAGAACTTTCTTTTGTCTTGGGTACTCCAATGAGCTGGCAATTGTCCTGAAACAAGAAAATTAACAATATTAGCAAACCAAGGCATCGTAGAGACAGAAAATAAAGATTCATCAGGAAAGTAGTCATCGATTGGTGTAATGTCAGATCTCGAATCAGTTGTCAATCTTGACAAATGATCCGCGACAACATTTTCGGTGCCTTTCTTGTCTTTGATTGTGATATCAAATTCTTGAAGTAACAAAATCCACCGCACCAATCTAGCCTTAGAATCTTTCTTAGAGAGAAGATATTTCAATGCTGCATGATCACTAAAAACAACAACAGGTGAGCCAACAAGATAAGATCTGAACTTGTCACATGCAAATACTACTGCAAGTAATTCTTTTTCAGTGGTGGTGTAATTCATTTGAGCACTATTTAAAGTTTTACTTGCATAGTAAATCACATAAGGTTTCTTATCTTTTCTTTGTCCCAAAACAGCACCCATGGCATAATCACTAGCGTCACACATTATTTCAAAAGGTAATGACCAATCAGGAGGTTGAATGACAGGAGCAGAAGTAAGCAAGTTTTTAAGTTTAACAAATGCTTCTTCACAATGTTCAGTCCATTCAAAAATATTATCCTTTGTTAGAAGGTTACTCAAGGGCTTAGATATTACACTAAAATCTTTGATGAACCTTCTGTAAAAACCAGCATGTCCTAAGAATGATCTAACATCTTTAACAGATTTTGGTGTTGGTAAGTTGGCAATTAACTCGATTTTAGATTTGTCAACCTCAATTCCTTTCGATGAAACAATGTGACCAAGTACAATGCCGTTTGTTACCATAAAGTGACATTTTTCCCAATTCAGTACAAGATTCTTCTCTTCACACCTGCTCAAAACCTTTTCTAAGTTAGTCAAACAATCATCAAATGAATCACCAAAAACAGAAAAATCATCCATAAAAATTTCAAGAAAACGTTCAACCATATCACTGAATATGCTAAGCATGCATCTTTGAAACGTGGCTGGTGCATTACATAATCCAAAAGGCATCCTTCGATATGCAAAAGTACCAAATGGACATGTGAAAGTAGTCTTCTCTTGATCTTCCAATGCAATTTCAATTTGATTGTAACCTGAATAACCATCTAGGAAACAATAAAATTCATGACTTGCAACTCTTTCTAGGATTTGGTCCATGAAAGGTAAAGGGAAATGATCTTTTCTAGTCATTGAATTAAGTTTCCTATAGTCAATGCACATGCGCCAACCCGTAACAGTCCTAGTTGGAATTAACTCATTTTTCTCATTTGTTATCACAGTGACTCCAGACTTTTTGGGTACAACTTGGGTAGGACTTACCCATTTGCTGTCAGAAATAGGATAAATGATTCCATTATCCAGAAGCTTAATGACTTCATTTTTCACTACTTCTTTCATATTAGGATTAAGCCTTCGTTGCATTTCTCTAGAGGGTTTAGCATTTTCCTCCAAATAAATCCTGTGTGTGCAAATCAAAGGGCTAATTCCTTTTATGTCAGCTATGGTCCATCCTAATGCATTTTTGTGCATTTTTAGAGTTTGTAATAACTTACCTTCTTGATGCGCATTAAGTTTGGAAGAGATTATTACCGGAAAAGTTTCATTTTCTCCCAAAAATGAGTATTTGAGATTAAATGGTAACGGCTTCAATTCAGGTTTTGGTGGTTGAACACTTGAAGGTATGGGCTCAATTGATCGTGGTGGCAATTCTTCAATTTGTGGTCTCCAATTGCATGCCTTTGATTCCTGAAAGTAGACCATTTGCAAATCATCAGATTCATCAATCTCAATTTCACTAGAAGTGGTTTGAAATTGATCATGAACTAATTTTTCAATAAAGTCCACTTCCTGTAAATCATTATCATCTCCAGGTTGCTTGTAAATGTTGAAAATATTCATCTCCAATGTCATGTTTCCAAATGATAGCTTCATCAGTCCATTCCTACAATTAATCAATGCATTAGAAGTGGCAAGAAATGGACGTCCTAAAATGACAGGAATTGAATTACATGCTTCAACAGGTTGTGTGTCCAAGACAACAAAATCTACAGGGTAAATGAATTTATCAACTTGTACTAACACATCCTCAACTATTCCTCTAGGCACTTTTACAGATCTATCGGCGAGTAAAAGAGTTACAGAGGTTGGTTTTAACTCACCTAGATTGAGACTCTGAAAAACTGAATATGGAAGTAAATTCACACTAGCTCCAAGATCAAGTAAGGCTCTTTCAATTTTATGTTCTCCAATAAAGCAAGAAATTGTAGGACAACCAGGGTCTTTATATTTCAAAGCATTATTGTTCTGAAGAATGGCACTTACTTGTTCGGCTAAAAAGGCTTTCTTTTTCACATTCAGTTTTCTCTTCACAGTGCACAGATCTTTCAAAAATTTAGCATAAGAAGGAACCTGTTTAATAGCATCCAACAAAGGTATATTGATCCTTACCTGTTTGAAAGTTTCAAAGATTTCAGAGTTGTGATTGACTTTTCTTTGTTTGGTCATGGCATGAGGAAATGGAAGTGCTGGCGGGGAATCAGCCTTTTCTTTGCAATGTTCAGGTTCAACCCCTTCCTTACCCTCAGAGATAGACTCATCATCTTTCTCACAAGGTTCAAGAATAGGTTTTTCAATAACCTTACCACTACGAAGAGTGATGACTGATTTGACTTGATCCATGTGTTGGCTTCCAGAACTACTTGCATTTGCATTGTATTGCCCCTTTGGATTTTGCTGTGGTTGAGAAGGAAACTTACCTTTCTCTTGGAAACTGAGAGCAGATGTTAATTTTGCAAGAGCATCTTTAAAATCGGTCATGCTTTGAGCAAGTTGAGTGTTGATTGTCTCCTGCTTTTCAATGAATGCATGCAATGTTTCCTCAAAATTTCTTCTAGGAGGTGGAGCATAAGGAGGTGCATATCCATGAGAATTTTGGAAATTATGGTGTGCTTGAAACGGTGGATGTGAAGTTTGTGCATTGTTGCTATCACTCTTCCAACTGAAATTTGGGTGATTTCTCCAACCAGGGTTATACGTTTGTGAGTATGGGTTATGGTTGGGTCTTTGGAAACTGTTTAAAGCATGGGCTTGTTCATGGAGGCATTCCTTAAAAGAAGGAAAAGTTGGACAATCATTTGTTGAGTGTTCATTGGTTTCACAGATTTGACACACAATGTCTTGAACAGATTTTAATTGACCACTCTTTTTCAATTCTAGTGCCTCGACTTTTCTAGCTAAAGATGCAAACTTGGCTTGGAGATCATGATCTTCCCTAAGGTTGTGCATACCTCCACTAGATGTATGAGGTTGAGTTTTACCTGGTGCCTCATAAGTACCTGTGGTGTCCCAATTTTGAGCATTTTCGGCTAGCAAGTCTAGGTACTCCATTGCTTCATTAGGGTCTTTATCTTCAAAGGTTCCATTGCACATCAATTCAACCATTTGCCTATCTCTAGGTGTTAAACCTTCATAAAAATGTGAAACCAATCTCCATGTTTCAAAACCATGATGTGGGCAAGTATTAAGCAAATCTCGATACCTATCCCAACATTGGTAAAATGTTTCTCCTGGCTTTTGAGTGAAAGTGATGATTTGTCTTTTGAAAGAGTTTGTTCTGTGAGATGGAAAAAACTTCTTTAAAAATTGTTGTTGCATATCATCCCAAGCACGAATGGATCCTGGTCTCAAATTTTGTAGCCATGTTTTAGCTTTATCTTTTAATGAAAAAGGAAAAAGCTTTAATCGAATGGTGTTCATGCTACAATTTGAGTCATTATAGGTATTACAAACCTCCTCAAATTCCCTTAAATGCAAGTATGGATTTTCTAGTTCTAAACCATGAAAAGAAGGTAGGAGTTGAATAATGCCTGGCTTAAAATTAAAATGAGATGCATCAGGAGGGAAAACTATGCATGAGGGTGCACTTGTTCTTGTGGGATTCATATGGTCTCTAAGTGTTCTCATACGGTTATTCTCATTATTCTCATTATGAAGTGATTGATTATCTTCTTCGGCCATATTTTCTGAAAATGATGAGGATACCCTACAAAGTCGACCACTTAATGTACGTGACCAAACTCTCATGCACGTGTAAGAAGAGAATAAAAGCAAGAAAAGAAAAGAGAAGAAAACGAAACAAAAGAAAAGAAATGAAGCAAAATTAAATAAAATAAAAAAATGAAAAGAGAAAATAAAATAAGTATTATAATTTATACAAGAATTTACCTCCCCGGCAGCGGCGCCAAAAACTTGACACGACCAAAAGCTTGATGTCTTTTCCCAAGTGCAGGAGTGTCGAAGTAATAAATAACCCGGCAAGACCGGGGTCGAACCACAGAGAGGTTAATTGTATAAATTATAAATAACAAGACAACAACAACAACAACAACAACAACAACAACAACAACAACAATAACAATAATAATTATTATTATACTCAGTACGTGGCGTTGTTATACTTGAGAATGATCTAAAGATCGGGTCACAGGTTTCCAGCCTATATACTGAGTTTATGAAAAGATCAAATATATATATTATATAATATAAACAGAATGTAAATAATAATAATAATAATAATAATGAAAGCAGAAGATGAAGAAATTAATGAGAACTTTGAGATGAAAGATTAACGTAAGGATTAAACAATGATAAAAACAAATGTCAAGGTTAGAGGATCCACTAATGGTACTTCAAACAAGTATAATATAAACTCTTATTACTCAATTGGAAACCACTCATAAAGGAAGTTCCAATCAGATTATAAATTGTTAACATGATTACATTAATTATCTTATTCGAATAAAGCTAATACTTGTAAATGTTGGCAGGCATTCATGATTATAACTTATGTTAACAACAAATCAAGTTCCTTTCATAGCTCAGGTGTCGGTTAAACCATACAGTATGGGCTATGAAAGTGCCAAGTATTTGTTGTACCAAATATTATACAACATAAATCTAGATTAACCATTTAACAAGCAAAGTATTAAAAGTGAACAAGATAACAAATATAAAACATGTTAGTATCCAACGTTAAGGTCCATGTAAGTTTATATTATACTTATTCTTACACCATTAGTGTACCCTTTTCACCTTGACATAATTAACTTAGCTGAACATAATGAAAGAAAGAAACATAAATGAACAAGATAAGAACATAAATGAGAAAGAGGTTAACTAAGTAAAGGAAAGGAAATGAAGTGCATAAACTTGATATTAATAAAAGCAAGACATAAGCAATACAAAGAGAGAAAGCAATAGCATGATCTTGATCTGAACACCAAGATGCCTCAATACATGGTAAGTGCCTCCTTTTATAGGCCAAAATTTGGAACTATTGATTTGTTGACTAATTGATCAGTGGGTGGCCACATCTTGACTAGATAACAATCCTTATCTTCTTGTCTGATCAAGACGTCATTGCTAACATCATAATTTGCCCAGAATCCTCAAGAATGTTCTAGGAAATTGTCTCAGCTTTCCAACAAAAAAAAGATGAGGTCATTTGGACTTCTAGAACTCAAGATATGGGTTGAACACTAAATAGTGTTTGGGCTGCAGGACAGCTTCGGACTTCTTCGTTGTTCCTTCAATTTGGACTTCAAAACGACCTTTTCAAATCTTGGGCTCCTCATGAAAGTTGTAGGCCTTTGTCTTACCTTTCCATCCATATAAAGTGGACCTAAATCCGAAATCTAGAACTCTAGATATGATCCAATTACCGAGCAATGTTCCGGTTTGGACTGCACCGACATCTCTTTTCTAAGTTTGGCCATCTCTTTGTCCTTTAACTTTCAATGCTTAAACTCATTAATCAATCCTTTTATTTATGTGATAGTCCTGCATTTAAAATGAGCATTTACCATAAATTAAGGTATCTTATAATATCAAACTTGTTATTATAAAACATGCTTTAGTTAAGGAGTTATTGATACTTCAAGTGCAAAATGATGATATAAAACCTTGATAAACATGCACTTTTAAGTACTAATCATCACCGAGTCAAAGCGTTTTGCCGTGTGCGGAAGAAGTCTGATGTAGAACAAGTAGAAGAAGCATACATGCTCAAGAGGGCTCACCAGAAATTCAAAGGAAACTGAATTTTGGCAACCGGGGCATCGAAGTCGGAATGCCGCGAAACTCACCAAGTCAAAGCGCTTCGCCGTTTGCGGAAGACGTCTGATGTAGAACAAGTAGCAGAAGCATCCATGCTCAAGATGGATCACCCGAAATCCAAAGGCAACTGCATTTCGGCAAACGGGGAATGGAAGGCGGAATGCCGCGAAATTCACGGAGTCAAAGCGTTTCCCCGTTTGCGGAAGATGTCTGATGTAGAACAAGTAGCAGAAGCATACATGCTCAAGAGGTGTCACCCGAACTTCAAAGGCAACTGAATTTGGGCAACGGGGGCATCGAAGTTAGAATGCCGCGAAAGTCACCGAGTCAAAGCGTTTCGCCATTTGCGGAAGAAGTCTGATTTAGAACAAGTAGCAGAAGCATACATTCTCAAGAGGGATAACCCGAAATTAAAAGGCAACTGAATTTCGGCAACCAGGAAATAGAAGTCGGGATGCCGTGAAATTCACGGAGTCAAAGCGTTTCCCCGTTTGCAGAAGAAGTCTGATGTAGAACAAGTAGCAGAAGCATACATGATCAAGAGGTGTTACCCGAAATTCAAAGGCAACTGAATTTCGGCAAACGGGGAATCGAATTCGGAATGCCGTGAAATTCACCGAGTCAAAGCGTTTTCCCGTTTGCGGAAGAAGTCTGATTTAGAACAAGTAGCAGAAGCATACATGCTCAAGAGGGATCACCCGAAATTCAAAGGCAACTGAATTTCGGCAAACGGGGAATTGAAGTCGGAATGCCGCGAAATTCACCGAGTCAAAGCGTTTACCCGTTTGCGGAAGATGTCTGATGTAGAACAAGTAGCAGAAGCATACATGCTCAAGAGGGATCACCAAAAATTCAAAGGCAACTGAAATTCGGCAACCAGGAAATAGAAGTCGGAATGCCGCGAAACTCACCGAGTCAAAGCGTTTCGCCATTTGCGGAAGAAGTTTGATTTGGAACAAGTAGCAGAAGCATACATGCTCAAGAGGGGTCACCCGAAATTCAAAGGCAACTGAATTTCGGCAAACGGGGCATCGAATTTGGAATTCCGTGAAACTCACCGAGTCAAAGCATTTTGCCGTGTGCGGAAGAAGTCTGATGTAGAACAAGTAGAAGAAGCATACATGCTCAAGAGGGCTCACCAGAAATTCAAAGGAAACTGAATTTTGGCAACCGGGGCATCGAAGTCGGAATGCCGCGAAACTCACCAAGTCAAAGCGCTTCGCCATTTGCGGAAGAAGTCTGATTTAGAACAAGTAGCAGAAGTATACATGCTCAAGAGGGATCACCCGAAATTCAAAGGCAACTGAATTTCGGCAAACGGGGAATCGAAGTTCGAATGCCCCGAAATTCACCGAGTCAAAGCGTTTCCCCGTTTGCGGAAGAAGTCTTATGTAGAACAAGTAGCAGAAGCATACATGCTCAAGAGGGATCACCCTAAATTCAAAGGCAACTGAATTTCAGCAACTAGGGCATCGAAGTCGGAATGCCGCGAAACTCACCGAGTCAAAGCGTTTCGGCATTTGCGGAAGAAGTCTGATTTAGAACAAGTAGCAGAAGCATACATGCTCAAGAGGGATCACCCGAATTTCAAAGGCAACTGAATTTCGGCAACCGGGGCATCGATGTTGGAATTCCGCGAAACTCACCGAGTTAAAGCGTTTCGCCGTTTGCGGAAGACGTCTGATGTAGAACAAGTAGCAGAAGCATCCATGCTCAAGATGGATCACCCAAAATCCAAAGGCAACTGCATTTCGGCAAACGGGGAATTGAAGGCGGAATGCCGCGAAATTCACGGAGTCAAAGCGTTTCCCCGTTTGCGGAAGATGTCTGATATAAAACAAGTAGCAGAAGCATACATGCTCCAGAGGTGTCACCCGAACTTCAAAGGCAACTGAATTTGGGCAACGGGGGCATCGAAGTCAGAATGCCGCGAAAGTCACCGAGTCAAAGCGTTTCGCCATTTGCGGAAGAAGTCTGATTTAGAACAAGTAGCAGAAGCATACATTCTCAAGAGGGATAACCCGAAATTGAAAGGCAACTGAATTTCGGCAACCAGGAAATAGAAGTCGGAATGCCGCGAAATTCACGGAGTCAAAGCGTTTCCCCGTTTGCAGAAGAAGTCTGATGTAGAACAAGTAGCAGAAGCATACATGATCAAGAGGTGTCACCCGAAATTCAAAGGCAACTGAATTTCGGCAAACGGGGAATCGAATTCGGAATGCCGTGAAATTCACCGAGTCAAAGCGTTTTCCCGTTTGCGGAAGAAGTCTGATTTAGAACAAGTAGCAGAAGCATACATGCTCAAGAGGGATCACCCGAAATTCAAAGGCAACTGAATTTCGGCAAACGGGGAATTGAAGTCGGAATGCCGCGAAATTCACCGAGTCAAAGCGTTTACCCGTTTGCGGAAGATGTCTAATGTAGAACAAGTAGCAGAAGCATACATGCTCAAGAGGGATCACCAAAAATTCAAAGGCAACTGAAATTCGGCAACCAGGAAATAGAAGTCGGAATGCCGCGAAACTCACCGAGTCAAAGCGTTTCGCCATTTGCGGAAGAAGTTTGATTTAGAACAAGTAGCAGAAGCATACATGCTCAAGAGGGGTCACCCGAAATTCAAAGGCAACTGAATTTCGGCAAACGGGGCATCGAATTTGGAATTCCGTGAAACTCACCGAGTCAAAGCGTTTTGCCGTGTGCGGAAGAAGTCTGATGGAGAACAAGTAGAAGAAGCATACATGCCCAAGAGGGCTCACCAGAAATTCATATGAAACTGAATTTTGGCAACCGAGGCATCGAAGTCGGAATACCGCGAAACTCACCAAGTCAAAGCACTTCGCAATTTGCGGAAGAAAAGTGATTTAGAACAAGTAGCAGAAGTATACATGCTCAAGAGGGATCACCCGAAATCCAAAGGCAACTGAATTTCGGCAAACGGGGAATCGAAGTTCGAATGCCCCGAAATTCACCGAGTCAAAGCGTTTCCCCGTTTGCGGAAGAAGTCTTATGTAGAACAAGTAGCAGAAGCATACATGCTCAAGAGGGATCACCCTAAATTCAAAGGCAACTGAATTTCAGCAACTAGGGCATCGAAGTCGGAATGCCAGGAAACTCACCGAGTCAAAGCGTTTCGGCATTTGCGGAAGAAGTCTGATTTAGAACAAGTAGCAGAAGCATACATGCTCAAGAGGGATCACCCGAATTTCAAAGGCAACTGAATTTCAGCAACCGGGGCATCGATGTTGGAATTCCGCGAAACTCACCGAGTTAAAGCGTTTCGCCGTTTGCGGAAGACGTCTGATGTAGAACAAGTAGCAGAAGCATCCATGCTCAAGATGGATCACCCAAAATCCAAAGGCAACTGCATTTCGGCAAACGGGAAATTGAAGGCGGAATGCCGCGAAATTCACGGAGTCAAAGCGTTTCCCCGTTTGCGGAAGATGTCTGATATAGAACAAGTAGCAGAAGCATACATGCTCCAGAGGTGTCACCCGAACTTCAAAGGCAACTGAATTTGGGCAACGGGGGCATCGAAGTCAGAATGCCGCGAAAGTCACCGAGTCAAAGCGTTTCGCCATTTGCGGAAGAAGTCTGATTTAGAACAAGTAGCAGAAGCATACATTCTCAAGAGGGATAACCCGAAATTGAAAGGCAACTGAATTTCGGCAACCAGGAAATAGAAGTCGGAATGCCGCGAAATTCACGGAGTCAAAGCGTTTCCCCGTTTGCAGAAGAAGTCTGATGTAGAACAAGTAGCAGAAGCATACATGATCAAGAGGTGTCACCCGAAATTCAAAGGCAACTGAATTTCGGCAAACGGGGAATCGAATTCGGAATGCCGTGAAATTCACCGAGTCAAAGCGTTTTCCCGTTTGCGGAAGAAGTCTGATTTAGAACAAGTAGCAGAAGCATACATGCTCAAGAGGGATCACCCGAAATTCAAAGGCAACTGAATTTCGGCAAACGGGGAATTGAAGTCGGAATGCCGCGAAATTCACCGAGTCAAAGCGTTTACCCGTTTGCGGAAGATGTCTGATGTAGAACAAGTAGCAGAAGCATACATGCTCAAGAGGGATCACCAGAAATTCATAGGAAACTGAATTTTGGCAACCGGGGCATCGAAGTCGGAATGCCGCGAAACTCACCAAGTCAAAGCGCTTCGCCATTTGCGGAAGAAGTCTGATTTAGAACAAGTAGCAGAAGTATACATGCTCAAGAGGGATCACCCGAAATCCAAAGGCAACTGAATTTCGGCAAACGGGGAATCGAAGTTCGAATGCCCCGAAATTCACCGAGTCAAAGCGTTTCCCCGTTTGCGGAAGAAGTCTTCTGTAGAACAAGTAGCAGAAGCATACATGCTCAAGAGGGATCACCCTAAATTCAAAGGCAACTGAATTTCAGCAACTAGGGCATCGAAGTCGGAATGCCGCGAAACTCACCGAGTCAAAGCGTTTCGGCATTTGCGGAAGAAGTCTGATTTAGAACAAGTAACAGAAGCATACATGCTCAAGAGGGATCACCCGAATTTCAAAGGCAACTGAATTTCGGCAACCGGGGCATCGATGTTGGAATTCCGCGAAACTCACCGAGTTAAAGCGTTTCGCCGTTTGCGGAAGACGTCTGATGGAGAACAAGTAGCAGAAGCATCCATGCTCAAGATGGATCACCCAAAATCCAAAGGCAACTGCATTTCGGCAAACGGGGAATTGAAGGCGGAATGCCGCGAAATTCACGGAGTCAAAGCGTTTCCCCGTTTGCGGAAGATGTCTGATATAGAACAAGTAGCAGAAGCATACATGCTCCAGAGGTGTCACCCGAACTTCAAAGGCAACTGAATTTGGGCAACGGGGGCATCGAAGTCAGAATGCCGCGAAAGTCACCGAGTCAAAGCGTTTCGCCATTTGCGGAAGAAGTCTGATTTAGAACAAGTAGCAGAAGCATACATTCTCAAGAGGGATAACCCGAAATTGAAAGGCAACTGAATTTCGGCAACCAGGAAATAGAAGTCGGAATGCCGCGAAATTCACGGAGTCAAAGCGTTTCCCCGTTTGCAGAAGAAGTCTGATGTAGAACAAGTAGCAGAAGCATACATGATCTAGAGGTGTCACCCGAAATTCAAAGGCAACTGAATTTCGGCAAACGGGGAATCGAATTCGGAATGCCGTGAAATTCACGGAGTCAAAGCGTTTTCCCGTTTGCAGAAGAAGTCTGATGTAGAACAAGTAGCAGAAGCATACATGATCAAGAGGTGTCACCCGAAATTCAAAGGCAACTGCATTTCGGCAAACAGGGAATCGAAGGCGGAATGCCGCGAAATTCACCGAGTCAAAGCGTTTCCCGTTTGCAGAAGATGTCTGATGTAGAACAAGTAGCAGAAGCATACATGCTCAAGAGGGATCACCCGAAATCCAAAGGCAACTGAATTTCGGCAAACGGGGAATTGAAGTTGGAATGCCGCGAAATTCGCCGAGTCAAAGCATTTCCCCGTTTGCGGAAGATGTCTGAAGTAGAACAAGTAGCAGAAGCATACATGCTCAAAAGGGATAACCTGAATTTTAAAGGCAACTGAATTTCGGCAATTCGGGCATCGTAGTTGGAATCCTGAGAAACTCACCGAGTGAAAGCGTTTCGCCGTTTGCGGAAGAAGTCTGATGTAGAACAAGTAGCAGAAGCATCCATGCTCAAGATGGATCACCCGAAATTCAAAGGCAACTGAATTTCAGCAAACGGGGAATCAAATTCGGAATGGCGTGAAATTCACGGAGTCAAAGCGTTTCGCCGTTTGCGGAAGAAGTCTGATGGAGAACAAGTAGCAGAAGCATCCATGCTCAAGAGGGATCACCAGAAATTCAAAGGCAACTGAATTTCGGCAACCAGGAAATAGAAGTCGGAATGCCGCGAAATTCATCGAGTCAAAGCGTTTCGCCATTTGCAGAAGAAATCTGATTTAAAACAAGTAGCAGAAGCATACATGCTCAAGAGGGATCACCCGAAATGGAAAGGCAACTGAATTTCGGCAAATGGAGAATCAAATTCGGAATGCCGCGAAATTCACCGAGTCAAAGCGTTTCGCCATTTGCGGAAGAAGTCTGATTTAGAACAAGTAGTAGAAGCATACATGCTCAAGAGGGATCACCCGAAATTCAAAGGCAACTGAATTTTGACAACCGGGGCATCGAAGTCGGAATGCAGCGAAACTCAACAAGTCAAAACGCTTCGCCATTTGCGGAAGAAGTCTGATTTAGAACAAGTAGCAGAAGTATACATGCTCAAGAGGGATCACCCGAAATCCAAAGGCAACTGAATTTCGGCAACCGGGGCATCGAAGTCGAAATGCCGCGAAACTCACCGAGTCAAAGCGTTTCGCCATTTGGGGAAGAAGTCTAATGGAGAACAAGTAGGAGAAGCATCCATGCTCAAGAGGGATCACTAGAAATTCAAAGGCAACTGGATTTCGGCAACCAGGAAATAGAAGTCGGAATGTCGCGAAACTCATCGAGTCAAAGCGTTTCGCCATTTGCAGAAGAAGTCTAATGGAGAACAAGTAGGAGAAGCATCCATGCTCAAGAGGGATCACCCGAAATTGAAAGGCAACTGGATTTCGGCAACCGGGGCATCGAATTCGGAATGCCGGGAAACTCACCAAGCAAAGCGTTTCGCCGTGTGCGGAAGAAGTCTGATGTAGACCAAGTAGCAGAAGCATACATGCTCAAGAGGGCTCACCAGAAATTCAAAGGCAATTGAATTTTGGCAACCGGGGCATCGAAGTCGGAATGCCGCGAAATTCACCGAGTCAAAGCGTTTCCCCGTTTGCGGAAGAAGTCTGATGTAGAACAAGTAGCAGAAGCATACATGCTCAAGAGGGATCACCCGAATTTCAAAGGCAACTGAATTTCGGCAACCGGGCCATCGAAGTTGGAATTCTGCAAAACTCACCGAGTCAAAGCGTTTCGCCGTTTGCGGAAGAAGTCTTATGTAGAACAAGTAGCAGAAGCATACATGCTCAAGAGGGATCACCCGAAATTCAAAGGCAACTGAATTTCAGCAACTAGGGCATCGAAGTCGGAATGGCGTGAAATTCACGGAGTCAAAGCGTTTCGCCGTTTGCGGAAGAAGTCTGATGGAGAACAAGTAGCAGAAGCATACATGCTCAAGAGGGATCACCAGAAATTCAAAGGCAACTGAATTTCGGCAACCAGGAAATAGAAGTCGGAATGCCGCGAAATTCATCGAGTCAAAGCGTTTCGCCATTTGCAGAAGAAATCTGATTTAAAACAAGTAGCAGAAGCATACATGCTCAAGAGGGATCACCCGAAATGGAAAGGCAACTGAATTTCGGCAAATGGAGAATCAAATTCGGAATGCCGCGAAATTCACCGAGTCAAAGCGTTTCGCCATTTGCGGAAGAAGTCTGATTTAGAACAAGTAGTAGAAGCATACATGCTCAAGAGGGATCACCCGAAATTCAAAGGCAACTGAATTTTGACAACCGGGGCATCGAAGTCGGAATGCAGCGAAACTCAACAAGTCAAAACGCTTCGCCATTTGCGGAAGAAGTCTGATTTAGAACAAGTAGCAGAAGTATACATGCTCAAGAGGGATCACCCGAAATCCAAAGGCAACTGAATTTCGGCAACCGGGGCATCGAAGTCGAAATGCCGCGAAACTCACCGAGTCAAAGCGTTTCGCCATTTGGGGAAGAAGTCTAATGGAGAACAAGTAGGAGAAGCATCCATGCTCAAGAGGGATCACTAGAAATTCAAAGGCAACTGGATTTCGGCAACCAGGAAATAGAAGTCGGAATGTCGCGAAACTCATCGAGTCAAAGCGTTTCGCCATTTGCAGAAGAAGTCTAATGGAGAACAAGTAGGAGAAGCATCCATGCTCAAGAGGGATCACCCGAAATTGAAAGGCAACTGGATTTCGGCAACCGGGGCATCGAAGTCGGAATGGCGTGAAATTCACGGAGTCAAAGCGTTTCGCCGTTTGCGGAAGAAGTCTGATGGAGAACAAGTAGCAGAAGCATACATGCTCAAGAGGGATCACCAGAAATTCAAAGGCTACTGGATTTCGGCAACCAGGAAATAGAAGTCGGAATGCCGCGAAATTCACCGAGTCAAAGCGTTTCGCCATTTGCAGAAGAAATCTGATTTAAAACAAGTAGCAGAAGCATACATGCTCAAGAGGGATCACCCGAAATGGAAAGGCAACTGAATTTCGGCAAATGGAGAATCAAATTCGGAATGCCGCGAAATTCACCGAGTCAAAGCGTTTCGCCATTTGCGGAAGAAGTCTGATTTAGAACAAGTAGTAGAAGCATACATGCTCAAGAGGGATCACCCGAAATTCAAAGGCAACTGAATTTTGACAACCGGGGCATCGAAGTCGGAATGCAGCGAAACTCAACAAGTCAAAACGCTTCGCCATTTGCGGAAGAAGTCTGATTTAGAACAAGTAGCAGAAGTATACATGCTCAAGAGGGATCACCCGAAATCCAAAGGCAACTGAATTTCGGCAACCGGGGCATCGAAGTCGAAATGCCGCGAAACTCACCGAGTCAAAGCGTTTCGCCATTTGGGGAAGAAGTCTAATGGAGAACAAGTAGGAGAAGCATCCATGCTCAAGAGGGATCACTAGAAATTCAAAGGCAACTGGATTTCGGCAACCAGGAAATAGAAGTCGGAATGTCGCGAAACTCATCGAGTCAAAGCGTTTCGCCATTTGCAGAAGAAGTCTAATGGAGAACAAGTAGGAGAAGCATCCATGCTCAAGAGGGATCACCCGAAATTGAAAGGCAACTGGATTTCGGCAACCGGGGCATCGAATTCGGAATGCCGCGAAACTCACCGAGTCAAAGCGTTTCGCCGTTTGTGTACGAAGTCTGATGTGGAACAAGTAGCAGAAGCATACATGCTCAAGAGGGATCACCCAAAATTCAAAGGCTACTGGATTTCGGCAACCGGGGCATCGAAGTCAGAAAGCCACGAAAATCACCGAGTCAAAGCGTTTTGCCGTTTGCGGAAGAAGTCTGATGTGGAACAAGTAGCAGAAGCATAGATGCTCAAGAGGGATCACCCGAAATTCAAAGGCAACTGAATTTCGGCAATCAGGGCATCGAAGTCGGAATGCCGGGAAACTCACCAAGCAAAGCGTTTCGCCGTGTGTGGAAGAAGTCTGATGTAGACGAAGTAGCAGAAGCATACATGCTCAAGAGGGCTCACCAGAAATTCAAAGGCAATTGAATTTTGGCAAACCGGGGCATCGAAGTCGGAATGCCGCGAAACTCACCAAGTCAAAGCGCTTCGCCATTTGCGGAAGAAGTCTAATTTAGAACAAGTAGCAGAAGTATACATCCTCAAGAGGGATCACCCGAAATCCAAAGGCAACTGCATTTCGGCAAACGGGGAATCGAAGTCGGAATGCCGCGAAACTCACCGAGGCAAAGCGTTTCGCCGTTTGCGGAAGAAGTCTGATGTAGAACAAGTAGCAGAAGCATACATGCTCAAGAGGGGTCACCCGAAATTCAAAGGCAACTGAATTTCGGCAACCGAGGCATCGAAGTTGGAATTCCGTGAAACTCACCGAGTTAAAGCGTTTCGCCGTTTGCGGAAGAAGTTTGATGTGGAACAAGTAGCAGAAGCATACATGCTCAAGAGGGATCACCCGAAATTCAAAGGCAACTGAATTTCGGCAATCAGGGCATCGAAGTCGGAATGCCGGGAAACTCACCAAGCAAAGCGTTTCGCCGTGTGCGGAAGAAGTCTGATGTAGACCAAGTAGCAGAAGCATACATGCTCAAGAGGGCTCACCAGAAATTCAAAGGCAATTGAATTTTGGCAACC
Source organism: Populus alba x Populus glandulosa (assembly GCA_033617975.1). NCBI lineage: Eukaryota > Viridiplantae > Streptophyta > Magnoliopsida > Malpighiales > Salicaceae > Populus > Populus alba x Populus glandulosa. Next base: position 11,153,903 of record CM066151.1, on the reverse strand, counting down.
GGGGCATCGAAGTCGGAATGCCGCGAAACTCACCAAGTCAAAGCACTTCGCCATTTGCGAATGAAGTCTGATTTAGAACAAGTAGCAGAAGTATACATGCTCAAGAGGGATCACCCGAAATCCAAAGGCAACTGAATTTCGGCAAACGGGGAATCGAAGTCGGAATGCCGCGAAATTCACCGAGTCAAAGCGTTTCCCCGTTTGCGGAAGAAGTCTGATGTAGAACAAGTAGCAGAAGCATACATGCTCAAGAGGGATCACTCGAATTTCAAAGGCAACTGAATTTCGGCAACCGGGCCATCGAAGTTGGAATTCTGCAAAACTCACCGAGTCAAAGCGTTTCGCCGTTTGCGGAAGAAGTCTTATGTAGAACAAGTAGCAGAAGCATACATGCTCAAGAGGGATCACCCGAAATTCAAAGGCAACTGAATTTCAGCAACTAGGGCATCGAAGTCGGAATGCCGCGAAACTCACCGAGTCAAAGCGTTTCCCTGTTTGCGGAAGAAGTCTGATGTAGAACAAGTAGCAGAAGCATACATGCTCAAGAGGGATAACCCGAAATTAAAAGGCAACTGAATTTCGGCAACCGGGGCATCGTAGTTGGAATGCCGAGAAACTCACCGAGTCAAAGCATTTCGTCATTTGCGGAAGAAGTCTGATTTAGAACAAGTAGCAGAAGCATACATGCTCAAGAGGGATCACCCGAATTCCAAAGGCAACTGAATTTCGGCAAACGGGGAATCGAAGTCGGAATGCTGCGAAATTCACGGAGTCAAAGCGTTTCCCCGTTTGCGGAAGAATTCTGATGTAGAACAAGTAGCAGAAGCATACATGCTCATGAGGGATCACCCGAAATTGAAAGGCAACTGAATTTCGGCAACCGGGGCATCGAAGTCAGAATGTCGCGAAACTCACCGAGTCAAAACGTTTCGCCATTTGCGGAAGAACTCTGATTTAGAACAAGTAGCAGAAGTATACATGCTCAAGAGGGATCACCCGAAATTCAAAGGCAACTGAATTTCGGCAACCGGGGCATCGAAGTTGGAATTCCGCGAAACTCACCGAGGCAAAGCGTTTCGCCGTTTGCGGAAGAAGTCTGATGTAGAACAAGTAGCAGAAGCATACATGCTCAAGAGGGATCACCCGAAATTCAAAGGCAACTGAATTTTGGCAACCGGGACATCGAAGTCGGAATGCAGCGAAATTCACCAAGTCAAAGCGTTTCGCCATTTGCGGAAGAAGTCTGATTTAGAACAAGTAGCAGAAGTATACATGCTCAAGAGGGATCACCCGAAATTGAAAGGCAACTGAATTTCAGCAACCGGGGCATCGAAGTCGGAATACCGCGAAACTCACCGAGGCAAAGCGTTTCGCCATTTGCGGAAGAAGTTTGATTTAGAACAAGTAGCAGAAGCATACATGCTCAAGAGGGGTCACCCGAAATTCAAAGGCAACTGAATTTCGGCAAACGGGGCATCGAATTTGGAATTCCGCGAAACTCACCGAGTCAAAGCGTTTCCCCGTTTGCGGAAGAAGTCTTATGTAGAACAAGTAGCAGAAGCATACATGCTCAAGAGGGATCAACCAAAATTCAAAGGCAACTGAATTTCAGCAACTAGGGCATCGAAGTCGGAATGCCGCTAAACTCACCGAGTCAAAGCGTTTCCCTGTTTGCGGAAGAAGTCTGATGTAGAACAAGTAGCAGAAGCATACATGCTCAAGAGGGATAACCCGAAATTAAAAGGCAACTGAATTTCGGCAACCGGGGCATCGTAGTTGGAATGCCGAGAAACTCACCGAGTCAAAGCATTTCGTCATTTGCGGAAGAAGTCTGATTTAGAACAAGTAGCAGAAGCATACATGCTCAAGAGGGATCACCCGAATTCCAAAGGCAACTGAATTTCGGCAAACGGGGAATCGAAGTCGGAATGCTGCGAAATTCACGGAGTCAAAGCGTTTCCCCGTTTGCGGAAGAAGTCTGATGTAGAACAAGTAGCAGAAGCATACATGCTCATGAGGGATCACCCAAAATTGAAAGGCAACTGAATTTCGGCAACCGGGGCATCGAATTCAGAATGTCGCGAAACTCACCGAGTCAAAGCGTTTTGCCGTTTGCGGAAGAAGTCTGATGTAGAACAAGTAGTAGAAGCATACATGCTCAAGAGGGCTCACCAGAAATTCAAAGGCAACTGAATTTCAGAAACCGGGGTATCGAAGTCGGAATGCCGCGAAACTCACCAAGCAAAGCGTTTCGCCGTTTGTGGAAGAAGTCTGATGTAGAACAAGTAGAAGAAGCATACATGCTCAAGAGGGCTCACCAGAAATCCAAAGGCAACTAAATTTCGGCAAACGGGGAATTGAAGTCGGAATGCCGCGAAATTCACCGAGTCAAAGCGTTTCCCCGTTTGCGGAAGATGTCTGAAGTAGAACAAGTAGCAGAAGCATACATGCTCAAGAGGTGTCACCCGAAATTCAAAGGCAACTGAATTTGGGCAACGGGGGCATCGAAGTCAGAATGCCGCGAAAGTCACCGAGTCAAAGCGTTTCGCCATTTGCGGAAGAAGTCTGATTTAGAACAAGTAGCAGAAGGATACATGCTCAAGAGGGATCACCCGAAATCCAAAGGCAACTGAATTTCGGCAAACGGGGAATCGAATTCGGAATGCCGCGAAATTCACCGAGGCAAAGCGTTTCCCCGTTTGCGGAAGAAGTCTGATGTAGAACAAGTAGCAGAAGCATACATGATCAAGAGGGATCACCCGAATTTCAAAGGCAACTGAATTTCGGCAACCGGAGCATCGACGTTGGAATTCCGAGAAACACACTGAGTCAAAGCGTTTCGCCGTTTGCGGAAGAAGTCTGATGGAGAACAAGTAGCAGAAGCATCCATGCTCAAGAGGGATCACCAGAAATTCAAAGGCAACAGAATTTCGGCAACCAGGAAATAGAAGTTGGAATGCCGCGAAACTCATCGAGTCAAAGCGTTTCGCCATTTGCAGAAGAAGTCTGATTTACAACAAGTAGCAGAAGCATACATGCTCAAGAGGGATCACCCGAAATTGAAAGGCAACGGAATTTCGGCAAACGGGGAATCAAATTCGGAATGCCGTGAAATTCACGGAGTCAAAGCGTTTCCCCGTTTGCGGAAGAAGTCTGATGTAGAACAAGTAGCAGAAGCATACATGCTCAAGAGGGGTCACCCGAAATTCAAAGGCAACTGAATTTCGGCAACCGGGGAATCAAAGTCGGAATGCCACGAAATTAACCGATTCAAAGCGTTTCCCCGTTTGCGGAAGAAGTCTGATGTAGAACAAGTAGCTGAAGCATACATTCTCAAGAGGGATAACCCGAAATTGAAAGGCAACAAAATTTCGGAACCAGGAAATAGAAGTCGGAATGCCGCGAAATTCACGGAGTCAAAGCGTTTCCCCGTTTGCAGAAGAAGTCTGATGTAGAACAAGTAGCAGAAGCATACATGATCAAGAGGTGTCACCCGAAATTCAAAGGCAACTGCATTTCGGCAAACAGGGAATCGAAGTCGGAATGCCGCGAAATTCACGGAGTCAAAGCGTTTCCCCATTTGCGGAAGAAGTCTGATGTAGAACAAGTAGCAGAAGCATACATGCTCAAGAGGGATCACCCGAAATCCAAAGGCAACTGAATTTCGGCAAACGGGGAATTGAAGTTGGAATGCCGCGAAATTCGCCGAGTCAAAGCATTTCCCCGTTTGCGGAAGATGTCTGAAGTAGAACAAGTAGCAGAAGCATACATGCTCAAAAGGGATAACCTGAATTTTAAAGGCAACTGAATTTCGGCAATTCGGGCATCGTAGTTGGAATCCTGAGAAACTCACCGAGTGAAAGCGTTTCGCCGTTTGCGGAAGAAGTCTGATGTAGAACAAGTAGCAGAAGCATCCATGCTCAAGATGGATCACCCGAAATTCAAAGGCAACTGAATTTCAGCAAACGGGGAATCAAATTCGGAATGGCGTGAAATTCACGGAGTCAAAGCGTTTCGCCGTTTGCGGAAGAAGTCTGATGGAGAACAAGTAGCAGAAGCATCCATGCTCAAGAGGGATCACCAGAAATTCAAAGGCAACTGAATTTCGGCAACCAGGAAATAGAAGTCGGAATGCCGCGAAATTCATCGAGTCAAAGCGTTTCGCCATTTGCAGAAGAAATCTGATTTAAAACAAGTAGCAGAAGCATACATGCTCAAGAGGGATCACCCGAAATGGAAAGGCAACTGAATTTCGGCAAATGGAGAATCAAATTCGGAATGCCGCGAAATTCACCGAGTCAAAGCGTTTCGCCATTTGCGGAAGAAGTCTGATTTAGAACAAGTAGTAGAAGCATACATGCTCAAGAGGGATCACCCGAAATTCAAAGGCAACTGAATTTTGACAACCGGGGCATCGAAGTCGGAATGCAGCGAAACTCAACAAGTCAAAACGCTTCGCCATTTGCGGAAGAAGTCTGATTTAGAACAAGTAGCAGAAGTATACATGCTCAAGAGGGATCACCCGAAATCCAAAGGCAACTGAATTTCGGCAACCGGGGCATCGAAGTCGAAATGCCGCGAAACTCACCGAGTCAAAGCGTTTCGCCATTTGGGGAAGAAGTCTAATGGAGAACAAGTAGGAGAAGCATCCATGCTCAAGAGGGATCACTAGAAATTCAAAGGCAACTGGATTTCGGCAACCAGGAAATAGAAGTCGGAATGTCGCGAAACTCATCGAGTCAAAGCGTTTCGCCATTTGCAGAAGAAGTCTAATGGAGAACAAGTAGGAGAAGCATCCATGCTCAAGAGGGATCACCCGAAATTGAAAGGCAACTGGATTTCGGCAACCGGGGCATCGAATTCGGAATGCCGCGAAACTCACCGAGTCAAAGCGTTTCGCCGTTTGTGTACGAAGTCTGATGTGGAACAAGTAGCAGAAGCATACATGCTCAAGAGGGATCACCCAAAATTCAAAGGCTACTGGATTTCGGCAACCGGGGCATCGAAGTCAGAAAGCCACGAAAATCACCGAGTCAAAGCGTTTCGCCGTTTGCGGAAGAAGTCTGATGTGGAACAAGTAGCAGAAGCATAGATGCTCAAGAGGGATCACCCGAAATTCAAAGGCAACTGAATTTCGGCAATCAGGGCATCGAAGTCGGAATGCCGGGAAACTCACCAAGCAAAGCGTTTCGCCGTGTGTGGAAGAAGTCTGATGTAGACGAAGTAGCAGAAGCATACATGCTCAAGAGGGCTCACCAGAAATTCAAAGGCAATTGAATTTTGGCAAACCGGGGCATCGAAGTCGGAATGCCGCGAAACTCACCAAGTCAAAGCGCTTCGCCATTTGCGGAAGAAGTCTAATTTAGAACAAGTAGCAGAAGTATACATCCTCAAGATGGATCACCCGAAATCCAAAGGCAACTGCATTTCGGCAAACGGGGAATCGAAGTCGGAATGCCGCGAAACTCACCGAGGCAAAGCGTTTCGCCGTTTGTGGAAGAAGTCTGATGTAGAACAAGTAGCAGAAGCATACATGCTCAAGAGGGGTCACCCGAAATTCAAAGGCAACTGAATTTCGGCAACCGAGGCATCGAAGTTGGAATTCCGTGAAACTCACCGAGTTAAAGCGTTTCGCCGTTTGCGGAAGAAGTTTGATGTGGAACAAGTAGCAGAAGCATACATGCTCAAGAGGGATCACCCGAAATTCAAAGGCAACTGAATTTCGGCAATCAGGGCATCGAAGTCGGAATGCCGGGAAACTCACCAAGCAAAGCGTTTCGCCGTGTGCGGAAGAAGTCTGATGTAGACCAAGTAGCAGAAGCATACATGCTCAAGAGGGCTCACCAGAAATTCAAAGGCAATTGAATTTTGGCAACCGGGGCATCGAAGTCGGAATGCCGCGAAATTCACCGAGTCAAAGCGTTTCCCCGTTTGCGGAAGAAGTCTGATGTAGAACAAGTAGCAGAAGCATACATGCTCAAGAGGGATCACTCGAATTTCAAAGGCAACTGAATTTCGGCAACCGGGCCATCGAAGTTGGAATTCTGCAAAACTCACCGAGTCAAAGCGTTTCGCCGTTTGCGGAAGAAGTCTTATGTAGAACAAGTAGCAGAAGCATACATGCTCAAGAGGGATCACCCGAAATTCAAAGGCAACTGAATTTCAGCAACTAGGGCATCGAAGTCGGAATGCCGCGAAACTCACCGAGTCAAAGCGTTTCCCTGTTTGCGGAAGAAGTCTGATGTAGAACAAGTAGCAGAAGCATACATGCTCAAGAGGGATAACCCGAAATTAAAAGGCAACTGAATTTCGGCAACCGGGGCATCGTAGTTGGAATGCCGAGAAACTCACCGAGTCAAAGCATTTCGTCATTTGCGGAAGAAGTCTGATTTAGAACAAGTAGCAGAAGCATACATGCTCAAGAGGGATCACCCGAATTCCAAAGGCAACTGAATTTCGGCAAACGGGGAATCGAAGTCGGAATGCTGCGAAATTCACGGAGTCAAAGCGTTTCCCCGTTTGCGGAAGAATTCTGATGTAGAACAAGTAGCAGAAGCATACATGCTCATGAGGGATCACCCGAAATTGAAAGGCAACTGAATTTCGGCAACCGGGGCATCGAAGTCAGAATGTCGCGAAACTCACCGAGTCAAAACGTTTCGCCATTTGCGGAAGAACTCTGATTTAGAACAAGTAGCAGAAGTATACATGCTCAAGAGGGATCACCCGAAATTCAAAGGCAACTGAATTTCGGCAACCGGGGCATCGAAGTTGGAATTCCGCGAAACTCACCGAGGCAAAGCGTTTCGCCGTTTGCGGAAGAAGTCTGATGTAGAACAAGTAGCAGAAGCATACATGCTCAAGAGGGATCACCCGAAATTCAAAGGCAACTGAATTTTGGCAACCGGGACATCGAAGTCGGAATGCAGCGAAATTCACCAAGTCAAAGCGTTTCGCCATTTGCGGAAGAAGTCTGATTTAGAACAAGTAGCAGAAGTATACATGCTCAAGAGGGATCACCCGAAATTGAAAGGCAACTGAATTTCAGCAACCGGGGCATCGAAGTCGGAATATCGCGAAACTCACCGAGGCAAAGCGTTTCGCCATTTGCGGAAGAAGTTTGATTTAGAACAAGTAGCAGAAGCATACATGCTCAAGAGGGGTCACCCGAAATTCAAAGGCAACTGAATTTCGGCAAACGGGGCATCGAATTTGGAATTCCGCGAAACTCACCGAGTCAAAGCGTTTCCCCGTTTGCGGAAGAAGTCTTATGTAGAACAAGTAGCAGAAGCATACATGCTCAAGAGGGATCAACCAAAATTCAAAGGCAACTGAATTTCAGCAACTAGGGCATCGAAGTCGGAATGCCGCTAAACTCACCGAGTCAAAGCGTTTCCCTGTTTGCGGAAGAAGTCTGATGTAGAACAAGTAGCAGAAGCATACATGCTCAAGAGGGATAACCCGAAATTAAAAGGCAACTGAATTTCGGCAACCGGGGCATCGTAGTTGGAATGCCGAGAAACTCACCGAGTCAAAGCATTTCGTCATTTGCGGAAGAAGTCTGATTTAGAACAAGTAGCAGAAGCATACATGCTCAAGAGGGATCACCCGAATTCCAAAGGCAACTGAATTTCGGCAAACGGGGAATCGAAGTCGGAATGCTGCGAAATTCACGGAGTCAAAGCGTTTCCCCGTTTGCGGAAGAAGTCTGATGTAGAACAAGTAACAGAAGCATACATGCTCATGAGGGATCACCCAAAATTGAAAGGCAACTGAATTTCGGCAACCGGGGCATCGAAGTCAGAATGTCGCGAAACTCACCGAGTCAAAGCGTTTTGCCGTTTGCGGAAGAAGTCTGATGTAGAACAAGTAGCAGAAGCATACATGCTCAAGAGGGCTCACCAGAAATTCAAAGGCAACTGAATTTCGGAAACCGGGGTATCGATGTCGGAATGCCGCGAAACTCACCAAGCAAAGCGTTTCGCCGTTTGTGGAAGAAGTCTGATGTAGAACAAGTAGAAGAAGCATACATGCTCAAGAGGGCTCACCAGAAATCCAAAGGCAACTGAATTTCGGCAAACGGGGAATTGAAGTCGGAATGCCGCGAAATTCACCGAGTCAAAGCGTTTCCCCGTTTGCGGAAGATGTCTGATGTAGAACAAGTAGCAGAAGCATACATGCTCAAGAGGGATAACCCGAATTTAAAAGGCAACTGAATTTCGGCAACCGGGGCATCGTAGTTGGAATGCCGAGAAACTCACCGAGTCAAAGCATTTCGCCATTTGCGGAAGAAGTCTGATTTAGAACAAGTAGCAAAAGTATACATGCTCAAGAGGGATCACCCGAAATCCAAAGGCAACTGAATTTCGGCAAACGGGGAATCGAAGTCGGAATGCCGCGAAATTCACCGAGCTAAAGCGTTTCCCCGTTTGCGGAAGAAGTCTTATGTAGAACAAGTAGCAGAAGCATCCATGCTCAAGAGGGATCACCCGAAATTCAAAGGCAACTGAATTTTGGCAACCGGGGCATCGAAGTCGGAATGCCGCGAAATTCACCGAGTCAAAGCGTTTACCCGTTTGCGGAAGAAGTCTGATGTAGAACAAGTAGCAGAAGCATACATGCTCAAGAGGTGTCACCCGAAATTCAAAGGCAACTGAATTTGGGCAACCGGGGCATCGAAGTCGGAATGCCGCGAAACTCACCAAGTCAAAGCGCTTCGCCGTTTGCGGAAGAAGTGTGATTTAGAACAAGTAGCAGAAGTATACATGCTCAAGAGGGGTCACTCGAAATTCAAAGGCAACTGAATTTCGGCAACCGGGGAATCGAAGTCGGAATGCCACGAAATTCACCAAGTCAAAGCGTTTCCCCGTTTACGGAAGAAGTCTGATGTAGAACAAGTAGCAGAAGCATACATGCTCAAGAGGGGTCACCCGAAATGCGAAGGCAACTGAATTTCGCCAAACGGGGAATCGAAGTCGGAATGCCGTGAAATTCACCGAGTCAAAGCGTTTCCCCGTTTGCGGAAGAAGTCTTATGTAGAACAAGTAGCAGAAGCATCCATGCTCAAGAGGGCTCACCAGAAATCCAAAGGCAACTGAATTTCGGCAAACGGGGAATTGAAGTCGGAATGCCGCGAAATTCACCGAGTCAAAGCGTTTCCCCGTTTGCGGAAGATGTCTGATGTAGAACAAGTAGCAGAAGCATACATGCTCAAGAGGGATAACCCGAATTTAAAAGGCAACTGAATTTCGGCAACCGGGGCATCGTAGTTGGAATGCCGAGAAACTCACCGAGTCAAAGCATTTCGCCATTTGCGGAAGAGGTCTGATTTAGAACTAGTAGCAAAACATGCTCAAGAGGGATCACCCGAAATCCAAAGGCAACTGAATTTCGGCAAACGGGGAATCGAAGTCGGAATGCCGCGAAATTCACCGAGCCAAAGCGTTTCCCCGTTTGCGGAAGAAGTCTTATGTAGAACAAGTAGCAGAAGCATCCATGCTCAAGAGGGATCACCCGAAATTCAAAGGCAACTGAATTTTGCAACCGGGGCATCGAAGTCGGAATGCCACGAAATTCACCGAGTCAAAGCGTTTCCCCGTTTGCGGAAGAAGTCTGAAGTAGAACAAGTAGCAGAAGCATACATGCTCAATAGGGATAACCCGAAATTGAAAGGCAACTGAATTTTGGCAACCGGGGCATCGAAGGTGGAATGCCGAGAAACTCACCGAGTCAAAGCGTTTCCCCGTTTGCGGAAGAAGTCTTATGTAGAACAAGTAGCAGAAGCATACATGGTCAAGAGGGGTCACCCGAAATTCAAAGCCAACTGAATTGCGGCAACCGGGGAATCAAAGTCGGAATGCCACGAAATTCACCGAGTCAAAGCGTTTCCCCGTTTGCGGAAGAAGTCTGAAGTAAAACAAGTAGCAGAAGCATACATGCTCAATAGGGATAACCCGAAATTGAAAGGCAACTGAATTTCGGCAACCGGGGCATCGAAGGTGGAATGCCGAGAAACTCACCGAGTCAAAGCGTTTCCCCGTTTGCGGAAGAAGTCTTATGTAGAACAAGTAGCAGAAGCATACATGCTCAAGAGGGATCACCCGAAATCCAAAGGCAACTGAATTTCGGCAAACGGGGAATCGAAGTCAGAATGCTGCGAAATTCACGAAGTCAAAGCGTTTCCCCGTTTGCGGAAGAAGTCTGATGTAGAACAAGTAGCAGAAGCATACATGCTCATGAGGGATCACCCGAAATTGAAAGGCAACTGAATTTCGGCAACCGGGGCATCGAAGTCGGAATGCCGCGAAACTCACCGAGTCAAAACGTTTTGCCATTTGCGGAAGAAGTCTGATTTAGAACAAGTAGCAGAAGTATACATGCTCAAGAGGTGTCACCTGAAATTCAAAGGCAACTGAATTTGGGCAACCGGGGCATCGAAGTCGGAATGCCACGAAATTCACCGAGCCAAAGCGTTTCCCCGTTTGCGGAAGAAGTCTTATGTAAAACAAGTAGCAGAAGCATCCATGCTCAAGAGGGATCACCCGAAATTCAAAGGCAACTGAATTTTGGCAACCGGGGCATCGAAGTCGGAATGCCACGAAACTCACCGATTCAAAGCGCTTTGCCGTTTGCGGAAGACGTCTGATGTAGAACAAGTTGCAGAAGCATACATGCTCAAGAGGTGTCACCCGAAATTCAAAGGCAACTGAATTTGGGCAACCGGGGCATCGAAGTCGGAATGCCGCGAAATTCACCGAGCCAAAGCGTTTCCCCGTTTGCGGAAGAAGTCTTATGTAAAACAAGTAGCAGAAGCATCCATGCTCAAGAGGGATCACCCGAAATTCAAAGCCAACTGAATTGCGGCAACCGGGGAATCAAAGTCGGAATGCCACGAAATTCACCGAGTCAAAGCGTTTCCCCGTTTGCGGAAGAAGTCTGAAGTAAAACAAGTAGCAGAAGCATACATGCTCAATAGGGATAACCCGAAATTGAAAGGCAACTGAATTTCGGCAACCGGGGCATCGAAGGTGGAATGCCGAGAAACTCACCGAGTCAAAGCGTTTCCCCGTTTGCGGAAGAAGTCTTATGTAGAACAAGTAGCAGAAGCATACATGCTCAAGAGGGATCACCCGAAATCCAAAGGCAACTGAATTTCGGCAAACGGGGAATCGAAGTCAGAATGCTGCGAAATTCACGAAGTCAAAGCGTTTCCCCGTTTGCGGAAGAAGTCTGATGTAGAACAAGTAGCAGAAGCATACATGCTCATGAGGGATCACCCGAAATTGAAAGGCAACTGAATTTCGGCAACCGGGGCATCGAAGTCGGAATGCCGCGAAACTCACCGAGTCAAAACGTTTTGCCATTTGCGGAAGAAGTCTGATTTAGAACAAGTAGCAGAAGTATACATGCTCAAGAGGTGTCACCTGAAATTCAAAGGCAACTGAATTTGGGCAACCGGGGCATCGAAGTCGGAATGCCACGAAATTCACCGAGCCAAAGCGTTTCCCCGTTTGCGGAAGAAGTCTTATGTAAAACAAGTAGCAGAAGCATCCATGCTCAAGAGGGATCACCCGAAATTCAAAGGCAACTGAATTTTGGCAACCGGGGCATCGAAGTCGGAATGCCACGAAACTCACCGATTCAAAGCGCTTTGCCGTTTGCGGAAGACGTCTGATGTAGAACAAGTTGCAGAAGCATACATGCTCAAGAGGTGTCACCCGAAATTCAAAGGCAACTGAATTTGGGCAACCGGGGCATCGAAGTCGGAATGCCGCGAAATTCACCGAGCCAAAGCGTTTCCCCGTTTGCGGAAGAAGTCTTATGTAAAACAAGTAGCAGAAGCATCCATGCTCAAGAGGGATCACCCGAAATTCAAAGCCAACTGAATTGCGGCAACCGGGGAATCAAAGTCGGAATGCCACGAAATTCACCGAGTCAAAGCGTTTCCCCGTTTGCGGAAGAAGTCTGAAGTAAAACAAGTAGCAGAAGCATACATGCTCAATAGGGATAACCCGAAATTGAAAGGCAACTGAATTTCGGCAACCGGGGCATCGAAGGTGGAATGCCGAGAAACTCACCGAGTCAAAGCGTTTCCCCGTTTGCGGAAGAAGTCTTATGTAGAACAAGTAGCAGAAGCATACATGCTCAAGAGGGATCACCCGAAATCCAAAGGCAACTGAATTTCGGCAAACGGGGAATCGAAGTCAGAATGCTGCGAAATTCACGAAGTCAAAGCGTTTCCCCGTTTGCGGAAGAAGTCTGATGTAGAACAAGTAGCAGAAGCATACATGCTCATGAGGGATCACCCGAAATTGAAAGGCAACTGAATTTCGGCAACCGGGGCATCGAAGTCGGAATGCCGCGAAACTCACCGAGTCAAAACGTTTTGCCATTTGCGGAAGAAGTCTGATTTAGAACAAGTAGCAGAAGTATACATGCTCAAGAGGTGTCACCTGAAATTCAAAGGCAACTGAATTTGGGCAACCGGGGCATCGAAGTCGGAATGCCACGAAATTCACCGAGCCAAAGCGTTTCCCCGTTTGCGGAAGAAGTCTTATGTAAAACAAGTAGCAGAAGCATCCATGCTCAAGAGGGATCACCCGAAATTCAAAGGCAACTGAATTTTGGCAACCGGGGCATCGAAGTCGGAATGCCACGAAACTCACCGATTCAAAGCGCTTTGCCGTTTGCGGAAGACGTCTGATGTAGAACAAGTTGCAGAAGCATACATGCTCAAGAGGTGTCACCCGAAATTCAAAGGCAACTGAATTTGGGCAACCGGGGCATCGAAGTCGGAATGCCGCGAAATTCACCGAGCCAAAGCGTTTCCCCGTTTGCGGAAGAAGTCTTATGTAAAACAAGTAGCAGAAGCATCCATGCTCAAGAGGGATCACCCGAAATTCAAAGGCAACTGAATTTTGGCAACCGGGGCATCGAAGTCGGAATGCCGCGAAATTCACCGAGTCAAAGCGTTTACCCGTTTGCGGAAGAAATCTGATGTAGAACAAGTAGCAGAAGCATACATGCTCAAGAGGTGTCACCTGAAATTCAAAGGCAACTGAATTTGGGCAACCGGGGCATCGAAGTCGGAATGCCACGAAAGTCACCGAGTCAAAGCGTTTGCCCGTTTGCGGAAGAAGTCAGAAGTAGAACAAGTAGCAGAAGCATACATGCTCAATAGGGATCACCCGAAATTGAAAGGCAACTGAATTTCGGCAACCGGGGCATCGAAGGTGGAATGCCGAGAAACTCACCGAGTCAAAGCGTTTCGCCATTTGCGGAAGAAGTCTGATTTAGAACAAGTAGTAGAAGCATACATGCTCAAGAGGGATGACCCGAAATTCAAAGGCAACTGAATTTTGACAACCGGGGCATCGAAGTCGGAATGCAGCGAAACTCAACAAGTCAAAGCGCTTCGCCATATGCGGAAGAAGTCTGATTTAGAACAAGTAGCAGAAGCATACATGCTCAAGTGGTGTCACCCGAAATTCAAAGGCAACTGAATTTGGGCAACCGGGGTATCGAAGTCGGAATGCCACGAAACTCACCAAGTCAAAGCGTTTCGCCGTTTGCGGAAGAAGTCTGATGTAGAACAAGTAGCAGAAGCATACATGCTCATGAGGGATCACCCGAAATTGAAAGGCAACTGAATTTCGGCAACCGGGGCATCGAAGTCGGAATGCCGCGAAACTCACCGAGTCAAAACGTTTTGCCATTTGCGGAAGAAGTCTGATTTAGAACAAGTAGCAGAAGTATACATGCTCAAGAGGTGTCACCTGAAATTCAAAGGCAACTGAATTTGGGCAACCGGGGCATCGAAGTCGGAATGCCGCGAAATTCACCGAGCCAAAGCGTTTCCCCGTTTGCGGAAGAAGTCTTATGTAAAACAAGTAGCAGAAGCATCCATGCTCAAGAGGGATCACCCGAAATTCAAAGGCAACTGAATTTTGGCAACCGGGGCATCGAAGTCGGAATGCCACGAAATTCACCGATTCAAAGCGCTTCCCCGTTTGCGGAAGAAGTCTGATGTAAAACAAGTAGCAGAAGCATACATGCTCAATAGGGATAACCCGAAATTGAAAGGCAACTGAATTTCGGCAACCGGGGCATCGAAGGTGGAATGCCGAGAAACTCACCGAGTCAAAGCGTTTCGCCATTTGCGGAAGAAGTCTGATTTAGAACAAGTAGTAGAAGCATACATGCTCAAGAGGGATGACCCGAAATTCAAAGGCAACTGAATTTTGACAACCGGGGCATCGAAGTCGGAATGCAGCGAAACTCAACAAGTCAAAGCGCTTCGCCATATGCGGAAGAAGTCTGATTTAGAACAAGTAGCAGAAGCATACATGCTCAAGTGGTGTCACCCGAAATTCAAAGGCAACTGAATTTGGGCAACCGGGGTATCGAAGTCGGAATGCCACGAAACTCACCAAGTCAAAGCGTTTCGCCGTTTGCGGAAGAAGTCTGATGTAGAACAAGTAGCAGAAGCATACATGCTCATGAGGGATCACCCGAAATTGAAAGGCAACTGAATTTCGGCAACCGGGGCATCGAAGTCGGAATGCCGCGAAACTCACCGAGTCAAAACGTTTTGCCATTTGCGGAAGAAGTCTGATTTAGAACAAGTAGCAGAAGTATACATGCTCAAGAGGTGTCACCTGAAATTCAAAGGCAACTGAATTTGGGCAACCGGGGCATCGAAGTCGGAATGCCGCGAAATTCACCGAGCCAAAGCGTTTCCCCGTTTGCGGAAGAAGTCTTATGTAAAACAAGTAGCAGAAGCATCCATGCTCAAGAGGGATCACCCGAAATTCAAAGGCAACTGAATTTTGGCAACCGGGGCATCGAAGTCGGAATGCCACGAAATTCACCGAGTCAAAGCGTTTCCCCGTTTGCGGAAGAAGTCTGAAGTAAAACAAGTAGCAGAAGCATACATGCTCAATAGGGATAACCCGAAATTGAAAGGCAACTGAATTTCGGCAACCGGGGCATCGAAGGTGGAATGCCGAGAAACTCACCGAGTCAAAGCGTTTCCCCGTTTGCGGAAGAAGTCTTATGTAGAACAAGTAGCAGAAGCATACATGCTCAAGAGGGATCACCCGAAATCCAAAGGCAACTGAATTTCGGCAAACGGGGAATCGAAGTCAGAATGCTGCGAAATTCACGAAGTCAAAGCGTTTCCCCGTTTGCGGAAGAAGTCTGATGTAGAACAAGTAGCAGAAGCATACATGCTCATGAGGGATCACCCGAAATTGAAAGGCAACTGAATTTCGGCAACCGGGGCATCGAAGTCGGAATGCCGCGAAACTCACCGAGTCAAAACGTTTTGCCATTTGCGGAAGAAGTCTGATTTAGAACAAGTAGCAGAAGTATACATGCTCAAGAGGTGTCACCTGAAATTCAAAGGCAACTGAATTTGGGCAACCGGGGCATCGAAGTCGGAATGCCACGAAATTCACCGAGCCAAAGCGTTTCCCCGTTTGCGGAAGAAGTCTTATGTAAAACAAGTAGCAGAAGCATCCATGCTCAAGAGGGATCACCCGAAATTCAAAGGCAACTGAATTTTGGCAACCGGGGCATCGAAGTCGGAATGCCACGAAACTCACCGATTCAAAGCGCTTTGCCGTTTGCGGAAGACGTCTGATGTAGAACAAGTTGCAGAAGCATACATGCTCAAGAGGTGTCACCCGAAATTCAAAGGCAACTGAATTTGGGCAACCGGGGCATCGAAGTCGGAATGCCGCGAAATTCACCGAGCCAAAGCGTTTCCCCGTTTGCGGAAGAAGTCTTATGTAAAACAAGTAGCAGAAGCATCCATGCTCAAGAGGGATCACCCGAAATTCAAAGGCAACTGAATTTTGGCAACCGGGGCATCGAAGTCGGAATGCCGCGAAATTCACCGAGTCAAAGCGTTTACCCGTTTGCGGAAGAAATCTGATGTAGAACAAGTAGCAGAAGCATACATGCTCAAGAGGTGTCACCTGAAATTCAAAGGCAACTGAATTAGGGCAACCGGGGCATCGAAGTCGGAATGCCACGAAATTCACCGAGTCAAAGCGTTTGCCCGTTTGCGGAAGAAGTCAGAAGTAGAACAAGTAGCAGAGGCATACATGCTCAATAGGGATCACCCGAAATTGAAAGGCAACTGAATTTCGGCAACCGGGGCATCGAAGGTGGAATGCCGAGAAACTCACCGAGTCAAAGCGTTTCGCCATTTGCGGAAGAAGTCTGATTTAGAACAAGTAGTAGAAGCATACATGCTCAAGAGGGATGACCCGAAATTCAAAGGCAACTGAATTTTGACAACCGGGGCATCGAAGTCGGAATGCAGCGAAACTCAACAAGTCAAAGCGCTTCGCCATATGCGGAAGAAGTCTGATTTAGAACAAGTAGCAGAAGCATACATGCTCAAGTGGTGTCACCCGAAATTCAAAGGCAACTGAATTTGGGCAACCGGGGTATCGAAGTCGGAATGCCACGAAACTCACCAAGTCAAAGCGTTTCGCCGTTTGCGGAAGAAGTGTGATTTAGAACATGTAGCAGAAGTATACATGCTCAAGAGGGGTCACTCGAAATTCGAAGGCAACTAAATTTCGGCAACCGGGGAATCGAAGTCGTAATGCCACGAAATTCACCAAGTCAAAGCGTTTCCCCGTTTACGGAAGAAGTCTGATGTAGAACAAGTAGCAGAAGCATACATGGTCAAGAGGGGTCACCTGAAATTCAAAGCCAACTGAATTGCGGCAACCGGGGAATCAAAGTCGGAATGCCACGAAATTCACCGAGTCAAAGCGTTTCCCCGTTTGCGGAAGAAGTCTGAAGTAGAACAAGTAGCAGAAGCATACATGCTCAATAGGGATAACCCGAAATTGAAAGGCAACTGAATTTCGGCAACCGGGGCATCGAAGGTGGAATGCCGAGAAACTCACCGAGTCAAAGCGCTTCGCCATTTGCGGAAGAAGTCTGATTTAGAACAAGTAGCAGAAGTATACATGCTCAAGAGGGGTCACTCGAAATTCAAAGGCAACTGAATTTCGGCAACCGGGGAATCGAAGTTGGAATGCCACGAAATTCACCAAGTCAAAGTGTTTCCCCGTTTACGGAAGAAGTCTGATGTAGAACAAGTAGCAGAAGCATACATGCTCAAGAGGGCTCACCAAAAATTCAAAGGGAACTGAATTTTGGCAACCGGGGTATCGAAGTCGGAATGCCGAGAAATTCACCGAGTCAAAGCGTTTCCCCGTTTGCGGAAGAAGTCTGATGTAGAACAAGTAGCAGAAGCATACAAGCTCATGAGGGATCACCCGAAATTGAAAGGCAAATGAATTTCGGCAAACGGGGCATCGAAGTCGGAATGCCGCGAAACTCACCAAGCAAAGCGTTTTGCCGTTTGTGGAAGAAGTCTAATGTAGAACAAGTAGCAGAAGCATACATGCTCAAGAGGGCTCACTAGAAATTCAAAGGCAACTGAATTTTGGCAACCGAGGTATCGAAGTCGGAATGCCGCGAAACTCACCGAGTCAAAGCGCTTCGCCATTTGCGGAAGAAGTATGATGTAGAACAAGTAACAGAAGCATACATGCTCAAGAGGGGTCACCCGAAATGCCAAGCCAACTGAATTTTGGCAACCGGGGAATCAAAGTCGGAATGCCACGAAATTCACCGAGTCAAAGCGTTTCCCCGTTTGCGGAAGAAGTCTGAAGTAGAACAAGTAGCAGAAGCATACATGCTCAATAGGGATAAGCCGAAATTGAAAGGCAACTGAATTTCGGCAACCGGGGCATCGAAGGTGGAATGCCGAGAAACTCACCGAGTCAAAGCGCTTCGCCATTTGCGGAAGAAGTCTGATTTAGAACAAGTAGCAGAAGTATACATGCTAAAGAGGGGTCACTCGAAATTCAAAGGCAACTGAATTTCGGCAACCGGGGAATCGAAGTTGGAATGCCACGAAATTCACCAAGTCAAAGTGTTTCCCCGTTTACGGAAGAAGTCTGATGTAGAACAAGTAGCAGAAGCATACATGCTCAAGAGGGCTCACCAGAAATTCAAAGGGAACTGAATTTTGGCAACCGGGGTATCGAAGTCGGAATGCCGCGAAACTCACCGAGTCAAAGCGCTTCGCCATTTGCGGAAGAAGTATGATGTAGAACAACTAACAGAAGCATACATGCTCAAGAGGGGTCACCCGAAATGCGAAGGCAACTGAATTTCGCCAAACGGGGAATCGAAGTCGGAATGCCGTGAAATTCACCATGTCAATGCGTTTCCCCGTTTGCGGAAGAAGTCTTATGTAGAACAAGTAGCAGAAGCCTACATGCTCAATAGGTGTCACCCGAAATTCAAAGGCAACTGAATTTTGGCAACCGGGGAATCAAAGTCGGAATGCTGCGAAAGTCACCGAGTCAAAGCGTTTCCCCGTTTGCGGAAGAAGTCTGATGTAGAACAAGTAGCAGAAGCATACATGCTCAAGAGGGATCATCCGAAATTGAAAGGCAACTGAATTTCGGCAACCGGGGCATCGAAGTTGGAATGCCGGGAAACTCACCGACTCAAAGTGTTTCGCCATTTGCGGAAGAAGTCTGATTTAGAACAAGTAGGAGAAGCATACATGCTCAAGAGGGATCACCCGAAATTCAAAGGCAACTGAATTTTGGCAACTAGGGTATCGAAGACGGAATGCCGCGAAACTCACCGAGTCAACGCGTTTCGCCGTTTGCGGAAGAAGTCTGATGTAGAACAAGTAGCAGAAGCATACATGCTCAAGAGGGCTCACCAGAAACTAAAAGGCAACTGAATTTCGGCAACAGGGGCATCGAAGTCGAAATGCCGCGAAACTCACCTAGTCAAAGCGTTTCGCCGTTTGCGGAAGAAGTCTGATGTAGAACAAGTAGCAGAAGCATACATGCTCAAGAGGGATCACCCGAAATTCAAAGGCAACTGAATTTTGGCAACCGGGACATCGAAGTCGGAATGCAGCGAAATTCACCAAGTCAAAGCGTTTCGCCATTTGCGGAAGAAGTCTGATTTAGAACAAGTAGCAGAAGCAGACATGCTCAAGAGGGATCACCCGAAATTCAAAGGCAACTGAATTTTGGCAACCGGGGCATCGAAGACGGAATGCAGCGAAATTCACCGAGTCAAAGCGTTTCGCCATTTGCGGAAGAAGTCTGATTTAGAACAAGTAGCAGAAGTATACATGCCCAAGAGGGATCACCCGAAATCCAAAGGCAACTGAATTTCGGCAAACAGGGAATCGAATTCGGAATGCCGCGAAATTCACCGAGTCAAAGCGTTTCCCTGTTTGCGGAAGAAGTCTGATGTAGAACAAGTAGCAGAAGCAGACATGCTCAAGAGGGATCACTCAAATTTCAAAGGCAACTGAATTTCGGCAACCGGAGCATCGAAGTCGAGATGCCGCGAAATTCACCGAGCCAAAGCGTTTCCCCGTTTGCGGAAGAAGTCTTATGTAGAACAAGTAGCAGAAGCATCCATGCTCAAGAGGGATCACCCAAAATTCAAAGGCAACTGAATTTTGGCAACCGGGGCATCGAAGACGGAATGCAGCGAAATTCACCGAGTCAAAGCGTTTCGCCATTTGCGGAAGAAGTCTGATTTAGAACAAGTAGCAGAAGTATACATGCTCAAGAGGGATCGCCCGAAATCCAAAGGCAACTGAATTTCGGCAAACGGGGAATCAAAGTCGGAATGCCGCGAAATGCAACGAGTCAAAGCGTTTCCCCGTTTGCGGAAGATGTCTGATGTAGAACAAGTAGCAGAAGCATACATGCTCAAGACGTGTCACCCGAAATTCAAAGGCAACTGAATTTGGGCAACCGAGGCATCGAAGTCAGAATGCCGCGAAAGTCACCGAGTCAAAGCGCTTCGCCATTTGCGGAAGAAGTCTGATTTAGAACAAGTAGCAGAAGTATACATGCCCAAGAGGGATCACCCGAAATCCAAAGGCAACTGAATTTCGACAAACAGGGAATCGAATTCGGAATGCCGCGAAATTCACCGAGTCAAAGCGTTTCCCTGTTTGCGGAAGAAGTCTGATGTAGAACAAGTAGCAGAAGCAGACATGCTCAAGAGGGATCACTCAAATTTCAAAGGCAACTGAATTTCGGCAACCGGAGCATCGAAGTCGAGATGCCGCGAAATTCACCGAGCCAAAGCGTTTCCCCGTTTGCGGAAGAAGTCTGATGTAGAACAAGTAGCAGAAGCATCCATGCTCAAGAGGGATCACCCGAAATTCAAAGGCAACTGAATTTTGGCAACCGGGGCATCGAAGACGGAATGCAGCGAAATTCACGGAGTCAAAGCGTTTCGCCATTTGCGGAAGAAGTCTGATTTAGAACAAGTAGCAGAAGTATACATGCTCAAGAGGGATCGCCCGAAATCCAAAGGCAACTGAATTTCGGCAAACGGGGAATCAAAGTCGGAATGCCGCGAAATGCAACGAGTCAAAGCGTTTCCCCGTTTGCGAAAGATGTCTGATGTAGAACAAGTAGCAGAAGCATACATGCTCAAGAGGTGTCACCCGAAATTCAAAGGCAACTGAATTTGGGCAACCGAGGCATCGAAGTCAGAATGCCGCGAAAGTCACCGAGTCAAAGCGCTTCGCCATTTGCGGAAGAAGTCTGATTTAGAACAAGTAGCAGAAGTATACATGCCCAAGAGGGATCACCCGAAATCCAAAGGCAACTGAATTTCGGCAAACAGGGAATCGAATTCGGAATGCCGCGAAATTCACCGAGTCAAAGCGTTTCCCTGTTTGCGGAAGAAGTCTGATGTAGAACAAGTAGCAGAAGCAGACATGCTCAAGAGGGATCACTCAAATTTCAAAGGCAACTGAATTTCGGCAACCGGAGCATCGAAGTCGAGATACCGCGAAATTCACCGAGCGAAAGCGTTTCCCCGTTTGCGGAAGAAGTCTTATGTAGAACAAGTAGCAGAAGCATCCATGCTCAAGAGGGATCACCCGAAATTCAAAGGCAACTGAATTTTGGCAACCGGGGCATCGAAGACGGAATGCAGCGAAATTCACCGAGTCAAAGCGTTTCGCCATTTGCGGAAGAAGTCTGATTTAGAACAAGTAGCAGAAGTATACATGCTCAAGAGGGATCGCCCGAAATCCAAAGGCAACTGAATTTCGGCAAACGGGGAATCAAAGTCGGAATGCCGCGAAATGCAAAGAGTCAAAGCGTTTCCCCGTTTGCGGAAGATGTCTGATGTAGAACAAGTAGCAGAAGCATACATGCTCAAGAGGTGTCACCCGAAATTCAAAGGCAACTGAATTTGGGCAACCGAGGCATCGAAGTCAGAATGCCGCGAAAGTCACCGAGTCAAAGCGCTTCGCCATTTGCGGAAGAAGTCTGATTTAGAACAAGTAGCAGAAGTATACATGCCCAAGAGGGATCACCCGAAATCCAAAGGCAACTGAATTTCGGCAAACAGGAAATCGATTTCAGAATGCCGCGAAATTCACCGAGTCAAAGCGTTTCCCTGTTTGCGGAAGATGTCTGATGTAGAACAAGTAGCAGAAGCATACATGCTCAAGAGGGCTCACTCGAAATTCAAAGGCAACTGAATTTCAGCAACCGGGGTATCGAAGTCGGAATGCTGTCAAAGTCACCGAGTCAAAGCGTTTCGCCGTTTGCGGAAGAAGTCTGATGTAGAACAAGTAGCAGAAGCATACATGCTCAAGAGGTGTCACCCGAAATTCAAAGGCAACTGAATTTTGGCAACCGGGGCATCGAAGACGGAATGCAGCGAAATTCACCGAGTCAAAGCGTTTCGCCATTTGCGGAAGAAGTCTGATTTAGAACATGTAGCAGAAGTATACATGCTCAAGAGGGATCAACCGAATTCCAAAGGCAACTGAATTTCGGCAAACGGGGAATCGAAGTCGGAATGCTGCGAAATTCACGTAGTCAAAGCGTTTCCCCGTTTGCGGAAGAAGTCTGATGTAGAACAAGTAGCAGAAGCATACATGCTCATGAGGGATCACCCAAAATTGAAAGGCAACTGAATTTCGGCAACCAGGGAATCGAATTCGGAATGCCGCGAAATTCACCGAGTCAAAGCGTTTCCCTGTTTGCGGAAGAAGTCTGATGTAGAACAAGTAGCAGAAGCAGACATGCTCAAGAGGGATCACTCAAATTTCAAAGGCAACTGAATTTCGGCAACCGGAGCATCGAAGTCGAGATACCGCGAAATTCACCGAGCGAAAGCGTTTCCCCGTTTGCGGAAGAAGTCTTATGTAGAACAAGTAGCAGAAGCATCCATGCTCAAGAGGGATCACCCGAAATTCAAAGGCAACTGAATTTTGGCAACCGGGGCATCGAAGACGGAATGCAGCGAAATTCACCGAGTCAAAGCGTTTCGCCATTTGCGGAAGAAGTCTGATTTAGAACAAGTAGCAGAAGTATACATGCTCAAGAGGGATCGCCCGAAATCCAAAGGCAACTGAATTTCGGCAAACGGGGAATCAAAGTCGGAATGCCGCGAAATGCAAAGAGTCAAAGCGTTTCCCCGTTTGCGGAAGATGTCTGATGTAGAACAAGTAGCAGAAGCATACATGCTCAAGAGGTGTCACCCGAAATTCAAAGGCAACTGAATTTGGGCAACCGAGGCATCGAAGTCAGAATGCCGCGAAAGTCACCGAGTCAAAGCGCTTCGCCATTTGCGGAAGAAGTCTGATTTAGAACAAGTAGCAGAAGTATACATGCCCAAGAGGGATCACCCGAAATCCAAAGGCAACTGAATTTCGGCAAACAGGAAATCGATTTCAGAATGCCGCGAAATTCACCGAGTCAAAGCGTTTCCCTGTTTGCGGAAGAAGTCTGATGTAGAACAAGTAGCAGAAGCATACATGCTCAAGAGGGATCACTCAAATTTCAAAGGCAACTGAATTTCGGCAACCGGAGCATCGAAGTCGAGATGCCGCGAAATTCACCGAGCCAAAGCGTTTCCCCGTTTGCGGAAGAAGTCTTATGTAGAACAAGTAGCAGAAGCATCCATGCTCAAGAGGGATCACCCGAAATTCAAAGGCAACTGAATTTTGGCAACCGGGGCATCGAAAACGGAATGCAGCGAAATTCACCGAGTCAAAGCGTTTCGCCATTTGCGGAAGAAGTCTGATTTAGAACAAGTAGCAGAAGTATACATGCTCAAGAGGGATCACCCGAATTCCAAAGGCAACTGAATTTCGGCAAACGGGGAATCGAAGTCGGAATGCTGCGAAATTCACGTAGTCAAAGCGTTTCCCCGTTTGCGGAAGAAGTCTGATGTAGAACAAGTAGCAGAAGCATACATGCTCATAAGGGATCACCCAAAATTGAAAGGCAACTGAATTTCGGCAACCAGGGCATCGAAGTCGGAATGCCACGAAACTCACCGAGTCAAAGCATTTCGCCATTTGCGGAAGAAGTCTGATTTAGAACAAGTAGCAGAAGTATACATGCTCAAGAGGGATCACCCGAAATTCAAAGGCAACTGAATTTCGGCAAACGGGGCATCGAAGTTGGAATTCCGCGAAACTCACCGAGTCAAAGCGTTTTGCCGTTTGCGGAAGAAGTCTGATGTAGAACAAGTAGCAGAAGCATACATGCTCAACAGGGCTCACCAGAAATTCAAAGGCAACTGAATTTCAGAAACCGGGGTATCGAAGTCGGAATGCCGCGAAACTCACCAAGCAAAGCGTTTCGCCGTTTGTGGAAGAAGTCTGATGTAGAACAAGTAGCAGAAGCATACATGCTCAAGAGGGCTCACTCGAAATTCAAAGGCAACTGAATTTCAGCAACCGGGGTATCGAAGTCGGAATGCTGTCAAAGTCACCGAGTCAAAGCGTTTCCCCGTTTGTGGAAGAAGTCTGATGTAGAACAAGTAGCAGAAGCATACATGCTCATGAGGGATCACCCGAAATTCAAAGGCAACTGAATTTCGGCAAACGGGGCATCGAAGTCGGAATGCCGCGAAACTCACCAAGCAAAGCGTTTCGCCGTTTGTGGAAGAAGTCTGATGTAGAACAAGTAGCAGAAGCATACATGCTCAAGAGGTGTCACCCGAAATTCAAAGGCAACTGAATTTGGGCAACCGAGGCATCGAAGTCAGAATGCCGCGAAAGTCACCGAGTCAAAGCGCTTCGCCATTTGCGGAAGAAGTCTGATTTAGAACAAGTAGCAGAAGTATACATGCCCAAGAGGGATCACCCGAAATCCAAAGGCAACTGAATTTCGGCAAACAGGAAATCGATTTCAGAATGCCGCGAAATTCACCGAGTCAAAGCGTTTCCCTGTTTGCGGAAGAAGTCTGATGTAGAACAAGTAGCAGAAGCATACATGCTCAAGAGGGATCACTCAAATTTCAAAGGCAACTGAATTTCGGCAACCGGAGCATCGAAGTCGAGATGCCGCGAAATTCACCGAGCCAAAGCGTTTCCCCGTTTGCGGAAGAAGTCTTATGTAGAACAAGTAGCAGAAGCATCCATGCTCAAGAGGGATCACCCGAAATTCAAAGGCAACTGAATTTTGGCAACCGGGGCATCGAAAACGGAATGCAGCGAAATTCACCGAGTCAAAGCGTTTCGCCATTTGCGGAAGAAGTCTGATTTAGAACAAGTAGCAGAAGTATACATGCTCAAGAGGGATCACCCGAATTCCAAAGGCAACTGAATTTCGGCAAACGGGGAATCGAAGTCGGAATGCTGCGAAATTCACGTAGTCAAAGCGTTTCCCCGTTTGCGGAAGAAGTCTGATGTAGAACAAGTAGCAGAAGCATACATGCTCATAAGGGATCACCCAAAATTGAAAGGCAACTGAATTTCGGCAACCAGGGCATCGAAGTCGGAATGCCACGAAACTCACCGAGTCAAAGCATTTCGCCATTTGCGGAAGAAGTCTGATTTAGAACAAGTAGCAGAAGTATACATGCTCAAGAGGGATCACCCGAAATTCAAAGGCAACTGAATTTCGGCAAACGGGGCATCGAAGTTGGAATTCCGCGAAACTCACCGAGTCAAAGCGTTTTGCCGTTTGCGGAAGAAGTCTGATGTAGAACAAGTAGCAGAAGCATACATGCTCAACAGGGCTCACCAGAAATTCAAAGGCAACTGAATTTCAGAAACCGGGGTATCGAAGTCGGAATGCCGCGAAACTCACCAAGCAAAGCGTTTCGCCGTTTGTGGAAGAAGTCTGATGTAGAACAAGTAGCAGAAGCATACATGCTCAAGAGGGCTCACTCGAAATTCAAAGGCAACTGAATTTCAGCAACCGGGGTATCGAAGTCGGAATGCTGTGAAAGTCACCGAGTCAAAGCGTTTCCCCGTTTGCGGAAGAAGTCTGATGTAGAACAAGTAGCAGAAGCATACATGCTCATGAGGGATCACCCGAAATTCAAAGGCAACTGAATTTCGGCAAACGGGGCATCGAAGTCGGAATGCCGCGAAACTCACCAAGCAAAGCGTTTCGCCGTTTGTGGAAGAAGTCTGATGTAGAACAAGTACCAGAAGCATACATGCTCAAGAGGGCTCACCAGAAATTCAAAGGCAACTGAATTTTGGCAACCGGGGTATCGAAGTCGGAATGCCGCGAAACTCACCGAGTCAAAGCGTTTCGCCGTTTGCGGAAGAAGTCTGATGTAGAACAAGTAGCAGAAGCATACATGCTCAAGAGGGATCACCCGAAATGCCAAGGCAACTGAATTTTGGCAACTATGGTATCGAAGTCGGAATGCCGCGAAACTCACCGAGTCAAAGCGTTTCGCCGTTTGCGGAAGAAGTCTGATGTAGAACAAGTAGCAGAAGCATACATGCTCAAGAGGGCTCACCAGAAACTAAAAGGCAACTGAATTTCGGCAACAGGGGCATCGAAGTCGAATTGCCGCGAAACTCACCTAGTCAAAGCGTTTCGCCGTTTGCGGAAGAAGTCTGATGTAGAACAAGTAGCAGAAGCATACATGCTCAAGAGGTGTCACCCGAAATTCAAAGGCAACTGAATTTTGGCAACCGGGGCATCGAAGACGGAATGCAGCGAAATTCACCGAGTCAAAGCGTTTCGCCATTTGCGGAAGAAGTCTGATTTAGAACATGTAGCAGAAGTATACATGCTCAAGAGGGATCAACCGAATTCCAAAGGCAACTGAATTTCGGCAAACGGGGAATCGAAGTCGGAATGCTGCGAAACTCACGTAGTCAAAGCGTTTCCCCGTTTGCGGAAGAAGTCTGATGTAGAACAAGTAGCAGAAGCATACATGCTCATGAGGGATCACCCAAAATTGAAAGGCAACTGAATTTCGGCAACCAGGGCATCGAAGTCGGAATGCCACGAAACTCACCGAGTCAAAGCATTTCGCCATTTGCGGAAGAAGTCTGATTTAGAACAAGTAGCAGAAGTATACATGCTCAAGAGGGATCACCCGAAATTCAAAGGCAACTGAATTTCGGCAAACGGGGCATCGAAGTTGGAATTCCGCGAAACTCACCGAGTCAAAGCGTTTTGCCGTTTGCGGAAGAAGTCTGATGTAGAACAAGTAGCAGAAGCATACATGCTCAACAGGGCTCACCAGAAATTCAAAGGCAACTGAATTTCAGAAACCGGGGTATCGAAGTCGGAATGCCGCGAAACTCACCAAGCAAAGCGTTTCGCCGTTTGTGGAAGAAGTCTGATGTAGAACAAGTAGCAGAAGCATACATGCTCAAGAGGGCTCACTCGAAATTCAAAGGCAACTGAATTTCAGCAACCGGGGTATCGAAGTCGGAATGCTGTGAAAGTCACCGAGTCAAAGCGTTTCCCCGTTTGCGGAAGAAGTCTGATGTAGAACAAGTAGCAGAAGCATACATGCTCATGAGGGATCACCCGAAATTCAAAGGCAACTGAATTTCGGCAAACGGGGCATCGAAGTCGGAATGCCGCGAAACTCACCAAGCAAAGCGTTTCGCCGTTTGTGGAAGAAGTCTGATGTAGAACAAGTACCAGAAGCATACATGCTCAAGAGGGCTCACCAGAAATTCAAAGGCAACTGAATTTTGGCAACCGGGGTATCGAAGTCGGAATGCCGCGAAACTCACCGAGTCAAAGCGTTTCGCCGTTTGCGGAAGAAGTCTGATGTAGAACAAGTAGCAGAAGCATACATGCTCAAGAGGGATCACCCGAAATGCCAAGGCAACTGAATTTTGGCAACTATGGTATCGAAGTCGGAATGCCGCGAAACTCATCGAGTCAAAGCGTTTCGCCGTTTGCGGAAGAAGTCTGATGTAGAACAAGTAGCAGAAGCATACATGCTCAAGAGGGCTCACCAGAAACTAAAAGGCAACTGAATTTCGGCAACTGGGGCATCGAAGTCGAAATGCCGCGAAACTCACCTAGTCAAAGTGTTTCACCGTTTGCGGAAGAAGTCTGATGTAGAACAAGTAGCAGAAGCATACATGCTCAAGAGGGATCACCCGAAATTCAAAGGCAACTGAATTTTGGCAACTAGGGTATCGAAGTCGGAATGCCGCGAAACTCACCGAGTCAAAGCGTTTCGCCGTTTGCGGAAGAAGTCTGATGTAGAACAAGTAGCAGAAGCATACATGCTCAAGAGGGATCACCCGAAATTCAAAGGCAACTGAATTTTGGCAACTAGGGTATCGAAGTCGGAATGCCGCGAAACTCACCGAGTCAAAGCGTTTCGCCGTTTGCGGAAGAAGTCTGATGTAGAACAAGTAGCAGAAGCATACATGCTCAAGAGGGTTCACCAGAAACTAAAAGGCAACTGAATTTCGGCAACAGGGGCATGGAAGTCGAAATGCCGCGAAACTCACCTAGACAAAGCGTTTCGCCGTTTGCGGAAGAAGTCTGATGTAGAACAAGTAGCAGAAGCATACATGCTCAAGAGGGATCACCCGAAATTCAAAGGCAACTGAATTTTGGCAACCGGGACATCGAAGTCGGAATGCAGCGAAATTCACCGAGTCAAAGCGTTTCGCCATTTGCAGAAGAAGTCTGATTTAGAACAAGTAGCAGAAGTAAACATGCTCAAGAGGGATCACCCGAAATCCAAAGGCAACTGAATTTCGGCAAACGGGGAATCAAAGTCGGAATGCCGCGAAATTCAACGAGTCAAAGCGTTTCCCCGTTTGCGGAAGATGTTTGATGTAGAACAAGTAGCAGAACCATACATGCTTAAGAGGGCTCACTAGAAATTCAAAGGCAACTGAATTTGGGCAACCGGGGTATCGAAGTCGGAATGCCGCGAAACTCACCGAGTCAAAGCGCTTCGCCATTTGCGGAAGAAGTATGATGTAGAACAAGTAACAGAAGCATACATGCTCAAGAGGGGTCACCCGAAATGCGAAGGCAACTGAATTTCGCCAAACGGGGAATCGAAGTCGGAATGCCGTGAAATTCACCATGTCAATGCGTTTCCCCGTTTGCGGAAGAAGTCTTATGTAGAACAAGTAGCAGAAGCCTACATGCTCAATAGGTGTCACCCGAAATTCAAAGGCAACTGAATTTTGGCAACCGGGGAATCAAAGTCGGAATGCCACGAAATTCACCGAGTTAAAGCGTTTCCCCGTTTGCGGAAGAAGTCTGATGTAGAACAAGTAGGAGAAGCATATATGCTCAAGAGGGATCACCCAAAATTCAAAGGCAACTGAATTTTGGCAACTAGGGTATCGAAGTCGGAATGCCGCGAAACTCACCGAGTCAAAGCGTTTCGCCATTTGCGGAAGAAGTCTGATGTAGAACAAGTAGCAGAAGCATACATGCTCAAGAGGGATCACCCGAAATTCAAAGGCAACTGAATTTTGGCAACTAGGGTATCGAAGTCGGAATGCCGCGAAACTCACCGAGTCAAAGCGTTTCGCCGTTTGCGGAAGAAGTCTGATGTAGAACAAGTAGCAGAAGCATACATGCTCAAGAGGGATCACCCGAAATTCAAAGGCAACTGAATTTTGGCAACTAGGGTATCGAAGTCGGAATGCCGCGAAACTCACCGAGTCAAAGCGTTTCGCCGTTTGCGGAAGAAGTCTGATGTAGAACAAGTAGCAGAAGCATACATGCTCAAGAGGGATCACCCGAAATTCAAAGGCAACTGAATTTTGGCAACCGGGACATCGAAGTCGGAATGCAGCGAAATTCACCGAGTCAAAGTGTTTCGCCATTTGCAGAAGAAGTCTGATTTAGAACAAGTAGCAGAAGTAAACATGCTCAAGAGGGATCACCCGAAATCCAAAGGCAACTGAATTTCGGCAAACAGGGAATCAAAGTCGGAATGCCGTGAAATTCAACGAGTCAAAGCGTTTCCCCGTTTGCGGAAGATGTCTGATGTAGAACAAGTAGCAGAAGCATACATGCTCAAGAGGTGTCACCCGAAATTCAAAGGCAACTGAATTTGGGCAACCGGGGCATCGAAGTCAGAATGCCGCGAAAGTCACCGAGTCAAAGCGCTTCGCCATTTGCGGAAGAAGTCTGATTTAGAACAAGTAGCAGAAGTATACATGCCCAAGAGGGATCACCCGAAATCCAAAGGCAACTGAATTTCGGCAAACAGGGAATCGAATTCGGAATGCCGCGAAATTCACCGAGTCAATGCCTTTCCCCGTTTGCGGAAGAAGTCTTATATAGAACAAGTAGCAGAAGCCTACATGCTCAAGAGGTGTCACCCGAAATTCAAAGGCAACTGAATTTCGGCAACCGGGGAATCAAAGTCGGAATGCCATGAAATTCACCGAGTCAAAGCGTTTCCCCGTTTGCAGAAGAAGTCTGATGTAGAACAAGTAGCAGAAGCATACATGCTCAAGAGGGATCACTCGAATTTCAAAGGCAACTGAATTTCGACAACCGGGGCATCGAAGTTGGAATTCCATGAAACTCACCGAGTCAAAGCGTTTCGCCGTTTGCTGAAGAAGTCTGATGGAGAACAAGTAGCAGAAGCATACATGCTCAAGAGGGATCACCCGAATTTCAAAGGCAACTGAATTTTGGCAACCAGGGTATCGAAGTCGGAATGCCGCGAAAATCACCGTGTCAAAGCGTTTCACCGTTTGCGTACGAAGTCTGATGTCGAACAAGTAGCAGAAGCATACATGCTCCAGAGGGATCACCTGAAATTAAAAGGCAACTAGATTTCGGCAACCAGGGCATCGAAGTCGGAATGCTGCAAACTCTCCCAGTCAAAGCGATTCACCGTTGGTGGAAGAAGTCTGATGTAGAACAAGTAGCAGAAGCATACATGCTCAAGAGGGGTCACCCGAAATGCCAAGGCAACTGAATTTCGCCAAACGGGGAATCGAAGTCGAAATGCCGTGAAATTCACCATGTCAATGCGTTTCCCCGTTTGCGGAAGAAGTCTTATGTAGAACAAGTAGCAGAAGCCTACATGCTCAATAGGTGTCACCCGAAATTCAAAGGCAACTGAATTTTGGCAACCGGGGAATCAAAGTCGGAATGCCACGAAATTCACCGAGTTAAAGCGTTTCCCCGTTTGCGGAAGAAGTCTGATGTAGAACAAGTAGGAGAAGCATACATGCTCAAGAGGGATCACCTAAAATTCAAAGGCAACTGAATTTTGGCAACTAGGGTATCGAAGTCGGAATGCCGCGAAACTCACCGAGTCAAAGCGTTTCGCCGTTTGCGGAAGAAATCTGATGTAGAACAAGTAGCAGAAGCATACATGCTCAAGAGGGATCACCCGAAATTCAAAGGCAACTAAATTTTGGCAACTAGGGTATCGAAGTCGGAATGCCGCGAAACTCACCGAGTCAAAGCGTTTCGCCGTTTGCGGAAGAAGTCTGATGTAGAACAAGTAGCAGAAGCATACATGCTCAAGAGGGCTCACCAGAAACTAAAAGGCAACTGAATTTCGGCAACAGGGGCATCGAAGTCGAATTGCCGCGAAACTCACCTAGTCAAAGCGTTTCGCCGTTTGCGGAAGAAGTCTGATGTAGAACAAGTAGCAGAAGCTTACATGCTCAAGAGGGATCACCCGAAATTCAAAGGCAACTGAATTTTGGCAACCGGGACATCGATGTCGGAATGCAGCGAAATTCACCGAGTCAAAGCGTTTCGCCATTTGCCGAAGAAGTCTGATTTAGAACAAGTAGCAGAAGTAAACATGCTCAAGAGGGATCACCCGAAATCCAAAGGCAACTGAATTTCGGCAAACGGGGAATCAAAGTCGGAATGCCGCGAAATTCAACGAGTCAAAGCGTTTCCCCGTTTGCAGAAGATGTCTGATGTAGAACAAGTAGCAGAAGCATACATGCTCAAGAGGTGTCACCCGAAATTCAAAGGCAACTGAATTTGGGCAACCGGGGCATCGAAGTCAGAATGCCGCGAAAGTCACCGAGTCAAAGCGCTTCGCCATTTGCGGAAGAAGTCTGATTTAGAACAAGTAGCAGAAGTATACATGCCCAAGAGGGATCACCCGAAATCCAAAGGCAACTGAATTTCGGCAAACAGGGAATCGAATTCGGAATGCCGCGAAATTCACCGAGTCAATGCCTTTCCCCGTTTGTGGAAGAAGTCTTATGTAGAACAAGTAGCAGAAGCCTACATGCTCAAGAGGTGTCACCCGAAATTCAAAGGCAACTGAATTTCGGCAACCGGGGAATCAAAGTCGGAATGCCATGAAATTCACCGAGTCAAAGCGTTTCCCCGTTTGCAGAAGAAGTTTGATGTAGAACAAGTAGCAGAAGCATACATGCTAAAGAGGGATCACTCGAATTTCAAAGGCAACTGAATTTCGACAACCGGGGCATCGAAGTTGGAATTCCATGAAACTCACTGAGTCAAAGCGTTTCGCCGTTTGCTGAAGAAGTCTGATGGAGAACAAGTAGCAGAAGCATACATGCTCAAGAGGGATCACCCGAATTTCAAAGGCAACTGAATTTTGGCAACCAGGGTATCGAAGTCGGAATGCCGCGAAAATCACCGTGTCAAAGCGTTTCGCCGTTTGCGTACGAAGTCGGATGTCGAATAAGTAGCAGAAGCATACATGCTCCAGAGGGATCACCTAAAATTAAAAGGCAACTAGATTTCGGCAACCAGGGCATCGAAGTCGGAATGTCGCAAACTCTGCCAGTCAAAGCGATTCACCGTTGGTGGAAGAAGTCTGATGTAGAACAAGTAGCAGAAGCATACATGCTCAAGAGGGATCACCCGAAATTCAAAGGGAACTGAATTTTGGCAACCGGGACATCGAAGTCGGAATGCAGCGAAATTCACCGAGTCAAAGCGTTTCGTCATTTGCGGAAGAAGTCTTATTTAGAACAAGTAGCAGAAGTATACATGCTCAAGAGGGATCACCCGAAATCCAAAGGCAACTGAATTTCGGCAAACAGGGAATCAAAGTCGGAATGCCGCGAAATTCAACGAGTCAAAGCGTTTCCCCGTTTGCGGAAGATGTCTGATGTAGAACAAGTAGCAGAAGCATACATGCTCAAGAGGTGTCACCCGAAATTCAAAGGCAACTGAATTTGGGCAACCGGGGCATCGAAGTCGGAATGCCGTGAAAGTCACCGAGTCAAAGCGTTTCGCCATTTGCGGAAGAAGTCTGATTTAGAACAAGTAGCAGAAGTATACATGCCCATGAGGGATCACCTGAAATCCAAAGGCAACTGAATTTCGGCAAACGGGGAATCGAATTCGGAATGCCGCGAAATTCACCGAGTCAAAGCGTTTCCCCGTTTGCGGAAGAAGTCTGATGTAGAACAAGTAGCAGAAGCATACATGCTCAAGAGGGATAACCCGAATTTCAAAGGCAACTGAATTTCGGCAACCGGAACATCGAAGTTGGAATTCCGCGAAACTCACCGAGTCAAAGCGTTTCGCCGTTTGCGGAAGAAGTCTTATTTAAAACAAGTAGCAGAAGCATCCATGCTCAAGAGGGATCACCCGAAATTCAAAGGCAACTGAATTTCAGCAAACGGGGAATCGAAGTCAGAATGCCGCGAAATTCACGGAGTCAAAGCGTTTCCCCGTTTGCGGAAGAAGTCTGATGTAGAACAAGTAGCAGAAGCATACATGCTCAAGAGGGGTCACCCGAAATTCAAAGGCAACTGAATTTCGGCAACCGGGGGATCGAAGTCGGAATGCCGCGAAAATCACCAAGCAAAGCGTTTCGCCGTTTGTGGAAGAAGTCTGATGTAGAACAAGTAGCAGAAGCATACATGCTCAAGAGGGCTCACCAGAAACTAAAAGGCAACTGAATTTCGGCAACCGGGGCATCGAAGTCGAAATGCCACGAAACTCACCGAGTCAAAGCGTTTTGCCGTTTGCGGAAGAAGTCTGATGTAGAATAAGTAGCAGAAGCATACATCCTCAAGAGGGATCACCCGAAATTCAAAGGGAACTGAATTTTGGCAACCGGGACATCGAAGTCGGAATGCAGCGAAATTCACCGAGTCAAAGTGTTTCGCCATTTGCGGAAGAAGTTTTATTTAGAAGAAGTAGCAGAAGTATACATGCTCAAGAGGGATCACCCGAAATCCAAAGGCAACTGAATTTCGGCAAACAGGGAATCAAAGTCGGAATGCCGCGAAATTCATCGAGTCAAAGCGTTTCCCCGTTTGCGGAAGATGTCTGATGTAGAACAAGTAGCAGAAGCTTACATGCTCAAGAGGTGTCACCCGAAATTCAAAGGCAACTGAATTTGGGCAACCGGGGCATCGAAGTCGGAATGCCGCGAAAGTCACCGAGTCAAAGCGTTTCGCCATTTGCGGAAGAAGTCGGATTTAGAACAAGTAGCAGAAGTATACATGCCCAAGAGGGATCACCCGAAATTCAAAGGTAACTGAATTTCGGAAAACGGGGAATCGAATTCGGAATACCGCGAAATTCACCGAGTCAAAGCGTTTCCCCGTTTGCGGAAGAAGTCTGATGTAGAACAAGTAGCAGAAGCATACATGCTCAAGAGGGATCACTCAAATTTCAAAGGCAACTGAATTTCGGCAACCGGGGCATCGAAGTTGGAATTCCGCGAAACTCACCGAGTCAAAGCGTTTCGCCATTTGCGGAAAAAGTTTTATTTAGAAGAAGTAGCAGAAGTATACATGCTCAAGAGGGATCACCCGAAATCCAAAGGCAACTGAATTTCGGCAAACAGGGAATCAAAGTCGGAATGCCGCGAAATTCATCGAGTCAAAGCGTTTCCCCGTTTGCGGAAGATGTCTGATGTAGAACAAGTAGCAGAAGCTTACATGCTCAAGAGGTGTCACCCGAAATTCAAAGGCAACTGAATTTGGGCAACCGGGGCATCGAAGTCGGAATGCCGCGAAAGTCACCGAGTCAAAGCGTTTCGCCATTTGCGGAAGAAGTCGGATTTAGAACAAGTAGCAGAAGTATACATGCCCAAGAGGGATCACCCGAAATTCAAAGGTAACTGAATTTCGGAAAACGGGGAATCGAATTCGGAATACCGCGAAATTCACCGAGTCAAAGCGTTTCCCCGTTTGCGGAAGAAGTCTGATGTAGAACAAGTAGCAGAAGCATACATGCTCAAGAGGGATCACTCAAATTTCAAAGGCAACTGAATTTCGGCAACCGGGGCATCGAAGTTGGAATTCCGCGAAACTCACCGAGTCAAAGCGTTTCGCCGTTTGCGGAAGAAGTCTGATGGAGAACAAGCAGCAGAAGCATCCATGCTCAAGAGGGATCACTAGAAATTCAAAGCCAACTGAATTTCGGCAACCAGGAAATAGAAGTCGGAATGCCGCAAAACTCATCGAGTCAAAGCGTTTCGCCATTTGCAGAAGAAGTCTGATTTAAAACAAGTAGCAGAAGCATACATGCTCAACAGGGATCACCCGAAATTCAAAGGCAACTGAATTTCGGCAACTAGGGTATCAAAGTCAGAATGCCTCGAAATTCACCGAGTCACAGCGTTTGCCCGTTTGCGGAAGAAGTCTGATGGAGAACAAGTAGCAAAAGCATCCATGCTAAAGAGGGATCACCCGAATTTCAAAGGCAACTGAATTTCGGCAACCGAGGCATCCAAGTTGGAATTCCACGAAACTAACCGAGTCAAAGCGTTTCGCCGTTTGCTGAAGAAGTCTGATGGAGAACAAGTAGCAGAAGCATCCATGCTCAAGAGGGATGACCCCAATTCTAAAGGCAACTGAATTTTGGCAAACAGGGAATCGAAGTCGGAATGCTACGAAATTCACGGAGTCAAAGCGTTTCCCCGTTTGCGGAAGAAGTCTGATGTAGAACAAGTAGCAGAAGCATACATGCTCAAGAGGGATCACCCAAAATTGAAAGGCAACTGAATTTCGGCAACCGGGGCATCGAAGTCGGAATGCCGCGAAACTCACCGAGTCAAAGCGTTTCGCCATTTGCGGAAGAAGTCTGATTTAGAACAAGTAGCAGAAGTATACATGCCCAAGAGGGATCACCTGAAATCCAAAGGCAACTGAATTTCGACAAATGGGGAATCGAATTCTGAATGCCGCACCGAGTCAAAGCGTTTCCCCGTTTGCGGAAGAAGTCTGATGTTGAACAAGTAGCAGAAGCACACATGCTCAAGAGGGATCACCTGAATTTCAAAGTCAACTGAATTTCGGCAACCGGAGCATCGAAGTCGGAATTCCGCGAAACTCACCGAGTCAAAGCGTTTCGCCATTTGCGGAAGAAGTCTGATTTAGAACAAGTAGCAGAAGTATACATGCCCAAGAGGGATCACCTGAAATCCAAAGGCAACTGAATTTCGACAAATGGGGAATCGAATTCTGAATGCCGCACCGAGTCAAAGCGTTTCCCCGTTTGCGGAAGAAGTCTGATGTTGAACAAGTAGCAGAAGCACACATGCTCAAGAGGGATCACCTGAATTTCAAAGTCAACTGAATTTCGGCAACCGGAGCATCGAAGTTGGAATTCCGCGAAACTCACCGAGTCAAAGCGTTTCGCCGTTTGCGGAAGAAGTCTGATGGAGAACAAGTAGCAGAAACATCCATGCTCAAGAGGGATCACCAGAAATTCAAAGGCAACTGAATTTCGGCAGCCAGGAAATAGAAGTCGGAATGCCGCGAAACTCATCGAGTCAAAGCGTTTCGCCATTTGCAGAAGAAGTCTGATTTAAAACAAGTAGCAGAAGCATACATGCTCAACAGGGATCACCCGAAATTCAAAGGCAACTGAATTTCGGCAACCGGGGAATCAAAGTCGGAATGCCTCGAAATTCACCGAGTCAAAGCGTTTGCCCGTTTGCGGAAGAAGTCTGATGGAGAACAAGCAGCAGAAGCATCCATGCTCAAGAGGGATCACCAGAAATTCAAAGGCAACTGAATTTCGGCAACCGGGGCATCGAAGTCGGAATGCCGCGAAACTCACCAAGCAAAGCGTTTCGCCGTTTGTGGAAGAAATCTGATGTAGAACAAGTAACAGAAGCATACATGCTCAAGAGGGCTCACCAGAAATGCCAAGGCAACTGAATTTCGCCAAACGGGGAATCGAAGTCGGAATGCCGTGAAAGTCACCGAGTCAAAGCGTTTCGCCATTTGCGGAAGAAGTTTGATTTAGAACAAGTAGCAGAAGTATACATGCCCATGAGGGATCACCTGAAATCCAAAGGCAACTGAATTTTGGCAAACGGGGAATCGAATTCGGAATGCCGCGAAATTCACCGAGTCAAAGCGTTTCCCCGTTTGCGGAAGAAGTCTGATGTAGAACAAGTAGCAGAAGCATACATGCTCAAGAGGGATAACTCGAATTTCAAAGGCAACTGAATTTCGGCAACCGGCGCATCGAAGTTGGAATTCCGCGAAACTCACCGAGTCAAAGCGTTTCGCCGTTTGCGGAAGAAGTCTGATGGAGAACAAGTAGCAGAAGCATCCATGCTTAAGAGGGATCACCAGAAATTCAAAGGCAACTGAATTTCGGCAACCAGGCAATAGAAGTCGGAATGCCGCGAAACTCATCGAGTCAAAGCGTTTCGCCATTTGCAGAAGAAGTCTGATTTAAAACAAGTAGCAGAAGCATACATGCTCAAGAGGGATCACCCGAAATTCAAAGGCAACTGAATTTCGGCAACCGGGGAATCAAAGTCGGAATGCCTCGAAATTCACCGAGTCAAAGCGTTTCCCCGTTTGTGGAAGAAGGCTGATGTACAACAAGTAGCAGAAGCATACATGCTCAAGAGGGATCACCCGAATTTCAAAGGCTACTGAATTTCGGCAACCGGAGCATCAAAGTTGGAATTCCGCGAAACTCACCGAGTCAAAGCGTTTCGCCGTTTGCGGAAGAAGTCTGACGGAGAACAAGTAGCAGAAGCATCCATGCTCAAGAGGGATCACCAGAAATTCAAAGGCAACTGAATTTCGGCAACCAGGAAATAGAAGTCGGAATGCCACGAAACTCACCCAGTCAAAGCGTTTCGCCGTTTGCGGAAGAAGTCTGATGGAGAACAAGTAGCAGAAGCATCCATGCTCAAGAGGGATCACCTGAAATTGAAAGGCAACTGAATTTCGGCAACCGGGGCATCGAAGTCGGAATGCCGCGAAACTCACCGAGTCAAAGCGTTTCGCCATTTGTGGAAGAAGTCTGATTTAGAACAAGTAGCAGAAGTATACATGCCCAAGAGGGATCACCTGAAATCCAAAGGCAACTGAATTTCGGCAAATGGGGAATCGAATTCTGAATGCCGCACCGAGTCATAGCGTTTCCCCGTTTGCGGAAGAAGTCTGATGTAGAACAAGTAGCAGAAGCATACATGCTCAAGAGGGATAACCCGAATTTCAAAGGCAACTGAATTTCGGCAACCGGCGCATCGAAGTTGGAATTCCGCGAAACTCACCGAGTCAAAGCGTTTCGCCGTTTGCGGAAGAAGTCTGATGGAGAACAAGTAGCAGAAGCATCCATGCTCAAGAGGGATCACCAGAAATTCAAAGGCAACTGAATTTCGGCAACCAGGCAATAGAAGTCGGAATGCCGCGAAACTCATCGAGTCAAAGCGTTTCGCCATTTGCAGAAGAAGTCTGATTTAAAACAAGTAGCAGAAGCATACATGCTCAAGAGGGATCACCCGAAATTCAAAGGCAACTGAATTTCGGCAACCGGGGAATCAAAGTCGGAATGCCTCGAAATTCACCGAGTCAAAGCGTTTCCCCGTTTGTGGAAGAAGGCTGATGTACAACAAGTAGCAGAAGCATACATGCTCAAGAGGGATCACCCGAATTTCAAAGGCTACTGAATTTCGGCAACCGGAGCATCAAAGTTGGAATTCCGCGAAACTCACCGAGTCAAAGCGTTTCGCCGTTTGCGAAAGAAGTCTGACGGAGAACAAGTAGCAGAAGCATCCATGCTCAAGAGGGATCACCAGAAATTCAAAGGCAACTGAATTTCGGCAACCAGGAAATAGAAGTCGGAATGCCACGAAACTCACCCAGTCAAAGCGTTTCGCCGTTTGCGGAAGAAGTCTGATGGAGAACAAGTAGCAGAAGCATCCATGCTCAAGAGGGATCACCTGAAATTGAAAGGCAACTGAATTTCGGCAACCGGGGCATCGAAGTCGGAATGCCGCGAAACTCACCGAGTCAAAGCGTTTCGCCATTTGTGGAAGAAGTCTGATTTAGAACAAGTAGCAGAAGTATACATGCCCAAGAGGGATCACCTGAAATCCAAAGGCAACTGAATTTCGGCAAATGGGGAATCGAATTCTGAATGCCGCACCGAGTCAAAGCGTTTCCCCGTTTGCGGAAGAAGTCTGATGTAGAACAAGTAGCAGAAGCATACATGCTCAAGAGGGATCACCCGAATTTCAAAGTCAACTGAATTTCGGCAACCGGAGCATCGAAGTTGGAATTCCGCGAAACTCACCGAGTCAAAGCGTTTCGCCGTTTGCGGAAGAAGTCTGATGGAGAACAAGTAGCAGAAGCATCCATGCTCAAGAGAGATCACCAGAAACTCAAAGGCAACTGAATTTCGGCAACCAGGAAATAGAAGTCGGAATGCCGCGAAACTCATCGAGTCAAAGCGTTTCGCCATTTGCAGAAGAAGTGATTTAAAACAAGTAGCAAAAGCATACATGCTCAACAGGGATCACCCGAAATTCAAAGGCAACTGAATTTCGGCAACCGGGGAATCAAAGTCGGAATGCCTCGAAATTCACCGAGTCAAAGCGTTTGCCCGTTTGCGGAAGAAGTCTGATGGAGAACAAGCAGCAGAAGCATCAATGCTCAAGAGGGATCACCAGAAATTCAAAGGCAACTGAATTTCGGCAACCGGGGCATCGAAGGCGGAATGCCGCGAAACTCACCAAGCAAAGCGTTTCGCCGTTTGTGGAAGAAGTCTGATGTAGAACAAGTAACAGAAGCATACATGCTCAAGAGGGCTCACCAGAAATGCCAAGGCAACTGAATTTCGCCAAACGGGGAATCGAAGTCGGAATGCCGCGAAAGTCACCGAGTCAAAGCGTTTCGCCATTTGCGGAAGAAGTCTGATTTAGAACAAGTAGCAGAAGTATACATGCCCATGAGGGATCACCTGAAATCCAAAGGCAACTGAATTTCGGCAAACGGGGAATCCAATTCGGAATGCCGCGAAATTCACCGAGTCAAAGCGTTTCCCCGTTTGCGGAAGAAGTCTGATGTACAACAAGTAGCAGACGCATACATGCTCAAGAGGGATAACCCGAATTTCAAAGGCAACTGAATTTCGGCAACCGGCGCATCGAAGTTGGAATTCCGCGAAACTCACCGAGTCAAAGCGTTTCGCCGTTTGCGGAAGAAGTCTGATGGAGAACAAGTAGCAGAAGCATCCATGCTCAAGAGGGATCACCAGAAATTCAAAGGCAACTGAATTTCGGCAACCAGGCAATAGAAGTCGGAATGCCGCGAAACTCATCGAGTCAAAGCGTTTCGCCATTTGCAGAAGAAGTCTGATTTAAAACAAGTAGCAGAAGCATACATGCTCAAGAGGGATCACCCGAAATTCAAAGGCAACTGAATTTCGGCAACCGGGGCATCGAAGTCGGAATGCCGCGAAACTCACCGAGTCAAAGTTTCTCGCCATTTGCGGAAGAAGTTTGATTTAAAACAAGTAGCAGAAGCATACATGCTCAAGAGGGATCACTCGAAATTCAAAGGCAACTGAATTTTGGCAACCGGGGAATCGAAGTCGGAATGCCGCGAAATTCACCGAGTCAAAGCGTTTCCCCGTTTGCGGAAGAAGTCTGATGTACAACAAGTAGCAGAAGCATACATGCTCAAGAGGGATCACCCGAATT
This sequence comes from Populus alba x Populus glandulosa, assembly GCA_033617975.1. Taxonomy (NCBI): domain Eukaryota; kingdom Viridiplantae; phylum Streptophyta; class Magnoliopsida; order Malpighiales; family Salicaceae; genus Populus; species Populus alba x Populus glandulosa. Next base: position 11,113,703 of record CM066151.1, on the reverse strand, counting down.
TCAAAGGCTACTGAATTTCGGCAACCGGAGCATCGAAGTTGGAATTCCGCGAAACTCACCGAGTCAAAGCGTTTCGCCGTTTGCGGAAGAAGTCTGATGCAGAACAAGTAGCAGAAGCATCCATGCTCAAGAGGGATCACCAGAAATTCAAAGGCAACTGAATTTCGGCAACCAGGAAATAGAAGTCGGAATGCCGCGAAACTCATCGAGTCAAAGCGTTTCGCCATTTGCCGAAGAAGTCTGATTTAAAACAAGTAGCAGAAGCATACATGCTCAAGAGGGATCACCCGAAATACAAAGGCAACTGAATTTCAGCAAACGGGGAATCGAAGTTGGAATGCCGCGAAATTCACGGAGTCAAAGCGTTTCCCCGTTTGCGGAAGAAGTCTGATGTAGAACAAGTAGCAGAAGCATACATGCTCAAGAGGGGTCACCCGAAATTCAAAGGCAACTGAATTTCGGCAACCGGGGCATCGAAGTTGGAATTCCATGAAACTCATCGAGTCAAAGCGTTTCGCCATTTGTGGAAGAAGTTTGATTTAAAACAAGTAGCAGAAGCATACATGCTCAAGAGGGATCACCCGAAATACAAAGGCAACTGAATTTCAGCAAACGGGGAATCGAAGTCGGAATGCCGCGAAATTCACGGAGTCAAAGCGTTTCCCCGTTTGCGGAAGAAGTCTGATGTAGAACAAGTAGCAGAAGCATACATGCTCAAGAGGGGTCACCCGAAATTCAAAGGCAACTGAATTTCGGCAACCGAGGAATCAAAGTCGGAATGCCTCGAAAGTCACCGAGTCAAAGCGTTTCCCCGTTTGCGGAAGAAGTTTGATGTACAACAAGTAGCAGAAGCATACATGCTCAAGAGGGCTCACCAGAAATGCCAAGGCAACTGAATTTCGCCAAACGGGGAATCGAAGTCGGAATGCCGCGAAAGTCACCGAGTCAAAGCGTTTCGCCATTTGCGGAAGAAGTCTGATGTACAACAAGTAGCAGAAGCATACATGCTCAAGAGGGATAACCCGAATTTCAAAGGCAACTGAATTTCGGCAACCGGCGCATCGAAGTTGGAATTCCGCGAAACTCATCGAGTCAAAGCATTTCGCCATTTGCGGAAGAAGTCTGATTTAGAACAAGTAGCAGAATACATGCTCAAGAGGGATCACCCGAAAATCAAAGGCAACTGAATTTCGGCAACCGGGGCATCGAAGTCGGAATGCCGCGAAACTCACCGAGTCAAAGTTTTTCGCCATTTGCGGAAGAAGTTTGATTTAAAACAAGTAGCAGAAGCATACATGCTCAAGAGGGATCACCCGAAATTCAAAGGCAACTGAATTTCGGCAACCGGGGCATCGAAGTCGGAATGCCGCGAAACTCACCGAGTCAAAGTTTTTCGCCATTTGCGGAAGAAGTTTGATTTAAAACAAGTAGCAGAAGCATACATGCTCAAGAGGGATCACTCGAAATTCAAAGGCAACTGAATTTTGGCAACCGGGGAATCGAAGTCGGAATGCCGCGAAATTCACCGAGTCAAAGCGTTTCCCCATTTGCGGAAGAAGTCTGATGTACAACAAGTAGCAGAAGCATACATGCTCAAGAGGGATCACCCGAATTTCAAAGGCTACTGAATTTCGGCAACCGGAGCATCGAAGTTGGAATTCCGCGAAACTCACCGAGTCAAAGCGTTTCGCCGTTTGCGGAAGAAGTCTGATGCAGAACAAGTAGCAGAAGCATCCATGCTCAAGAGGGATCACCAGAAATTCAAAGGCAACTGAATTTCGGCAACCAGGAAATAGAAGTCGGAATGCCGCGAAACTCATCGAGTCAAAGCGTTTCGCCATTTGCCGAAGAAGTCTGATTTAAAACAAGTAGCAGAAGCATACATGCTCAAGAGGGATCACCCGAAATACAAAGGCAACTGAATTTCAGCAAACGGGGAATCGAAGTTGGAATGCCGCGAAATTCACGGAGTCAAAGCGTTTCCCCATTTGCGGAAGAAGTCTGATGTAGAACAAGTAGCAGAAGCATACATGCTCAAGAGGGGTCACCCGAAATTCAAAGGCAACTGAATTTCGGCAACCGGGGCATCGAAGTTGGAATTCCATGAAACTCATCGAGTCAAAGCGTTTCGCCATTTGTGGAAGAAGTTTGATTTAAAACAAGTAGCAGAAGCATACATGCTCAAGAGGGATCACCCGAAATACAAAGGCAACTGAATTTCAGCAAACGGGGAATCGAAGTCGGAATGCCGCGAAATTCACGGAGTCAAAGCGTTTCCCCGTTTGCGGAAGAAGTCTGATGTAGAACAAGTAGCAGAAGCATACATGCTCAAGAGGGGTCACCCGAAATTCAAAGGCAACTGAATTTCGGCAACCGAGGAATCAAAGTCGGAATGCCTCGAAAGTCACCGAGTCAAAGCGTTTCCCCGTTTGCGGAAGAAGTTTGATGTACAACAAGTAGCAGAAGCATACATGCTCAAGAGGGCTCACCAGAAATGCCAAGGCAACTGAATTTCGCCAAACGGGGAATCGAAGTCGGAATGCCGCGAAAGTCACCGAGTCAAAGCGTTTCGCCATTTGCGGAAGAAGTCTGATGTACAACAAGTAGCAGAAGCATACATGCTCAAGAGGGATAACCCGAATTTCAAAGGCAACTGAATTTCGGCAACCGGCGCATCGAAGTTGGAATTCCGCGAAACTCATCGAGTCAAAGCATTTCGCCATTTGCGGAAGAAGTCTGATTTAGAACAAGTAGCAGAATACATGCTCAAGAGGGATCACCCGAAAATCAAAGGCAACTGAATTTCGGCAACCGGGGCATCGAAGTCGGAATGCCGCGAAACTCACCGAGTCAAAGTTTTTCGCCATTTGCGGAAGAAGTTTGATTTAAAACAAGTAGCAGAAGCATACATGCTCAAGAGGGATCACCCGAAATTCAAAGGCAACTGAATTTCGGCAACCGGGGCATCGAAGTCGGAATGCCGCGAAACTCACCGAGTCAAAGTTTTTCGCCATTTGCGGAAGAAGTTTGATTTAAAACAAGTAGCAGAAGCATACATGCTCAAGAGGGATCACTCGAAATTCAAAGGCAACTGAATTTTGGCAACCGGGGAATCGAAGTCGGAATGCCGCGAAATTCACCGAGTCAAAGCGTTTCCCCGTTTGCGGAAGAAGTCTGATGTACAACAAGTAGCAGAAGCATACATGCTCAAGAGGGATCACCCGAATTTCAAAGGCTACTGAATTTCGGCAACCGGAGCATCGAAGTTGGAATTCCGCGAAACGCACCGAGTCAAAGCGTTTCGCCGTTTGCGGAAGAAGTCTGATGCAGAACAAGTAGCAGAAGCATCCATGCTCAAGAGGGATCACCAGAAATTCAAAGGCAACTGAATTTCGGCAACCAGGAAATAGAAGTCGGAATGCCGCGAAACTCATCGAGTCAAAGCGTTTCGCCATTTGCCGAAGAAGTCTGATTTAAAACAAGTAGCAGAAGCATACATGCTCAAGAGGGATCACCCGAAATTCAAAGGCAACTGAATTTCGGCAACCGAGGAATCAAAGTCGGAATGCCTCGAAAGTCACCGAGTCAAAGCGTTTCCCCGTTTGCGGAAGAAGTTTGATGTACAACAAGTAGCAGAAGCATACATGCTCAAGAGGGATCACCCGAATTTCAAAGGCTACTGAATTTCGGCAACCGGAGCATCGAATTTGGAATTCCGCGAAACTCACCGAGTCAAAGCGTTTCGCCGTTTGCGGAAGAAGTCTGATGGAGAACAAGTAGCAGAAGCATACATGCTCAAGAGGGGTCACCCGAAATTCAAAGGCTACTGAATTTCGGCAACCGGAGCATCGAAGTTGGAATTCCGCGAAACTCACCGAGTCAAAGCGTTTCGCCGTTTGCGGAAGAAGTCTGATGGAGAACAAGTAGCAGAAGCATCCATGCTCAAGAGGGATCACCAGAAATTCAAAGGCAACTGAATTTCGGCAACCAGGAAATAGAAGTCGGAATGCCGCGAAACTCATCGAGTCAAAGCGTTTCGCCATTTGCCGAAGAAGTCTGATTTAAAACAAGTAGCAGAAGCATACATGCTCAAGAGGGATCACCCGAAATACAAAGGCAACTGAATTTCAGCAAACGGGGAATCGAAGTCGGAATGCCGCGAAATTCACGGAGTCAAAGCGTTTCCCCGTTTGCGGAAGAAGTCTGATGTAGAACAAGTAGCAGAAGCATACATGCTCAAGAGGGGTCACCCGAAATTCAAAGGCAACTGAATTTCGGCAACCGGGGCATCGAAGTTGGAATTCCATGAAACTCATCGAGTCAAAGCGTTTCGCCGTTTGCCGAAGAAGTCTGATTTAAAACAAGTAGCAGAAGCATACATGCTCAAGAGGGATCACCCGAAATTCAAAGGCAACTGAATTTCGGCAACCGAGGCATCGAAGTCGGAATGCCGCGAAACTCACCGAGTCAAAGTTTTTCGCCATTTGCGGAAGAAGTTTGATTTAAAACAAGTAGCAGAAGCATACATGCTCAAGAGGGATCACCCGAAATTCAAAGGCAACTGAATTTCGGCAACCGAGGAATCAAAGTCGGAATGCCTCGAAAGTCACCGAGTCAAAGCGTTTCCCCGTTTGCGGAAGAAGTTTGATGTACAACAAGTAGCAGAAGCATACATGCTCAAGAGGGATCACCCGAATTTCAAAGGCTACTGAATTTCGGCAACCGGAGCATCGAATTTGGAATTCCGCGAAACTCACCGAGTCAAAGCGTTTCGCCGTTTGCGGAAGAAGTCTGATGGAGAACAAGTAGCAGAAGCATACATGCTCAAGAGGGGTCACCCGAAATTCAAAGGCTACTGAATTTCGGCAACCGGAGCATCGAAGTTGGAATTCCGCGAAACTCACCGAGTCAAAGCGTTTCGCCGTTTGCGGAAGAAGTCTGATGGAGAACAAGTAGCAGAAGCATACATGCTCAAGAGGGGTCACCCGAAATTCAAAGGCTACTGAATTTCGGCAACCGGAGCATCGAAGTTGGAATTCCGCGAAACTCACCGAGTCAAAGCGTTTCGCCATTTGCCGAAGAAGTCTGATTTAAAACAAGTAGCAGAAGCATACATGCTCAAGAGGGATCACCCGAAATACAAAGGCAACTGAATTTCGGCAACCGGGGAATCAAAGTCGGAATGCCTCGAAATTCACGGAGTCAAAGCGTTTCCCCGTTTGCGGAAGAAGTCTGATGTAGAACAAGTAGCAGAAGCATCCATGCTCAAGAGGGATCACCAGAAATTCAAAGGCAACTGAATTTCGGCAACCAGGAAATAGAAGTCGGAATGCCGCGAAACTCATCGAGTCAAAGCGTTTCGCCATTTGCCGAAGAAGTCTGATTTAAAACAAGTAGCAGAAGCATACATGCTCAAGAGGGATCACCCGAAATACAAAGGCAACTGAATTTCAGCAAACGGGGAATCGAAGTCGGAATGCCGCGAAATTCACGGAGTCAAAGCGTTTCCCCATTTGCGGAAGAAGTCTGATGTAGAACAAGTAGCAGAAGCATACATGCTCAAGAGGGGTCACCCGAAATTCAAAGGCAACTGAATTTCGGCAACCGGGGCATCGAAGTTGGAATTCCATGAAACTCATCGAGTCAAAGCGTTTCGCCATTTGTGGAAGAAGTTTGATTTAAAACAAGTAGCAGAAGCATACATGCTCAAGAGGGATCACCCGAAATTCAAAGGCAATTGAATTTCGGCAACCGAGGAATCAAAGTCGGAATGCCTCGAAATTCACCGAGTCAAAGCGTTTCCCCGTTTGCGGAAGAAGTCTGATGTACAACAAGTAGCAGAAGCATACATGCTCAAGAGGGATCACCCGAATTTCAAAGGCTACTGAATTTCGACAACCGGAGCATCGAAGTTGGAATTCCGCGAAACTCACCGAGTCAAAGCGTTTCGCCGTTTGCGGAAGAAGTCTGATGGAGAACAAGTAGCAAAAGCATCCAAGCTGAAGAGGGATCACCAGAAATTCAAAGGCAACTGAATTTCGGCAACCAGGAAATAGAAGTCGGAATGCCACGAAACTCATCGAGTCAAAGCGTTTCGCCGTTTGCGGAAGAAGTCTGATGGAGAACAAGTAGCAGAAGCATCCATGCTCAAGAGGGATCACCAGAAATTCAAAGGCAACTGAATTTCGGCAACCAGGAAATAGAAGTCGGAATGCCGCGAAACTCATCGAGTCAAAGCGTTTCGCCATTTGCCGAAGAAGTCTGATTTAAAACAAGTAGCAGAAGCATACATGCTCAAGAGGGATCACCCGAAATACAAAGGCAACTGAATTTCGGCAACCGGGGAATCAAAGTCGGAATGCCGTGAAACTCACCGAGTCAAAGCGTTTCGCCGTTTGCGGAAGAAGTCTGATGTAGAACAAGTAGCAGAAGCATACATGCTCAAGAGGGATCACCCGAATTTCAAAGGCTACTGAATTTCGGCAACCGGAGCATCGAAGTTGGAATTCCGCGAAACTCACCGAGTCAAAGCGTTTCGCAGTTTGTGGAAGAAGTCTGATGGAGAACAAGTAGCAGAAGCATACATGCTCAAGAGGGATCACCCGAATTTCAAAGGCTACTGAATTTTGGCAACCGGAGCATCGAAGTTGGAATTCCGCGAAACTCACCGAGTCAAAGCGTTTCGCCATTTGCGGAAGAAGTCTGACGGAGAACAAGTAGCAGAAGCATCCATGCTCAAGAGGGATCACCAGAAATTCAAAGGCAACTGAATTTCGGCAACCAGGAAATAGAAGTCGGAATGCCACGAAACTCATCGAGTCAAAGCGTTTCGCCGTTTGCGGAAGAAGTCTGACGGAGAACAAGTAGCAGAAGCATCCATGCTCAAGAGGGATCACCAGAAATTCAAAGGCTACTGAATTTCGGCAACCGGAGCATCGAAGTTGGAATTCCGCGAAACTCACCGAGTCAAAGCGTTTCGCCGTTTGTGGAAGAAGTCTGATGGAGAACAAGTAGCAGAAGCATCCATGCTCAAGAGGGATCACCAGAAATTCAAAGGCAACTGAATTTCGGCAACCAGGAAATAGTAGTCGGATTGCGCGAAACTCATCGAGTCAAAGCGTTTCGCCATTTGCCAAAGAAGTCTGATTTAAAACAAGTAGCAGAAGCATACATGCTCAAGAGGGATCACCCGAAATACAAAGGCAACTGAATTTCAGAAACGGGGAATCAAAGTCGGAATGCCTCGAAATTCACGGAGTCAAAGCGTTTCCCCGTTTGCGGAAGAAGTCTGATTTAGAACAAGTAGCAGAAGCATACATGCACAAGAGGGATCACCTGAAATTCAAAGGCAACTGAATTTCAGCAACTAGGGCATCAAAGTCGGAATGCTGCGAAACTCACCGAGTCAAAGCGTTTCGCCATTAGCGGAAGAAGTCTGATGTAGAACAAGTAGCAGAAGCATACATGCTCAAGAGGGATCACCCGAATTTCAAAGGCAACTGAATTTTGGCAACCGGGGTATCGAAGTTGGAATTCCGCGAAACTCACCGAGTCAAAGCGTTTTGCCGTTTGCGGAAGAAGTCTGATTTAGAACAAGTAGAAGAACCATACATGCTCAAGAGGGATCACTCAAAATCCAAAGGCAACTGAATTTCAAAAAACGGGGCATCGAAGTCGGAATGCCGCGAAACTCATCGACTCAAAGCATTTCGCCATTTGCGGAAGAAGTCTGATTTAGAACAAGCAGCAAAATACATGCTCAAGAGGGATCACCCGAAATTCAAAGGCAACTGAATTTTGGCAACCGGGGAATCGAAGTCGGAATGCTGCGAAATTCACCGAGTCAAAGCTTTTCCCCGTTTGCGGAAGAAGTCTAACGTAGAATAAGTACCAGAAGCATACATGCTCAAGAGGGATCACCCGAAATTCAAAGGCAACTGAATTTCGGCAACCGGGGCATCGAAGTCGTAATGCCGCGAAACTCACCCAGCAAAGCGTTTCACCGTTTGCGAAAGAAGTCTGATGTAGAACAAGTAGCAGAAGCATACATGCTCAAGAGGGCTCACCCGAAATCCAAAGGCAACTGAATTTCGGCAAACGGGGAATCGAAGGAGGAATGCCGCGAAATTCACCGAGTCAAAGCGTTTCCCCGTTTGCGGAAGAAGTCTGATGTAGAACAAGTAGCAGAAGCATACATGCTCAAGAGGGATCACCCAAATTTCAAAGGCAACTGAATTTCGGCAACCGGAGCATAGAAGTTGGAATTCCGCGAAACTCACCGAGTCAAAGCGTTTCGCCGTTTGCGGAAGAAGTCTGATTTAGAACAAGTAGAAGAACCATACATGCTCAAGAGGGATCACTCAAAATCCAAAGGCAACTGAATTTCAAAAAACGGGGCATCGAAGTCGGAATGCCGCGAAACTCATCGACTCAAAGCATTTCGCCATTTGCGGAAGAAGTCTGATTTAGAACAAGCAGCAAAATACATGCTCAAGAGGGATCACCCGAAATTCAAAGGCAACTGAATTTTGGCAACCGGGGAATCGAAGTCGGAATGCTGCGAAATTCACCGAGTCAAAGCTTTTCCCCGTTTGCGGAAGAAGTCTAACGTAGAATAAGTACCAGAAGCATACATGCTCAAGAGGGATCACCCGAAATTCAAAGGCAACTGAATTTCGGCAACCGGGGCATCGAAGTCGTAATGCCGCGAAACTCACCCAGCAAAGCGTTTCACCGTTTGCGAAAGAAGTCTGATGTAGAACAAGTAGCAGAAGCATACATGCTCAAGAGGGCTCACCCGAAATCCAAAGGCAACTGAATTTCGGCAAACGGGGAATCGAAGGAGGAATGCCGCGAAATTCACCGAGTCAAAGCGTTTCCCCGTTTGCGGAAGAAGTCTGATGTAGAACAAGTAGCAGAAGCATACATGCTCAAGAGGGATCACCCAAATTTCAAAGGCAACTGAATTTCGGCAACCGGAGCATAGAAGTTGGAATTCCGCGAAACTCACCGAGTCAAAGCGTTTCGCCGTTTGCGGAAGAAGTCTGATTTAGAACAAGTAGAAGAACCATACATGCTCAAGAGGGATCACTCAAAATCCAAAGGCAACTGAATTTCAAAAAACGGGGCATCGAAGTCGGAATGCCGCGAAACTCATCGACTCAAAGCATTTCGCCATTTGCGGAAGAAGTCTGATTTAGAACAAGCAGCAAAATACATGCTCAAGAGGGATCACCCGAAATTCAAAGGCAACTGAATTTTGGCAACCGGGGAATCGAAGTCGGAATGCTGCGAAATTCACCGAGTCAAAGCTTTTCCCCGTTTGCAGAAGAAGTCTAACGTAGAATAAGTACCAGAAGCATACATGCTCAAGAGGGATCACCCGAAATTCAAAGGCAACTGAATTTCGGCAACCGGGGCATCGAAGTCGTAATGCCGCGAAACTCACCCAGCAAAGCGTTTCACCGTTTGCGGAAAAAGTCTGATGGAGAACAAGTAGAAGAAGCATCCATGCTCAAGAGGGATCACCAGAAATTCAAAGGCAACTGAATTTCGGCAACCAGGAAATAGAAGTCGGAATGCCGCGAAACTCATCGAGTCAAAGCGTTTCGCCATTTGCCGAAGAAGTTTGATTTAAAACAAGTAGCAGAAGCATACATGCTCAAGAGGGCTCACCCGAAATCCAAAGGCAACTGAATTTCGGCAAACGTGGAATCGAAGGAGGAATGCCGCGAAATTCACCGAGTCAAAGCGTTTCCCCGTTTGCGGAAGAAGTCTGATGTAGAACAAGTAGCAGAAGCATACATGCTCAAGAGGGATCACCCGAATTTCAAAGGCAACTGAATTTCGGCAACCGGAGCATAGAAGTTGGAATTCCGCGAAACTCACCGAGTCAAAGCGTTTCGCCGTTTGCGGAAGAAGTCTGATGGAGAACAAGTAGCAGAAGCATCCATGCTCAAGAGGGATCACCAGAAATTCAAAGGCAGCTGAATTTCGGCAACCAGGAAATAGAAGTCGGAATGCTGCGAAACTCATCGAGTCAAAGCGTTTCGCCATTTGCAGAAGAAGTCTGATTTAAAACAAGTAGCAGAAGCATACATGCTCAAGAGGGATCACTCGAAATTCAAAGGCAACTGAATTTCAGCAAACGGGGAATCAAAGTTGGAATGCCGCGAAATTCACGGAGTTAAAGCGTTTCCCCGTTTGCGGAAGAAGTCTGATGTAGAATAAGTACCAGAAGCATACATGCTCAAGAGGGATCACCCGAAATTCAAAGGCAACTGAATTTCGGCAACCGGGGCATCGAAGTCGTAATGCCGCGAAACTCACCCAGCAAAGCGTTTCACCGTTTGCGAAAGAAGTCTGATGTAGAACAAGTAGCAGAAGCATACATGCTCAAGAGGGGTCACCCGAAATTCAAAGGCAACTGAATTTCGGCAACCGGGGAATCGAAGTCGGAATGCCACGAAATTCACCGAGTCAAAGCGTTTCCCCGTTTGTGGAAGAAGTCGGATGTAGAACAAGTAGCATAAGCATACATGCTCAAGCGGGAGCACCCGAAATTCAAAGGCAATTGAATTTCGGCAACCGGGGCATTGAAGTAGGAATTCCGCGAAACTCACCGAGTCAAAGCGTTTTGCCGTGTGCGGAAGAAGTCTGATGTAGAATAAGTAGCAGAAGCATACATGCTCAAGAGGGCTCACCAGAAATTCAAAGGCCACTGAATTTCGGCAACCGGGGCATCAAAGTCGGAATGCCGCGAAACTCACCAAGCAAAGCGTTTCACCGTTTGTGGAAGAAGTCTGATGTAGAGCAAGTAGCAGAAGCCTACAAGCTCAAGAGGTGTCACCCGAAATTCAAAGGCAACTGAATTTCGGCAACCGGGGGATCGAAGTCGGAATGCCGCGAAAATCACCGACTCAAAGCGTTTCACCGTTTGCGGAAGAAGTCTGATGTAGAACAAGTAGCAGAAGCATACATGCTCAAGAGGGATCACCCGAAAATCAAAGGCAACTAAATTTCGGCAACTGGGGCATCGAAGTCGGAATGCCACGACCCTCACCGATTCAAAGCGTTTCGCCATTTGTGGAAGAAGTCTGATTTAGAACAAGTAGCAGAAGCGTACATGCTCAAGAGGGATCACCCGAATTTCAAAGGCAACTGAATTTCGGCAACCGGAGCATCGAAGTTGGAATTCCGTGAAACTCACCGAGTCAAAGCGTTTCACCGTTTGCGGAAAAAGTCCGATTGAGAACAAGTAGAAGAAGCATCCATGCTCAAGAGGGATCACCAGAAATTCAAAGGCAACTGAATTTCGGCAACTAGGAAATAGAAGTCGGAATGCTGCGAAACTCATCGAGTCAAAGCGTTTCGCCATTTGCAGAAGAAGTCTGATTTAAAACAAGTAGCAGAAGCATCCATGCTCAAGAGGGATCACCCGAAATTCAAAGGCAACTGAATTTCAGCAAACAGGGAATGAAAGTCGGAATGCCGCGAAATTCACGGAGTCAAAGCGTTTCCCCGTTTACGGAAGAAGTCTGATGTAGAACAAGTAGCAGAAGCATACATGCTCAAGAGGGGTCACCCGAAATTCAAAGGCAACTGAATTTCAGCAACCGGGGAATCGAAGTCGGAATGCCACGAAATTCACCGAGTCAAAGCGTTTCCCCGTTTGCGGAAGAAGTCGGATGTAGAACAAGTAGCATAAGCATACATGCTCAAGAGGGAGCACCCGAAATTCAAACGCAACTGAATTTCGGCAACCGGGGCATCGAAGTCGGAATGCCGCAAAACTTACCGAGTCAAAGCGTTTCGCCATTTGCGGAAGAAGTCGGATTTAGAACAAGTAGTAGAAGCATACATGCTCAAGAGGGATCACCCGAAATTCAAAGGCAACTGAATTTCGGCAACCGGGGCATTGAAGTAGGAATTCCGCGAAACTCAACGAGTCAAAGCGTTTCGTCGTTTGCGGTAGAAGTTCTGATGTAGAACAAGTAGCAGAAGCATACATGCTCAAGAGGGATCACCCGAAAATCAAAGGCAACTAAATTTCGGCAACCGGGGCATCGAAGTCGGAATGCCGCGAAACTCACCGAGTCAAAGCGTTTCGCCATTTTCGGAAGAAGTCTGATTTAGAACAAGTAGTAGAAGCATACATGCTCAAGAGGGATCACCAGAAATTCAAAGGCAACTGAATTTCGGCAAACGGGGCATCGAAGTCGGAATGCCGGGAAACTCACCGAGTCAAAGCGTTTCGCCATTTGCGGAAGAAGTCTGATTTAGAACAAGTAGTAGAAGCATACATGCTCAAGAGGGATCACCCGAAATCCAAAGGCAACTGAATTTTGGAAAACGGGGCATCGAAGTCGGAATGCCGCGAAACTCATCGAGTCAAAGCGTTTCGCCATTTGCGGAAGAAGTCTGATTTAGAACAAGTAGTAGAATACATGCTCAAGAGGGATCACCCGAAATTCAAAGGCAACTGAATTTCCGCAACCGGGGCATCGAAGTGGGAATGCCGGGAAACTCACCGAGTCAAAGCGTTTCGCCATTTGCGGAAGAAGTCTGATTTAGAACAAGTAGGAGAAGCATACATGCTCAAGAGGGATCACCCAAAATTCAAAGGCAACTGAATTTCGGCAACCGGGGCATTGATGTAGGAATTCCGCGAAACTCACCGAGTCAAAGCGTTTTGCCGTGTGCGGAAGAAGTCTGATGTAGAATAAGTAGCAGAAGCATACATGCTCAAGAGGGCTCACCAAAAATTCAAAGGCCACTGAATTTCGGCAACCGGGGCATCAAAGTCGGAATGCCGCGAAACTCACCAAGCAAAGCGTTTCACCGTTTGTGGAAGAAGTCTGATGTAGAGCAAGTAGCAGAAGCCTACAAGCTCAAGAGGTGTCACCCGAAATTCAAAGGCAACTGAATTTCGGCAACCGGGGGATCGAAGTCGGAATGCCGCGAAAATCACCGACTCAAAGCGTTTCACCGTTTGCGGAAGAAGTCTGATGTAGAACAAGTAGCAGAAGCATACATGCTCAAGAGGGATCACCCGAAAATCAAAGGCAACTAAATTTCGGCAACTAGGGCATCGAAGTCGGAATGCCACGACCCTCACCGATTCAAAGCGTTTCGCCATTTGCGGAAGAAGTCTGATTTAGAACAAGTAGTAGAATACATGCTCAAGAGGGATCACCCGAAATTCAAAGGCAACTGAATTTCCGCAACCGGGGCATCGAAGTGGGAATGCCGGGAAACTCACCGAGTCAAAGCGTTTCGCCATTTGCGGAAGAAGTCTGATTTAGAACAAGTAGTAGAAGCATACATGCTCAAGAGGGATCACCCAAAATTCAAAGGCAACTGAATTTCGGCAACCGGGGCATTGATGTAGGAATTCCGCGAAACTCACCGAGTCAAAGCGTTTTGCCGTTTGCGGAAGAAGTTTGATGTAGAACAAGTAGCAGAAGCATACATGCTCAAGAGGGCTCACCAGAAATTCAAAGGCAACTGAATTTCGGAAACCGAGGCATCGAAGTCGGAATGCCGCGAAACTCACCAAGCAAAGCGTTTCGCCGTTTGTGGAAGAAGTCTGATGTAGAACAAGTAGTAGAAGCCTACATGCTCAAGAGGTGTCACCCGAAATTCAAAGGCAAATGAATTTCGGCAACCGGGGGATCAAAGTCAGAATGCCGCGAAAATCACCAAGTCAAAGCTTTTCGCCATTTGCGGAAGAAGTCTGATGTAGAGCAAGTAGCAGAAGCATACATGCTCACGAGGGATCACTCGAAATTCAAAGGCAACTGAATTTCGGCAACCGGGGCATCGAAGTCGGAATGCCGCGAAACTCACCGATTCAAAGCGTTTCGCCATTTGCGGAAGAAGTCTGATTTAGAACAAGTAGCAGAAGCATACATGCTCAAGAGGGATCACCCGAATTTCAAAGGCAACTGAATTTCGGCAACCGGAGCATCGAAGTTGGAATTCGGGGAACTCATAGAGTCAAAGCGTTTCACCGTTTGCGGAAAAAGTCTGATGGAGAACAAGTAGAAGAAGCATCCATGCTCAAGAGGGATCACCAGAAATTCAAAGGCAACTAAATTTCGGCAACCAAGAAATAGAAGTCGGAATGCTGCGAAACTCATCGAGTCAAAGCGTTTCGCCATTTGCAGAAGAAGTCTGATTTAAAACAAGTAGCAGAAGCATACATGCTCAAGAGGGATCACCCGAAATTCAAAGGCAACTGAATTTCAGCAAACGGGGAATGAAAGTCGGAATGCCGCGAAATTCACGGAGTCAAAGCGTTTCCCCGTTTGCGGAAGAAGTCTGATGTAGAACAAGTAGCAGAAGCATACATGCTCAAGAGGGGTCACCCGAAATTCAAAGGCAACTGAATTTCGGCAACCGGGGAATCGAAGTCGGAATGCCACGAAATTCACAGAGTCAAAGCGTTTCCCCGTTTGCGGAAGAAGTCGGATGTAGAACAAGTAGCATAAGCATACATGCTCAAGAGGGAGCACCCGAAATTCAAAGGCAACTGAATTTCGGCAACCGGGGCATCGAAGTCGGAATGCCGCGAAAGTCACCGAGTCAAAGCCTTTCGCCATTTGCGGAAGAAGTTTGATTTAGAACAAGTAGCAGAAGCATACATGCTCAAGAGGGATCACCCGAAATTCAAAGGCAACTGAATTTCGGCAACCGGGGCATCGAAGTTGGAATGCCGGGAAACTCACCGAGTCAAAGCGTTTCGCCATTTGCGGAAGAAGTCTGATTTAGAACAAGTAGTAGAAGCATACATGCTCAAGAGGGATCACCCAAAATTCAAAGGCAACTGAATTTCGGCAACCGGGGCATTGATGTAGGAATTCCGCGAAACTCACCGAGTCAAAGCGTTTTGCCGTTTGCGGAAGAAGTTTGATGTAGAACAAGTAGCAGAAGCATACATGCTCAAGAGGGCTCACCAGAAATTCAAAGGCAATTGAATTTCGGAAACCGAGGCATCGAAGTCGGAATGCCGCGAAACTCACCAAGCAAAGCGTTTCGCCGTTTGTGGAAGAAGTCTGATGTAGAACAAGTAGTAGAAGCCTACATGCTCAAGAGGTGTCACCCGAAATTCAAAGGCAAATGAATTTCGGCAACCGGGGGATCAAAGTCGGAATGCCGCGAAAATCACCAAGTCAAAGCTTTTCGCCATTTGCGGAAGAAGTCTGATGTAGAGCAAGTAGCAGAAGCATACATGCTCACGAGGGATCACTCGAAATTCAAAGGCAACTGAATTTCGGCAACCGGGGCATCGAAGTCGGAATGCCGCGAAACTCACCTATTCAAAGCGTTTCGCCATTTGCGGAAGAAGTCTGATTTAGAACAAGTAGCAGAAGCATACATGCTCAAGAGGGATCACCCGAATTTCAAAGGCAACTGAATTTCGGCAACCGGAGCATCGAAGTTGGAATTCGGGGAACTCATAGAGTCAAAGCGTTTCACCGTTTGCGGAAAAAGTCTGATGGAGAACAAGTAGAAGAAGCATCCACGCTCAAGAGGGATCACCAGAAATTCAAAGGCAACTAAATTTCGGCAACCAAGAAATAGAAGTCGGAATGCTGCGAAACTCATCGAGTCAAAGCGTTTCGCCATTTGCAGAAGAAGTCTGATTTAAAACAAGTAGCAGAAGCATACATGCTCAAGAGGGATCACCCGAAATTCAAAGGCAACTGAATTTCAGCAAACGGGGAATGAAAGTCGGAATGCCGCGAAACTCACCAAGCAAAGCGTTTCGCCGTTTGTGGAAGAAGTCTGATGTAGAGCAAGTAGCAGAAGCCTACATGTTCAAGAGGGATCACCCAAAATTCAAAGGCAACTGAATTTCGGCAACCGGGGCATTGATGTAGGAATTCAGCGAAACTCACCGAGTCAAAGCGTTTCGCCATTTGCGGAAGAAGTCTGATTTAGAACAAGTAGTAGAATCATACATGGTCAAGAGGGATCACCCGAAATCCAAAGGCAACTGAATTTCGGAAAACGGGGCATCGAAGTCGGAATGCTGCGAAACTCATCGAGTCAAAATGTTTCGCCATTTGCGGAAGAAGTCTGATTTAGAACAAGTAGCAGAATACATGCTCAAGAGGGATCACCCGAAATTCAATGGCAACTAAATTTTGGCAACCGGGGAATCGAAGTCGGAATGCTGCGAAATTCACCGAGTCAAAGCGTTTCCCCGTTTGCGGAAGAAGTATGACGTAGAATAAGTACCAGAAGCTTACATGCTCAAGAGGGATCACCCAAAATTCAAAGGCAACTGAATTTCGGCAACCGGGGCATCGAAGTTGGAATGCCGCGAAACTCACCGAGTCTAAGTTTTTCGCCATTTGCGGAAGAAGTTTGATTTAGAACAAGTAGCAGAAGCATACATGCTCAAGAGGGATCACCCGAAATTCAAAGGCAACTGAATTTCGGCTACCGGGGCATCGAAGTTGGAATGACGGGAAACTCACCGAGTCAAAGCGTTTCGCCATTTGCGGAAGAAGTCTGATTTAGAACAAGTAGTAGAAGCATACATGCTCAAGAGTGATCACCCGAAATTCAAAGGCAACAGAATTTGGGCAACCTGGGCATTGAAGTCGGAATGCAGCGAAACTCAACAAGTCAAAGCGCTTCGCCATTTGGTGAAGAAGTCTGATTTAGAACAAGTAGCACAAGTATACATGCTCAAGAGGGATCACCCAAAATCCAAAGGCAACTGAATTTCGGCAAACGGGGAATCGAAGTCGGAATGCCGCGAAATTCACCGAGTCAAAGCGTTTCGCCGTTTGTGGAAGAAATCTTATGTAGAACAAGTAGCAGAAGCATACATGCTCAAGAGGGATCACCCGAATTTCAAAGGCAAACTGAATTTCGGCAACCGGGGGATCGAAGTCGGAATGCCGCGAAAATCACCAAGTCAAAGCGTTTCGCCGTTTGCGGAAGAAGTCTGATGTAGAGCAAGTAGCAGAAGCATACATGCTCACGAGGGATCACCCGAAATTCAAAGGCAACTGAATTTCAGCAAACGGGGCATGGAAGTCGGAATGCCGCGAAACTCACCGAGTCAAAGCGTTTCGCCATTTGCGTTAGAAGTCTGATTTAGAACAAGTAGCAGAAGCATACATGCTCAAGAGGGATCACCCGAAATCCAAAGGCAATTGTATTTCGGCAACCGGGGCATCGATGTCGGAATGCCGCGAAACTCACCGAGGCAAAGCGTTTCGACGTTTGTGGAAGAAGTCTGATGTAGAGCAGAAGCATACATGCTCACGAGGGATCACCCGAAATTCAAAGGCAACTGAATTTCGGCAAACGAGGCATCGAAGTCGGAATGCCGCGAAACTCACCGAGTCAAAGCATTTCGCCATTTGCGGAAGAAGTCTGATTTAGAACAAGTAGCAGAAGCATACATGCTCAAGAGGGATCACTCGAAATCCAAAGGCAACTGAATTTCAAAAAACGGGGCATCGAAGTCGGAATGCCGCGAAACTCATCGAGTCAAAGCGTTTCGCCATTTGCGGAAGAAGTCTGATTTAGAACAAGTAGTAGAAGCATACATGCTCAAGAGGGATCACTCGAAATCCAAAGGCAACTGAATTTTGGAAAACGGGGCATCGAAGTCGGAATGCCGCGAAACTCATCGAGCCAAAGCGTTTTGCCATTTGCGGAAGAAGTCTGATTTAGAACAAGTAGCAGAATACATGCTCAAGAGGGATCACCCGAAATTCAAAGGCAACTGAATTTTGGCAACCGGGGAATCGAAGTCGGAATGCCGCGAAACTCACAGAGTCAAAGCGTTTCGCCTTTTACGGAAGAAGTCTGATGTAGAACAAGTAGCAGAAGCATACAAGCTCAAGAGGGATCAGCCAAATTTCAAAGGCAACTGAATTTCGGCAACTGGGGCATCGAAGTTGGAATTCCGCGAAACTCACCGAGTCAAAGCGTTTCCCCATTTGCGGAAGAAGTCTGATGTAGAACAAGTAGCAGAAGCATCCATGCTAAAGAGGGATCACCAGAAATTCAAAGGCAACTGAATTTCGAAAACTAGGGCATCAAAGTCGGAATGCCGCGAAACTCACAAAGTCAAAGCATTTCACCTTTTGCGGAAGAAGTCTGATTTAGAACAAGTAGCAGAATACATGCTGAAGAGGGATCACCCGAAATCCAAAGACAACAGAATTTCAGCAAACGGGGAATCGAAGTCAGAATGCCGCGAAATTCAATGAGTCAAAGCGTTTCCCCATTTGCGGAAGAAGTCTGATGTAGAACAAGTAGCAGAAGCATACATGCTCAAGAGGGATCACCCGAATTTCAAAGGCAACTGAATTTCGGCAACCAGGGCATCGAAGTTGGAATTCCGCGAAACTCACCGAGTCAAAGCGTTTTGCCGTTTGCGGAAGACGTCTGATGTAGAACAAGTAGCTGAAGCATACATGCTCAAGAGGGGTCACCCGAAATGCAAAGTCAACTGAATTTCGCCAAACGGGGAATCGAAGTCGGAATGTCGTGAAATTCACCATGTCAATGCGTTTCCCCGTTTGCGGAAGAAGTCTTATGTAGAACAAGTAGCAGAAGCCTACATGCTCAAGAGGTGTCACCCGAAATTCAAAGGCAACTGAATTTCGGCAACCGGGGGATCAAAGTCGGAATGCCGCGAAAATCACCAAGTCAAAGCTTTTCGCCGTTTGCGGAAGAAGTCTGATGTAGAGCAAGTAGCAGAAGCATACATGCTCACGAGGGATCACTCGAAATTCAAAGGCAACTGAATTTCGGCAACCGGGGCATCGAAGTCGGAATGCCGCGAAACTCACCGAGTCAAAGTCTTTCGCCGTTTGCGGAAGAAGTCTGATTTAGAACAAGTAGTAGAAGCATACATGCTCAAGAGGGATCACCCGAAATCCAAAGGCAACTGAATTTCGGAAAACGGGGCATTGAAGTCGGAATGCCGCGAAACTCACCGAGTCAAAGCGTTTTGCCGTTTGCGGAAGACGTCTGATGTAGAACAAGTAGCTGAAGCATACATGCTCAAGAGGGGTCACCCGAAATGCAAAGTCAACTGAATTTCGCCAAACGGGGAATCGAAGTCGGAATGTCGTGAAATTCACCATGTCAATGCGTTTCCCCGTTTGCGGAAGAAGTCTTATGTAGAACAAGTAGCAGAAGCCTACATGCTCAAGAGGTGTCACCCGAAATTCAAAGGCAACTGAATTTCGGCAACCGGGGGATCGAAGTCGGAATGCCGCGAAAATCACCAAGTCAAAGCTTTTCGCCGTTTGCGGAAGAAGTCTGATGTAGAGCAAGTAGCAGAAGCATACATGCTCACGAGGGATCACTCGAAATTCAAAGGCAACTGAATTTCGGCAACCGGGGCATCGAAGTCGGAATGCCGCGAAACTCACCGAGTCAAAGTCTTTCGCCGTTTGCGGAAGAAGTTTGATTTAGAACAAGTAGCAGAAGCATACATGCTCAAGAGGGATCACCCGAAATTTAAAGGCAACTGAATTTCGGCAACCGGGGCATCGAAGTTGGAATGCCGGGAAACTCACCGAGTCAAAGTGTTTCGCCATTTGCAGAAGAAGTCTGATTTAGAACAAGTAGTAGAAGCATACATGCTCAAGAGGGATCACCCGAAATTCAAAGGCAACTGAATTTGGGCAACCGGGGCATCGAATGTTGGAATGCCGGGAAACTCACCGAGTCAAAGCGTTTCGCCATTTGCGGAAGAAGTCTGATGTAGAACAAGTAGCAGAAGCCTACATGCTCAAGAGGTGTCACCCGAAATTCAAAGGCAACTGAATTTCGGCAACCGAGGGATCGAAGTCGGAATGCCGCGAAAATCACCGACTCAAAGCGTTTCACCGTTTGCGAAAGAAGTCTGATTTAGAACAAGTAGCAGAAGCATACATGCTCAAGAGGGATCACCCGAAAATCAAAGGCAACTAAATTTAGGCAACCGGGGCATCGAAGTCGGAATGCCGCGAAACTCACCGACTCTAAGCGTTTCGCCATTTGCGGAAGAAGTCTGATTTAGAACAAGTAGTAGAAACATACATGCTCAAGAGCGATCACCCGAAATCCAAAGGCAACTGAATTTCGGCAACCGGGGCATCAAAGTCGGAATGCCGTGAAATTCACCGAGTCAACGCGTTTCCACGTTTGGGGAAGAAGTCTGATGTAGAACAAGTAGAAGAAGCATCCATGCTCAAGAGGGATCACCAGAAATTCAAAGGCAACTGAATTTCGGCAAATGGGGCATCGAAGTCGGAATGCCGTGAAACTCACCGAGTCAAAGCGTTTCGCCATTTGCGGAAGAAGTCTGATTTAGAACAAGTAGTAGAAGCATACATGCTCAAGAGGGATCACCCGAAATCCAAAGGCAACTGAATTTCGGAAAACGGGGCATTGAAGTCGGAATGCCGCGAAACTCACCGAGTCAAAGCGTTTTGCCGTTTGCGGAAGACGTCTGATGTAGAACAAGTAGCTGAAGCATACATGCTCAAGAGGGGTCACCCGAAATGCAAAGTCAACTGAATTTCGCCAAACGGGGAATCGAAGTCGGAATGTCGTGAAATTCACCATGTCAATGCGTTTCCCCGTTTGCGGAAGAAGTCTTATGTAGAACAAGTAGCAGAAGCCTACATGCTCAAGAGGTGTCACCCGAAATTCAAAGGCAACTGAATTTCGGCAACCGGGGGATCGAAGTCGGAATGCCGCGAAAATCACCAAGTCAAAGCTTTTCGCCGTTTGCGGAAGAAGTCTGATGTAGAGCAAGTAGCAGAAGCATACATGCTCACGAGGGATCACTCGAAATTCAAAGGCAACTGAATTTCGGCAACCGGGGCATCGAAGTCGGAATGCCGCGAAACTCACCGAGTCAAAGTCTTTCGCCGTTTGCGGAAGAAGTTTGATTTAGAACAAGTAGCAGAAGCATACATGCTCAAGAGGGATCACCCGAAATTTAAAGGCAACTGAATTTCGGCAACCGGGGCATCGAAGTTGGAATGCCGGGAAACTCACCGAGTCAAAGTGTTTCGCCATTTGCAGAAGAAGTCTGATTTAGAACAAGTAGTAGAAGCATACATGCTCAAGAGGGATCACCCGAAATTCAAAGGCAACTGAATTTGGGCAACCGGGGCATCGAATGTTGGAATGCCGGGAAACTCACCGAGTCAAAGCGTTTCGCCATTTGCGGAAGAAGTCTGATGTAGAACAAGTAGCAGAAGCCTACATGCTCAAGAGGTGTCACCCGAAATTCAAAGGCAACTGAATTTCGGCAACCGAGGGATCGAAGTCGGAATGCCGCGAAAATCACCGACTCAAAGCGTTTCACCGTTTGCGGAAGAAGTCTGATTTAGAACAAGTAGCAGAAGCATACATGCTCAAGAGGGATCACCCGAAAATCAAAGGCAACTAAATTTAGGCAACCGGGGCATCGAAGTCGGAATGCCGCGAAACTCACCGACTCTAAGCGTTTCGCCATTTGCGGAAGAAGTCTGATTTAGAACAAGTAGTAGAAACATACATGCTCAAGAGCGATCACCCGAAATCCAAAGGCAACTGAATTTCGGCAACCGGGGCATCAAAGTCGGAATGCCGTGAAATTCACCGAGTCAACGCGTTTCCACGTTTGGGGAAGAAGTCTGATGTAGAACAAGTAGAAGAAGCATCCATGCTCAAGAGGGATCACCAGAAATTCAAAGGCAACTGAATTTCGGCAAATGGGGCATCGAAGTCGGAATGCCGTGAAACTCACCGAGTCAAAGCGTTTCGCCATTTGCGGAAGAAGTCTGATTTAGAACAAGTAGTAGAAGCATACATGCTCAAGAGGGATCACCCGAAATCCAAAGGCAACTGAATTTCAGAAAACGGGGCATCGAAGTTGGAATGCCGCGAAACTCACCGAGTCAAAGCATTTCGCCATTTGCGGAAGAAGTTTGATTTAGAACAAGTAGCAGAAGCATACATGCTCAAGAGGGATCACCCGAAATTCAAAGGCAACTGAATTTCGGCAACCGGGGCATCGAAGTCGGAATGCCGTGAAATTCACCGAGTCAACGCGTTTCCACGTTTGCGGAAGAAGTCTGATGTAGAACAAGTAGAAGAAGCATCCATGCTCAAGAGGGATCACCAGAAATTCAAAGGCAACTGAATTTCGGCAAATGGGGCATCGAAGTCGGAATGCCGTGAAACTCACCGAGTCAAAGCGTTTCGCCATTTGCGGAAGAAGTCTGATTTAGAACAAGTAGTAGAAGCATACATGCTCAAGAGGGATCACCCGAAATCCAAAGGCAACTGAATTTCGGAAAACGGGGCATTGAAGTCGGAATGCCGCGAAACTCATCGAGTCAAAGTGTTTCGCCATTTGCGGAAGAAGTCTGATTTAGAACAAGTAGCAGAATACATGCTCAAGAGGGATCACCCGAAATTCAAAGGCAACTGAATTTTGGCAACCGGGGAATCGAAGTCGGAATGCTGCGAAATTCACCGAGTCAAAGCGTTTCCCTGTTTGCGGAAGAAGTATGACGTAGAATAAGTACCAGAAGCTTACATGCTCAAGAGGGATCACCCGAAATTCAAAGGCAACTCAATTTCGGCAACCGGGGCATCGAAGTCGGAATGCCGCGAAACTCACCGAGTCAAAGTTTTTCGCCATTTACGGAAGAAGTTTGATTTAGAACAAGCAGCAGAAGCATACATGCTCAAGAGGGCTCACCAGAAATTCAAAGGCAACTCAATTTCGGCAACCGAGGCATCGAAGTTGGAATGCCGCGAAACTCACCGAGTCAAAGCATTTCGCCATTTGCGGAAGAAGTTTGATTTAGAACAAGTAGCAGAAGCATACATGCTCAAGAGGGATCACCCGAAATTCAAAGGCAACTGAATTTCGGCAACCGGGGCATCGAAGTTGGAATGCCGGGAAACTCACCGAGTCAAAGCGTTTCGCCATTTGCGGAACAAGTCTGATTTAGAACAAGTAGTAGAAGCATACATGCTCAAGAGTGATCACCCGAAATTCAAAGGCAACTGAATTTGGGCAACCTGGGCATCGAAGTCGGAATGCAGCGAAACTCAACAAGTCAAAGCGCTTCGCCATTTGCGGAAGAAGTTTGATTTAGAACAAGTAGCAGAAGCATACATGCTCAAGAGGGATCACCCAAAATCCAAAGGCAACTGAATTTCGGCAACCGGGGCATCGAAGTCGGAATGCCGCGAAATTCACCGAGTCAAAGCGTTTCCCCGTTTGTGGAAGAAGTCTTATGTAGAACAAGTAGCAGAAGCATACATGCTCAAGAGGGAGCACCTGAAATTCAAAGGCAACTGAATTTCGGCAACCGGAGCATCGAAGTCGGAATGCCGCAAAACTTACCGAGTCAAAGCGTTTCGCCATTTGCGGAAGAAGTCTGATGTAGAACAAGTAGCAGAAGCATACATGCTCAAGAGGGCTCACCAGAAATTCAAAGGCAACTGAATTTTGGCAAACAGGGCATCGAAGTCAGAATGCCGCGAAACTCATAAAGCAAAGCGTTTCGCCATTTGTGGAAGAAGTCTAATGTAGAACAAGTAGCAGAAGCATACATGCACAAGAGGGCTCACCAGAAATTCAAAGGCAACTGAATTTTGCCAATCGGGGCACCGAAGTCGGAATGCTGCGAAACTCACCGAGTCGAAGCGCTTCACCATTTGCAGAAGAAGTTTGATGTAGAACAAGTAACAGAAGCATACATGCTCAAGAGGGGTCCCCCGAAATGCAAAGGCAACTGAATTTCGCCAAACGGGGAATCGAAGTCGGAATGCCGTGAAATTCACCATGTCAATGCGTTTCCCCGTTTGGGGAAGAAGTCTTATGTAGAACAAGTAGCAGAAGCCTACATGCTCAAGAGGTGTCACCCGAAATTCAAAGGCAACTGAATTTCGGCAACCGGGGGATCGAAGTGGGAATGCCGCGAAAATCACCAAGTCAAAGCGGTTCGCCGTTTGCAGAAGAAGTGTGATGTAGAGCAAGTAGCAGAAGCATACATGCTCACGAGGGATCACCCGAAATTCAAAGGCAACTGAATTTCAGAAAACGGGGCATCGAAGTTGGAATGCCGCGAAACTCACCGAGTCAAAGCGTTTCGCCATTTGCGGAAGAAGTCTGATTTAGAACAAGTAGCAGAAGCATACATGCTCAAGAGGGATCACCCGAAATCCAAAGGCAACTGTATTTCGGCAACCGGGGCATCGAAGTCGGAATTCCGCGAAAGTCACCGAGTCAAAGCATTTCGCCGTTTGCGGAAGAACTCTGATGTAGAACAAGTAGAAGAAGCATCCATGCTCAAAAGGGATCACCAGAAATTCAAAGGCAACTGAATTTCAAAAAATGGGGCATCGAAGTCGGAATGCCGCGAAACTCATCGAGTCAAAGCGTTTCGCCATTTGCGGAAGAAGTCTGATTTAGAACAAGCAGCAGAATACATGCTCAAGAGGGATCACCCGAAATTCAAAGGCAGCTGAATTTTGGCAACCGGGGAATCGAAGTCGGAATGCTGCGAAATTCACCGAGTCAAAGCGTTTCCCCGTTTGCGGAAGAAGTATGACGTAGAATAAGTACCAGAAGCTTACATGCTCAAGAGGGATCACCCGAAATTCAAAGGCAACTGAAATTCGGCAACCGGGGCATCGAAGTCCGAATGACGCGAAACTCAACGAGTCAAAGCGTTTCGCCATTTGCGGAAGAAGTCTGATTTAGAACAAGTAGTAGAAGCATACATGCTCAAGAGGGATCACCCGAAATTCAAAGGCAACTGAATTTTGGCAACCTGGGCATCGAATTCGGAATGCAGCGAAACTCAACAAGTCAAAGCGCTTCGCCATTTGCGGAAGAATGATTTAGAACAAGTAGCAGAAGTATACATGCTCAAGAGGGATCACCCCAAATCCAAAGGCAACTGAATTTCGGCAAACGGGGAATCGAAGTCGGAATGCCGCGAAATTCACCGAGTCAAAGCATTTCCCCGTTTGCGGAAGAAGTCTTATGTAGAACAAGTAGCAGAAGCATACATGCTCAAGAGGGATCACCCGAATTTCAAAGGCAACTGAATTTCGGCAACCGGGGCATCGAAGTTGGAATTCCGCGAAACTCACCGAGTCAAAGCGTTTTGCCGTTTGCGGAAGAAGTCTGATGTAGAACAAGTAGCAGAAGCAAACATGCACAAGAGGGCTCACCAGAAATTCAAAGGCAACTGAATTTCGGCAACCGGGGCATCAAAGTCGTAATGCAGCGAAACTCACCAAGCAAAGCGTTTCGCCATTTGCGGGAGAAGTCTGATGTAGAACAAGTAGCATAAGCATACATGCTCAAGAGGGAGCACCTGAAATTCAAAGGCAACTGAATTTCGGCAACCGGAGCATCGAAGTCGGAATGCCGCAAAACTTACCGAGTCAAAGCGTTTCGCCATTTGCGGAAGAATTCTGATTTAGAACAAGTAGTAGAAGCATACATGCTCAAGAGGGATCACCCGAAATTCAAAGGCAACTGAATTTCGGCAACCGGGGCATCGAAGTTGGAATTCCGCGAAACTCACCAAGTCAAAGCGTTTTGCCGTTTGCGGAAGAAGTCTGATGTAGAACAAGTAGCAGAAGCATACATGCACAAGAGGGCTCACCAGAAATTCAAAGGCAACTGAATTTCGGCAACCGGGGCATCAAAGTCGTAATGCAGCGAAACTGACCAAGCAAAGTGTTTCACCGTTTGTGGAAGAAGTCTGATGTAGAACAAGTAGCAGAAGCATACATGCTCAAGAGGGCTCACCAGAAATTCAAAGGAAACTAAATTTTGGCAACTAGGGCATCGAAGTCGGAATGCTGCGAAACTCACCGAGTCAAAGCGCTTCGCCATTTGCGGAAGAAGTCTGATGTAGAACAAGTAACAGAAGCATACATGCTGAAGAGGGGTCACCCGAAATGCAAAGGCAACTGAATTTCACCAAACGGGGAATCGAAGTCGGAATGCCGTAAATTTCAGCATGTCAATGCGTTTCGCCGTTTGCGGAAGAAGTCTTATGTAGAACAAGTAGCAGAAGCCTACATGCTCAAGAGGTGTCACCCGAAATTCAAAGGCAACTGAATTTTGGCAATTGGGGCATCGAAGTAGGAATGCCGTGAAATTCACCATGTCAATGCGTTTCCCCGTTTGCGGAAGAAGTCTTATGTAGACCAAGTAGCAGAAGCCTACATGCTCAAGAGGTGTCACCCGAAATTCAAAGGCAACTGAATTTCGGCAACCGGGGGATCGAAGTCGGAATGCCGCGAAAATCACCAAGTCAAAGCGTTTCCCCGTTTGCGGGAGAAGTCTGATGTAGAACAAGTAGCATAAGCATACATGCTCAAGAGGGAGCACCTGAAATTCAAAGGCAACTGAATTTCGGCAACCGGAGCATCGAAGTCGGAATGCCGCAAAACTTACCGAGTCAAAGCGTTTCGCCATTTGCGGAAGAATTCTGATTTAGAACAAGTAGTAGAAGCATACATGCTCAAGAGGGATCACCCGAAATTCAAAGGCAACTGAATTTCGGCAACCGGGGCATCGAAGTTGGAATTCCGCGAAACTCACCAAGTCAAAGCGTTTTGCCGTTTGCGGAAGAAGTCTGATGTAGAACAAGTAGCAGAAGCATACATGCACAAGAGGGCTCACCAGAAATTCAAAGGCAACTGAATTTCGGCAACCGGGGCATCAAAGTCGTAATGCAGCGAAACTGACCAAGCAAAGTGTTTCACCGTTTGTGGAAGAAGTCTGATGTAGAACAAGTAGCAGAAGCATACATGCTCAAGAGGGCTCACCAGAAATTCAAAGGAAACTGAATTTTGGCAACTAGGGCATCGAAGTCGGAATGCTGCGAAACTCACCGAGTCAAAGCGCTTCGCCATTTGCGGAAGAAGTCTGATGTAGAACAAGTAACAGAAGCATACATGCTGAAGAGGGGTCACCCGAAATGCAAAGGCAACTGAATTTCACCAAACAGGGAATCGAAGTCGGAATGCCGTAAAATTCACCATGTCAATGCGTTTCGCCGTTTGCGGAAGAAGTCTTATGTAGAACAAGTAGCAGAAGCCTACATGCTCAAGAGGTGTCACCCGAAATTCAAAGGGAACTGAATTTTGGCAATCGGGGCATCGAAGTAGGAATGCCGCGAAACTCACCGAGGTAAAGCGTTTCGACGTTTGCGGAAGAAGTCTGATGAAGAGCAGAAGCATACATGCTCAAGAGGGATCACCCGAAATTCAAAGGCAACTGAATTTCGGCAACCGGGGCATCGAAGTTGGAATTCCACGAATGTCACCGAGTCAAAGCGTTTCGCCGTTTGCGAAAGAAGTCTGATGTAGAACAAGTAGAAGAAGCATCCATGCTCAAGAGGGATCACCAGACATTCAAAGGCAACTGAATTTCGGCAAACGGGGCATCGAAGTCGGAATGCCGCGAAACTCACAGACTCAAAGCGTTTCGCCATTTGCGGAAGAAGTCTGATTTAGAACAAGTAGCAGAAGCATACATGCTCAAGAGGGATCACCCGAAATCCAAAGGCAACTGAATTTCGGAAAACAGGGCATCGAAGTTGGAACGCCGCGAAACTCATAGAGTCAAAGCGTTTTGCCTTTTACGGAAGAAGTCTGATGTAGAACAAGTAGCAGAAGCATACATGCTCAAGAGGGATCACCCGAAAATCAAAGGCAACTAAATTTAGGCAACCGGGGCATCGAAGTCCGAATGCCGCGAAACTCACCGAGTCAAAGCGTTTCGCCATTTGCGAAAGAAGTCTGATGTAGAACAAGTAGAAGAAGCATCCATGCTCAAGAGGGATCACCAGACATTCAAAGGCAACTGAATTTCGGCAAACGGGGCATCGAAGTCGGAATGCCGCGAAACTCACAGACTCAAAGCGTTTCGCCATTTGCGGAAGAAGTCTGATTTAGAACAAGTAGCAGAAGCATACATGCTCAAGAGGGATCACCCGAAATCCAAAGGCAACTGAATTTCGGAAAACAGGGCATCGAAGTTGGAACGCCGCGAAACTCATAGAGTCAAAGCGTTTTGCCTTTTACGGAAGAAGTCTGATGTAGAACAAGTAGCAGAAGCATACATGCTCAAGAGGGATCACCCAAATTTCAAAGGCATCTGAATTTCGGCAACCGGGGCATCGAAGTTGGAATTCTGCGAAACTCACCGAGTCAAAGTGTTTCCCCGTTTGCGGAAGAAGTCTGATGTAGAACAAGTAGCAGAAGCATCCATGCTAAAGAGGGATCACCAGAAATTCAAAGGCAACTGAATTTCGGAAACTAGGGCATCAAAGTCGGAATGCCGCGAAACTCACAAAGTCAAAGCGTTTCGCCTTTTGCGGAAGAAGTCTGATTTAGAACATGTAGCAGAATACATGCTGAAGAGGGATCACCCGAAATCCAAAGACAACAGAATTTCAGCAAACGGGGAATCAAAGTCAGAATGCCGCGAAATTCAACGAGTCAAAGCGTTTCCCCGTTTGCGGAAGAAGTCTGATGTAGAACAAGTAGCAGAAGCATACATGCTCAAGAGGGATCCCCCGAATTTCAAAGGCAACTGAATTTCAGAAACCGGGGCATCGAAGTTGGAATTCCGCGAAACTCACCGAGTCAAAGCGTTTTGCCGTTTGCGGAAGACATCTGATGTAGAACAAGTAGCAGAAGCATACATGCTCAAGAGGGCTCACCAGAAATTCAAAGGCAACTGAATTTCGGCAACCAGGGCATCGAAGTCGGAATGCCGCGAAACTCATAAAGCAAAGCGTTTCGCCGTTTGTGGAAGAAGCCTGATGTAGAACAAGTAGCAGAAGCATACATGCACAAGAGGGCTCACCAGAAATTCAAAGGCAACTGAATTTTGGCAATCGGGGCATCGAAGTCGGAATGCTGCGAAACTCACCGAGTCAATGCGCTTCACCATTTGCGGAAGAAGTCTGATGTAGAACAAGTAACAGAAGCATACATGCTCAAGAGGGGTCACTCGAAATGCAAAGTCAACTGAATTTCGCCAAACGGGGAATCGAAGTCGGAATGCCGTGAAATTCACCATGTCAATGCGTTTCCCCGTTTGCGGAAGAAGTCTTATGTAGAACAAGTAGCAGAAGCCTACATGCTCAAGAGGTGTCACCCGAAATTCAAAGGCAACTGAATTTTGGCAATTGGGGCATCGAAGTAGGAATGCCGTGAAATTCACCATATCAATGCGTTTCCCCGTTTGCGGAAGAAGTCTGATTTAGAACAAGTAGCAGAAGCATACATGCTCAAGAGGGATCACCCGAATTTCAAAGGCAACTGAATTTCGGGAACCGGAGCATCGAAGTTGGAATTCCGCGAAACTCACCGAGTCAAAGCGTTTCACCGTTTGCGGAAAAAGTCTGATGGAGAACAAGTAGCAGAAGCATCCATGCTCAAGAGGGATCACCAGAAATTCAAAGGCAACTGAATTTCGGCAACCAGGAAATAGAAGTCTTAATGCTGCGAAACTCATCGAGTCAAAGCGTTTCGCCATTTGCAGAAGAAGTCTGATTTAAAACAAGTAGCAGAAGCATACATGCTCAAGAGGGATCACCCGAAATTCAAAGGCAACTGAATTTCAGCAAACGGGGAATCGAAGTCGGAATGCCGCGAAATTCACGGAGTCAAAGCGTTTCCTCGTTTGCGGAAGAAGTCTGATGTAGAACAAGTAGCAGAAGCATACATGCTCAAGAGGGGTCACCCGAAATTCAAAGGCAACTGAATTTCGGCAACCGGGGCATCAAAGTTGGACTTCCACGAAACTCACCGAGTCAAAGTGTTTTGCCGTTTGCGGGAGAAGTCTGATGTAGAACAAGTAGCAGAAGCATACATGCTCAAGAGGGCTCACCAGAAATTCAAAGGCAACTCAATTTCGGCAACCGGGGCATCGAAATCGGAATGCCGCGAAAGTCACCGAGTCAAAGCGTTTCGCCATTTGCGGAAGAAGTCTGACTTAGAACAAGTAGGAGAAGCATACATGCTGAAGTGGGATCACCCGAAATTCAAAGGCAACTGAATTTTGGCAACCTGGGCATTGAATTCGGAATGCAGCGAAACTCAACAAGTCAAAGCGCTTCGCCATTTGCGGAAGAAGTCTGATTTAGAACAAGTAGCAGAAGCATACATGCTCAAGAGGGGTCACCCGAAATTCAAAGGCAACTGAATTTCGGCAACCGGGGCATCGAAGTTGGAATTCCGCGAAACTCACCGAGTCAAAGCGTTTTGCCGTTTGCGGAAGACGTCTAATGTAGAACAAGTAGCAGAAGCATACATGCTCAAGAGGGCTCACCAGAAATTCAAAGGCAACTGAATTTCGGCAACCAGGGCATCGAAGTCGGAATGCCACGAAACTCATAAAGCAAAGCGTTTCGCCGTTTGTGGAAGAAGTCTGATGTAGAACATGTAGCAGAAGCATACATGCACAAGAGGGCTCACCAGAAATTCAAAGGCAACTGAATTTTGGCAATCGGGGCATCGAAGTCGGAATACTGCGAAACTCACCGAGTCAATGCGCTTCACCATTTGCGGAAGAAGTCTGATGTAGAACAAGTAACAGAAGCATACATGCTCAAGAGGGGTCACCCCAAATGCAAAGTCAACTGAATTTCACCAAACGGGGAATCGAAGTCGGAATGCCGTGAAATTCATCATGTCAATGCGTTTCCCCGTTTGCGGAAGAAGTCTTATGTAAAACAAGTAGTAGAAGCCTACATGCTCAAGAGGTGTCACCCGAAATTCAAAGGCAACTGAATTTCGGCAACCGCGGGATCGAAGTGGGAATGCCGCGAAAATCACCAAGTCAAAGCTTTTCGCCGTTTGCGGAAGAAGTCTGATGTAGAGCAAGTAGCAGAAGCATACATGCTCACGAGGGATCACTCGAAATTCAAAGGCAACTGAATTTCGGCAACCGGGGCATCGAAGTCGGAATGCCGGGAAACTCACCGAGTCAAAGCGTTTCGCCATTTGCGGAAGAAGTCTGATTTAGAACAAGTAGCAGAAGCATACATGCTCAAGAGGGATCACCCGAATTTCAAAGGCAACTGAATTTCGGCAACCGGAGCATCGAAGTTGGAATTCCGCGAAACTCACCGAGTCAAAGCGTTTCACCGTTTGCGGAAAAAGTCTGATGGAGAACAAGTAGCAGAAGCATCCATGCTCAAGAGGGATCACCAGAAATTCAAAGGCAACTGAATTTCGGCAACCAGGAAATAGAAGTCTTAATGCTGCGAAACTCATCGAGTCAAAGCGTTTCGCCATTTGCAGAAGAAGTCTGATTTAAAACAAGTAGCAGAAGCATACATGCTCAAGAGGGATCACCCGAAATTCAAAGGCAACTGAATTTCAGCAAACGGGGAATCAAAGTCGGAATGCCGCGAAATTCACGGAGTCAAAGCGTTTCCCCGTTTGCGGAAGAAGTCTGATGTAGAACAAGTAGTAGAAGCATACATGCTCAAGAGGGGTCACCCGAATTTCAAAGGCAACTGAATTTCGGCAACCGGGGAATCGAAGTCGGAATGCCATGAAATTCACCGAGTCAAAGCGTTTCCCCGTTTGCGGGAGAAGTCTGATGTAGAACAAGTAGCATAAGCATACATGCTCAAGAGGGAGCACCCGAAATTCAAAGGCAACTGAATTTCGGCAACCGGGGCATCGAAGTCGGAATGCCGTGAAACTCACCGAGTCAAAGCGTTTCGCCATTTGCGGAAGAAGTCTGATTTAGAACAAGTAGTAGAAGCATACATGCTCAAGAGGGATCACCCGAAATCCAAAGGCAACTGAATTTCGAAAAATGGGGCATCGAAGTCGGAATGCCGCGAAACTCATCGAGTCAAAGCGTTTCGCCATTTGCGGAAGAAGTTTGATTTAGAACAAGTAGCAGAATACATGCTCAAGAGGGATCACCCGAAATTGAAAGGCAACTGAATTTCGGCAACCGGGGCATCGAAGTCGGAATGCCGCGAAACTCACCAAGCAAAGCGTTTCGCCGTTTGTGGAAGAAGTTTGATTTAGAACCAGTAGCAGAAGCATACATGCTCAAGAGGGCTCACCAGAAATTCAAAGGCAACTCAATTTCGGCAACCGGGGCATCGAAATCGGAATGCCGCGAAAGTCAACAAGTCAAAGCGCTTCGCCATTTGCGGAAGAAGTCTGATTTAGAACAAGTAGCAGAAGTATACATGCTCAAGAGGGATCACCCAAAATCCAAAGGCAACTGAATTTCGGCAAACGGGGAATCGAAGTCGGAATGCCGCGAAATTCACCGAGTCAAAGCGTTTCCCCGTTTGCGGAAGAAGTCTTATGTAGAACAAGTAGCAGAAGCATACATGCTCAAGAGGGATCACCCGAATTTCAAAGGCAACTGAATTTCGGCAATCGGGGCATCGAAGTTGGAATTCCATGAAACTCACCGAGTCAAAGCGTTTTGCCGTTTGCGGAAGAAGTCTGATGTAGAACAAGTAGCAGAAGCCTACATGCTCAAGAGGTGTCACCCGAAATTCAAAGGCAACTGAATTTTGGCAACCGGGGCATCGAAGTCGGAATACTGCGAAACTCACCGAGGCAAAGTGTTTCGACGTTTGCGGAAGAAGTCTGATGAAGAGCAGAAGCATACATGCTCAAGAGGGATCACCCGAAATTCAAAGGCAACTGAATTTCGGCAACCGGGGCATCGAAGTTGGAATTCCACGAATGTCACCGAGTCAAAGCGTTTCGCCGTTTGCGGAAGAAGTCTAATTTAGAACAAGTAGTAGAAGCATACATGCTCAAGAGCGATCACCCGAAATCCAAAGGCAACTGAATTTCGGCAACCGGGGCATCGAAGTCGGAATGCCGTGAAATTCATCAAGTCAAAGCGTTTCCACGTTTGCGGAAGAAGTCTGATGTAGAACAAGTAGAAGAAGCATCCATGCTCAAGAGGGATCACCAGAAATTCAAAAGCAACTGAATTTCGGCAAACGGGGCATCGAAGTCGGAATGCCGTGAAACTCACCGAGTCAAAGCGTTTCGCCATTTGCGGAAGAAGTCTGATTTAGAACAAGTAGTAGAAGCATACATGCTCAAGAGGGATCACCCGAAATCCAAAGGCAACTGAATTTCGGAAAATGGGGCATCGAAGTCGGAATGCCGCGAAACTCATCGAGTCAAAGCGTTTCGCCATTTGCGGAAGAAGTCTGATTTAGAACAAGTTGCAGAATACATGCTCAAGAGGGATCACCCGAAATTGAAAGCCAACTGAATTTCGGCAACCGGGGCATCGAAGTCGAAATTCCGCGAAACTCACCAAGCAAAGCGTTTCGCCGTTTGTGGAAGAAGTTTGATTTAGAACAAGTAGCAGAAGCATACATGCTCAAGAGGGCTCACCAGAAATTCAAAGGCAACTCAATTTCGGCAACCGGGGCATCGAAATCGGAATGCCGCGAAAGTCACCGAGTCAAAGCGTTTCGCCTTTTGCGGAAGAAGTCTGATTTAGAACAAGTAGCAGAATACATGCTCAAGAGGGATCACCCGAAATTAAAAGGCAACTGAATTTCACCAAACGGGGAATCGAAGTCGGAATGCCGTAAAATTCACCTTGTCAATGCGTTTCGCCGTTTGCGGAAGAAGTCTTATGTAGAACAAGTAGCAGAAGCTTACATGCTCAAGAGGTGTCACCCGAAATTCAAAGGCAACTGAATTTTGGTAACCGGGGCATCGAAGTCGGAATGCTGCGAAACTCACCGAGGCAAAGTGTTTCGACGTTTGCGGAAGAAGTCTGATTTAGAACAAGTAGCAGAAGCATACATGCTCAAGAGGGATCACTAGACATTCAAAGGCAACTGAATTTCGGCAAACGGGGCATCGAAGTCGGAATGCCGCAAAACTCACCGAGTCAAAGCGTTTCGCCATTTGCGGAAGAAGTCTGATTTAGAACAAGTAGCAGAATACATGCTCAAGAGGGATCTCCCGAAATTCAAAGGCAACTGAATTTTGGCAACCGGGGAATCGAAGTCGGAATGCCGCGAAACTCACAGAGTCAAAGCGTTTTGCCTTTTACGAAAGAAGTCTGATGTAGAACAAGTAGCAGAAGCATACATGCTCAAGAGGGATCACCCAAATTTCAAAGGCAACTGAATTTCGGCAACCGCAGCATAGAAGTTGGAATTCCGCGAAACTCACTGAGTCAAAGCGTTTCCCCGTTTGCGGAAGAAGTCTGATGTAGAACAAGTAGCAGACGCATCCATGCTCAAGAGGGATCACCAGAAATTCAAAGGCAACTGAATTTCGGCAAACGGGGCATCAAAGTCGGAATGTCGCGAAACTCACCGAGTCAAAACGTTTCGCCATTTGCGGAAGAAGTCTGATTTAGAACAAGTAGCAGAAGCATACATGCTCAAGAGGGATCACCCGAAATCCAAAGGCAACTGAATTTCGGAAACTAGGGCATCAAAGTCGGAATGCCGCGAAACTCACAAAGTCAAAGCGTTTCGCCTTTTACGGAAGAAGTCTGATTTAGAACAAGTAGCAGAATACATGCTGAAGAGGGATCACCCGAAATCCAAAGACAACAGAATTTCGGCAAACGGGGAATCGAAGTCAGAATGCCGCGAAATTGAACGAGTCAAAGCGTTTCCCCGTTTGCGGAAGAAGTCTGATGTAGAACAAGTAGCAGAAGCATACATGCTCAAGAGGGATCACCCGAATTTCAAAGGCAACTGAATTTCGGCAAACGGGGAATCGAAGTCGGAATGCCGCGAAACTCTTCGAGTCAAAGCGTTTCGCCATTTGCAGAAGAAGTCTGATTTAGAACAAGTAGCAGAAGCATACATGCTCAAGAGGGATCACCCGAAATTCAAAGGCAACTGAATTTCGGAAACCGGGGCATCGAAGTCGGAATGCCGCAAAAACTCACCGAGTCAAAGCGTTTCGCCATTTGCGGAAGAAGTCTGATTTAGAACAAGTAGCAGAAGCATACATGCTCAAGAGGGATCACCCGAAATTCAAAGGCAACTGAATTTCAGAAACTAGGGCAACAAAGTCGGAATGCCGCGAAACTCATAGAGTCAAAGCGTTTTGCCTTTTGCGGAAGAAGTCTGATGAAGAACAAGTAGCAGAAGCATACATGCTCAAGAGGGTCACCCGAAATTCAAAGGCAACTGAATTTCAGCAACCGGGGCATCGAAGTTGGAATTCCATGAAAGTCACCGGGTCAAAGCGTTTTGCCGTTTGCGGAAGAAGTCTGATGTAGAACAAGTAGAAGAAGCATCCATGCTCAAGAGGGATCATTAGAAATTCAAAAGCAACCGAATTTCGGCAAACGAGGCATCGAAGTCGGAATGCCGCGAAACTGACCGAGTCAAAGCGTTTTGCCATTTGGGGAAGAAGTTTGATTTAGAACAAGTAGCAGAAGCATACATGCTCAAGAGGGATCACCCGAAATTCAAAGGCAACTGAATTTCGGCAACCAGGGCATCGAAGTCGTTCGCCGCGAAACTCACCAAGTCAAAGCGTTTCGCCATTTGTGGAAGAAGTTTGATTTAGAACAAGAAGCAGAAGCATACATGCTCAAGAGGGATCACCCGAAATTCAAAGGCAACTGAATTTCGGCAACCGGGGCATCGAAGTTGGAATGCCGAGAAACTAATCGAGTCAAAGCGTTTCGCCATTTCCGGAAGAAGTCTGATTTAGAACAAGTAGCAGAAGCATACATGCTCAAGACGGATGACCCGAAATCCAAAGGCAACTGAATTTCGGCAAACGGGGAATCGAAGTCGGAATGCCGCGAAATTTACCGAGTCAAAGCGTTTCCACGTTTGCGGAAGAAGTCTGATGTAGAACAAGTAGCAGAAGCATACATGCTCAAGAGGGATCACTCGAAATTCAAAGGCAATTGAATTTCGGCAACCGGGGCATCGAAGTGGGAATGCTGCGAAACTCATCGAGTCAAAGTGTTTCGCCATTTGAGGAAGAAGTCTGATTTAGAACAAGTAGGAGAATTGATGCTCAAGAGGGATCACCCGAAATTCAAAGGCAAGAGAATTCCGGCAACCGGGGCATCGAAGTTGGAATTCCGCGAAACTCACCGAGTCAAAGCGTTTCGCCTTTTCCGGAAGAAGTCTGATGTAGAACAAGTAGCAGAACCATCCATGCTCAAGAGGGATCACCCGAAATTCAAAGGCAACTGAATTTCGGCAACCGGGGCATCGAAGTCGGAATGCCGCAAAACTTACCGAGTCAAATCGTTTCGCCGTTTGTTGAAGAAGTCTGATTTAGAACAAGTAGCAGAAGCATACATGCTCAAGAGGGATCACCCGAAATTCAAAGGCAACTGAATTTCGGCAACCGGAGCTTCGAAGTCGGAATGCCTCGAAACTCATCGAGTCAAAGCGTTTCGCCATTTACGAAAGAAGTCTGATTTAGAACAAGTACCAGAAGCATACATGCTCAAGAGGGATCACCCGAAATCCAAAGACAACTGAATTTCGGCAAACAGGGAATCGAAGTCGGATTGTCGCGAAATTCACCGAGTCAAAGCGTTTCCCCGTTTGCGGAAGAAGTCTGATTTAGAACAAGTAGCAGAAGCATATATTCTCAAGAGGGATCACCCGAAATCCAAAGGCAACTGAATTTCAACAACCGGGGCATCGAAGTTGTAATGCCGCGAAACTCACCAAGGCAAAGCGTTTCGCCGTGTGAGGAAGAAGTCTGATTTAGAACAAGTAGCAGAAGCATACATGCTCAAGAGGGATCACCCGAAATTCAAAGGCAACTGAATTTCGGCAACCACGGCATCGAAGTCGGAATGCCGCGAAACTCACCGAGGCAAAGCGTTTCTACATTTGCGGAAGAAGTCTGATGTAGAACAAGTAGCAGAAGCATACGTGCTCAAGAGGGATCACTCGAAATTCAAAGGCAACTGAATTTCGGCAACCGGGGCATCGAAGTCGGAATGCCGCGAAACTCACCGAGTCAAAGCGTTTCGCCGTTTGCGGAAGAAGTCTAATGTAGAACAAGTAGCAGACGCATACATGCTCATGAGGGCTCACCATAAATTCAAAGGCAACTGAATTTCGGCAACTTGGGAATCCAAGTCGGAATGCCGCGAAACTCACCGAGGCAAAGCGTTTCGACGTTTGCGGAAGAAGTCTGATGTAGAACAAGTAGTAGAAGCATACATGCTCAAGAGGGATCACCCGAAATTCAAAGGTAACAGAATTCCGGCAACCGGGGAATCGAAGTTGGAATTCCGCGAAGCTCACCGACTCAAAGCGTTTCGCCATTTGCGGAAGAAATCTGATGTAGAACAAGTAGCAGAAGCATCCATGCTCAAGAGGGATCACCAGAAATTCAAAGGCAACTGAATTTCGGCAACCGGAGCTTCGAAGTCGGAATGCCTCGAAACTCATCGAGTCAAAGCGTTTCGCCATTTCTGAAAGAAGTCTGATGTAGAACAAGTACCAGAAGCATACATGCTCAAGAGGGATCACCCGAAATCCAAAGGCAACTCAATTTCGGCAAACGGGGAATCGAAGTCGGAATGCCACGAAAGTCACCGAGTCAAAGGGTTTCCCTGTTTGCGGAAGAAGTCTGATGCAGAACAAGTTGCAGAAGCATACATGCTCAAGAGCGATCACCCGAAATTGAAAGGCAACTAAATTTCGGCAACCGGGACATCAAAGTCGGAATGCCGCGAAACTCACCGAGGCAAAGCGTTTCGACGTTTGCGGAAGAAGTCTGATGTTGAAGAAGTAGTAGAAGCATACATGCTCAAGAGGGATCACCCGAAATTCAAAGGCAACTGAATTCTAGCAACCGGGGCATCGAAGTTGGAATTCCGCGAAACTCACCGAGTCAAAGCG
Organism: Populus alba x Populus glandulosa; assembly: GCA_033617975.1. Classification (NCBI taxonomy): domain Eukaryota; kingdom Viridiplantae; phylum Streptophyta; class Magnoliopsida; order Malpighiales; family Salicaceae; genus Populus; species Populus alba x Populus glandulosa. Next base: position 11,075,805 of record CM066151.1, on the reverse strand, counting down.
TTTCGCCCTTTGCGGAAGAAGTCTGATTTAGAACAATTAGCAGAAGCATACATGCTCAAGAGCGATCACCCGAAATCCAAAGGCAACTGAATTTCGGCAAACAGGGAATCGAAGTTGGAATGCCGTGAAAGTCACCGAGTCAAAGCGTTTCCACGTTTGCGGAAGAAGTATGATGTAGAACAAGTAGCAGAAGCATACATGCTCAAGAGGGGTCGCCCGAAATTCAAAGGCAACTGAATTTCGGCAACCGGGGAATCGAAATCAGAATGCCGCGAAAGTCACCGAGTGAAAGCGTTTCGCCGTTTGCGGAAGAAGTCTGATTTAGAACAAGGAGCAGAAGCATACATGCTCAAGAGGGCTCACCCGAAATTCAAAGGCAACTGAATTTCGGCAACCGGGGCATCGAAGTCGGAATGCCGCGAAACTCATCGAGGCAAAGCGTTTCGACGTTTGCGGAAGAAGTGTGATGTAGAACAAGTAGGAGAAGCATACATGCTCAAAAGGGATCACCAGAAATTCAAAGGCAACTGAATTTCGGCGACCAGGCCATAGAAGTTTGAATTCCGCGAAACTCACCGAGTCAAAGCGTTTCGCTGTTTGCGAAAGAAGTCTGGTGTAGAACAAGTAGCAGAAGCATACATGCTCAAGAGGGATCACCCGAAATCCAAAGGCAACTGAATTTCGACAACCGGGGCATCGAAGTTGTAATGCCGCGAAACGCACCAAGGCAAAGCGTTTCGCCGTTTGCGGAAGAAGTCTAATGTAGAACAAGTAGCAGACGCATACATGCTCAAGAGGGCTCACCAGAAATTCAAAGGCAACTGAATTTCGGCAACTGGGGAATCCAAGTCGGAATGCCGCGAAACTAACCGAGGCAAAGCGTTTCGACGTTTGCGGAAGAAGTCTGATGTAGAACAAGTAGTAGAAGCATACATGCTCAAGAGGGATCACCCGAAATTCAAAGGCAACAGAATTCCGGCAACCGGGGAATCGAAGTTGGAATTCCGCGAAACTCACCGACTCAAAGCGTTTCGCCATTTGCGGAAGAAATCTGATCTAGAACAAGTAGCAGAAGCATCCATGCTCAAGAGGGATCACCAGAAATTCAAAGGCAACTGAATTTCGGCAACCGGAGCTTCGAAGTCGGAATGCCTCGAAACTCATCGAGTCAAAGCGTTTCGCCATTTCTGAAAGAAGTCTGATTTAGAACAAGTACCAGAAGCATACATGATCAAGAGGGATCACCCGAAATTCAAAGGCAACTCAATTTCGGCAAACGGGGAATCGAAGTCGGAATGCCACGAAAGTCACCGAGTCAAAGTGTTTCCTTGTTTGCGGAAGAAGTCTGATGCAGAACAAGTTGCAGAAGCATCCATGCTCAAGAGGGATCACCCGAAATCCAAAGACAACTGAATTTCGGCAAACGGGGAATCGAAGTCGGATTGCCGCGAAACTCACCGAGGCAAAGCGTTTCGACGTTTGCGGAAGAAGTCTGATGTAGAACAAGTAGCAGACGCATACATGCTCAAGAGGGCTCACCAGAAATTCAAAGGCAACTGAATTTTGGCAAACGGGGAATCGAAGTCGGATTGCCGCGAAATTCAACGAGTCAAAGCGTTTCCCCGTTTGCGGCAGAAGTCTGATTTAGAACAAGTAGCAGAAGCATACATGCTCAAGAGGGATCACCCGAAATCCAAAGGCAACTGAATTTTGACAACCGGGGCATCGAAGTTGTAATGCCGCGAAACTCACCAAGGCAAAGCGTTTCGCCGTGTGAGGAAGAAGTCTGATTTAGAACAAGTAGCAGAAGCATACATGCTCAAGAGGGATCACCCAAAATTCAAAGGCAACCGAATTTCGGCAACCACGGCATCGAAGTCGGAATGCCGCGAAACTCACTGAGGCAAAGCGTTTCTACGTTTGCGGAAGAAGTCTGATGTAGAACAAGTAGCAGAAGTATACGTGCTCAAGAGGGATCACTCGAAATTCAAAGGCAACTGAATTTCGGCAACCGGGGCATCGAAGTCGGAATGCCGCGAAACTCACCGAGTCAAAGCGTTTCGCCGTTTGCGGAAGAAGTCTAATGTAGAACAAGTAGCAGACGCATACATGCTCAACAGGGCTCACCAGAAATTCAAAGGCAACTGAATTTCGGCAACTGGGGAATCCAAGTCGGAATGCCGCGAAACTCACAGAGTCAAAGTGTTTCGCCTTTTGCGGAAGAAGTCTGATTTAGAACAAGTAGCAGAATACATGCTGAAGAGGGATCACCCGAAATCCAAAGACAACAGAATTTCGGCAAACGGGGAATCGAAGTCAGAATGCCGCGAAATTCAACGAGTCAAAGCGTTTCCCCGTTTGCGGAAGAAGTCTGATGTAGAACAAGTAGCAGAAGCATACATGCTCAAGAGGGATCACCCGAATTTCAAAGGCAACTGAATTTCGGCAAACGGGGAATCGAAGTCGGAATGCCGTGAAACTCACCGAGTCAAAGCGTTTCCCCGTTTGTGGAAGAAGTCTGATGTAGAACAAGTAGCAGAAGCATCCAAGCTCAAGAGGGATCACCAAAAATTCAAAGGCAACTGAATTTCGGCAACCGGGGCATCGAAGTCGGAATGCCGCCAAAAAGTCACCATGTCAAAGCGTTTCGCCGTTTGCGGAAGAAGTCTGATTTAGAACAAGTAGCAGAAGCATCCATGCTCAAGAGGGATCACCCGAAATCAAAAGACAACAGAATTTCGGCAAACGGGGAATCGAAGTTAGAATGCCGCGAAATTCAACGAGTCAAAGCGTTTCCCCGTTTGCGGAAGAAGTCTGATGTAGATCAAGTAGCAGAAGCATTCATGCTCAAGAGGGATCACCCGAATTTCAAAGGCAACTGAATTTCGGCAACCGGGGCATCGAAGTTGGAATTCCGCGAAACTCACCGAGTCAAAGCCTTTCGCCATTTGTGGAAGAAGTCTGATTTAGAACAAGTAGCAGAAGCATACATGCTCAAGATGGATCACCCGAAATTCAAAGGCAACTGAATTTCAGAAACTAGGGCATCAAAGTCGGAATGCCGCGAAACTCACAGAGTCAAAGCGTTTCGCCTTTTGCGGAAGAAGTCTGATGTAGAACAAGTAGCAGAAGCATACATGCTCAAGAGGGATCACCCAAATTTCAAAGGCAACTGAATTTCGGCAACCGGGGCATCGAAGTTGGAATTCCACGAAAGTCACCGGGTCAAAGCGTTTCGCCGTTTGCGGAAGAAGTCTGATGGAGAACAAGTAGAAGAAGCATCCATGCTCAAGAGGGATCATTAGAAATTCAAAGGCAACTGAATTTCGGCAAACGAGGCATCGAAGGCGGAATGCCGCGAAACTCACCGAATCAAAGCGTTTTGCCATTTGGGGAAGAAGTCTGAACTAGAACAAGTAGCAGAAGCATACATGCTCAAGAGGGATAACCCGAAATTCAAAGGCAACTGAATTTCGGCACCTGGGGCATCGAAAACGGAATGCCGTGAAACTCATCGAGTCAAAGCGTTTCACCATTTGCGGAAGAAGTCTGATTTAGAACAAGTAGCAGAAGCATATATGCTCAAGAGGGATCACCCGAAATCCAAAGGCAACTGAATTTCGGCAAACGAGGAATCGAATACGGAATGCCGCGAAATTCACCGAGTCAAAGTGTTTCCCCGTTTGCGGAAGAAGTCTGATGTAGAAAAAGTAGCAGAAGCATACATGCTCAAGAGGGATCACCCGAAATTCAAAATCAACTGAATTTTGGCAACCAGGGCATCGAAGTCGGAATGCCGCGAAACTCACCGAGGTAAAGAATTTCGACGTTTGCGGAAGAAGTCTGATGTAGAACAAGTAGCACAAGCATACATGCTCAAGAGGGCTCACCAGAAATTCAAAGGCAACTGAATTTCGGCAACCGGGGCATCGAAGTAAGAATGCCGCGAAACTCACCGAGTCAAAGCGTTTCGCCATTTGTGGAAGAAGTCTTATTTAGAACAAGTAGCAGAAGCATACATGCTCAAGAGGGATCACCCGAAATTCAAAGGCAACTGAATATCAGCAACCGGGGCATCGAAGTCGGAATGCCGAGAAACTAATCGAGTCAAAGCGTTTCGCCATTTGCGGAAGAAGTGTGATTTAGAACAAGTAGCAGAAGCATACATGCTCAAGAGGGATCACCCGAAATCCAAAAGCAACTGAATTTCGGCAAACGGGGCATCGAAGTCGGAATGCCGTGAAACTCACCGAGTCAAAGCGTTTCGCCATTTGCGGAAGAAGTCTGATTTAGAACAAGTAGTAGAAGCATACATGCTCAAGAGGGATCACCCGAAATCCAAAGGGAACTGAATTTCGGAAACTAGGGCATCAAAGTCAGAATGCCGCGAAACTCACAGAGTCAAAGCGTTTCGCCTTTTGCAGAAGAAGTCTGATTTAGAACAAGTAGCAGAAGCATACATGCTCAAGAGGGATCACCCGAAATTCAAAGGCAACTGAATTTCGGCAAACGGGGAATCAAAGTCGAAATGCCACGAAACTCATCGAGTCAAAGCGTTTCGCCATTTGCAGAAGAATTCTGATTTAGAACAAGTAGCAGAATACGTGCTCAAGAGGGATCACCCGAAATTCAAAGGCAACTGAATTTTAGCAACCGGGGAATCGAAGTCGGAATGCCGCGAAACTCACAGAGTCAAAGCATTTCGCCTTTTACGGAAGAAGTATGATGTAGAACAAGTAGCAGAAACATACATGCTCAAGAGGGATCACCCAAATTTCAAAGGCAACTGAATTTCGGCAACCGGGGCATCGAAATTGGAATTCCGCGAAACTCACCGAGACGAAGCGTTTCCCCGTTTGTGGAAGAAGTCTGATGTAGAACAAGTAGCAGAAGCATCCAAGCTCAAGAGGGATCACCAGAAATTCAAAGGCAACTGAATATCGGCAAACGGGGCATCGAAGTCGGAATGCCGCGAAATTCACCGAGTCAAAGCGTTTCGCCATTTGCGGAAGAAGTCTGATTTAGAACAATTAGGATAAGCATACATGCTCAGAGAGGGATCACCCGAAATCCAAAGGCAACTGAATTTCGGAAACTAGGGCATCAAAGTCGGAATGCCACGAAACTCACAGAGTCAAAGCGTTTCGCCTTTTGCGGAAGAAGTCTGATGTAGAACAAGTAGCAGAAGCATACATGCTCAAGAGGGATCACCCAAATTTCAAAGGCAACTGAATTTCGGCAACGGGGGCATCAAAGTCGGAATGCCACGAAACTCACAGAGTCAAAGCGTTTCGCCTTTTGCGGAAGAAGTCTGATTTAGAACAAGTAGCAGAATACATGCTGAAGAGGGATCACCCGAAATCCAAAGACAACAGAATTTCGGCAAATGGGGAATCGAAGTCAGAATGCCGCGAAATTCAACGAGTCAAAGCGTTTCCCCGTTTGCGGAAGAAGTCTGATGTAGAACAAGTAGCAGAAGCATACATGCTCAAGAGGGATCACCCGAATTTCAAAGGCAACTGAATTTCGGCAAACGGGGAATCGAAGTCGGAATGCCGTGAAATTCACCGAGTCAAAGGGTTTCCCCGTTTGCGGAAGAAGGGTGATGTAGAAAAAGTAGCAGATGCATACATGCTCAAGAGGGATCACCCGAAATTCAAAGGCAACTGAATTTCGGCAACCGGGGCATCGAAGTCGGAATGCCGCAAAAAGTCACCGTGTCAAAGCGTTTCACCGTTTGCGGAAGAAGTCTGATTTTGAACAAGTAGCAGAAGCATCCATAGTCAAGAGGGATCACCCGAAATCCAAAGACAATAGAATTTCGACAAACGGGGAATCGAAGTCAGAATGCCGCGAAATTCAACGAGTCAAAGCGTTTCCCCGTTTGCGGAAGAAGTCTGATGTAGATCAAGTAGCAGAAGCATTCATGCTCAAGAGGGATAACCCGAAATTCAAAGGCAACTGAATTTCGGCACCCGGGGCATCGAAAATGGAATGCCGTGAAACTCATCGAGTCAAAGCGTTTCGCTATTTGCGGAAGAAGTCTGATGTAGAACAAGTAGCAGAAGCATACATGCTCAAGAGGGATCACCCAAATTTCAAAGGCAACTGAATTTCGGCAACGGGGGCATCAAAGTCGGAATGCCGCGAAACTCACAGAGTCAAAGTGTTTCGCCTTTTGCGGAAGAAGTCTGATTTAGAACAAGTAGCAGAATACATGCTGAAGAGGGATCACCCGAAATCCAAAGACAACAGAATTTCGGCAAACGGGGAATCGAAGTCAGAATGTCGCGAAATTCAACGAGTCAAAGCGTTTCCCCGTTTGCGGGAAGAAGTCTGATGTAGAACAAGTAGCAGAAGCATACATGCTCAAGAGGGATCACCCAAATTTCAAAGGCAACTGAATTTCAGCAACCGGGGCATCGAAATTGGAATTCCGCGAAACTCACCGAGTCAAAGCGTTTCCCCGTTTGTGGAAGAAGTCTGATGTAGAACAAGTAGCAGAAGCATCCAAGCTCAAGAGGGATCACCAGAAATTCAAAGGCAACTGAATATCGGCAAACGGGGCATCGAAGTCGGAATGCCGCGAAATTCACCGAGTCAAAGCGTTTCGCCATTTGCGGAAGAAGTCTGATTTAGAACAATTAGGATAAGCATACATGCTCAGAGAGGGATCACCCGAAATCCAAAGGCAACTGAATTTCGGAAACTAGGGCATCAAAGTCGGAATGCCGCGAAACTCACAGAGTCAAAGCGTTTCGCCTTTTGCGGAAGAAGTCTGATGTAGAACAAGTAGCAGAAGCATACATGCTCAAGAGGGATCACCCAAATTTCAAAGGCAACTGAATTTCGGCAACGGGGGCATCAAAGTCGGAATGCCGCGAAACTCACAGAGTCAAAGCGTTTCGCCTTTTGCGGAAGAAGTCTGATTTAGAACAAGTAGCAGAATACATGCTGAAGAGGGATTACCCAAAATCCAAAGACAACAGAATTTCGGCAAACGGGGAATCGAAGTCAGAATGCCGCGAAATTCAACGAGTCAAAGCGTTTCCCCGTTTGCGGAAGAAGTCTGATGTAGAACAAGTAGCAGAAGCATACATGCTCAAGAGGGATCACCCAAATTTCAAAGGCAACTGAATTTCGGCAACCGGGGCATCGAAATTGGAATTCCGCGAAACTCACCGAGTCAAAGCGTTTCCCCGTTTCTGGAAGAAGTCTGATGTAGAACAAGTAGCAGAAGCATCCAAGCTCAAGAGGGATCACCAGAAATTCAAAGGCAACTGAATTTCGGCAAACGGGGCATCGAAGTCGGAATGCCGCGAAATTCACCGAGTCAAAGCATTTCGCCGTTTGCGGAAGAAGTCTGATTTAGAACAATTAGGACAAGCATACATGCTCAGAGAGGGATCACCCGAAATCCAAAGGCAACTGAATTTCGGAAACTAGGGCATCAAAGTCGGAATGCCGCGAAACTCACAGAGTCAAAGCGTTTCGCCTTTTGCGGAAGAAGTCTGATTTAGAACAAGTAGCAGAATACATGCTGAAGAGGGATCACCCGAAATCCAAAGACAACAGAATTTCGGCAAATGGGGAATCGAAGTCAGAATGCCGAGAAATTCAACGAGTCAAAGCGTTTCCCCGTTTGCGGAAGAAGTCTGATGTAGAACAAGTAGCAGAAGCATACATGCTCAAGAGGGATCACCCGAATTTCAAAGGCAACTGAATTTCGGCAAACGGGGAATCGAAGTCGGAATGCCGTGAAATTCACCGAGTCAAAGGGTTTCCCCGTTTGCGGAAGAAGGGTGATGTAGAAAAAGTAGCAGATGCATATATGCTCAAGAGGGATCACCCGAAATTCAAAGGCAACTGAATTTCGGCAACCGGGGCATCGAAGTCGGAATGCCGCAAAAAGTCACCGTGTCAAAGCGTTTCGCCGTTTGCGGAAGAAGTCTGATTTAGAACAAGTAGCAGAAGCATCCATGCTCAAGAGGGATCACCCGAAATCCAAAGACAATAGAATTTCGACAAACGGGGAATCGAAGTCAGAATGCCGCGAAATTCAACGAGTCAAAGCGTTTCCCCGTTTGCGGAAGAAGTCTGATGTAGATCAAGTAGCAGAAGCATTCATGCTCAAGAGGGATAACCCGAAATTCAAAGGCAACTGAATTTCGGCACCCGGGGCATCGAAAACGGAATGCCGTGAAACTCATCGAGTCAAAGCGTTTCGCTATTTGCGGAAGAAGTCTGATGTAGAACAAGTAGCAGAAGCATACATGCTCAAGAGGGATCACCCAAATTTCAAAGGCAACTGAATTTCGGCAACGGGGGCATCAAAGTCGGAATGCCGCCAAAACTCACAGAGTCAAAGTGTTTCGCCTTTTGCGGAAGAAGTCTGATTTAGAACAAGTAGCAGAATACATGCTGAAGAGGGAATACCCGAAATCCAAAGACAACAGAATTTCGGCAAACGGGGAATCGAAGTCAGAATGCCGCGAAATTCAACGAGTCAAAGCGTTTCCCCGTTTGCGGGAAGAAGTCTGATGTAGAACAAGTAGCAGAAGCATACATGCTCAAGAGGGATCACCCAAATTTCAAAGGCAACTGAATTTCGGCAACCGGGGCATCGAAATTGGAATTCCGCGAAACTCACCGAGTCAAAGCGTTTCCCCGTTTGTGGAAGAAGTCTGATGTAGAACAAGTAGCAGAAGCATCCAAGCTCAAGAGGGATCACCAGAAATTCAAAGGCAACTGAATATCGGCAAACGGGGCATCGAAGTCGGAATGCCGCGAAATTCACCGAGTCAAAGCGTTTCGCCATTTGCGGAAGAAGTCTGATTTAGAACAATTAGGACAAGCATACATGCTCAGAGAGGGATCACCCGAAATCCAAAGGCAACTGAATTTCGGAAACTAGGGCATCAAAGTCGGAATGCCGCGAAACTCACAGAGTCAAAGCGTTTCGCCTTTTGCGGAAGAAGTCTGATTTAGAACAAGTAGCAGAATACATGCTGAAGAGGGATCACCCGAAATCCAAAGACAACAGAATTTCGGCAAATGGGGAATCGAAGTCAGAATGCCGAGAAATTCAACGAGTCAAAGCGTTTCCCCGTTTGCGGAAGAAGTCTGATGTAGAACAAGTAGCAGAAGCATACATGCTCAAGAGGGATCACCCGAATTTCAAAGGCAACTGAATTTCGGCAAACGGGGAATCGAAGTCGGAATGCCGTGAAATTCACCGAGTCAAAGGGTTTCCCCGTTTGCGGAAGAAGGGTGATGTAGAAAAAGTAGCAGATGCATACATGCTCAAGAGGGATCACCCGAAATTCAAAGGCAACTGAATTTCGGCAACCGGGGCATCGAAGTCGGAATGCCGCAAAAAGTCACCGTGTCAAAGCGTTTCGCCGTTTGCGGAAGAAGTCTGATTTAGAACAAGTAGCAGAAGCATCCATGCTCAAGAGGGATCACCCGAAATCCAAAGACAATAGAATTTTGACAAACGGGGAATCGAAGTCAGAATGCCGCGAAATTCAACGAGTCAAAGCTTTTTCCCGTTTGCGGAAGAAGTCTGATGTAGATCAAGTAGCAGAAGCATTCATGCTCAAGAGGGATAACCCGAAATTCAAAGGCAACTGAATTTCGGCACCCGGGGCATCGAAAACGGAATGCCGTGAAACTCATCGAGTCAAAGCGTTTCGCTATTTGCGGAAGAAGTCTGATGTAGAACAAGTAGCAGAAGCATACATGCTCAAGAGGGATCACCCAAATTTCAAAGGCAACTGAATTTCGGCAACGGGGGCATCAAAGTCGGAATGCCGCGAAACTCACAGAGTCAAAGTGTTTCGCCTTTTGCGGAAGAAGTCTGATTTAGAACAAGTAGCAGAATACATGCTGAAGAGGGAATACCCGAAATCCAAAGACAACAGAATTTCGGCAAACGGGGAATCGAAGTCAGAATGCCGCGAAATTCAACGAGTCAAAGCGTTTCCCCGTTTGCGGGAAGAAGTCTGATGTAGAACAAGTAGCAGAAGCATACATGCTCAAGAGGGATCACCCAAATTTCAAAGGCAACTGAATTTCGGCAACCGGGGCATCGAAATTGGAATTCCGCGAAACTCACCGAGTCAAAGCGTTTCCCCGTTTGTGGAAGAAGTCTGATGTAGAACAAGTAGCAGAAGCATCCAAGCTCAAGAGGGATCACCAGAAATTCAAAGGCAACTGAATATCGGCAAACGGGGCATCGAAGTCGGAATGCCGCGAAATTCACCGAGTCAAAGCGTTTCGCCATTTGCGGAAGAAGTCTGATTTAGAACAATTAGGACAAGCATACATGCTCAGAGAGGGATCACCCGAAATCCAAAGGCAACTGAATTTCGGAAACTAGGGCATCAAAGTCGGAATGCCGCGAAACTCACAGAGTCAAAGCGTTTCGCCTTTTGCGGAAGAAGTCTGATTTAGAACAAGTAGCAGAATACATGCTGAAGAGGGATCACCCGAAATCCAAAGACAACAGAATTTCGGCAAATGGGGAATCGAAGTCAGAATGCCGCGAAATTCAACGAGTCAAAGCGTTTCCCCGTTTGCGGAAGAAGTCTGATGTAGAACAAGTAGCAGAAGCATACATGCTCAAGAGGGATCACCCGAATTTCAAAGGCAACTGAATTTCGGCAAACGGGGAATCGAAGTCGGAATGCCGTGAAATTCACCGAGTCAAAGGGTGATGTAGAAAAAGTAGCAGATGCATACATGCTCAAGAGGGATCACCCGAAATTCAAAGGCAACTGAATTTCGGCAACCGGGGCATCGAAGTCGGAACGCCGCAAAAAGTCACCGTGTCAAAGCGTTTCGCCGTTTGCGGAAGAAGTCTGATTTAGAACAAGTAGCAGAAGCATCCATGCTCAAGAGGGATCACCCGAAATCCAAAGACAATAGAATTTCGACAAACGGGGAATCGAAGTCAGAATGCCGCAAAATTCAACGAGTCAAAGCGTTTCCCCGTTTGCGGAAGAAGTCTGATGTAGATCAAGTAGCAGAAGCATTCATGCTCAAGAGGGATAACCCGAAATTCAAAGGCAACTGAATTTCGGCACCCGGGGCATCGAAAACGGAATGCCGTGAAACTCATCGAGTCAAAGCGTTTCGCCATTTGCGGAAGAAGTCTGATTTAGAACAAGTAGCAGAAGCATATATGCTCAAGAGGGATCACCCGAAATCCAAAGGCAACTGAATTTCGGCAAACGGGGAATCGAATACGGAATGCCGCGAAATTCACCGAGTCAAAGTGTTTCCCCGTTTGCAGAAGAAGCCTGATGTAGAAAAAGTAGCAGAAGCATACATGCTCAAGAGGGATCCCCCGAAATTCAAAGGCAACTGAATTTCGGCAACCAGGGCATCGAAGTCGGAATGCCGCGAAACTCACCGAGGCAAAGAATTTCGACGTTTGCGGAAGAAGTCTGATGTAGAACAAGTAGCACAAGCATACATGCTCAAGAGGGCTCACCAGAAATTCAAAGGCAACTGAATTTCGGCAACCGGGGCATCGAAGTAAGAATGCCGCGAAACTCACCGAGTCAAAGCGTTTCGCCATTTGTGGAAGAAGTCTTATTTAGAACAAGTAGGAGAAGCATAGATGCTCAAGAGGGATCACCCGAAATTCAAAGGCAATAGAATTTCAGCAACCGGGGCATCGAAGTCGGAATGCTGAGAAACTAATCGAGTCAAAGCGTTTCGCCATTTGCGGAAGAAGTCTGATTTAGAACAAGTAGCAGAAGCATACATGCTCAAGAGGGATAACCCAAATTTCAAAGGCAACTGAATTTCGGCAACGGGGGCATCAAAGTCGGAATGCCGTGAAACTCACAGAGTCAAAGCGTTTCGCCTTTTGCGGAAGAAGTGTGATTTAGAACAAGTAGCAGAATACATGTTGAAGAGGGATCACCCGAAATCCAAAGACAACAGAATTTCGGCAAACGGGGAATCGAAGTCAGAATGCCGCGACATTCAACGAGTCAAAGCGTTTCCCCGTTTGCGGAAGAAGTCTGATGTAGAACAAGTAGCAGAAGCATACATGCTCAAGAGGGATCACCCAAATTTCAAAGGCAACTGAATTTCGGCAACCGGGGCATCGAAATTGGAATTCCGCGAAACTCACCGAGTCAAAGCGTTTCCCCGTTTGTGGAAGAAGTCTGATGTAGAACAAGTAGCAGAAGCATCCAAGCTCAAGAGGGATCACCAGAAATTCAAAGGCAACTGAATATCGACAAACGGGGCATCGAAGTCGGAATGCCGCGAAATTCACCGAGTCAAAGCGTTTCGCCATTTGCGGAAGAAGTCTGATTTAGAACAATTAGGAGAAGCATACATGCTCAGAGAGGGATCACCCGAAATCCAAAGGCAACTGAATTTCGGAAACTAGGGCATCAAAGTCGGAATGCCGCGAAACTCACAGAGTCAAAGCGTTTCGCCTTTTGCGGAAGAAGTCTGATGTAGAACAAGTAGCAGAAGCATACATGCTCAAGAGGGATCACCCAAATTTCCAAGGCAACTGAATTTCGGCAACGGGGGCATCAAAGTCGGAATGCCGCGAAACTCACAGAGTCAAAGCGTTTCGCCTTTTGCGGAAGAAGTCTGATTTAGAACAAGTAGCAGAATACATGCTGAAGAGGGATCACCCGAAATCCAAAGACAACAGAATTTCGGCAAACGGGGAATCGAAGTCTGAATGCCGCGAAAGTCAACGAGTCAAAGCGTTTCCCCGTTTGCGGAAGAAGTCTGATGTAGAACAAGTAGCAGAAGCATACATGCTCAAGAGGGATCACCAAAATTTCAAAGGCAACTGAATTTCGGCAACCGGGGCATCGAAATTGGAATTCCGCGAAACTCACCGAGTCAAAGCGTTTCCCCGTTTGTGGAAGAAGTCTGATGTAGAACAAGTAGCAGAAGCATCCAAGCTCAAGAGGGATCACCAGAAGTTCAAAGGCAACTGAATTTCGGCAAACGGGGCATCGAAGTCGAAATGCCGTGAAATTCACCGAGTCAAAGCATTTCGCCATTTGCGGAAGAAGTCTAATTTAGAACAATTAGGACAAGCATACGTGCTCAGAGAGGGATCACCCGAAATCCAAAGGCAACTGAATTTCGGAAACTAGGGCATCAAAGTCGGAATGCCGCGAAACTCACAGAGTCAAAGCGTTTCGCCTTTTGCGGAAGAAGTCTGATTTAGAACAAGTAGCAGAATACATGCTGAAGAGGGATCACCCGAAATCCAAAGACAATAGAATTTCGGCAAATGGGGAATCGAAGTCAGAATGCCGCGAAATTCAACGAGTCAAAGCGTTTCCCCGTTTGCGGAAGAAGTCTGATGTAGAACAAGTAGCAGAAGCATACATGCTCAAGAGGGATCACCCGAATTTCAAAGGCAACTAAATTTCGGCAAACGGGGAATCGAAGTCGGAATGCCGTGAAATTCACCGAGTCAAAGGGTTTCCCCGTTTGCGGAAGAAGGGTGATGTAGAAAAAGTAGCAGATGCATACATGCTCAAGAGGGATCACCCGAAATTCAAAGGCAACTGAATTTCGGCAACCGGGGCATCGAAGTCGGAATGCCGCAAAAAGTCATCGTGTCTAAGCGTTTCGCCGTTTGCGGAAGAAGTCTGATGTAGAACAAGTAGCAGAAGCATCCAAGCTCAAGAGGGATCACCAGAAATTCAAAGGCTACTGAATATCGGCAAACGGGGCATCGAAGTTGGAATGCCGCGAAATTCACCGAGTCAAAGCGTTTCGCCATTTGCGGAAGAAGTCTGATTTAGAACAATTAGGATAAGCATACATGCTCAGAGAGGGATCACCCGAAATCCAAAGGCAACTGAATTTCGAAAACTAGGGCATCAAAGTCGGAATGCCGCGAAACTCACAGAGTCAAAGCGTTTCGCCTTTTGCGGAAGAAGTCTGATGTAGAACAAGTAGCAGAAGCATACATGCTCAAGAGGGATCACCCAAATTTCAAAGGCAACTGAATTTCGGCAACGGGGGCATCGAAGTTGGAATTCCTCGAAACTCACCGAGTCAAATCGTTTCCCCGTTTGCGGAAGAAGTCTGATGTAGAACAAGTAGCAGAAGCATACATGCTCAAGAGGGGTCACCCGAAACGAAAAGGCAATTGAATTTCCGGAACCGGGGAATCGAAGTCGGAATGCCACGAAATTCACCGAGTCAAAGCGTTTCCCCGTTTGCGGAAGAAGTCTAATGTAGAACAAGTAGCAGAAGCATACATGCTCATGAGGGATCACCTAAAATTCAAAGGCAACTAAATTTCGGCAACCAGGGCATCGAAGTCGGAATGCCGCGAAACTCACCGAGGCAAAGCATTTCGACGTTTGCGGAAGAAGTCTGATGTAGAACAAGTAGCAGAAGCCTACATGCTCAAGAGCTGTCACCCGAAATTCAAAGGCAACTGAATTTCGGCAACCGGGGGATCGAAGTCGGAATGCCGCGAAAAATACCGAGTCAAAGCGTTTCGCCGTTTGCGGAAGAAGTCTGATGAAGAACAAGTAGCAGAAGCATACATGCTCAAGAGGGTCACCCGAAATTCAAAGGCAACTGAATTTCGGCAACCGGGGCATCGAAGTCGGAATGCCGCGAAACTCACCGAGTCAAAGCGTTTCGCCATTTGTGGAAGAAGTCTGATTTAGAACAAGTAGCAGAAGCATACATGCTCAAGAGGGATCACCCGAAATCCATAGGCAATTGAATTTCGGCAACCGGGGCATCGAAGTCGGAATGCTGCGAAACTCACCGAGGCAAAGCGTTTCGACGTTAGCGGAAGAAGTCTGATGTAGAGCAGAAGCATACATGCTCAAGAGGAATCACCCAAAATTCAAAGGCACCTGAATTTCGGCAACCGGGGCATCGAAGTTGGAATTCCACGAAATTCACCGAGTCAAAGGGTTTCCCCGTTTGCGGAAGAAGGGTGATGTAGAAAAAGTAGCAGAAGCATACATGCTCAAGAGGGATCACCCGAAATTCAAAGGCAACTGAATTTCGGCAACCGGGGCATCGAAGTCGGAATGCCGAGAACTAATCGAGTCAAAGCGTTTCGCCATTTCCGGAAGAAGTCTGATTTAGAACAAGTAGCAGAAGCATACATGCTCAAGAGGGATCACCCGAAATTCAAACGCAACTGAATTTCGGCAACCGGCGCATCGAAGTCGGAATGCCGCAAAACTCACCGAGGCAAAGCGTTTCGACGTGTTTGGAAGATGTCTGATGTAGAAAAAGTAGCAGAAGCATACATGCTCAAGAGGGATCACCAGAAATTCAAAAGCAACTGAATTTCGGCAACCTGGGCATCGAAGTCAGAATGCCGCGAAACTGATCGAGTCAAACCGTTTCGCCATTTGCGGAAGAAGTCTGATGTAGAACAAGTAGTAGAAGCATACATGCTCAAGAGGGCTCACCAGAAATTCGAAGGCAACTGAATTTCGGTAACCGGGGCATCAAAGTTGGAATGCCGCGAAACTCACTGAGGCAAAGCGTTTGGACGTTTGCGGAAGAAGTCTGATGTAGAACAAGTAGCAGAAGCGTACATGCTCAAGAGGGATCACCCGAAATTCAAAGGTGACTGAATTTCGGAAACCGGGGCATCGAAGTTGGAATTCCGCGAAACTCACCGAGTCAAACCGTTTCGCTGTTTGCGGAAGAAGTCTGATGTAGAACAAGTAGCAGAAGCATCCATGCTCAAGAGGGATCACCAGAAATTCAAAGGCAACTGAATTTCGGCAACCAGGGCATCGAAGTCGGAATGCCGCGAAACTCATGGAGTAAAAGCGTTTCGCCATTTGCGGAAGAAGTCTGATTTAAAACAAATAGCAGAAGCATACATGCTCAAGAGGGATTACCCGAAATCCAAAGGCAACTGAATTTCGACAAACGGGGAATCGAAGTCGGAATGCCGCGAAATTCACCGAGTCAAAGCGTTTCCTCCTTTGCGGAAGAAGTCTGATGTAGAACAAGTAGGAGAAGCAGACATGCTCAAGAGGGGTCACGCGAAATTCAAAGGCAATTGAATTTCGGCAACCGGGGAATCGAAGTCGGAATGTCGCGAAATTCACGGAGTCAAGGCGTTTCCCCGTTTGCGGAAGAATTCTGATGTAGAACAAGTAGAAGAAGCATACATGCTCAAGAGGGATCACCCGAAATTCAAAGGCAACTGAATTTCAGCAACCGGCGCATCGAAGTCGGAATGCCGCGAAACTCACTGAATCAAAGCGTTTCGCCATTTGTGGAAGATGTCTGATTTAGAACAAGTAGCAGAAGCATACATGCTCAAGAGGGATCACCCGAAATTCAAAGGCAACTGAATTTCGGCAACTGGGCATCGAAGTCGGAATGCCGCGAAACTCACCGAGGCAAAGCGTTTCGACGTTTGCGGAAGAAGTCTGATGTAGAACAAGTAGCAGAAACATACATGCTTAAGAGGGATCACTCGAAATTCAAAGGCAACTGAATTTTGGCAACCAGGGCATCGAATTCAGAATGCCGCGAAACTCACCGAGGCAACGCGTTTCGACGTTTTCGGAAGAAGTCTGATGTAGAACAAGTAGCAGAAGCATACATGCTCAAGAGGGATCACTCGAAATTCAAAGGCAACTGAATTTCGGCAAACAGGGCATCGATGTCGGAATGCCGCGAAATTCACCGAGGCAACACGTTTCGACGTTTGCGGAAGAAGTCTGATGTAGAACAAGTAGCAGAAGCGTACATGCTCAAGAGGGATCACCCGAAATTCAAAGGCGACTGAATTTCGGCAACCAGGGCATCGATGTCGGAATGCCGCGAAACTCACCGAGGCAACGCGTTTCGACGTTTGCGGAAGAAGTCTGATGTAAAACAAGTAGTAGAAGCGTACATGCTCAAGAGGGATCACCCGAAATTCAAAGGCGACTGAATTTCGGCAACCGGGGAATCGAAGTTGGAATTCCGCGAAACTCACCGAGTCAAAGCGTTTCGCCGTTTGCGGAAGAAGTGTGATGTAGAACAAGTAGCAGAAGCATCCATGCTCAAGAGGGATCACCAGAAATTCAAAGGCAACTGAATTTTGGCAGCCAGGGCATCGAAGTCGGAATGTCGCGAAACTCATCAAGTAAAAGCGTTTCGCCATTTGCGGAAGAAGTCTGATTTAAAACAAGTAGCAGAAGCATACATGCTCAAGAGGGATTACCCGAAATCCAAAGGCAACTGAATTTCGACAAACGGGGAATCGAAGTCGGAATGCCGCTAAATTCACCGAGTCAAAGCGTTTCCTCGTTTACGGAAGAAGTCTGATGTAGAACAAGTAGGAGAAGCATACATGCTCAAGAGGGGTCACGCGAAATTCAAAGGCAACTGAATTTCGGCAACCGGGGAATCGAAGTCGGAATGCCGCGAAATTCACGGAGTCAAGTCGTTTCCCTGTTTGGGGAAGAATTCTGATGTAGAACAAGTAGAAGAAGCATACATGCTCAAGAGGGATCACCCGAAATTCAAAGGCAACTGAATTTCAGCAACCGGCTCATCGAAGTCGGAATGCCGCGAAACTCACTGAATCAAAGCGTTTCGCCATTTGTGGAAGATGTCTGATTTAGAACAAGTAGCAGAAGCGTACATGGTCAAGAGGGATCACCCGAAATTCAAAGGCAACTGAATTTCGGCAACTGGGCATCGAAGTCGGAATGCCGCCAAACTCACCGAGGCAAAGCGTTTCGACGTTTGCGGAAGAAGTCTGATGTAGAACAAGTAGCTGAAGCATACATGCTCAAGAGGGATCACTCGAAATTCAAAGGCAACTGAATTTCGGCAACCAGGGCATCGAAGTCGGAATGCCGCGAAACTCACCGAGGCAACGCGTTTCAACGTTTGCGGAAGAGGTCTGATGTAGAACAAGTAGCAGTAGCATACATGCTCAAGAGGGATCACTCGAAATTCAAAGGCAACTGAATTTCGGCAACCAGGGCATCGATGTCAGAATGCCGCGAAACTCACTGAGGCAACACGTTTCGACGTTTGCGGAAGAAGTCTGATGTAGAACAAGTAGCAGAAGCATACATGCTCAAGAGGGATCACCCGAAATTCAAAGGCGACTGAATTTCGGCAACCAGGGCATCGATGTCGGAATGCCGCGAAACTCACCGAGGCAACGCGTTTCGACGTTTGCGGAGGAAGTCTGATGTAGAACAAGTAGTAGAAGCGTACATGCTCAAGAGGGATCACCCGAAATTCAAAGGCGACTGAATTTCGGCAACCGGGGAATCGAAGTTGGAATTCCGCGAAACTCACCGAGTCAAAGCGTTTCGCCATTTGCGGAAGAAGTCTGATGTAGAACAAGTAGCAGAAGCATCCATGCTCAAGAGGGATCACCAGAAATTCAAAGGCAACTGAATTTTGGCAGCCAGGGCATCGAAGTCGGAATGCCGCGAAACTCATCGAGTAAAAGCGTTTCGCCATTTGCAGAAGAAGTCTGATTTAAAACAAGTAGCGGAAGCATACATGCTCAAGAGGGATTACCCAAAATCCAAAGGCAACTGAATTTCGACAAACGGGGAATCGAAGTCGGAATGCCGTGAAAGTCACCGAGTCAAAGCGTTTCCTCGTTTGCGGAAGAAGTGTGATGTAGAACAAGTAGGAGAAGCATACATGCTCAAGAGGGGTCACGCGAAATTCAAATGCAACTGAATTTCGGCAACCGGGGAATCGAAGTTGGAATGCCGCGAAATTCACGGAGTCAAGGCGTTTCCCCATTTGCGAAAGAATTCTGATGTAGAACAAGTAGAAGAAGCATACATGCTCAAGAGGGATCACCCGAAATTCAAAGGCAACTGAATTTCAGCAACCGGCGCATCGAAGTCGGAATGCCATGAAACTCACCGAATCAAAGCGTTTCGCTATATGTGGAAGATGTCTGATTTAGAACAAGTAGCTGAACCATACATGGTCAAGAGGGATCACCCGAAATTCAAAGGCAAATGAATTTCGGCAACCGGGGCATATAAGTCGGAATGCCGCGAAACTCACCGAGGCAAAGCGTTTCGACGTTTGCGGAAGAAGTCTGATGTAGAACAAGTAGCAGAAGCATACATGCTCAAGAGGGATCACTCGAAATTCAAAGGCAACTGAAGTTCGGCAACCAGGGCATCGAAGTCGGAATGCCGCGAAACTCACCGAGGCAACGTGTTTCGACGTTGGCGGAAGAAGTCTGATGTAGAACAAGTAGCAGAAGCATGCATGCTCAAGAGGGATCACCCGAAATTCAAAGGCAACTAAATTTCAGCCACCGACGCATCGAAGTCGAAATGCCGTGAAACTCAACGAATCAAAGCGTTTCGCCATTTATGGAAGATGTCTGATTTAGAACAAGTAGCAGAAGCATACATGCTCAAGAGGAATCACCCGAAATTCAAAGGCAACTGAATTTCGGCAACCAGGGAATCGAAGTTGGAATTCCGCGAAACTCACCGAGTCAAAGCGTTTCGCCGTTTGCGGAAGAAGTCTGATGTAGAACAAGTACGAGAAGCATACATGCTCAAGAGGGGTCACGCGAAATTCAAATGCAACTGAATTTCGGCAACCAGGGAATCGAAGTCGGAATGCCGCGAAATTCACGGAGTCAAGGCGTTTCCCCATTTGCGGAAGAATTCTGATGTAGAACAAGTAGAAGAAGCATACATGCTCAAGAGGGATCACCCGAAATTCAAAGGCAACTGAATTTCAGCAACCGGCGCATCGAAGGCGGAATGCCGTGAAACTCACCGAATCAAAGCGTTTCGCCATTTGTGGAAGATGTCTGATTTAGAACAAGTAGCAGAACCATACATGGTCAAGAGGGATCACCCGAAATTCAAAGGCAAATGAATTTCGGCAACCGGGGCATATAAGTCGGAATGCCGCGAAACTCACCGAGGCAAAGCGTTTCGATGTTTGTGGAAGAAGTCTGATGTAGAACAAGTAGCAGTAGCATACATGCTCAAGAGGGATCACTCGAAATTCAAAGGCAACTGAATTTCGGCAACCCGGGCATCGAAGTCGGAATGCCGCGAAATTCATAGAGTCAAAGCGTTTCCCCGTTTGTGGAAGAAGTCTGATGTAGAACAAGTAGCAGAAGCATACACGCTCAAGAGGGATCACCCGAAATTCAAAGACAACTGAATTTCAGCAACCAGGGCATCGAAGTCGGAATGCCGCGAAACTCACCGAGGCAAAGCGTTTCGACGTTTGCGAAAGAAGTCTGATGTAGAACAAGTAGCAGAAGCATACATGCTCAAGAGGGATCACTCGAAATTCAAAGGCAACTGAAGTTCGGCAACCAGGGTATCGAAGTCGGAATGCCGCGAAACTCACCGAGGCAACGTGTTTCGACGTTGGCGGAAGAAGTCTGATGTAGAACAAGTAGCAGAAGCATACATGCTCAAGAGGGATCACCCGAAATTCAAAGGCAACTAAATTTCAGCCACCGACGCATCGAAGTCGGAATGCCGTGAAACTCACCGAATCAAAGCGTTTCGCCATTTATGGAAGATGTCTTATTTACAACAAGTAGCAGAAGCATACATGCTCAAGAGGAATCACCCGAAATTCAAAGGCAACTGAACTTCGGCAACCAGGGAATCGAAGTTGGAATTCCGCGAAACTCACTCAGTCAAAGCGTTTCGCCGTTTGCGGAAGAAGTCTGATGTAGAACAAGTAGCAGAAGCATACATGCTCAAGAGGGATCACCCGAAATTCAAAGGCAACTGAATTTCAGCAACCGGCACATTGAAGTCGGAATGCCGCGAAACTCACTGAATCAAAGCGTTTCTACGTTTGCG
The DNA here is from genome assembly GCA_033617975.1 of Populus alba x Populus glandulosa. Classification (NCBI taxonomy): domain Eukaryota; kingdom Viridiplantae; phylum Streptophyta; class Magnoliopsida; order Malpighiales; family Salicaceae; genus Populus; species Populus alba x Populus glandulosa. The sequence goes on along the minus strand of CM066151.1, from coordinate 11,054,971 downwards.
GAAGAAGTCTGATTTAGAACAAGTAGCAGAAGCATACATGCTCAAGAGGGATCACTCGAAATTCAAAGGCAACTGAATTTCGGCAACCCGGGCATCGATGTCGGAATGCCGCGAAACTCATCGAGTCAAAGCGTTTCGATGTTTGCGGAAGAAATCTGATATAGAACAAGTAGCAGAACCATACATGGTCAAGAGGGATCACCAAAAATTCAAAGACAACTGAATTTCGGCAACCAGGGCATCGAAGTCGGAATGCCGCGTAACTCCTCGAGGCAACGCGTTTCGACGGTTGCGGAAGAAGTCTGATGTAGAACAAGTAGCAGAAGCATACATGCTCAAGAAGGATCACCCGAAATTCAAAGGCAACTAAATTTCAGTAACTGGCGCATCGAAGTCGGAATGCCGTGAAACTCACCGAATCAAAGCCTTTCGCCATTTGTGGAAGATGTCTGATTTAAACAAGTAGCAGAACCATACATGGTCAAGAGGGATCACCCGAAATTCAAAGGCAACTGAATTTCGGCAACCCGGGCATCGAAGTCGGAATGCCGCGAAACTCATCGAGTCAAAGCGTTTCGACGTTTGCGGAATAAGTCTGATGTAGAACAAGTAGCAGAAGCATGCATGCTCAAGAGGGATCACTCGAAATTCAAAGGCAACTGAATTTCGGCAACCAGGGCATCGAAGTCGGAATGCCGCGAAACTCAGCGAGTCAAAGCGTTTCGCCATTTGCGGAAGAAGTCTGATTTAGAACAAGTAGCAGAAGCATACATGCTCAAGAGGGATCACCCGAAATTCAAAGGCAACTGAATTTCAGCAACCGGCGCATTGAAGTCGGAATGCCGTGAAACTCACTGAATCAAAGCCTTTCGACGTTTGCGGAAGAAGTCTGATTTAGAACAAGTAGCAGAAGCATACATGCTCAAGAGGGATCACTCGAAATTCAAAGGCAACTGAATTTCGGCAACCCGGGCATCTATGTCGGAATGCCGCGAAACTCACCGAATCAAAGCGTTTCGACGTTTGTGGAAGAAGTCTGATGTAGAACAAGTAGCAGAAGCATACATGCTCAAGAGGGATCACTCGAAATTCAAAGGCAACTAAATTTCGGCAACCAGGGAATTGAAGTTGGAATTCCGCGAAACTCACTCAGTCAAAGCGTATCGCCGTTTGCGGAAGAAGTCTGATGTAGAACAAGTAGCAGAAGCATACATGCTCAAGAGGGATCACTCGAAATTCAGAGGCAACTAAATTTCGGCAACCGGGGCATCGAAGTCGGAATGCTGCGACATTCATCGAGTCAAAGCATTTCGCCATTTGCAGAAGATGTCTGATTTAGAACAAGTAGCAGAAGCATACATGCTCAAGAGGGCTCACCCGAAATCCAAAGGCAACTGAATTTCGGCAAACAGGGAATCGAAGTCGGAATGCCGCGTAATTCACAAAGTCAAAGCGTTTCCCCGTTTGCGGAAGAAGTCTGATGTAGAACAAGTAGCAGAAGCATACATGCTCAAGAGGGCTCACCCAAAATTCAAAGGCAACTGAATTTCGGCAACCAGGGAATCGAAGTCGGAATGCCGCGAAACTCTCGAGTCAAAGCGTTTCGATGTTTGCGGAAGAAGTCTGATGTAGAACAAGTAGCAGAAGCATACATGCTCAAAAGGGATCACTCGAAATTCAAAGGCAACTGAACTTCGGCAACCAGGGCATCGAAGTCGGAATGCCGCGAAACTCATCGATTCAAAGCGTTTCCCCGTTTGCGGAAGAAGTCTGATGTAGAACAAGTAGCAGAAGCATACATGCTCAAGAGGGCTCACCCGAAATCCAAAGGCAACTGAATTTCGGCAAACAGGGAATCGAAGTCGGAATGCCGCGTAATTCACAAAGTCAAAGCGTTTCCCCGTTTGCGGAAGAAGTCTGATGTAGAACAAGTAGCAGAAGCATACATGCTCAAGAGGGATCACCCGAAATTCAAAGACAACTGAATTTCAGCATACGGGGAATCGAAGTCGGAATGCCGTGAAATTCAACGAGTCAAAGCGTTTCCCCGTTTGGGGAAGAAGTCTGATGTAGAACAAGTAGAAGAAGCATACATTCTCAAGAGGGCTCACCCAAAATTCAAAGGCAACTGAATTTCGGCAACCAGGGAATCGAAGTCGGAATGCCGCGAAACTCTCGAGTCAAAGCGTTTCGATGTTTGCGGAAGAAGTCTGATGTAGAACAAGTAGCTGAAGCATACATGCTCAAAAGGGATCACTCGAAATTCAAAGGCAACTGAACTTCGGCAACCAGGGCATCGAAGTCGGAATGCCGCGAAACTCATCGATTCAAAGCGTTTCCCCGTTTGCGGAAGAAGCCTGATGTAGAACAAGTAGCAGAAGCGTACATGCTCAAGAGGGATCACCCGAAATTCAAAGACAACTGAATTTCAGCATACGGGGAATCAAAGTCGGAATGCCGTGAAATTCAATGAGTCAAAGCGTTTCCCCGTTTGCAGAAGAAGTCTGATGTAGAACAAGTAGAAGAAGCATAGATTCTCAAGAGGGCTCCCCCAAAATTCAAAGGCAACTGAATTTCGGCAACCAGGGCATCGAAGTCGGAATGCCGCGTAATTCACAGAGTCAAAGCGTTTCCCCGTTTGCGGAAGAAGTCTGATGTAGAACAAGTAGCAGAAGCATACATGCTCAAGAGGGATCACTCGAAATTCAAAGGCAACTGAATTTCGGCAACCCGGGCATCGATGTCGGAATGCCGTGAAACTCATCGAGTCAAAGCGTTTCGCCTTTTGTGGAAGATGTCTGATTTAGAACAAGTAGCAGAAGCATACATGCTCAAGAGGGCTCACCCGAAATCCAAAGGCAACTGAATTTCGGCAAACAGGGAATCGAAGTCGGAATGCCGCGTAATTCACAAAGTCAAAGCGTTTCCCCGTTTGCGGAAGAAGTCTGATGTAGAACAAGTAGCAGAAGCATACATGCTCAAGAGGGCTCACCCAAAATTCAAAGGCAACTGAATTTTGGCAACCAGGGAATCGAAGTCGGAATGCCGCGAAACTCTCGAGTCAAAGCGTTTCGATGTTTGCGGAAGAAGTCTGATGTAGAACAAGTAGCAGAAGCATACATGCTCAAGAGGGATCACTCGAAATTCAAAGGCAACTGAACTTCGGCAACCAGGGCATCGAAGTCGGAATGCCGCGAAACTCATCGATTCAAAGCGTTTCCCCGTTTGCGGAAGAAGTCTGATGTAGAACAAGTAGCAGAAGCATACATGCTCAAGAGGGCTCACCCGAAATCCAAAGGCAACTGAATTTCGGCAAACAGGGAATCGAAGTCGGAATGCCGCGTAATTCACAAAGTCAAAGCGTTTCCCCGTTTGCGGAAGAAGTCTGATGTAGAACAAGTAGCAGAAGCATACATGCTCAAGAGGGATCACCCGAAATTCAAAGACAACTGAATTTCAGCATACGGGGAATCGAAGTCGGAATGCCGTGAAATTCAACGAGTCAAAGCGTTTCCCCGTTTGGGGAAGAAGTCTGATGTAGAACAAGTAGAAGAAGCATACATTCTCAAGAGGGCTCACCCAAAATTCAAAGGCAACTGAATTTCGGCAACCAGGGAATCGAAGTCGGAATGCCGCGAAACTCTCGAGTCAAAGCGTTTCGATGTTTGCGGAAGAAGTCCGATGTAGAACAAGTAGCTGAAGCATACATGCTCAAAAGGGATCACTCGAAATTCAAAGGCAACTGAACTTCGGCAACCAGGGCATCGAAGTCGGAATGCCGCGAAACTCATCGATTCAAAGCGTTTCCCCGTTTGCGGAAGAAGTCTGATGTAGAACAAGTAGCAGAAGCGTACATGCTCAAGAGGGATCACCCGAAATTCAAAGACAACTGAATTTCAGCATACGGGGAATCAAAGTCGGAATGCCGTGAAATTCAATGAGTCAAAGCGTTTCCCCGTTTGCAGAAGAAGTCTGATGTAGAACAAGTAGAAGAAGCATAGATTCTCAAGAGGGCTCCCCCAAAATTCAAACGCAACTGAATTTCGGCAACCAGGGCATCGAAGTCGGAATGCCGCGTAATTCACAGAGTCAAAGCGTTTCCCCGTTTGCGGAAGAAGTCTGATGTAGAACAAGTAGCAGAAGCATACATGCTCCAGAGGGATCACTCGAAATTCAAAGGCAACTGAATTTCGGCAACCCGGGCATCGATGTCGGAATGCCGTGAAACTCATCGAGTCAAAGCGTTTCGCCTTTTGTGGAAGATGTCTGATTTAGAACAAGTAGCAGAAGCATACATGCTCAAGAGGGCTCACCCGAAATCCAAAGGCAACTGAATTTCGGCAAACAGGGAATCGAAGTCGGAATGCCGCGTAATTCACAAAGTCAAAGCGTTTCCCCGTTTGCGGAAGAAGTCTGATGTAGAACAAGTAGCAGAAGCATACATGCTCAAGAGGGATCACCCGAAATTCAAAGACAACTGAATTTCAGCATACGGGGAATCGAAGTCAGAATGCCGTGAAATTCAACGAGTCAAAGCGTTTCCCCGTTTGCGGAAGAAGTCTGATGTAGAACAAGTAGAAGAAGCATACATTCTCAAGAGGGCTCACCCAAAATTCAAAGGCAACTGAATTTCGGCAACCAGGGAATCGAAGTCGGAATGCCGCGAAACTCTCGAGTCAAAGCGTTTCGATGTTTGCGGAAGAAGTCTGATGTAGAACAAGTAGCAGAAGCATACATGCTCAAAAGGGATCACTCGAAATTCAAAGGCAACTGAACTTCGGCAACCAGGGCATCGAAGTCGGAATGCCGCGAAACTCATCGATTCAAAGCGTTTCCCCGTTTGCGGAAGAAGTCTGATGTAGAACAAGTAGCAGAAGCATACATGCTCAAGATGGATCACCCGAAATTCAAAGACAACTGAATTTCAGCATACGGGGAATCAAAGTCGGAATGCCGTGAAATTCAACGAGTCAAAGCGTTTCCCCGTTTGCGGAAGAAGTCTGTTGTAGAACAAGTAGAAGAAGCATACATTCTCAAGAGGGCTCACCCAAAATTCAAAGGCAACTGAATTTCGGCAACCAGGGCATCGAAGTCGGAATGCCGCAAAACTCATCGAGTCAAAGCGTTTCGATGTTTGCGGAAGAAGTCTGATGTAGAACAAGTAGCAGAAGCATACATGCTCAACAGGGATCACACGAAATTCAAAGGCAACTGAACTTCGGCAACCAGGGCATCCAAGTCGGAATGCCGCGAAACTCATCGATTCAAAGCGTTTCGACGTTTGCGGAGGAAGTCTGATGTAGAACAAGTAGCAGAAGCGTACATGCTCAAGAGGGATCACCCAAAATTCAAAGGCAACTGAGTTTCGGCAACCGGCGCATCGAAGTCGGAATGCCGCGAAACTCACCGAATCAAAGCATTTCGCCATTTGTGGATGATGTCTGATGTAGAACAAGTAGCAGAAGTGTAGATGCTCAAGAGGGCTCACCAGAAATTCAAAGGCAACTGAATTTCGGCAACAGGGGAATCGAAGGCGGAATCCGTGAAATTCACGGAGTCAAAGCGTTTCCCCGTTTGCGAAAGAATTCTGATGTAGAACAAGTAGAAGAAGCATACATGCTAAAGAGGGATCACCCGAAATTCAAAGGCAACTGAATTTCAGCAACCGGCGCATCGAAGTCGGAATGCCGCGAAACTCACCGAATCAAACCGTTTCGCCATTTGTGGAAGATGTCAGATTTAGAACAAGTAGCAGAAGCATACATGGTCAAGAGGGATCACCCGAAATTCAAAGGCAACTAAATTTCAGCAACCGGCGCATTGAAGTCGGAATGCCGTGAAACTCACTGAATCAAAGCCTTTCGACGTTTGCGGAAGAAGTCTGATTTAGAACAAGTAGCAGAAGCATACATGCTCAAGAGGGATCACTCGAAATTCAAAGGCAACTGAATTTCGGCAACCCGGGCATCTATATCGGAATGCCACGAAACTCACCGAATCAAAGCGTTTCGACGTTTGCGGAAGAAGTCTGATGTAGAACAAGTAGCAGAAGCATACATGCTCAAGAGGGATCACTCGAAATTCAAAGGCAACTGAATTTCGGCAACCCGGGCATCGATGTCGGAATGCCGCGAAACTCATCGAGTCAAAGCGTTTCGATGTTTGCGGAAGAAGTCTGATGTAGAACAAGTATCAAAAGCGTACATGCTCAAGAGGGATCACTCGAAATTCAAAGGCAACTGAATTTCGGCAACCGGGGCATCGAAGTCGGAATGCCGCGAAACTCATCGATTCAAAGCGTTTCGCCATTTGCGGAAGAAGTCTGATGTAGAACAAGTAGCAGAAGCATACATGCTCAAGAGGGCTCACCCGAAATCCAAAGGCAACTGAATTTCGGCAAACGGGGAATCGAAGTCGGAATGTCGCGTAATTCACAGAGTCAAAGCGTTTCCCCGTTTGTGGAAGAAGTCTGATGTAGAACAAGTAGCAGAAGCGTACATGCTCAAGAGGGATCACCCAAAATTCAAAGGCAACTGAATTTCGGCAACCGGCGCATCGAAGTCGGAATGCCGCGAAACTCACCGAATCAAAGCATTTCGCCATTTGTGGATGATGTCTGATGTAGAACAAGTAGCAGAAGTGTAGATGCTCAAGAGGGATCACCCAAAATTCAAAGGCAACTGAATTTCGGCAACCGGCGCATCGAAGTCGGAATGCCGCCAAACTCACCGAATCAAAGCATTTCGCCATTTGTGGAAGATGTCTGATATAGAACAAGTAGCAGAACCATACATGGTCAAGAGGGATCACTCGAAATTCAAAGGGAACTGAATTTCGGCAACCAGGGCATCGAAGTCGGAATGCCGCGAAACTTATCGAGGCAACGCGTTTCGATGTTTGCGGAAGAAGTCTGATGTAGAACAAGTAGCAGAAGCATACATGCTCAAGAAGGATCACTCGAAATTCAAAGGCAACTAAATTTCAGCAACCGGCGCATCGAAGTCGGAATGCCGTGAAACTCACGGAATCAAAGCCTTTCGCCATTTGTGGAAGATGTCTGATTTAGAACAAGTAGCAGAACCATACATGGTCAAGAGGGATCACCCGAAATTCAAAGGCAACTGAATTTCGGCAACCCGGGCATCGAAGTCGGAAAGCCGCGAAACTCATCGAGTCAAAGCGTTCCAAAGTTTGCGGAATAAGTCTGATGTAGAACAAGTAGCAGAAGCATGCATGCTCAAGAGGGATCCCTCGAAATTCAAAGGCAACTGAATTTCGGCAACTAGGGCATCGAAGTCGGAATGCCGCGAAACTCAGCGACTCAAAGCGTTTCGCCATTTGCGGAAGAAGTCTGATTTAGAACAAGTAGCAGAAGCATACATGCTCAAGAGGGATCACCCGAAATTCAAAGGCAACTAAATTTCAGCAACCGGCGCATTGAAGTCGGAATGCCATGAAACTCACTGAATCAAAGCCTTTCGACGTTTGCGGAAGAAGTCTGATTTAGAACAAGTAGCAGAAGCATACATGCTCAAGAGGGATCACTCGAAATTCAAAGGCAACTGAATTTCGGCAACCCGGGCATCTATGTCGGAATGCCGCGAAACTCACCGAATCAAAGCGTTTCGACGTTTGCGGAAGAAGTCTGATGTAGAACAAGTAGCAGAAGCATACATGCTCAAGAGGGATCACTCGAAATTCAAAGGCAACTGAATTTCGGCAACCCGGGCATCGATGTCAGAATGCCGTGAAACTCATCGAGTCAAAGCGTTTCGATGTTTGCGAAAGAAGTCTGATGTAGAACAAGTAGCACAAGCATACATGCTCAAGAGGGATCACTCAAAATTCAAAGGCAACTGAATTTCGGCAACCGGGGCATCGAAGTCGGAATGCTGCAAAATTCATCGAGTCAAAGCGTTTCGCCATTTGTGGAAGATGTCTGATTTAGAACAAGTAGCAGAAGCATACATGCTCAAGAGGGCTCACCCGAAATCCAAAGGCAACTGAACTTCGACAAACAGGGAATCGAAGTCGGAATGCCGCGTAATTCACAGAGTCAAAGCGTTTCCCTGTTTGCGGAAGAAGTCTGATGTAGAACAAGTAGCAGAAGCATACATGCTCAAGAGGGATCACCCGAAATTCAAAGACAACTGAATTTCAGCATACGGGGAATCGAAGTCGGAATGCCGTGAAATTCAACGAGTCAAAGCGTTTCCCCGTTTGCGGAAGAAGTCTGATGTAGAACAAGTAGAAGAAGCATACATTCTCAAGAGGGCTCACCCAAAATTCAAAGGCAACTGAATTTCAGCAACCAGGGCATTGAAGTCGGAATGCCGCGAAACTCTCGAGTCAAAGCGTTTCGATGTTTGCGGAAGAAGTCTGATGTAGAACAAGTAGCAGAAGCATACATGCTCAAAAGGGATCACTCGAAATTCAAAGGCAACTGAACTTCGGCAACCAGGGCATCGAAGTCGGAATGCCGCGAAACTCATCGATTCAAAGCGTTTCCCCGTTTGCGGAAGAAGTCTGATGTAGAACAAGTAGCAGAAGCATACATGCTCAAGAGGGATCACCCGAAATTCAAAGACAACTGAATTTCAACATACTGGGAATCGAAGTCGGAATGCCGTGAAATTCAACGAGTCAAAGCGTTTCCCCATTTGCGGAAGAAGTCTGATGTAGAACAAGTAGAAGAAGCATACATTCTCAAGAGGGCTCACCAAAAATTCAACGGCAACTGAATTTCGGCAACCAGGGCATCGAAGTCGGAATGCCGCGAAACTCATCGAGTCAAAGCGTTTCGATGTTTGCGGAAGAAGTCTGATGTAGAACAAGTAGCAGAAGCATACATGCTCAAAGGGGATCTCTCAAAATTCAAAGGCAACTGAACTTCGGCAACCAGGGCATCGAAGTTGGAATGCCGCGAAACTCATCGATTCAAAGCGTTTCGACGTTGGCGGAAGAAGTCTGATGTAGAACAAGTAGCAGAAGCATACATGCTCAAGAGGGCTCACCAGAAATTCAAAGGCAACTGAATTTCGGCAACAAGGGAATCGAAGTCGGAATCCGTGAAATTCACGGAGTCAAAGCGTTTCCCCGTTTGCGGAAGAATTCTGATGTAGAACAAGTAAAAGCATGCATGCTAAAGAGGGATCACCCGAAATTCAAAGGCAACTGAATTTCAGCAACCGGCGCATCGAAGTCGGAATCCCGCGAAACTCACCGAATCAAAGCGTTTCGCCATTTGTGGAAGATGTCTGATTTAGAACAAGTAGCAGAAGCATACATGGTCAAGAGGGATCACCCGAAATTCAAAGGCAACTAAATTTCAGCAACCGGCGCATTGAAGTCGGAATGCCGTGAAACTCACTGAATCAAAGCCTTTCGACGTTTGCGGAAGAAGTCTGATTTCGAACAAGTAGCAGAAGCATACATGCTCAAGAGGGATCACTCGAAATTCAAAGGCAACTGAATTTCGGCAACCCGGGCATCGATGTCGGAATGCCGCGAAACTCATCGAGTCAAAGCGTTTCGATGTTTGCGAAAGAAGTCTGATGTAGAACAAGTAGCAAAAGCATACATGCTCAAAAGGGATCACTCGAAATTCAAAGGCAACTGAACTTCGGCAACCAGGGCATCGAAGTCGGAATGCCGCGAAACTCATCGATTCAAAGCGTTTCCCCGTTTGCGGAAGAAGTCTGATGTAGAACAAGTAGCAGAAGCATACATGCTCAAGAGGGATCACCCGAAATTCAAAGACAGCTGAATTTCAGCATACGGGGAATCGAAGTCGGAATGCCGTGAAATTCAACGAATCAAAGCGTTTCCCCATTTGCGGAAGAAGTCTGATGTAGAACAAGTAGAAGAAGCATACATTCTCAAGAGGGCTCACCCAAAATTCAAAGGCAACTGAATTTCGGCAACCAGGGCATCGAAGTCGGAATGCCGCGAAACTCTCGAGTCAAAGCGTTTCGATGTTTGCGGAAGAAGTCTGATGTAGAACAAGTAGCAAAAGCATACATGCTCAAAAGGGATCACTCGAAATTCAAAGGCAACTGAACTTCGGCAACCAGGGCATCGAAGTCGGAATGCCGCGAAACTCATCGATTCAAAGCGTTTCCCCGTTTGCGGAAGAAGTCTGATGTAGAACAAGTAGCAGAAGCATACATGCTCAAGAGGGATCACCCGAAATTCAAAGACAACTGAATTTCAGCATACGGGGAATCGAAGTCGGAATGCCGTGAAATTCAAAGAGTCAAAGCGTTTCCCCGTTTGCGGAAGAAGTCTAATGTAGAACAAGTAGAAGAAGCATAGATTCTCAAGAGGGCTCCCCCAAAATTCAAAGGCAACTGAATTTCGGCAACCAGGGCATCGAAGTCGGAATGCCGCGAAACTCATCGAGTCAAAGCGTTTCGATGTTTGCGGAAGAAGTCTGATGTAGAACAAGTAGCAGAAGCATACATGCTCAAAAGGGATCACTCGAAATTCAAAAGCAACTGAACTTCGGCAACCAGGGCATCGAAGTCGGAATGCCGCGAAACTTATCGATTCAAAGCGTTTCGACGTTTGCGGAATAAGTCTGATGTAGAACAAGTAGTAGAAGCATGCATGCTCAAGAGGGATCACTCGAAATTCAAAGGCAACTGAATTTCGGCAACCAGGGCATCGAAGTCGGAATGCCGCGAAACTCAGCGAGTCAAAGCGCTTCGCCATTTGCGGAAGAAGTCTGATGTAGAACAAGTAGCAGAAGCATACATGCTCAAGAAGGCTCACCAGAAATTCAAAGGCAACTGAATTTCGGCAAACGGGGAATCGAAGTCAGAATGCCGTGAAATTCACGAAGTCAAAGCGTTTGCCCGTTTGCGGAAGAATTCTGATGTAGAACAAGTAGAAGAAGCATACATGCTCAATAGGAATCACCCGAAATTCAAAGGCAACTGAATTTCAGCAACGGGCGCATCGAAGTCGGAATGCCGCGAAAGTCACTGAATCAAAGTGTTTCGCCATTTGTGGAAGATGTCTGATTTAGAACAAGTAGCAGAAGCATACATGGTCAAGAGGAATCACCCGAAATTCAAAGGCAACTGAATTTCGGCAACCGGGCATCGAAGTCGGAATGCCGCGAAACTCACCGAGGCAAAGCGTTTCTACGTTTGCCGAAGAAGTCTGACGTAGAAGAAGTAGCAGAAGCATACATTCTCAAGAGGGATCACTCGAAATTCAAAGGCAACTGAATTTCGGCATCCCGGGCATCGAAGTCGGAATGCCGTGAAACTCATCGAGTCAAAGCGTTTCGACGTTTGCGGAATAAGTCTGATGTAGAACAAGTAGCAAAAGCATACATGCTCAAGAGGGATCCCTCGAAATTCAAAGGCAACTGAATTTCGGCAACCGGGGCATCGAAGTCGGAATGTCGCGTAATTCACAGAGTCAAAGCGTTTCCCCGTTTGTGGAAGAAGTCTGATGTAGAACAAGTAGCAGAAGCGTACATGCTCAAGAGGGATCACCTAAAATTCAAAGGCAACTGAATTTCGGCAACCGACGCATCGAAGTCGGAATGCCGCGAAACTCACCGAATCAAAGCATTTCGCCATTTGTGGAAGATGTCTGATGTAGAACAAGTAGCAGAAGTGTACATGCTCAAGAGGGATCACCCAAAATTCAAAGGCAACTGAATTTCGGCAACCGGCGCATCGAAGTCGGAATGCCGCCAAACTCACCGAATCAAAGCATTTCGCCATTTGTGGAAGATGTCTGATATAGAACAAGTAGCAGAACCATACATGGTCAAGAGGGATCACTAAAAATTCAAAGCCAACTGAATTTCGGCAACCAGGGCATTTGAAGTCGGAATGCCGCGAAACTCACCGAGGCAAAGCGTTTCGACGTTTGCGGAAGAAGTCTAATGTAGAACAAGTAGCAGAAGCATACATGCTCAAGAGGGATCACTCGAAATTCAAAGGGAACTGAATTTCGGCAACCAGGGCATCGAAGTCGGAATGCCGCGAAACTCATCGATTCAAAGCGTTTCCCCGTTTGCGGAAGAAGTCTAATGTAGAACAAGTAGCAGAAGCATACATGCTCAAGAGGGATCCCTCGAAATTCAAAGGCAACTGAATTTCGGCAACCGGGGCATCGAAGTCGGAATGTCGCGTAATTCACAGAGTCAAAGCGTTTCCCCGTTTGTGGAAGAAGTCTGATGTAGAACAAGTAGCAGAAGCGTACATGCTCAAGAGGGATCACCTAAAATTCAAAGGCAACTGAATTTCGGCAACCGACGCATCGAAGTCGGAATGCCGCGAAACTCACCGAATCAAAGCATTTCGCCGTTTGTGGAAGAAGTCTGATGTAGAACAAGTAGCAGAAGCATACATGCTCAAGAAGGATCACCCGAAATTCAAAGGCAACTAAATTTCAGCAACCGGCGCATCGAAGTCGGAATGCCGTGAAACTCACGGAATCAAAGCCTTTCGCCATTTGTGGAAGATGTCTGATTTAGAACAAGTAGCAGAACCATACATGGTCAAGAGGGATCACCCGAAATTCAAAGGCAACTGAATTTCGGCAACCCGGGCATCGAAGTCGGAAAGCCAAGAAACTCATCGAGTCAAAGCGTTCCAAAGTTTGCGGAATAAGTCTGATGTAGAACAAGTAGCAGAAGCATGCATGCTCAAGAGGGATCACTCGAAATTCAAAGGCAACTGAATTTCGGCAACCAGGGCATCGAAGTCGGAATACCGCGAAACTCAGCGACTCAAAGCGTTTCGCCATTTGCGGAAGAAGTCTGATTTAGAAGAAGTAGCAGAAGCATACATGCTCAAGAGGGATCACCCGAAATTCAAAGGCAACTAAATTTCAGCAACCGGCGCATTGAAGTCGGAATGCCATGAAACTCACTGAATCAAAGCCTTTCGACGTTTGCGGAAGAAGTCTGATTTAGAACAAGTAGCAGAAGCATACATGCTCAAGAGGGATCACTCGAAATTCAAAGGCAACTGAATTTCGGCAACCCGGGCATCTATGTCGGAATGCCGCGAAACTCACCGAATCAAAGCGTTTCGATGTTTGCGGAAGAAGTCTGATGTAGAACAAGTAGCAGAAGCATACATGCTCAAGAGGGATCACTCGAAATTCAAAGGCAACTGAATTTCGGCAACCCGGGCATCGATGTCGGAATGCCGTGAAACTCATCGAGTCAAAGCGTTTCGATGTTTGCGAAAGAAGTCTGATGTAGAACAAGTAGCACAAGCATACATGGTCAAGAGGGATCACTCAAAATTCAAAGGCAACTGAATTTCGGCAACCGGGGCATCGAAGTCGGAATGCTGCAAAAGTCATCGAGTCAAAGCGTTTCGCCATTTGTGGAAGATGTCTGATTTAGAACAAGTAGCAGAAGCATACATGCTCAAGAGGGCTCACCCGAAATCCAAAGGCAACTGAACTTCGGCAAACAGGGAATCGAAGTCGGAATGCCACGTAATTCACAGAGTCAAAGCGTTTCCCCGTTTGCGGAAGAAGTCTGATGTAGAACAAGTAGCAGAAGCATACATGCTCAAGAGGGATCACCCGAAATTCAAAGTCAACTGAATTTCAGCATACGGGGAATCGAAGTCGGAATGCCGTGAAATTCAACGAGTCAAAGCGTTTCCCCGTTTGCGGAAGAAGTCTGATGTAGAACAAGTAGAAGAAGCATACATTCTCAAGAGGGCTCACCCAAAATTCAAAGGCAACTGAATTTCAGCAACCAGGGCATTGAAGTCGGAATGCCTCGAAACTCTCGAGTCAAAGCGTTTCGATGTTTGCGGAAGAAGTCTGATGTAGAACAAGTAGCAGAAGCATACATGCTCAAAAGGGATCACTCGAAATTCAAAGGCAACTGAACTTCGGCAACCAGGGCATCGAAGTCGGAATGCCGCGAAACTCATCGATTCAAAAAGTTTCCCCGTTTGCGGAAGAAGTCTGATGTAGAACAAGTAGCAGAAGCATACATGCTCAAGAGGGATCACCCGAAATTCAAAGACAACTGAATTTCAACATACTGGGAATCGAAGTCGGAATGCCGTGAAATTCAACGAGTCAAAGCGTTTCCCCGTTTGCGGAAGAAGTCTGATGTAGAACAAGTAGAAGAAGCATACATTCTCAAGAGGGCTCACCAAAAATTCAACGGCAACTGAATTTCGGCAACCAGGGCATCGAAGTCGGAATGCCACGAAACTCATCGAGTCAAAGCGTTTCGATGTTTGCGGAAGAAGTCTGATGTAGAACAAGTAGCAGAAGCATACATGCTCAAAAGGGATCTCTCAAAATTCAAAGGCAACTGAACTTCGGCAACCAGGGCATCGAAGTTGGAATGCCGCGAAACTCATCGATTTAAAGCGTTTCGACGTTTGCGGAAGAAGTCTGATGTAGAACAAGTAGCAGAAGCATACATGCTCAAGAGGGCTCACCAGAAATTCAAAGGCAACTGAATTTCGGCAACAGGGGAATCGAAGTCGGAATCCGTGAAATTCACGGAGTCAAAGCGTTTCCCCGTTTGCGGAAGAATTCTGATGTAGAACAAGTAGAAGAAGCATACATGCTAAAGAGGGATCACCCGAAATTCAAAGGCAACTGAATTTCAGCAACCGGCGCATCGAAGTCGGAATCCCGCGAAACTCACCGAATCAAAGCGTTTCGCCATTTGTGGAAGATGTCTGATTTAGAACAAGTAGCAGAAGCATACATGGTCAAGAGGGATCACCCGAAATTCAAAGGCAACTAAATTTCAGCAACCGGCGCATTGAAGTCGGAATGCCGTGAAACTCACTGAATCAAAGCCTTTCGACGTTTGCGGAAGAAGTCTGATTTCGAACAAGTAGCAGAAGCATACATGCTCAAGAGAGATCACTCGAAATTCAAAGGCAACTGAATTTCGGCAACCCGGGCATCTATGTCGGAATGCCGCGAAACTCACCGAATCAAAGCGTTTCGACGTTTGCGGAAGAAGTCTGATGTAGAACAAGTAGCAGAAGCATACATGCTCAAGAGGGATCACTCGAAATTCAAAGGCAACTGAATTTCGGCAACCCGGGCATCGATGTCGGAATGCCGCGAAACTCATCGAGTCAAAGCGTTTCGATGTTTGCGAAAGAAGTCTGATGTAGAACAAGTAGCAAAAGCATACATGCTCAAAAGGGATCACTCGAAATTCAAAGGCAACTGAACTTCGGCAACCAGGGCATCGAAGTCGGAATGCCGCGAAACTCATCGATTCAAAGCGTTTCCCCGTTTGCGGAAGAAGTCTGATGTAGAACAAGTAGCAGAAGCATACATGCTCAAGATGGATCACCCGAAATTCAAAGACAGCTGAATTTCAGCATACGGGGACTCGAAGTCGGAATGCCGTGAAATTCAACGAGTCAAAGCGTTTCCCCGTTTGCGGAAGAAGTCTGATGTAGAACAAGTAGAAGAAGCATACATTCTCAAGAGGGCTCACCCAAAATTCAAAGGGAACTGAATTTCGGCAACCAGGGCATCGAAGTCGGAATGCCGCGAAACTCTCGAGTCAAAGCGTTTCGATGTTTGCGGAAGAAGTCTGATGTAGAACAAGTAGCAAAAGCATACATGCTCAAAAGGGATCACTCGAAATTCAAAGGCAACTGAACTTCGGCAACCAGGGCATCGAAGTCGGAATGCCGCGAAACTCATCGATTCAAAGCGTTTCCCCGTTTGCGGAAGAAGTCTGATGTAGAACAAGTAGCAGAAGCATACATGCTCAAGAGGGATCACCCGAAATTCAAAGACAACTGAATTTCAGCATACGGGGAATCGAAGTCGGAATGCCGTGAAATTCAACGAGTCAAAGCGTTTCCCCGTTTGCGGAAGAAGTCTGATGTAGAACAAGTAGAAGAAGCATAGATTCTCAAGAGGGCTCCCCCAAAATTCAAAGGCAACTGAATTTCGGCAACCAGGGCATCGAAGTCGGAATGCCGCGAAACTCATCGAGTCAAAGCGTTTCGATGTTTGCGGAAGAAGTCTGATGTAGAACAAGTAGCAGAAGCATACATGCTCAAAAGGGATCACTCGAAATTCAAAAGCAACTGAACTTCGGCAACCAGGGCATCGAAGTCGGAATGCCGCGAAACTTATCGATTCAAAGCGTTTCGACGTTTGCGGAATAAGTCTGATGTAGAACAAGTAGTAGAAGCATGCATGCTCAAGAGGGATCACTCGAAATTCAAAGGCAACTGAATTTCGGCAACCAGGGCATCGAAGTCGGAATGCCGCGAAACTCAGCGAGTCAAAGCGCTTCGCCATTTGCGGAAGAAGTCTGATGTAGAACAAGTAGCAGAAGCATACATGCTCAAGAAGGCTCACCAGAAATTCAAAGGCAACTGAATTTCGGCAAACGGGGAATCGAAGTCAGAATGCCGTGAAATTCACGAAGTCAAAGCGTTTGCCCGTTTGCGGAAGAATTCTGATGTAGAACAAGTAGAAGAAGCATACATGCTCAATAGGAATCACCCGAAATTCAAAGGCAACTGAATTTCAGCAACGGGCGCATCGAAGTCGGAATGCCGCGAAACTCACTGAATCAAAGCGTTTCGCCATTTGTGGAAGATGTCTGATTTAGAACAAGTAGCAGAAGCATACATGGTCAAGAGGAATCACCCGAAATTCAAAGGCAACTGAATTTCGGCAACCGGGCATCGAAGTCGGAATGCCGCGAAACTCACCGAGGCAAAGCGTTTCGACGTTTGCCGAAGAAGTCTGACGTAGAAGAAGTAGCAGAAGCATACATTCTCAAGAGGGATCACTCGAAATTCAAAGGCAACTGAATTTCGGCATCCCGAGCATCGAAGTCGGAATGCCGTGAAACTCATCGAGTCAAAGCGTTTCGACGTTTGCGGAATAAGTCTGATGTAGAACAAGTAGCAAAAGCATACATGCTCAAGAGGGATCACTCGAAATTCAAAGGCAACTGAATTTCGGCAACCGGGGCATCGAAGTCGGAATGCTGCGAAATTCATCGAGTCAAAGCGTTTCGCCATTTGCGGAAGATGTCTGATTTAGAACAAGTAGCAGAAGCATACATGCTCAAGAGGACTCACCCGAAATCCAAAGGCAACTGAATTTCGGCAAACAGGGAATCGAAGTCGGAATGCCGCGTAATTCACAGAGTCAAAGCGTTTCCCCGTTTGCGGAAGAAGTCTGATGTAGAACAAGTAGCAGAAGAATACATGCTCAAGAGGGATCCGCTGAAATCCAAAGGCAACTGAATTTCGGCAAACGGGGAATCGAAGTCGGAATGCCGCGAAATTCACAAAGTCAAAGCGTTTCCCCGTTTGTGGAAGAAGTCTGATGTAGAACAAGTAGCAGAAGCATACATGCTCAAGAGGGATCACCCTAAATTCAAAGGCAACTGAATTTCGGCAACCGGGGAATCGAAGTCGGAATGCCGTGAAATTCAACGAGTCAAAGCGTTTCCCCATTTGCGGAAGAAGTCTGATGTAGAAGAAGTAGAAGAAGCATACATGCTCAAGAGGGCTCACCCGAAATTCAAAGGCAACTGAATTTTGGCAACCAGGGCATTGAAGTCGGAATGGCGCGAAACTCACCGAGGCAAAGCGTTTCAACTTTGCGGAAGAAGTCTTATGTAGAACAAGTAGCAGAAGCATACATGCTGAAGAGGGATCACTCGAAATTCAAAGGCAACTGAATTTCGGCAACCAGGGCATCGAAGTTGGAATGCCGCGAAACTCATCGAGTCAAAGCGTTTCGACGTTTGCGGAAGAAGTTTAATGTAGAACAAGTAGCAGAAGCATACATGCTCAAGAGGGCTCACCAGAATTTCAAAGGCAACTGAATTTCAGCAACCGGCGCATTGAAGTCGGAATGCCGCCAAACTCACCGAGTCAAAGCATTTCGCCGTTTGCGGAAGAAGTCTGATGTAGAACAAGTACCAGAAGCATACATGCTCAATAGGGTTCACTAGAAATTCAAAGGCAACTGAATTTCGGCGACCGGGGCATCAAAGTTGGAATGCCGCGAAACTCATCGAGTCAAAGCGTTTCGACGTTTGCGGAAGAAGTCTGATGTAGAACAAGTAGCAAAAGCATACATGCTCAAGAGGGATCACTCGAAATTCAAAGGCAACTGAATTTCAGAAACAAGGGCATCGAAGTCGGAAGGCCGCGAAACTCATCGAGTCAAAGCGTTTCGCCATTTGCGGAAGAAGTTTGATTTAGAACAAGTAGCAGAAGCATACATGCTCAAGAGGGATCACCCGAAATCCAAAGGCAACTGAATTTCGGCAAACGGGGAATCGAAGTCGGAATGCCACGAAATTCACAGAGTCAAAGCGTTTCCCCGTTTGTGGAAGAAGTCTGATGTAGAACAAGTAGCAGAAGCATACAAGCTCAAGAGGGATCACCCGAAAATAAAAGACAACTGAATTTCGGCAAACGGGGAATCGAAGTCTGAATGCCGCGAAATTCACGGAGTCAAAGCGTTTCCCCGTTTGCGGAAGAAGTCTGATGTAGAACAAGTACCAGAAGCATACATGCTCAATAGGGTTCACTAGAAATTCAAAGGCAACTGAATTTCGGCAACCGGGGCATCAAAGTCGGAATGCCGCGAAACTCATCGAGTCAAAGCGTTTCGACGTTTGCGGAAGAAGTCTGATGTAGAACAAGTAGCAAAAGCATACATGCTCAAGAGGGATCACTCGAAATTCAAAGGCAACTGAATTTCAGAAACCAGGGCATCGAAGTCGGAATGCCGCGAAACTCATCGAGTCAAAGCGTTTCGCCATTTGCGGAAGAAGTTTGATTTAGAACAAGTAGCAGAAGCATACATGCTCAAGAGGGCTCACCAGAAATTCAAAGGCATCTGAATTTCGTCAACCGGGGCATCGAAGTCGGAATGCCGCGAAACTCACCGAGGCAAAGCATTTCGACGTTTGCGGAAGAAGTCTGATGTAGAACAAGTAGCAGAAGCATACATGCTCAAGAGGGATCACTCGAAATTCAAAGGCAACTAAATTTCGGCAACCCGGGCATCGAAGTCCGAATGCTGCGAAACTCATTGAGTCAAAGCGTTTCGACGTTTGTGGAATAAGTCTGATGTAGAACAAGTAGCAGAAGCATACATGCTCAAGAAGGATCACTCGAAATTCAAAGGCAACTGAATTTCGGCAACCAGGGCATCGAAGTCGGAATGCCGCGAAACTCATGGAGTCAAAGCGTTTCGCCATTTTCGGAAGAAGTCTGATTTAGAACAAGTAGCAGAAGCATACATGCTCAAGAGGGATCACCCGAAATTCAAAGGCAAATGAATTTCAGCAACCGGCGCATTGAAGTCGGAATGCCGCAAAACTCACCGAATCAAAGCGTTTCCCCATTTGTGGAAGATGTATGATTTAGAACAAGTAGCACAAGCGTACATGGTCAAGAGGGATCACCCAAAATTCAAAGGCAACTGAATTTCGGCAACCGGGGCATCGAAGTCGGAATGCCGCGAAACTCACCGAATCAAAGCGTTTCGACATTTGCGGAAGAAGTCTGATGTAGAACAAGTAGCAGAAGCATACATGCTCAAGAGGGATCACTCGAAATCCAAAGGCAACTGAATTTCGGCAACCGGGGCATCGAAGTCGGAATGCTGCGAAATTCATCGAGTCAAAGCGTTTCGCCATTTGCGGAAGAAGTCTGATTTAGAACAAGTAGCAGAAGCATACATGTTCAAGAGGGCTCACCCGAAATCCAAAGGCAACTGAATTTCGGCAAACGAGGAATCGAAGTCGGAATGCTGCGTAATTCACAGAGTCAAAGCGTTTCCCCATTTGAGGAAGAAGTCTGATGTAGAATAAGTAGCAGAAGCATACATGCTCAAGAGGGATCACCCGAAATTCAAAGACAACTGAATTTCGGCAACCGGGGAATCGAAGTCGGAGCGCCGCGAAATTCAACGAGTCAAAGCGTTTCCCCATTTGCGGAAGAAGTCTGATGTAGAACAAGTAGAAGAAGCATAGATGCTCAAGAGGGTTCACCCGAAATTCAAAGGCAACTAAATTTCGGCAACCAGGGCATCAAGGTCGAAATGCCGCGAAACTCATCGAGTCAAAGTGTTTCGATGTTTGCGGAAGAATTATGATGTAGAACAAGTAGCAGAAGCATACATGCTCAAGAGGGATCACCCGAAATTCAAAGGCAACTGAATTTCAACAAACGGGGAATCGAAGTCGGAATGGCGTGAAATTCAACGAGTCAAAGCGTTTCCCCGTTTGCGGAAGAAGTCTGATGTAGAACAAGTAGCAGAAGCATACATGCTCAAGAGGGCTCACCCAAAATTCAAAGGCAACTGAATTTCGGCAACCAGGGCATCGAAGTCCGAATGCCGCGAAACTCACCGAGTCAAAGCGTTTCGACGTTTGCGGAAGAAGTCTGATGTAGAACAAGTAGCAGAAGCATACATGCTCAAGAGGGATCACCCAAAATTCAAAGGCAGCTGAATTTCGGCAACCAGGGCATCGACATCGGAATGCCGCGAAACTCACCGAGTCAAAGCGTTTCGCCGTTTGCGGATGAAGTCTGATGTAGAACAAGTAGCAGAAGCATACATGCTCAATAGGGCTCACCAGAAATTCAAAGGCAACTGAATTTCGGCAACCGGGGCATCGAAGTCGGAAAGTCGCGAAACTCACGGAGGCAAAGCGTTTCGACGTTTGCGGAAGAAGTCTGATGTAGAACAAGTAGTAGAAGCATACATGCTCAAGGGGGATCACCCGAAATTCAAAGGCAGCTGAATTTCGGCAACCGGGGCATCGAAGTCGGAAGGCCGCAAAACTCACCGAGTCAAAGCGTATCGCCGTTTGCAGAAGAAGTCTGATGTAGAACAAGTAGAAGAAGCATCCATGCTCAAGAGGGATCACCAGACATTCAAAGGCAACTGAATTTCGGCAACCGGGGCATCGAAGTCGGAATGCCGCGAAACTCACCGAGTCAAAGCGTTTTGCCGTTTGCGGAAGAAGTCTGATGTGGAACAAGTAGCAGAAGCATACATGCTCAAGAGGGCTCACCCTAAATCCAAACGCAACTGAATTTCGGCAACCGGGGCATCGAAGTCGGAATGCCGTGAAATTCACCGAATCAAAGCGTTTCGACGTTTGCGGAAGAAGTCTGATGTAGAACAAGTAGCAGAAGAATATATGCTCAAGAGGGATCACTCGAAATTCAAAGGCAACTGAATATCGGCAACCCGAGCATCGATGTCGGAATGCCGCGAAACTCATCGAGTCAAAGCGTTTCGATGTTTGCGGAAGAAGTCTGATGTAGAACTAGTAGCAGAAGGATACATGCACAAGAGGGATCACTCGAAATTCAAAGACAACTGAATTTCGGCAACCGGGGCATCGAAGTTGGAATGCTGCGAAATTCATCGAGTCAAAGTGTTTCGCCATTTGCGGAAGAAGTCTGATTTAGAACAAGTAGCAGAAGCATACATGCTCAAGAGGGCTCACCCAAAATCCAGAGGCAACTGAAATTCGGCAAACGGGGAATCGAAGTCGGAATGCCGCGTATTTCACAGAGTCAAAGCGTTTCCCCGGTTGTGGAAGAAGTCTGATGTAGAACAAGTAGCAGAAGGATACATGCTCAAGAGGGATCACCCGAAATTCAAAGACAACTGAATTTCGGCAAACGGGGAATCGAAGTCGGAATGCCGCGAAATTCAACGAGTGAAAGCATTTCCCTGTTTGCGGAAGAAGTTTGATGTAGAACAACTAGAAGAAGCATACATGCTCAAGAGGGCTCACCCGAAATTCAAAGGCATCTGAATTTCGGCAACCAGGGCATCGAAGTCGAAATGCCGCGAAACTCATCGAGTCAAAGCGTTTCGATGTTTGCGGAAGAAGTCTGATGTAGAACAAGTAGCAGAAGTATACATGCTCAACAGGGATCACTCGAAATTCAAAGGCAACTGAACTTCGGCAACCAGGGCATCGAAGTCGGAATGCCGCGAAACTCATCGAGTCAAAGTGTTTCGACGTTTGCGGAAGAAGTCTGATCTAGAACAAGTAGCAGAAGCATACATGCTCAAGAGGGCTCACCAGAAATTCAAAGGCAACTGAATTTCGAAAACCGAGGCATCGAAGTCCGAATGCCGCGAAACTCACCGAGTCAAAGCACTTCGCTGTTTGCGGAAGAAGTCTAATGTAGAACAAGTAGCAGAAGCATACATGCTCAATAGGGCTCACCAGAAATTCAAAGGCAAATGAATTTCGGCAACCGGGGCATCGAAGTCGGAAGGCCGCTAAACTCACCGAGGCAAAGCGTTCCGACGTTTGCTGAAAAAGTCTGATGTAGAACAAGTAGCAGAAGCATACATGCTCAAGAGGGATCACCCAAAATTCAAAGGCAACTGAATTTCAGCAACCGGGGCATCGAAGTCGGAATGCCGCGAAACTCACCGAGTCAAAGCGTTTCGCCATTTGCGGAAGAAGTCTGATGTAGAACAAGTAGCAGAAGCATACATGATCAAGAGGGCTCACCCGAAATCCAAAGGCAACTAAATTTCAGCAACCGGCGCATCGAAGTCGGAATGCCGGGAAACTCACCGAATCAAAGCGTTTCGCCATTTGTGGAAGATGCCTGATTTATAACAAGTAGCAGAAGCATACATGCTCAAGAGGGATCACCCGAAATTCAAAGGCAACTGAATTTCGGCAACCGGGGCATCGAAGTCGGAATGCCACGAAACTCACCGAGTCAAAGCGTTTCGCCGTTTGCGGAAGAAGTCTGATGTAGAACAAGTAGCGGAAGCATAAATGCTCAAGAGGGCTCACCCGAAATTCAAAGGCAACTGAATTTCGGCAACCGGGGCATCGAAGTCGGAATGTCGCGAAACTCACCGAGTCAAAGCGTTTCGCCGTTTGCGGAAGAAGTCTGATGTAGAACAAGTAGCCGAAGCATACATGCTCAAGAGGGCTCACCCGAAATTCAAAGGCAACTGAATTTCGGCAACCGGGGCATCGAAGTCGGATTGCCGCGAAACTCATCGAGTCAAAGCGTTTCGCCGTTTGCGGAAGAAGTCTGATGTAGAACAAGTAGCAGAAGCATAAATGCTCAAGAGGGATCACCCGAAATTCAAAGGCAACTGAATTTCGGCAACCGGGGCATCGAAGTCGGAATGCCGTGAAACTCACCGAGTCAAAGCGTTTCGCCGTTTGCGGAAGAAGTTTGATGTAGAACAAGTAGCAGAAGCATACATGCTCAAGAGGGGTCACCCGAAATTCAAAGGCAACTGAATTTCGGCAACCGGGGCATCGAAGTCGGATTGCCTTGGAACTCACCGAGTCAAAGCGTTTCGCCGTTTGCTGAAAAAGTCTAATGTAGAACAAGTAGCAGAAGCATACATGCTCAAGAGGGATCACCCAAAATTCAAAGGCAACTGAATTTCGGCAACCGGGGCATCGAAGTCGGAATGCCGCGAAACTCACCGAGTCAAAGCGTTTCGCCATTTGCGGAAGAAGTCTGATGTAGAACAAGTAGCAGAAGCATACATGATCAAGAGGGCTCACCCGAAATCCAAAGGCAACTAAATTTCAGCAACCGGCGCATCGAAGTCGGAATGCCGAGAAACTCACCGAATCAAAGCGTTTCGCCATTTGTGGAAGATGCCTGATTTATAACAAGTAGCAGAAGCATACATGCTCAAGAGGGATCACCCGAAATTCAAAGGCAACTGAATTTCGGCAACCGGGGCATCGAAGTCGGAATACCGCGAAACTCACCGAGTCAAAGCGTTTCGCCGTTTGCGGAAGAAGTCTGATGTAGAACAAGTAGCGGAAGCATAAATGCTCAAGAGGGCTCACCCGAAATTCAAAGGCAACTGAATTTCGGCAACCGGGGCATCGTAGTCGGAATGCCGCGAAACTCACCGAGTCAAAGCGTTTCGCCGTTTGCGGAAGAAGTCTGATGTAGAACAAGTAGCCGAAGCATACATGCTCAAGAGGGATCACTCGAAATTCAAAGGCAACTGAATTTCGGCAACCCGGGCATCGATGTCGGAATGCCGCGAAACTCACCGAGTCAAAGCGTTTCGCCGTTTGCGGAAGAAGTCTGATGTAGAACAAGTAGCAGAAGCATACATGCTCAAGAGGGGTCACCCGAAATTCAAAGGCAACTGAATTTCGGCAACCGGGGCATCGAAGTCGGATTGCCTTGGAACTCACCGAGTCAAAGCGTTTCGCCGTTTGCGGAAGAAGTCTGATGTAGAACAAGTAGCAGAAGCATACATGCTCAAGAGGGATCACCCGAAATTCAAAGGCAACTGAATTTCGGCAACCGGGGCATCGAAGTCGGAATGCCGCGAAACTCATCGAGTCAAAGCGTTTCGCCGTTTGCGGAAGAAGTCTGATGTAGAACAAGTAGCAGAAGCATACATGCTCAAGAGGGCTCACCCGAAATACAAAGGCAACTAAATTTCAGCAACCGGCGCATCGAAGTCGGAATGCCAGGAAACTCACCGAATCAAAGAGTTTCGCCATCCGTGGAAGATGCCTGATTTAGAACAAGTAGCAGACGCATACATTGTCAAGAGGGATCACCCGAAATTCAAAGGCAAATGAATTTCGGCAACCGGGCAGCGAAGTCGGAATGCCGCGATACTCACCGAGGCAAAGCGTTTCGACGTTTGTGGAAGAAGTCTGATGTAGAACAAGTAGCAGAAGCATACATGCTCAAGAGGGGTCACCCGAAATGCAAAGGCAACTGAATTTCGCCTAACGGGGCATCGAAGTCGGAATGCCGCGAAACTCACCGAGTCAAAGCGTTTCGACGTTTGCGGAAGAAGTCTGATGTAGAACAAGTAGCAGAAGCATACATGCTCAAGAGGGGTCACCCTAAATGCAAAGGCAACTGAATTTCGCCAAACGGGGCATCGAAGTCGGAATGCAGCGAAACTCACTGAGTGAAAGCGTTTCGACGTTTTCGGAAGAAGTCTTATGTAGAACAAGTAGCAGAAGCATACATGCTCAAGGGGGATCACCCGAAATTCAAAGGGAAATGAATTTCGGCAACCGGGGCATCGAAGTCGGAATGCCGCGAAACACACCGAGGCAAAGCGTTTCGATGTTTGCGGAAGAAGTCTGATTTAGAACACGTAGCAGAAGCATACATGCTCAAGAAGGATCACCCGAAATTCAAAGACAACTGAATTTCGGGGAACGGGGAATCAAAGTCGGAATGCCGCGAAATTCAACGAGTCAAAGCGTTTCCCCGTTTGCGGAAGAAGTCTGATGTAGAACAAGTAGAAGAAGCATACGTGCTGAAGAGGGCTCACCCAAAATTCAAAGGCAACTGAATTTCGGCAACCGGGGCACCGAAGTCGTAATGCCGCAAAACTCACCAGGGCAAAGCGTTTCTACGTTTGCGGAAGAAGTCTGATGTAGAACAAGTAGCAGAAGCATATATGCTCAAGGGGGATCACCCGAAATTCAAAGGCAACTGAATTTCGGCAACCGGGGCATCGAAGTCGGATTGCCGCGAAACTCATCGAGTCAAAGCGTTTCGCCGTTTGCGGAAGAAGTCTGATGTAGAACAAGTAGCAGAAGCATACATGCTCAAGAAGGATCACCCGAAATTCAAAGGCAACTGAATTTCGGCAACCGGGGCATCGAAGTCGGTATGCCGCAAAACTCACCGAGTCAAAGCGTTTCGCCTTTTGCGGAAGAAGTCTAATGTAGAACAAGTAGCAGAAGCATACATGCTCAAGAGGGCTCACTCGAAATCCAAAGGCAACTAAATTTCAGCAACCGGCGCATCGAAGTCGGAATGCCGGGAAACTCACCGAGTCAAAGCGTTTCGCCGTTTGCGGAAGATCTCTGATGTAGAACAAGTAGCAGAAGCATACATGCTCAAGAGGGCTCACCCGAAATCCAAAGGCAACTAAATTTCAGCAACCGGCGCATCGAAGTCGGAATGCCGGGAAACTCACCGAATCAAAGCGTTTCGCCATTTGTGGAAGATGTCTGATTTAGAACAAGTAGCAGAAGCATACATTGTCAAGAGGGATCACCCGAAATTCAAAGGCAAATGAATTTCGGCAACTGGGGAATCGAAGTCGGAATGTCATGAAACTCACCGAGGCAAAGCGTTTCGACGTTTGCGGAAGAAGTCTGATGTAGAACAAGTAGCAGAAGCATACATGCTCAAGAGGGATCACCCGAAATCCAAAGGCAACTCAATTTCAGCAACCGGCGCATCGAAGTCGGAATGCCAGGAAACTCACCGAGTCAAAGCGTTTCGCCGTTTGCGGAAGAAGTCTGATGTAGAACAAGTAGCAGAAGCATACATGCTCAAGAGGGCTCACCCGAAATACAAAGGCAACTAAATTTCAGCAACCGGCACATCGAAGTCGGAATGCCGGGAAACTCACCGAATCAAAGCGTTTCGCCATTCCTGGAAGATGCCTGATTTAGAACAAGTAGCAGACGCATACATTGTCAAGAGGCATCACCCGAAATTCGAAGGCAAATGAATTTCGGCAACCGGGGCATCGAAGTCGGAATGCCGCGAAACTCACCAAGGCAAAGCGTTTCGACGTTTGCAGAAGAAGTCTGATGTAGAACAAGTAGCAGAAGCATACATGCTCAAGAGGGGTCACCCGAAATGCAAACGCAACTGAATTTCGCCAAACGGGGAATCGAAGTCGGAATGCCGCGAAACTCAACGAGGCAAAGCGTTTCGACGTTTGCGGAAGAAGTATGATGTAGAACAAGTAGCAGAAGCATACATGCTCAAGAGGGGTCACCCTAAATGCAAAGGCAACTGAATTTCGCCAAACGGGGCATCGAAGTCGGAATGCAGCGAAACTCACTGAGTGAAAGCGTTTCGACGTTTTCGGAAGAAGTCTTATGCAGAACAAGTAGCAGAAGCATACATGCTCAAGAGGGATCACCCGAAATTCAAAGGCAACTGAATTTCGGCAACTGGGGCATCGAAGTCGGAATGCCGCGAAACTCACCGAGTCAAAGCGTTTCGCCGTTTGCGGAAGAAGTCTGATTTACAACAAGGAGCAGAAGTATACATGCTCAAGAGGGATCACCCGAAATTCAAAGGCAACTGAATTTCGACAACCGGGGCATCGAAGTCGGAATGCCGCGAAACTCACTAAGGCAAAGCGTTTCGACGTTTGGGGAAGACGTCTGATGTAGAACAAGTAGCAGAAGCATACATGCTCAAGAGGGATCACCCGAAATTCAAACGCAACTGAATTTCGGCAACCGGGGCATCGAAGTTTTAGTTCCGCGAAATTCATCGAGTCAAAGCGTTTCGCCATTTGCGGAAGAAATCTGATTTAGAACACGTAGTAGAAGCATACATGCTCAAGAAGGATCACCCGAAATTCAAAGACAACTGAATTTCGGGGAACGGGGAATCAAAGTTGGAATGCCACGAAACTCACCGAGTCAAAGCGTTTCGCCATTTGCGGAAGAAGTCTGATGTAGAACAAGTAGCAGAAGCATACATGCTCAAGAGGGCTCACCCGAAATCCAAAGGCAACTAAATTTCAGCAACCGGCGCATCGAAGTCGGAATGCCGGGAAACTCACCGAATCAAAGCGTTTCGCCACTCGTGGAAGATGCCTGATTTAGAACAAGTAGCAGAAGCATACATGCTCAAGAGGGATCACCCGAAATTCAAAGGCAACTGAATTTCGGTAACCGGGGCATCGAAGTCGGAATGCCGCGAAACTCACCGAGTCAAACCATTTCGCCATTTGCGGAAGAAGTCTGATGTAGAACAAGTAGCAGAAGCATACAAGCTCAAGAGGGCTCACCCGAAATCCAAAGGCAACTAAATTTCAGCAACTGGCGCATCGAAGTCGGAATGCCGGAAAACTCACCGAATCAAACCGTTTCGCCATTCGTGGAAGATGCCTGATTTAGAACAAGTAGCAGAAGCATACATTGTCAAGAGGGATCACCCGAAATTCAAAGGCAAATGAATTTCGGCAATCGGGGCATCGAAGTCGGAATGCCGCGAAACTCACCGAGGCAAAGCGTTTCGACGTTTGCGGAAGAAGTCTGATGTAGAACAAGTAGCAGAAGCATACATGCTCAAGAGGGATCACTCGTAATTCAATGGCAATTGAATTTTGGCAACCCGGGCATCGATGTCGGAATGCCGCGAAACTCACCGAGGCAAAGCATTTCGACGTTTGCGGAAGAAGTCTGATGTAGAACAAGTAGCAGAAGCATACATGCTCATGGGGGATCACCCGAAATTCAAAGGCAACTGAATTTCGGCAACCGGAGCATCGAAGTCGGATTGCCGCGAAACTCACCGAGTCAAAGCGTTTCGACGTTTGCTGAAGAAGTCTGATGTAGAACAAGTAGCAGAAGCATACATGCTCAAGAGGGATCACCCGAAATCCAAAGGCAACTCAATTTCGGCAACCGGGGCATCGAAGTCGGAATGCCGGGAAACTCACCGAGTCAAAGCGTTTCGCCGTTTGCGGAAGAAGTCTGATGTAGAACAAGTAGCAGAAGCATACATGCTCAAGAGGGCTCACCCGAAATACAAAGGCAACTAAATTTCAGCAACCGGCACATCGAAGTCGGAATGCCGGGAAACTCACCGAATCAAAGCGTTTCGCCATTCCTGGAAGATGCCTGATTTAGAACAAGTAGCAGACGCATACATTGTCAAGAGGCATCACCCGAAATTCGAAGGCAAATGAATTTCGGCAACCGGGGCATCGAAGTCGGAATGCCGCGAAACTCACCAAGGCAAAGCGTTTCGACGTTTGCAGAAGAAGTCTGATGTAGAACAAGTAGCAGAAGCATACATGCTCAAGAGGGGTCACCCGAAATGCAAACGCAACAGAATTTCGCCAAACGGGGAATCGAAGTCGGAATGCCGCGAAACTCAACGAGGCAAAGCGTTTCGACGTTTGCGGAAGAAGTATGATGTAGAACAAGTAGCAGAAGCATACATGCTCAAGAGGGGTCACCCTAAATGCAAAGGCAACTGAATTTCGCCAAACGGGGCATCGAAGTCGGAATGCAGCGAAACTCACTGAGTGAAAGCGTTTCGACGTTTTCGGAAGAAGTCTTATGCAGAACAAGTAGCAGAAGCATACATGCTCAAGAGGGATCACCCGAAATTCAAAGGCAACTGAATTTCGGCAACTGGGGCATCGAAGTCGGAATGCCGCGAAACTCACCGAGTCAAAGCGTTTCGCCGTTTGCGGAAGAAGTCTGATTTACAACAAGGAGCAGAAGTATACATGCTCAAGAGGGATCACCCGAAATTCAAAGGCAACTGAATTTCGACAACCGGGGCATCGAAGTCGGAATGCCGCGAAACTCACTAAGGCAAAGCGTTTCGACGTTTGGGGAAGACGTCTGATGTAGAACAAGTAGCAGAAGCATACATGCTCAAGAGGGATCACCCGAAATTCAAACGCAACTGAATTTCGGCAACCGGGGCATCGAAGTTTTAGTTCCGCGAAATTCATCGAGTCAAAGCGTTTCGCCATTTGCGGAAGAAATCTGATTTAGAACACGTAGTAGAAGCATACATGCTCAAGAAGGATCACCCGAAATTCAAAGACAACTGAATTTCGGGGAACGGGGAATCAAAGTTGGAATGCCACGAAACTCACCGAGTCAAAGCGTTTCGCCATTTGCGGAAGAAGTCTGATGTAGAACAAGTAGCAGAAGCATACATGCTCAAGAGGGCTCACCCGAAATCCAAAGGCAACTAAATTTCAGCAACCGGCGCATCGAAGTCGGAATGCCGGGAAACTCACCGAATCAAAGCGTTTCGCCACTCGTGGAAGATGCCTGATTTAGAACAAGTAGCAGAAGCATACATGCTCAAGAGGGATCACCCGAAATTCAAAGGCAACTGAATTTCGGCAACCGGGGCATCGAAGTCGGAATGCCGCGAAACTCACCGAGTCAAACCATTTCGCCATTTGCGGAAGAAGTCTGATGTAGAACAAGTAGCAGAAGCATACAAGCTCAAGAGGGCTCACCCGAAATCCAAAGGCAACTAAATTTCAGCAACTGGCGCATCGAAGTCGGAATGCCGGAAAACTCACCGAATCAAACCGTTTCGCCATTCGTGGAAGATGCCTGATTTAGAACAAGTAGCAGAAGCATACATTGTCAAGAGGGATCACCCGAAATTCAAAGGCAAATGAATTTCGGCAATCGGGGCATCGAAGTCGGAATGCCGCGAAACTCACCGAGGCAAAGCGTTTCGACGTTTGCGGAAGAAGTCTGATGTA
Source organism: Populus alba x Populus glandulosa (assembly GCA_033617975.1). Classification (NCBI taxonomy): domain Eukaryota; kingdom Viridiplantae; phylum Streptophyta; class Magnoliopsida; order Malpighiales; family Salicaceae; genus Populus; species Populus alba x Populus glandulosa. Next base: position 11,024,692 of record CM066151.1, on the reverse strand, counting down.
GAACAAGTAGCAGAAGCATACATGCTCAAGAGGGATCACTCGTAATTCAATGGCAATTGAATTTTGGCAACCCGGGCATCGATGTCGGAATGCCGCGAAACTCACCGAGGCAAAGCATTTCGACGTTTGCGGAAGAAGTCTGATGTAGAACAAGTAGCAGAAGCATACATGCTCATGGGGGATCACCCGAAATTCAAAGGCAACTGAATTTCGGCAACCGGAGCATCGAAGGCGGATTGCCGCGAAACTCACCGAGTCAAAGCGTTTCGCCGTTTGCGGAAGAAATCTGATGTAGAACAAGTAGCAGAAGCATACACGCTCAAGAGGGATCACCCGAAATTCAAAGGCAACTGAATTTCGGCAACCGGGGCATCGAAGTCGGAATGCCGCGAAACTCACCGAGTCAAAGCGTTTCGCCGTTTGCGGAAGAAGTCTGATGTAGAACAAGTAGCAGAAGCATACATGCTCAAGAGGGCTCACCCGAAATTCAAAGGCAACTGAATTTCGGCAACCGGGTCATCGAAGTCGGATTGCCGCGAAACTCACCGAGTCAAAGCGTTTCGCAGTTTGCGGAAGAAGTCTGATGTAGAACAAGTAGCAGACGCATACATTGTCAAGAGGGATGACCCGAAATTCAAAGGCAAATGAATTTCGGCAACCGGGGCATCGAAGTCGGAATGCCGCGAAACTCACCGAGGCAAAGCGTTTCAACGTTTGCGGAAGAAGTCTGATGTAGAACAAGTAGCAGAAGCATACATGCTCAAGAGGGGTCACCCGAAATGCAAAGGCAACTGAATGTCGCCAAACGAGGTATCGAAGTCGGAATGCCGCGAAACTCACCGAGTCAAAGCGTTTCGATGTTTGCGGAAGAAGTCTGATGTAGAACAAGTAGCAGAAGCATACATGCTCAAGAGGGATCACTCGAAATTCAAAGGCAATTGAATTTGGGCAACCCGGGCATCAATGTCGGAATGCCGCGAAACTCATCGAGTCAAAGCGTTTCGATGTTTGCGGAAGAAGTCTGATGTACAACAAGTAGCAGAAGCATACATGCTCAAGAGGGATCACATGAAATTCAAAGGCAACTGAAGTTCGGTAACCGAGGCATCGAAGTCGGAATGCTGCGAAATTAATCGAGTCAAAGCGTTTCGGCATTTATGGAAGAAGTCTGATTTAGAACACGTAGCAGAAGCATACATGCTCAAGAAGGATCACCCGAAATTCAAAGACAACTGAATTTCGGGGAACGGGGAATCAAAGTCAGAATGCCGCGAAATTCAACGAGTGAAAGCGTTTCCCCGTTTGCGGAAGAAGTATGATGTAGAACAAGTAGAAGAAGCATACGTGCTGAAGAGGGCTCCCCCAAAATTCAAAGGCAACTGAATTTCGGCAACCGGGGCACCGAAGTCGTAATGCCGCAAAACTCACCGGGGCAAAGTGTTTCGACGTTTGCGGAAGAAGTCTGATGTAGAACAAGTAGCAGAAGCATACATGCTCAAGGGGGATCACCCGAAATTCAAAGGCAACTGAATTTCGGCAACCGGGGCATCGAAGTCGGATTGCCGCGAAACTCACCGAGTCAAAGCGTTTCGCCGTTTGCGGAAGAAGTCTGATGTAGAACAAGTAGCAGAAGCATACATGCTCAAGAAGGATCACCCGAAATTCAAAGGCAACTGAATTTCGGCAACCGGGGCATCGAAGTCGGAATGCCGGGAAACTCACCGAGTCAAAGCGTTTCGCCGTTTGCGGAAGATGTCTGATGTAGAACAAGTAGCAGAAGCATACATGCTCAAGAGGGATCACTCGAAATTCAAAGGCAATTGAATTTGGGCAACCCGGGCATCGATGTCGGAATGCCGCGAAACTCATCGAGTCAAAGCGTTTCGATGTTTGCGGAAGAAGTCTGATGTAGAACAAGTAGCAGAAGCATACATGCTCAAGAGGGATCACCCGAAATTCAAAGGCAACTGAATTTCGGCAACCGAGGCATCGAAGTCGGAATGCTGCGAAATTAATCGAGTCAAAGCGTTTCGGCATTTACGGAAGAAGTCTGATTTAGAACACGTAGCAGAAGCATACATGCTCAAGAAGATTCACCCGAAATTCAAAGAGAACTGAATTTCGGGGAACGGGGAATCAATGTCGGAATGCCGCGAAATTCAACGAGTCAAAGCGTTTCCCCGTTTGTGGAAGAAGTCTGATGTAGAACAAGTAGAAGAAGCATACGTGCTGAAGAGGGCTCACCCAAAATTCAAAGGCAACTAAATTTCGGCAACCGGGGCACCGAAGACGTAATGCCGCAAAACTCACCGGGGCAAAGCGTTTCGACGTTTGCGGAAAAAGTCTGATGTAGAACAAGTAGCAGAAGCATACATGCTCAAGGGGGATCACTCGAAATTCAAAGGCAATTGAATTTGGGCAACCCGGGCATCAATGTCGGAATGCCGCGAAACTCATCGAGTCAAAGCGTTTCGATGTTTGCGGAAGAAGTCTGATGTAGAACAAGTAGCAGAAGCATACATGCTCAAGAGGGATCACTCGAAATTCAAAGGCAACTGAAGTTCGGCAACCGAGGCATCGAAGTCGGAATGCTGCGAAATTAATCGAGTCAAAGCGTTTCGGCATTTACGGAAGAAGTCTGATTTAGAACACGTAGCAGAAGCATACATGCTCAAGAAGGATCACCCGAAATTCAAAGACAACTGAATTTCGGGGAACGGGGAATCAAAGTCGGAATGCCGAGAAATTCAACGAGTCAAAGCGTTTCCCCGTTTGCGGAAGAAGTCTGATGTAGAACAAGTAGCAGAAGCATACATGCTCATGAGGGATCACCCAAAATTGAAAGGCAACTGAATTTCGGCAACCGGGGCATCGAAGTCGGATTGCCGCGAAACTCACCGAGTCAAAGCGTTTCGCCGTTTGCGGAAGAAGTCTGATGTAGAACAAGTAGCAGAAGCATACATGCTCAAGAAGGATCACCCGAAATTCAAAGGCAACTGAATTTCGGCAACCGGGGCACCGAAGTCGTAATGCCGCAAAACTCACCGGGGCAAAGTGTTTCGACGTTTGCGGAAGAAGTCTGATGTAGAACAAGTAGCAGAAGCATACATGCTCAAGGGGGATCACCCGAAATTCAAAGGCAACTGAATTTCGGCAACCGGGGCATCGAAGTCGGATTGCCGCGAAACTCACCGAGGAAAAGTGTTTCGATGTTTGCGGAAGAAGTGTGATGTAGAACAAGTAGGAGAAGCATATATGCTCAAGACGGATCACCCGAAATTCAAAGACAACTGAATTTCGGGGAACGGGGAATCAAAGTCGGAATGCCGAGAAATTCAACGAGTCAAAGCGTTTCCCCGTTTGCGGAAGAAGTCTGATGTAGAACAAGTAGCAGAAGCATACATGCTCATGAGGGATCACCCAAAATTGAAAGGCAACTGAATTTCGGCAACCGGGGCATCGAAGTCAGAATGTCGCGAAACTCACCGAGTCAAAGCGTTTTGCCGTTTGCGGAAGAAGTCTGATGTAGAACAAGTAGCAGAAGCATACATGCTGAAGAGGGCTCACCCAAAATTCAAAGGCAACTGAATTTCGGCAACCGGGGCACCGAAGTCGTAATGCCACAAAACTCACCGGGGCAAAGTGTTTCGACGTTTGCGGAAGAAGTCTGATGTAGAACAAGTAGCAGAAGCATACATGCTCATGGGGGATCACCCGAAATTCAAAGGCAACTGAATTTCGGCAACCGGGGCATCGAAGTCGGATTGCCGCGAAACTCACCGAGTCAAAGCGTTTCGCCGTTTGCGGAAGAAGTCTGATGTAGAACAAGTAGCAGAAGCATACATGCTCAAGAAGGATCACCCGAAATTCAAAGGCAACTGAATTTCGGCAACCGGGGCACCGAAGTCGTAATGCCGCAAAACTCACCGGGGCAAAGTGTTTCGACGTTTGCGGAAGAAGTCTGATGTAGAACAAGTAGCAGAAGCATACATGCTCAAGGGGGATCACCCGAAATTCAAAGGCAACTGAATTTCGGCAACCGGGGCATCGAAGTCGGATTGCCGCGAAACTCACCGAGTCAAAGCGTTTCGCCGTTTGCGGAAGATGTCTGATGTAGAACAAGTAGCAGAAGCATACATGCTCAAGAGGGCTCACCCGAAATCCAAAAGCAACTAAATTTCAGCAACCGGCGCATCGAAGTCGGAATGCCGGGAAACTCACCAAATCAAAGCGTTTCGCCATTCGTGGAAGATGCCTGATTTAGAACAAGTAGCAGACGCATACATTGTCAAGAGGGATCCCCCGAAATTCAAAGGCAAATGAATTTCGGCAACCGGGGCATCGAAGTCGGAATGCCGCGAAACTCACCGAGGCAAAGCGTTTCAACGTTTGCGGAAGAAGTCTGATGTAGAACAAGTAGCAGAAGCATACATGCTCAAGAGGGGTCACCCGAAATGCAAAGGCAACTGAATGTCGCCAAACGGGGCATCGAAGTCGGAATGCCGGGAAACTCACCGAGTCAAAGCGTTTCGCCGTTTGCGGAAGATGTCTGATGTAGAACAAGTAGCAGAAGCATACATGCTCAAGAGGGCTCACCCGAAATCCAAAGGCAACTAAATTTCAGCAACCGGCGCATCGAAGTCGGAATGCCGGGAAACTCACCGAATCAAAGCGTTTCGCCATTTGTGGAAGATGTCTGATTTAGAACAAGTAGCAGAAGCATACATTGTCAAGAGGGATCACCCGAAATTCAAAGGCAAATGAATTTCGGCAACTGGGGCATCGAAGTCGGAATGTCACGAAACTCACCGAGGCAAAGCGTTTCGCCGTTTGCGGAAGAAGTTTGATGTAGAACAAGTAGCAGAAGCATACATGCTCAAGAGGGCTCACCCGAAATCCAAAGGGAACTAAATTTCAGCAACCGGCGCATCGAAGTCGGAATGCCGGGAAACTCACCGACTCAAAGCGTTTCGCCATTCGTGGAAGATGCCTGATTTAGAACAAGTAGCAGACGCATACATTGTCAAGAGGGATCACCCGAAATTCAAAGGCAAATGAATTTCGGCAACCGGGGCATCGAAGTCGGAATGCCGCGAAACTCACCGAGGCAAAGCGTTTCAACGTTTGCGGAAGAAGTCTGATGTAGAACAAGTAGCAGAAGCATACATGCTCAAGAGGGGTCACCCGAAATGCAAAGGCAACTGAATGTCGCCAAACGGGGCATCGAAGTCGGAATGCCGCGAAACTCACCGAGTCAAAGCGTTTCGATGTTTGCGGAAGAAGTCTGATGTAGAACAAGTAGCAGAAGCATACATGCTCAAGAGGGATCACCCGAAATTCAAAGGCAATGGAATTTGGGCAACCCGGGCATCGATGTCGGAATGCCGCGAAACTCATCGAGTCAAAGCGTTTCGATGTTTGCGGAAGAAGTCTGATGTAGAACAAGTAGCAGAAGCATACATGCTCAAGTGGGATCACTCGAAATTCAAAGGCAATTGAATTTGGGCAACCCGGGCATCAATGTCGGAATGCCGCGAAACTCATCGAGTCAAAGCGTTTCGATGTTTGCGGAAGAAGTCTGATGTAGAACAAGTAGCAGAAGCATACATGCTCAAGAGGGATCACTCGAAATTCAAAGGCAACTGAAGTTCGGCAACCGAGGCATCGAAGTCGGAATGCTGCGAAATTAATCGAGTCAAAGCGTTTCGGCATTTACGGAAGAAGTCTGATTTAGAACACGTAGCAGAAGCATACATGCTCAAGAAGGATCACCCGAAATTCAAAGACAACTGAATTTCGGGGAACGGGGAATCAAAGTCGGAATGCCGCGAAAGTCAACGAGTCAAAGCGTTTCCCCGTTTGTGGATGAAGTCTGATGTAGAACAAGTAGAAGATGCATACGTGCTGAAGAGGGCTCCCCCAAAATTCAAAGGCAACTGAATTTCGGCAACCGGGGCACCGAAGTCGGAATGCCGCAAAACTCACCGGGGCAAAGCGTTTCGACGTTTGCAGAAGAAGTCTGATGTAGAACAAGTAGCAGAAGCATACATGCTCAAGGGGGATCACCCGAAATTCAAAGGCAACTGAATTTCGGCAACCGGGGCATCGAAGTCGGATTGCCGTGAAACTCACCGAGTCAAAGCGTTTCGCCGTTTGCGGAAGAAGTCTGATGTAGAACAAGTAGCAGAAGCATACATGCTCAAGAAGGATCACCCGAAATTCAAAGGCAACTAAATTTCAGCAACCGGCGCATCGAAGTCGGAATGCCGGGAAACTCACCGAATCAAAGCGTTTCGCCATTTGTGGAAGATGTCTGATTTAGAACAAGTAGCAGAAGCATACATTGTCAAGAGGGATCACCCGAAATTCAAAGGCAAATGAATTTCGGCAACTAGGGCATCGAAGTGGGAATGTCACGAAACTCACCGAGGCAAAGCGTTTCTACGTTTGCGGAAGAAGTCTGATGTAGAACAAGTAGCAGAAGCATACATGGTCAATAGGGATCACCCGAAATTCAAAGGTAACTGAATTTCGGCAACCAGGGCATCGAAGTCGGAATGCCGCAAAACTCACCGAGTCAAAGCGTTTCGCCTTTTGCGGAAGAAGTCTGATGTAGAACAAATAGCAGAAGCATACATGCTCAAGAGGGCTCACCCGAAATACAAAGGCAACTAAATTTCAGCAACCGGCACATCGTAGTCGAAATGTTGGGAAACTCACCGAATCAAAGCGTATCGCCATTCGTGGAAGATGCCTGATTTAGAACAAGTAGCAGACGCATACATTGTCAAGAGGCATCACCCGAAATTCAAAGGCAAATGAATTTCGGCAACCGGGGCATCGAAGTCGGAATGCCGCGAAACTCACCAAGGCAAAGCGTTTCGACGTTTGCGGAAGAAGTCTGATGTAGAACAAGTAGCAGAAGCATACATGCTCCAGAGGGGTCACCCTAAATGCAAAGGCAACTGAATTTCGCCAAACGGGGCATCGAAGTCGGAATGCAGCGAAACTCACTGAGTCAAAGCGTTTCGACGTTTTCGGAAGAAGTCTGATGTAGAACAAGTAGCAGAAGCATACAAGCACAAGGGGGATCACCCGAAATTCAAAGGCAAATGAATTTCGGCAACCGGGGCATCGAAGTCGGAATGCCGCGAAACTCACCGAGGCAAAGCATTTCGACGTTTGTGGAAGATGTCTGATTTAGAACAAGTAGCAGAAGCATACATTGTCAAGAGGGATCACCCGAAATTCAAAGGCAAATGAATTTCGGCAACCGGGGCATCGAAGTCGGAATGCCGCGAAACTCACCGAGGCAAAGCGTTTCGACGTTTGCGGAAAAAGTCTGATGTAGAACAAGTAGCAGAAGCATACATGCTCAAGAGGGATCACTCGAAATTCAAAGGCAAATGAATTTCGGCAACCGGGGCATCGAAGTCGGAATGCCGCGAAACTCACCAAGGCAAAGCGTTTCGACGTTTGCGGAAGAAGTCTGATGTAGAACAAGTAGCAGAAGCATACATGCTCAAGAGGGATCACCCGAAATCCAAAGGCAACTGAATTTCGGCAAAGAGGGAATCGAAGTCGGAATGCGCGAAACTCACCGAGGCAAAGCGTTTCGACGTTTGTGGAAGATGTCTGATTTAGAACAAGTAGCAGAAGCATACATTGTCAAGAGGGATCACCCGAAATTCAAAGGCAAATGAATTTCGGCAACCGGGGCATCGAAGTCGGAATGCCGCGAAACTCACCGAGGCAAAGCGTTTCGATGTTTGCGGAAGAAGTCTGATGTAGAACAAGTAGCAGAAGCATACATGCTCAAGAGGGATCACTCGAAATTCAAAGGCAACTGAATTTCGGCAACCCGGGCATCGAAGTCGGAATGCCGCGAAACTCACCGAGTCAAAGCGTTTCGCCTTTTACGGAAGAAGTCTGATGTAGAACAAGTAGCAGAAGCATACATGCTCAAGAGGGCTCACCCGAAATACAAAGGCAACTAAATTTCAGCAACCGGCACATCGAAGTCGAAATGCCGGGAAACTCACCGAATCAAAGCGTATCGCCATTCGTGGAAGATGCCTGATTTAGAACAAGTAGCAGACGCATACATTGTCAAGAGGCATCACCCGAAATTCAAAGGCAAATGAATTTCGGCAACCGGGGCATCGAAGTCGGAATGCCGCGAAACTCACCAAGGCAAAGCGTTTCGACGTTTGCGGAAGAAGTCTGATGTAGAACAAGTAGCAGAAGCATACATGCTCAAGAGGGATCACCCGAAATCCAAAGGCAACTGAATTTCGGCAAAGAGGGAATCGAAGTCGGAATGCCGCGAAACTCACCGAGGCAAAGCGTTTCGACGTTTGTGGAAGATGTCTGATTTAGAACAAGTAGCAGAAGCATACATTGTCAAGAGGGATCACCCGAAATTCAAAGGCAAATGAATTTCGGCAACCGGGGCATCGAAGTCGGAATGCCGCGAAACTCACCGAGGCAAAGCGTTTCGATGTTTGCGGAAGAAGTCTGATGTAGAACAAGTAGCAGAAGCATACATGCTCAAGAGGGATCACTCGAAATTCAAAGGCAACTGAATTTCGGCAACCCGGGCATCGAAGTCCGAATGCCGCGAAACTCATCGAGTCAAAGCGTTTCGACGTTTGCGGAATAAGTCTGATGTATAACAAGTAACAGAAACATACATGCTCAAGAGGGATCACTCGAAATTCAAAGGCAACTGAATTTCGGCAACCAGGGCATCGAAGTCGGAATGCCGCGAAACTCATCGAGTCAAAGCATTTCGCCATTTACGAAAGAAGTCTGATTTACAACAAGGAGCAGAAGTATACATGCTCAAAAGGGATCACCCGAAATTCAAAGGCAACTGAATTTCGGCAACCGGGGCATCGAAGTCGGAATGCCGCGAAACTCACTAAGGCAAAGCGTTTCGACGTTTGCGGAAGACGTCTGATGTAGAACAAGTAGCGGAAGCATACATGCTCAAGAGGGATCACCTGAAATTCAAACGCAACTGAATTTCGGCAACCGGGGCATCGAAGTTTTAGTTCCGCGAAACTCACCGAGTCAAAGCGTTTTGCCGTTTGCGGAAGATGTCTGATGAAGAACAAGTAGCAGAAACATACATGCTCAAGAGGGATCACCCAAAATCCAAAGCCAACTGAATTTCGGCAAACGAGGAATCAAAGTCGGAATGCCGCGAAACTCACCAAGTCAATGCGTTTCCCCGTTTGCGGAAGAAGTCTGATGTAGAACAAGTAGCAGAAGCATACATGCTCAAGAGGGATCACCCGAAATCCAAAGGCAACTGAATTTCGGCAAAGAGGGAATCGAAGTCGGAATGCCGCGAAAGTCACCGAGTCAAAGCGTTTCCCCGTTTGCTGAAGAAGTCTGATGTAGAACAAGTAGCAAAAGCATACACGCTCAAGAGGGGTCGCCCGAAATTCAAAGGCAACTGAATTTCGGCAAACGGGGAATCGAAGTCGGAATGCCGCGAAACTCAACGAGGCAAAGCGTTTCGACGTTTGCGGAAGACGTCTGATGTAGAACAAGTAGCAGAAGCATACATGCTCAAGAGGGATCACCCGAAATCCAAAGGCAACTGAATTTCGGCAAAGAGGGAATCGAAGTCGGAATGCCGCGAAAGTCACCGAGTCAAAGCGTTTCCCCGTTTGCGGAAGAAGTCTGATGTAGAACAAGTAGCAAAAGCATACACGCTCAAGAGGGGTCGCCCGAAATTCAAAGGCAACTGAATTTCGGCAAACGGGGAATCGAAGTCGGAATGCCGCGAAACTCAACGAGGCAAAGCGTTTCGACGTTTGTGGAAGAAGTCTGATGTAGAACAAGTAGCAGAAGCATACATGCTCAAGAGGGATCACCCGAAATTCAAAGGCAACTGAATTTCGGCAACCGGGGCATCGAAGTTGGAATGCCGCGAAACTCACCGAGGCAAAGCGTTTCGCCATTTGCGGAAGAAGTCTGATTTAAAACAAGTAGCAAAAGCATACATGCTCAACAGGGATCACCCGAAATCCAAAGGGAACTGAATTTCGGCAAACGGGGAATCGTAGTCGGAATGCCGCGAAATTCACCGAGTCAAAGTGTTTCCCCATTTGCGGAAGAAGTCTGATGTAGAACAAGTAGCAGAAGCATACATGCTCAAGAGGGGTCACCCGAAATTCAAAGGCAACTGAATTTCGGCAACCGGGGCATCGAAGTCGGAATGCCGCAAAATTCATCGAGTCAAAGCGTTTCGCCATTTGCGGAAGAAGTCTGATCTAGAACAAGTAGCAGAAGCATACATGCTCAAGAGGGATCACCCGAAATCCAAAGACAAATGAATTTGGGCAACCGGGGCATCGAAGTCGGAATGCCGCGAAACTCACCAAGGCAAAGCGTTTCAACCTTTGCGGAAGAAGTCTGATGTAGAACAAGTAGCAGAAGCATACACACTCAAGAGGGGTCACCCGAAATCCATAGGCAACTGAATTTCGACAAAGAGGGAATCGAAGTCGGAATGCCGCGAAAGTCACCGAGTCAAAGCGTTTCCCTGTTTGCGGAAGAAGTCTGATGTAGAACAAGTAGCAGAAGCATACATGCTCAAGAGGGATCACCCGAAATTCAAAGGCAACTGAATTTCGGCAACCGGGGCATCGAAGTCGGAATGCCGCAAAATTCATCGAGTCAAAGCGTTTCGCCATTTGCGGAAGAAGTCTGATCTAGAACAAGTAGCAGAAGCATACATGCTCAAGAGGGATCACCCGAAATCCAAAGACAAATGAATTTGGGCAACCGGGGCATCGAAGTCGGAATGCCGCGAAACTCACTAAGGCAAAGCGTTTCAACCTTTGCGGAAGACGTCTGATGTAGAACAAGTAGCAGAAGCATACATGCTCAAGAGGGATCACCCGAAATCCATAGGCAACTGAATTTCGGCAAAGAGGGAATCGAAGTCGGAATGCCGCGAAAGTCACCGAGTCAAAGTGTTTCCCCGTTTGCGGAAGAAGTCTGATGTAGAACAAGTAGCAGAAGCATACACGCTCAAGAGGGGTCACCCGAAATTTAAAGGCAACTGAATTTCGGCAACCGGGGCATTGAAGTTTTAGTTCCGCGAAACTCACCGAGTCAAAGCGTTTTGCCGTTTGCGGAAGAAGTCTGATGAAGAACAAGTAGCAGAAACATACATGCTCAAGAGGGATCACCCCAAATACAAAGACAACTGAATTTCGGCAAACGAGGAATCGAAGTCGGAATGCCGCGAAACTCACCAAGTCAATGCGTTTCCCCGTTTGCGGAAGAAGTCTGATGTAGAACAAGTAGCAGAAGCATACACGCTCAAGAGGGGTCACCCGAAATCCATAGGCAACTGAATTTCGACAAAGAGGGAATCGAAGTCGGAATGCCGCGAAAGTCACCGAGTCAAAGCGTTTCCCTGTTTGCGGAAGAAGTCTGATGTAGAACAAGTAGCAGAAGCATACATGCTCAAGAGGGATCACCCGAAATTCAAAGGCAACTGAATTTCGGCAACCGGGGCATCGAAGTCGGAATGCCGCAAAATTCATCGAGTCAAAGCGTTTCGACGTTTGCGGAATAAGTCTGATGTATAACAAGTAACAGAAACATACATGCTCAAGAGGGATCACCCGAAATTCAAAGGCAACTGAATTTCGGCAACCGGGGCATCGAAGTCGGAATGCCGCGAAACTCACTAAGGCAAAGCGTTTCGACATTTGCGGAAGACGTCTGATGTAGAACAAGTAGCAGAAGCATACATGCTCCAGAGGGATCACCCGAAATCCAAAGGCAACTGAATTTCGGCAAAGATGGAATCGAAGTCGGAATGCCGCGAAAGTCACCGAGTCAAAGCGTTTCCCCGTTTGCGGAAGAAGTCTGATGTAGAACAAGTAGCAGAAGCATACACGCTCAAGAGGGGTCACCCAAAATTCAAAGGCAACTGAATTTCGGCAAATGGGGAATCGAAGTCGGAATGCCGCGAAACTCAACGAGGCAAAGTGTTTCGACGTTTGCGGAAGAAGTCTGATGTAGAACAAGTAGCAGAAGCATACATGCTCAAGAGGGATGACCCGAAATTCAAACGCAACTGAATTTTGGCAACCGGGGCATCGAAGTTTTAATTCCGCAAAACTCACCGAGTCAAAGCGTTTTGCCGTTTGCGAAAGAAGTCTGATGAAGAACAAGTAGCAGAAACATACATGCTCAAGAGGGATCACCCCAAATACAAAGACAACTGAATTTCGGCAAACGAGGAATCGAAGTCGGAATGCCGCGAAACTCACCAAGTCAATGCGTTTCCCCGTTTGCGGAAGAAGTCTGATGTAGAACAAGTAGCAGAAGCATACACGCTCAAGAGGGGTCACCCGAAATCCATAGGCAACTGAATTTCGACAAAGAGGGAATCGAAGTCGGAATGCCGCGAAAGTCACCGAGTCAAAGCGTTTCCCTGTTTGCGGAAGAAGTCTGATGTAGAACAAGTAGCAGAAGCATACATGCTCAAGAGGGATCACCCGAAATTCAAAGGCAACTGAATTTCGGCAACCGGGGCATCGAAGTCGGAATGCCGCAAAATTCATCGAGTCAAAGCGTTTCGCCATTTGCGGAAGAAGTCTGATCTAGAACAAGTAGCAGAAGCATACATGCTCAAGAGGGATCACCCGAAATCCAAAGAAAAATGAATTTGGGCAACCGGGGCATCGAAGTCGGAATGCCGCGAAACTCACTAAGGCAAAGCGTTTCAACCTTTGCGGAAGACGTCTGATGTAGAACAAGTAGCAGAAGCATACATGCTCCAGAGGGATCACCCGAAATCCAAAGGCAACTGAATTTCGGCAAAGATGGAATCGAAGTCGGAATGCCGCGAAAGTCACCGAGTCAAAGCGTTTCCCCGTTTGCGAAAGAAGTCTGATGTAGAACAAGTAGCAGAAGCATACACGCTCAAGAGGGGTCACCCAAAATTCAAAGGCAACTGAATTTCGGCAAATGGGGAATCGAAGTCGGAATGCCGCGAAACTCAACGAGGCAAAGTGTTTCGACGTTTGCGGAAGAAGTCTGATGTAGAACAAGTAGCAGAAGCATACATGCTCAAGAGGGATGACCCGAAATTCAAACGCAACTGAATTTTGGCAACCGGGGCATCGAAGTTTTAATTCCGCAAAACTCACCGAGTCAAAGCGTTTTGCCGTTTGCGAAAGAAGTCTGATGAAGAACAAGTAGCAGAAACATACATGCTCAAGAGGGATCACCCCAAATACAAAGACAACTGAATTTCGGCAAACGAGGAATCGAAGTCGGAATGCCGCGAAACTCACCAAGTCAATGCGTTTCCCCGTTTGCGGAAGAAGTCTGATGTAGAACAAGTAGCAGAAGCATACACGCTCAAGAGGGGTCACCCGAAATCCATAGGCAACTGAATTTCGACAAAGAGGGAATCGAAGTCGGAATGCCGCGAAAGTCACCGAGTCAAAGCGTTTCCCTGTTTGCGGAAGAAGTCTGATGTAGAACAAGTAGCAGAAGCATACATGCTCAAGAGGGATCACCCGAAATTCAAAGGCAATTGAATTTCGGCAACCGGGGCATCGAAGTCGGAATGCCGCAAAATTCATCGAGTCAAAGCGTTTCGCCATTTGCGGAAGAAGTCTGATCTAGAACAAGTAGCAGAAGCATACATGCTCAAGAGGGATCACCCGAAATCCAAAGACAAATGAATTTGGGCAACCGGGGCATCGAAGTCGGAATGCCGCGAAACTCACTAAGGCAAAGCGTTTCAACCTTTGCGGAAGACGTCTGATGTAGAACAAGTAGCAGAAGCATACATGCTCAAGAGGGATCACCCGAAATCCAAAGGCAACTAAATTTCGGCAAAGAGGGAATCGAAGTTGGAATGCCGCGAAAGTCACCGAGTCAAAGCGTTTCCCCGTTTGCGGAAGAAGTCTGATGTAGAACAAGTAGCATGACACGACCAAAAGCTTGATGTCTTTTCCCAAGTGCAGGAGTGTCGAAGTAATAAATAACCCGGCAAGACCGGGGTCGAACCACAGAGAGGTTAATTGTATAAATTATAAATAACAAGACAACAGCAACAACAACAACAACAACAACAACAATAACAATAATAATAACAATAATAATTATTATTATACTCAGTACGTGGCGTTGTTATACCTGAGAATGATCTAAAGATCGGGTCACAGGTTTCCAGCCTATATACTGAGTTTATGAAAAGATCAAATATATATATTATATAATATAAACAGAATGTAAATAATAATAATAATAATAATAATGAAAGCAGAAGATGAAGAAATTAATGAGAACTTTGAGATGAAAGATTAACGTAAGGATTAAACAATGATAAAAACAAATGTCAAGGTTAGAGGATCCACTAATGGTACTTCAAACAAGTATAATATAAACTCTTATTACTCAATTGGAAACCACTCATAAAGGAAGTTCCAATCAGATTATAAATTGTTAACATGATTACATTAATTATCTTATTCGAATAAAGCTAATACTTGTAAATGTTGGCAGGCATTCATGATTATAACTTATGTTAACAACAAATCAAGTTCCTTTCATAGCTCAGGTGTCGGTTAAACCATACAGTATGGGCTATGAAAGTGCCAAGTATTTGTTGTACCAAATATTATACAACATAAATCTAGATTAACCATTTAACAAACAAAGTATTAAAAGTGAACAAGATAACAAATATAAAACATGTTAGTATCCAACGTTAAGGTCCATGTAAGTTTATATTATACTTATTCTTACACCATTAGTGTACCCTTTTCACCTTGACATAATTAACTTAGCTGAACATAATGAAAGAAAGAAACATAAATGAACAAGATAAGAACATAAATGAGAAAGAGGTTAACTAAGTAAAGGAAAGGAAATGAAGTGCATAAACTTGATATTAATGAAAGCAAGACATAAGCAATACAAAGAGAGAAAGCAAGAGCATGATCTTGATCTGAACACCAAGATGCCTCAATACATGGTAAGTGCCTCCTTTTATAGGCCAAAATTTGGAACTATTGATTTGTTGACTAATTGATGAGTGGGTGGCCACATCTTGACTTGATAACAATCCTTATCTTCTTGTCTGGTCAAGACGTCATTGCTAACATCATAATTTGCCCAGAATCCTCAAGAATATTCTAGGAAATTGTCTCAGCTTTCCAACAAAAAAAAGATGAGGTCATTTGGACTTCTAGAACTCAAGATATGGGCTGAACACTAAATAGTGTTTGGGCTGCAGGACAGCTTCGGACTTCTTCGTTGTTCCTTCAATTTGGACTTCAAAACGACCTTTTCAAATCTTGGCCTTCCATGAAAGTTGTAGGCCTTTGTCTTACCTTTCCATCCATATAAAGTGGACCTAAATCCGAAATCTAGAGCTCCAGATATGATCCAATTACCGAGCAATGTTCCGGTTTGGACTGCACCGACATCTCTTTTCTAAGTTTGGCCATCTCTTTGTCCTTTAACTTTCAATGCTTAAACTCATCAATCAATTCTTTTATTTATGTGATAGACCTGCATATAAGATGAGCATTTACCATAAATTAAGGTATCTTATAGTATCAAACTTGTTATTATAAAACATGCTTTAGTTAAGGAGTTATTGATACTTCAAGTGCAAAATGATGATATAAAACCTTGATAAACATGCACTTTTAAGTACTAATCACACCCCCCAACCAGCTTATTTACTAGTCCCTAGTAATCTAAAGCGTTAAAATAGAGAAACAATTTGCAAGTTCCACAAAGCAAGGCATTCATCATTCAACTTCCATTAATCTATCCAGATAAACAAACTCTCATTAAATTTATATTCCTGCTTCATACTTCGTAAACAAGATATTAATAAACCTTCTTTTTGTGTGCTCAATGAAAACATAGATGATGGGGCTTTTGTTGGAAGAAAACAATATTATGTTCAAATGTTTAAGGTGAACTTCCTTGGGTTGGGATTATTATTTTTTTCTTTTCTTTTTCTTTTTTTTTTTTTATTTATATACACATACAACTTAAAACACAATGTATCTTTAACCCATGTAACGAGTTTTAGGCTAATGACTCCCAGACCAGTTGATCTTAGGGCATTAGGTGTTGAGACACCCCTACGAGCTTAACAACTCGGGTTGCAGATACTGATACGTAGATAGTGCAATGTTTGATTCCCTTAAGCTTTTCTCCTTAACCCATGTAACAAGCTTTGGGCCAATAGCTCCCAAGTCAGTTGACTTTAGGGTATTAGGTGTTAAAACACCCCTTCGGGCTTAATTGCTTAGGTTAGGGAGGCTACGAAACCAAACTTATCCACGTTTTATTATCATCAATACTATTTTTTTTTCTTTTTTTCTTTTTTCTTTTTTTTTTCTTTTTTTTTTTTGCAAATTATATACTATCCTTTTCCCTTAGTTGTTACCTTCAACAAAAGAACATAATTAATGTAATAATCCAATGTGCAACCCACAATCATATGTTAAAGTGTGTGTGTGAAAATGAAGGTTTAATAATACTTGTTAAATGAGTATAGGAGCAGAATCAAGTGATAACAATGTGAGAGTTTGTAAACCTGAGTATTTCAAGAAGTATTATGATAGACCTTGGTAATGAAACTTACTAAGATGCGTCTCTAGAGTCAATAAAATTGATTCCATACTCTGCCATCCTAATAACAATTTTGTGAAATGGTTTTAATAATAGCAAAAACAGTTAGCAAGTTAGTATTTTTTTTTTCTTTTAAACTACTACCCTCTCCCCCCAACCAAAACGAGACATTGTCCTCAATGTTCGAAGGTAGAAAGATAGAGTATAGAAGACATCACCTGAAACATCGAACAATGACAAACCTGAAACACACTTAAACAAACATAAGAAGTAACAAAACAAAATAATATGCTATTAATAAAACCAAAAGACACAAGGTTTCACAGATGAAGGCTCAAATCTAATCTAAACTTTTTACGGCTGTCCTTAGTTGACCAATCTAGGCGACTCATGCAGGGATCAATGACAGGGATGAAAGATTGTAGTTGGTCAATCAATTGTTCAGCAGTAGCAGCAGAGATTATGATTTGTCGTGCCGAAGATGTTAGAAATTCCTGTTCCACAGCTTGATCAAGGAAAGACAGCAACTTATCATAAAAACCATTAACATTTAACAAACCTATAGGTTTATGGTGAATGTGCAGTTGGGCCCAAGATGAAATATGAAAGATTTCTTCCAATGTGCCCAAACCACTTGGTAAGGCAATGAAGGCATCAGCATGGCTAAACATGGTATTCAGTCGGTCAGACATTGTTGGGACCTATAGTTCCTCTCCAATTGTTTTTCCAATGATGTCCCCAGTTGCTAAAGCTTTGGGGACAACCCCCAAAACTTGACTGCCTCCTAAAAATGCAGCCATTGACACACCTCCCATTAACCCAAGGCTACCTCCCCCATACACTAAATGAATCTTTCTCTCAGCTAGTACCCGACCAAGATGATTCGCTGATTCTAAAAACTCTTTTTCTTTCCCAGAACTGGATCCACCGAAAACACAAATATTTCTTATCTGATGACTTGAGGAACCTGCCATTTCTACACACTTCTATATTTGATGAATATATGGGATGAGTAGAAATGAAAGGAAGGAAGAGAAGAATTTATAGATGAAAAAGTGAAAATGCAATCATACCACCTATATGTAGGTCAGCTGTAGTCTTACAAACTCTCTCTCTCTCTCTCTCTCTCTCTCTCTTTATTAATTATTTATTTTGAAAAAGCATGTATGTACAGGTAATTGTGATTGTGGCTCACATCTTCCCTTGGTTTTACGTCCAAGAACGGCTTAAACGCCCTCTATGGGTCGGGGATAGGCTTCCCATCCAGTTTTCTTAAAAACTGGCAAACAGGGTCTTTTTTAGTCAGATTCCCAAGACTAAGACGATCATGTTCTTTATGGAATTGTGGCCATAAATCATGAATTACACGATGCACATCTCCACTAGGATGCGTCTCAAGGGTCAACAAAAGATTATCTAAAGACCCCTTACTCAGGCCATCCTTAATGAATTGTATCTTATCTTCACGGTTTACAGATACCATTCCTAAAGAACGACATGTCGCATTACAAGTCCATCTGGCACATTTGTGACAGACTTTCAGTCGTTTTGCACGACGTTTCTTTGCAAAAGTGCTTTTACCTGTTCCAGGCATGTGTGAAATGAAAGAATTGGAGGACTCACCTGATAAGCGGACCTTTGCTTCAATTAGCCAGCGAATATCTTCAGGAATTTCATGATTCATTAATAACCTCAATCTTGCACACCTAGCACGGTAAATTTTATTAATCGCATTTGGAGGCAAAGCGGGAAAATACCTTTTCAACTTTTCAAGAGTGGTGTCCATTTTCAAAAGAGAATTAAAGAAGAGATTCAAAGAAGGAAGAAAGAGCTAAGAATTGTACAAATATATACAGATATCAGTTATTTGGGAAACTGAAAGAACCGACTTAAGTCACGGAGTACCGTTATCCGCCATTTGACCGGGGTGAAAGAGAGACTAGCAAAACAATAGATACAACAAAACACAAAACAATGTGAGAAAAGGAATCAATCTTTATATACAGGATCACTCAATTCAATAGAGTCATTTTCAACCGAAAAATTGTCAAAATAAACTTTCAAACGATGCCCATTTACCTTGAAAACATTGCCATTCTTTGGATTCTCAATATCATAGGCCCCATATGGATACACATGTTTCACAATAAAAGGACCGCTCCATCTTGATCTTAGTTTTCCAAGAAATAAATGGAGTCGAGAATTATAAAGCAAGACTTTTTGACCAACATTGAATGTTTTTCTCAGTATTTTCTTGTCATGAAACTCTTTAATTCTTGCTTTATGAATTTTCGAATTGTCATATGCATCATTTCTTATTTCCTCAAGCTCATTTATTTGCAATTTTCGCAGCTGACTAGCATCATCAAGGCTTGAATTGAAAGCTTTAATAGCCCAATAAGCTTTATGTTCAATTTCCACAGGCAAGTGACAAGGTTTTCCATAGACTAGTCTATAAGGTGACATACCTAATGATGTTTTATAAGCAGTTCGATAAGCCCAAAGTGCATCATTAAGTCTTAAAGACCAGTCTTTCCTATTAGGGTTCACTGTTTTCTCTAAGATCTGTTTGATCTCCCTATTAGCAAGCTCTACTTGTCCACTTGTCTGAGGGTGATAAGGGGTGGCAACTTTATGTGTGATTCCATATTTCTTCATTAAAGACTCAAATGGCTTGTTGCAAAAGTGTGTTCCACCGTCACTTATCATGGCTCGAGGGATTCCAAATCGACTTAAAATGTTTTCTTTCAAAAACTTTATCACTGTTTTGTGATCATTGGTTCGACTTGGAATTGCCTCTATCCATTTTGAAACATA
Source organism: Populus alba x Populus glandulosa (assembly GCA_033617975.1). Classification (NCBI taxonomy): domain Eukaryota; kingdom Viridiplantae; phylum Streptophyta; class Magnoliopsida; order Malpighiales; family Salicaceae; genus Populus; species Populus alba x Populus glandulosa. The sequence continues at coordinate 11,005,228 of CM066151.1, read as the reverse complement.
ATCTACTGCGACCAATATGTACAAGAAACCAAATGATTGAGGAAATGGACCCATGAAATCTATACCCCAACAGTCAAAGATCTCAATGACAAGAATAGGATTTAAAGGCATCATGTGACGTTTCGAAATAGATCCCAACTTTTGACAATTTTCACAAATCTTACAGAATGCATGTGAGTCTTTGAACATGGTGGGCCAGTAAAATCCACTTTGTAAGATTTTTGCAGTTGTCTTTCTTGATGAGAAATGACCCCCACATGCCTCAGAATGACAAAATTTAATGACACTACTTACCTCATTGTCAGGAATGCATCTTCGAAATATTTGATCAGGACAATATTTGAATAAATAAGGGTCATCCCAATAAAAGTTCTTCACTTCATTCAAGAACTTTCTTTTGTCTTGGGTACTCCAATGAGCTGGCAATTGTCCTGAAACAAGAAACTTAACAATATTAGCAAACCAAGGCATCGTAGAGACAGAAAATAAAGATTCATCAGGAAAGTAGTCATCGATTGGTGTAATGTCAGATCTCGAATCAGTTGTCAATCTTGACAAATGATCCGCGACAACATTTTCGGTGCCTTTCTTGTCTTTGATTGTGATATCAAATTCTTGAAGTAACAAAATCCACCGCACCAATCTAGCCTTAGAATCTTTCTTAGAGAGAAGATATTTCAATGCTGCATGATCACTAAAAACAACAACAGGTGAGCCAACAAGATAAGATCTGAACTTGTCACATGCAAATACTACTACAAGTAATTCTTTTTCAGTGGTGGTGTAATTCATTTGAGCACTATTTAAAGTTTTACTTGCATAGTAAATCACATAAGGTTTCTTATCTTTTCTTTGTCCCAAAACAGCACCCACGGCATAATCACTAGCGTCACACATTATTTCAAAAGGTAATGACCAATCAGGAGGTTGAATGACAGGAGCAGAAGTAAGCAAGTTTTTAAGTTTAACAAATGCTTCTTCACAATGTTCAGTCCATTCAAAAATATTATCCTTTGTTAGAAGGTTACTCAAGGGCTTAGATATTACACTAAAATCTTTGATGAACCTTTTGTAAAAACCAGCATGTCCTAAGAATGATCTAACATCTTTAACAGATTTTGGTGTTGGTAAGTTGGCAATTAACTCGATTTTAGATTTGTCAACCTCAATTCCTTTCGATGAAATAATGTGACCAAGTACAATGCCGTTTGTTACCATAAAGTGACATTTTTCCCAATTCAGTACAAGATTCTTCTCTTCACACCTGCTCAAAACCTTTTCTAAGTTAGTCAAACAATCATCAAATGAATCACCAAAAACAGAAAAATCATCCATAAAAATTTCAAGAAAACATTCAACCATATCACTGAATATGCTAAGCATGCATCTTTGAAACGTGGCTGGTGCATTACATAATCCAAAAGGCATCCTTCGATATGCAAAAGTACCAAATGGACATGTGAAAGTAGTCTTCTCTTGATCTTCCAATGCAATTTCAATTTGATTGTAACCTGAATAACCATCTAGGAAACAATAAAATTCATGACCTGCAACTCTTTCTAGGATTTGGTCCATGAAAGGTAAAGGGAAATGATCTTTTCTAGTCATCGAATTAAGTTTCCTATAGTCAATGCACATGCGCCAACCCGTAACAATCCTAGTTGGAATTAACTCATTTTTCTCATTTGTTATCACAGTGACTCCAGACTTTTTGGGTACAACTTGGGTAGGACTTACCCATTTGCTGTCAGAAATAGGATAAATGATTCCATTATCTAGAAGCTTAATGACTTCATTTTTCACTACTTCTTTCATATTAGGATTAAGCCTTCGTTGCATTTCTCTAGAGGGTTTAGCATTTTCCTCCAAATAAATCTTGTGTGTGCAAATCAAAGGGCTAATTCCTTTTATGTCAGCTATGGTCCATCCTAATGCATTTTTGTGCATTTTTGGAGTCTGTAATAACTTACCTTCTTGATGCGCATTAAGTTTGGAAGAGGTTATTACCGGAAAAGTTTCATTTTCTCCCAAAAATGAGTATTTGAGATTAAATGGTAACGACTTCAATTCAGGTTTTGGTGGTTGAACACTTGAAGGTATGGGCTCAATTGATCGTGGTGGCAATTCTTCAATTTGTGGTCTCCAATTGCATGCCTTTGATTCCTGAAAGTAGACCATTTGCAAATCATCAGATTCATCAATCTCAGTTTCACTAGAAGTGGTTTGAAATTGATCATGAACTAATTTTTCAATAAAGTCCACTTCCTGTAAATCATTATCATCTCCAGGTTGCTTGTAAATGTTGAAAATATTCATCTCCAATGTCATGTTTCCAAATGATAGCTTCATCAGTCCATTCCTACAATTAATCAATGCATTAGAAGTGGCAAGAAATGGACGTCCTAAAATGACAGGAATTGAATTACATGCTTCAACAGGTTGCGTGTCCAAGACAACAAAATCCACAGGATAAATGAATTTATCAACTTGTACCAACACATCTTCAATTATTCCTCTAGGCACTTTTACAGATCTATCGGCGAGTAAAAGAGTTACAGAGGTTGGTTTTAACTCACCTAGATTGAGACTCTGAAAAACTGAATATGGAAGTAAATTCACACTAGCTCCAAGATCAAGTAAGGCTCTTTCAATTTTATGTTCTCCAATAAAGCAAGAAATTGTAGGACAACCAGGGTCTTTATATTTCAAAGCATTATTGTTCTGAAGAATGGCACTTACTTGTTCGGCTAAAAAGGCTTTCTTTTTCACATTCAGTTTTCTCTTCACCGTGCACAGATCTTTCAAAAATTTAGCATAAGAAGGAACCTGTTTAATAGCATCCAACAAAGGTATATTGATCCTTACCTGTTTGAAAGTTTCAAAGATTTCAGAGTTGTGATTGACTTTCCTTTGTTTGGTCATGGCATGAGGAAATGGAAGTGCTGGCGGGGAATCAACCTTTTCTTTGCAATGTTCAGGTTCAACCCCTTCCTTACCCTCAGAGATAGACTCATCATCTTTCTCACAAGGTTCAAGAATAGGTTTTTCAATAACCTTACCACTACGAAGAGTGATGACTGATTTGACTTGATCCATGTGTTGGCTTCCAGAACTACTTGCATTTGCATTGTATTGCCCCTTTGGATTTTGCTGTGGTTGAGAAGGAAACTTACCTTTCTCTTGGAAACTGAGAGCAGATGTTAATTTTGCAAGAGCATCTTTAAAATCGGTCATGCTTTGAGCAAGTTGAGTGTTGATTGTCTCCTGCTTTTCAATGAATGCATGCAATGTTTCCTCAAAATTTCTTCTAGGAGGTGGAGCATAAGGAGGTGCATATCCATGAGAATTTTGGAAATTATGGTGTGCTTGAAACGGTGGATGTGAAGTTTGTGCATTGTTGCTATCACTCTTCCAACTGAAATTTGGGTGATTTCTCCAACCAGGGTTATACGTTTGTGAGTATGGGTTATGGTTGGGTCTTTGGAAACTGTTTAAAGCATGGGCTTGTTCATGGAGGCATTCCTTAAAAGAAGGAAAAGTTGGACAATCATTTGTTGAGTGTTCATTGGTTTCACAGATTTGACACACAAAGTCTTGAACAGATTTTAATTGACCACTCTTTTTCAATTCTAGTGCCTCGACTTTTCTAGCTAAAGATGCAAACTTGGCTTGGAGATCATGATCTTCCCTAAGGTTGTGCATACCTCCACTAGATGTATGAGGTTGAGTTTTACCTGGTGCCTCATAAGTACCTGTGGTGTCCCAATTTTGAGCATTTTCGGCTAGCAAGTCTAGGTACTCCATTGCTTCATTAGGGTCTTTATCTTCAAAGGTTCCATTGCACATCAATTCAACCATTTGCCTATCTCTAGGTGTTAAACCTTCATAAAAATGTGAAACCAATCTCCATGTTTCAAAACCATGATGTGGGCAAGTATTAAGCAAATCTCGATACCTATCCCAACATTGGTAAAATGTTTCTCCTGGCTTTTGAGTGAAAGTGATGATTTGTCTTTTGAAAGAGTTTGTTCTGTGAGATGGAAAAAACTTCTTTAAAAATTGTTGTTGCATATCATCCCAAGCACGAATGGATCCTGGTCTCAAATTTTGTAGCCATGTTTTAGCTTTATCTTTTAATGAAAAAGGAAAAAGCTTTAATCGAATGGTGTTCATGCTACAATTTGAGTCATTATAGGTATTACAGACCTCCTCAAATTCCCTTAAATGCAAGTATGGATTTTCTAGTTCTAAACCATGAAAAGAAGGTAGGAGTTGAATAATGCCTGGCTTAAAATTAAAATGAGATGCATCAGGAGGGAAAACTATGCATGAGGGTGCACTTGTTCTTGTGGGATTCATATGGTCTCTAAGTGTTCTCATACGGTTATTCTCATTATTCTCATTATGAAGTGATTGATTATCTTCTTCGGCCATATTTTCTGAAAATGATGAGGATACCCTACAAAGTCGACCACTTAATGTACGTGACCAAACTCTCATGTACGTGTAAGAAGAGAATAAAAGCAAGAAAAGAAAAGAGAAGAAAACGAAACAAAAGAAAAGAAATGAAGCAAAATTAAATAAAATAAAAAAATGAAAAGAGAAAATAAAATAAGTATTATAATTTATACAAGAATTTACCTCCCCGGCAACGGCGCCAAAAACTTGACACGACCAAAAGCTTGATGTCTTTTCCCAAGTGCAGGAGTGTCGAAGTAATAAATAACCCGGCAAGACCGGGGTCGAACCACAGAGAGGTTAATTGTATAAATTATAAATAACAAGACAACAACAACAACAACAACAACAACAACAACAATAATAATAACAATAATAATTATTATTATACTCAGTACGTGGCGTTGTTATACCTGAGAATGATCTAAAGATCGGGTCACAGGTTTCCAGCCTATATACTGAGTTTATGAAAAGATCAAATATATATATTATATAATATAAACAGAATGTAAATAATAATAATAATAATAATAATGAAAGCAGAAGATGAAGAAATTAATGAGAACTTTGAGATGAAAGATTAACGTAAGGATTAAACAATGATAAAAACAAATGTCAAGGTTAGAGGATCCACTAATGGTACTTCAAACAAGTATAATATAAACTCTTATTACTCAATTGGAAACCACTCATAAAGGAAGTTCCAATCAGATTATAAATTGTTAACATGATTACATTAATTATCTTATTCGAATAAAGCTAATACTTGTAAATGTTGGCAGGCATTCATGATTATAACTTATGTTAACAACAAATCAAGTTCCTTTCATAGCTCAGGTGTCGGTTAAACCATACAGTATGGGCTATGAAAGTGCCAAGTATTTGTTGTACCAAATATTATACAACATAAATCTAGATTAACCATTTAACAAGCAAAGTATTAAAAGTGAACAAGATAACAAATATAAAACATGTTAGTATCCAACGTTAAGGTCCATGTAAGTTTATATTATACTTATTCTTACACCATTAGTGTACCCTTTTCACCTTGACATAATTAACTTAGCTGAACATAATGAAAGAAAGAAACATAAATGAACAAGATAAGAACATAAATGAGAAAGAGGTTAACTAAGTAAAGGAAAGGAAATGAAGTGCATAAACTTGATATTAATGAAAGCAAGACATAAGCAATACAAAGAGAGAAAGCAAGAGCATGATCTTGATCTGAACACCAAGATGCCTCAATACATGGTAAGTGCCTCCTTTTATAGGCCAAAATTTGGAACTATTGATTTGTTGACTAATTGATGAGTGGGTGGCCACATCTTGACTTGATAACAATCCTTATCTTCTTGTCTGGTCAAGACGTCATTGCTAACATCATAATTTGCCCAGAATCCTCAAGAATGTTCTAGGAAATTGTCTCAGCTTTCCAACAAAAAAAAGATGAGGTCATTTGGACTTCTAGAACTCAAGATATGGGCTGAACACTAAATAGTGTTTGGGCTGCAGGACAGCTTCGGACTTCTTCGTTGTTCCTTCAATTTGGACTTCAAAACGACCTTTTCAAATCTTGGCCTCCCATGAAAGTTGTAGGCCTTTGTCTTACCTTTCCATCCATATAAAGTGGACCTAAATCCGAAATCTAGAGCTCCAGATATGATCCAATTACCGAGCAATGTTCCGGTTTGGACTGCACCGACATCTCTTTTCTAAGTTTGGCCATCTCTTTGTCCTTTAACTTTCAATGCTTAAACTCATCAATCAATTCTTTTATTTATGTGATAGACCTGCATATAAGATGAGCATTTACCATAAATTAAGGTATCTTATAGTATCAAACTTGTTATTATAAAACATGCTTTAGTTAAGGAGTTATTGATACTTCAAGTGCAAAATGATGATATAAAACCTTGATAAACATGCACTTTTAAGTACTAATCATAGCAGAAGCATACACGCTCAAGAGGGGTCACCCGAAATTCAAAGGCAACTGAATTTTGGCAAATGGGGAATCGTAGTCGGAATGCCGCGAAATTCACCGAGTCAAAGTGTTTCCCCGTTTGCGGAAGAAGTCTGATGTAGAACAAGTAGCAGAAGCATACATGCTCAAGAGGGATCACCCGAAATCCAAAGGCAACTGCATTTCGGCAAAGAGGGAATCGAAGTCGGAATGCCACGAAAGTCACCGAGTCAAAGCGTTTCCCCGTTTGCGGAAGAAGTCTGATGTATAACATGTAGCAAAAGCATACACGCTCAAGAGGGGTCACCTGAAATTCAAAGGCAACTAAATTTTGGCAAACGGGGAATCGAAGTCGGAATGCCGCGAAACTCAACGAGGCAAAGCATTTCGACGTTTGCGGAAGAAGTCTGATGTAGAACAAGTAGCAGAAGCATACATGCTCAAGAGGGATCACCCGAAATTCAAACGCAACTGAATTTCGGCAACCGGGGCATCGAAGTTTTAATTCCGCAAAACTCACCGAGTCAAAGCGTTTTGCCGTTTGCGGAAGAAGTCTGATGAAGAACAAGTAGCAGAAACATACATGCTCAAGAGGGATCACCCCAAATACAAAGACAACTGAATTTCGGCAAACGAGGAATCGAAGTCGGAATGCCGCGAAACTCACCAAGTCAATGCGTTTCCCCGTTTGCGGAAGAAGTCTGATGTAGAACAAGTAGCAGAAGCATACACGCTCAAGAGGGGTCACCCGAATTCAAAGGCAACTGAATTTTGGCAAATAGAGAATCGAAGTCGGAATGCCGCGAAACTCACTCAGGCAAAGTGTTTCGATGTTTGCGGAAGAAGTCTGATGTAGAACAAGTAGCAGAAGCATCCATGCTCAAGAGGGATCACCCGAAATCCAAAGGCAACTGAATTTCGGCAAAGAGGGAATCGAAGTCGGAATGCCACGAAAGTCACCGAGTCAAAGCGTTTCCCCGTTTGCGGAAGAAGTCTGATGTAGAACATGTAGCAAAAGCATACACGCTCAAGAGGGGTCACCTGAAATTCAAAGGCAACTAAATTTTGGCAAACGGGGAATCGAAGTCGGAATGCCGCGAAACTCAACGAGGCAAAGCATTTCGACGTTTGCGGAAGAAGTCTGATGTAGAACAAGTAGCAGAAGCATACATGCTCAAGAGGGATCACCCGAAATTCAAACGCAACTGAATTTCGGCAACCGGGGCATCGAAGTTTTAATTCCGCAAAACTCACCGAGTCAAAGCGTTTTGCCGTTTGCGGAAGAAGTCTGATGAAGAACAAGTAGCAGAAACATACATGCTCAAGAGGGATCACCCCAAATACAAAGACAACTGAATTTCGGCAAACGAGGAATCGAAGTCGGAATGCCGCGAAACTCACCAAGTCAATGCGTTTCCCCGTTTGCGGAAGAAGTCTGATGTAGAACAAGTAGCAGAAGCATACACGCTCAAGAGGTGTCACCCGAATTCAAAGGCAACTGAATTTTGGCAAATAGAGAATCGAAGTCGGAATGCCGCGAAAGTCACCGAGTCAAAGCGTTTCCCCGTTTGCGGAAGAAGTCTAATCTAGAACAAGTAGCAGAAGCATACATGCTCAAGAGGGATCACCCGAAATCCAAAGACAACTGAATTTCGGCAACCGAGGCATCGAAGTCGGAATGCCGCGAAACTCACTGAGGCAAAGTGTTTCGATGTTTGCGGAAGAAGTCTGATGTAGAACAAGTAGCAGAAGCATCCATGCTCAAGAGGGATCACCAGAAATCCAATGGCAACTGAATTTCGGCAAACAGGGAATCGAAGTCGGAATGCCGCGAAACTCACCGAGTCAAAGCGTTTCGCCATTTGCGGAAGAAGTCTGATGTGGAACAAGTAGCAGAAGCATACACGCTCAAGAGGGGTCACCCGAATTCAAAGGCAACTGAATTTTGGCAAATAGAGAATCGAAGTCGGAATGCCGCGAAAGTCACCGAGAGCGTTTCCCCATTTGCGGAAGAAGTCTAATCTAGAACAAGTAGCAGAAGCATACATGCTCAAGAGGGATCACCCGAAATTCAAAGGCAACTGAATTTCGGCAACCGGGGCATCGAAGTCGGAATGCCGCGAAACTCACATAGTTAAAGTGTTTCCCCGTTTGTGGAAGAAGTCTGATGTAGAACAAGTAGCAGAAGCATACATGCTCAAGTGGGATCAACCGAAATCCAAAGACAACTGAATTTCGGCAACCGAGGCATCGAAGTCGGAATGCCGCAAAACTCACTGAGGCAAAGTGTTTCGATGTTTGCGGAAGAAGTCTGATGTAGAACAAGTAGCAGAAGCATCCATGCTCAAGAGGGATCACCAGAAATCCAAAGGCAACTGAATTTCGGAAAACAGGGAATCGAAGTCGGAATGCCGCGAAACTCACCCAGTCAAAGCGTTTCGCCATTTGCGGAAGAAGTCTGATGTGGAACAAGTAGCAGAAGCATACACGCTCAAGAGGGGTCACCCAAATTCAAAGGCAACTGAATTTTGGCAAATAGAGAATCGAAGTCGGAATGCCGCGAAAGTCACCGAGTCAAAGCGTTTCCCCGTTTGCGGAAGAAGTCTAATCTAGAACAAGTAGCAGAAGCATACATGCTCAAGAGGGATCACCCGAAATTCAAAGCCAACTGAATTTCGGCAACCGGGGCATCGAAGTCGGAATGCTGTGAAACTCACAGAGTTAAAGTGTTTCCCCGTTTGTGGAAGAAGTCTGATGTAGAACAAGTAGCAGAAGCATACATGCTCAAGTGGGATCAACCGAAATCCAAAGACAACTGAATTTCGGCAACCGAGGCATCGAAGTCGGAATGCCGCGAAACTCACTGAGGCAAAGTGTTTCGACGTTTGCGGAAGAAGTCTGATGTAGAACAAGTAGCAGAAGCATACATGCTCAAGAGGGATCACCCGAAATTCAAACGCAACTGAATTTCGGCAACCGGGGCATCGAAGTTTTAATTCCGCAAAACTCACCGAGTCAAAGCGTTTTGCCGTTTGCGGAAGAAGTCTGATGAAGAACAAGTAGCAGAAACATACATGCTCAAGAGGGATCACCCCAAATACAAAGACAACTGAATTTCGGCAAACGAGGAATCGAAGTCGGAATGCCGCGAAACTCACCAAGTCAATGCGTTTCCCCGTTTGCGGAAGAAGTCTGATGTAGAACAAGTAGCAGAAGCATACACGCTCAAGAGGGGTCACCCGAATTCAAAGGCAACTGAATTTTGGCAAATAGAGAATCGAAGTCGGAATGCCGCGAAAGTCACCGAGTCAAAGCGTTTCCCCGTTTGCGGAAGAAGTCTAATCTAGAACAAGTAGCAGAAGCATACATGCTCAAGAGGGATCACCCGAAATTCAAAGGCAACTGAATTTCGGCAACCGGGGCATCGAAGTCGGAATGCCGCGAAACTCACAGAGTTAAAGCGTTTCCCCGTTTGTGGAAGAAGTCTGATGTAGAACAAGTAGCAGAAGCATACATGCTCAAGTCGGATCACCCGAAATCCAAAGACAACTGAATTTCGGCAACCGAGGCATCGAAGTCGGAATGCCGCGAAACTCACTGAGGCAAAGTGTTTCGATGTTTGCGGAAGAAGTCTGATGTAGAACAAGTAGCAGAAGCATCCATGCTCAAGAGGGATCACCCGAAATCCAAAGGCAACTGAATTTCGGCAAAGAGGGAATCGAAGTCGGAATGCTGCGAAAGTCACCGAGTCAAAGCGTTTCCCCGTTTGCGGAAGAAGTCTGATGTAGAACATGTAGCAAAAGCATACACGCTCAAGAGGGGTCACCCGAAATTCAAAGGCAACTGAATTTCGGCAACGGGGAATCGAAGTCGGAATGCCGCGAAACTCAACGAGGCAAAGCATTTCGACGTTTGCGGAAGAAGTCTGATGTATAACAAGTAGCAGAAGCATACATGCTCAAGAGGGATCACCCGAAATTCAAACGCAACTGAATTTCGGCAACCGGGGCATCGAAGTTTTAATTCCGCAAAACTCACCGAGTCAAAGCGTTTTGCCGTTTGCGGAAGAAGTCTGATGAAGAACAAGTAGCAGAAACATACATGCTCAAGAGGGATCACCCCAAATACAAAGACAACTGAATTTCGGCAAACGAGGAATCGAAGTCGGAATGCCGCGAAACTCACCAAGTCAATGCGTTTCCCCGTTTGCGGAAGAAGTCTGATGTAGAACAAGTAGCAGAAGCATACACGCTCAAGAGGGGTCACCCGAATTCAAAGGCAACTGAATTTTGGCAAATAGAGAATCGAAGTCGGAATGCCGCGAAAGTCACCGAGTCAAAGCGTTTCCCCGTTTGCGGAAGAAGTCTAATCTAGAACAAGTAGCAGAAGCATACATGCTCAAGAGGGATCACCCGAAATTCAAAGGCAGCTGAATTTCGGCAACCGGGGCATCGAAGTCGGAATGCCGCGAAACTCACAGAGTTAAAGCGTTTCCCCGTTTGTGGAAGAAGTCTGATGTAGAACAAGTAGCAGAAGCATACATGCTCAAGTCGGATCACCCGAAATCCAAAGACAACTGAATTTCGGCAACCGAGGCATCAAAGTCGGAATGCCGCGAAACTCACTGAGGCAAAGTGTTTCGATGTTTGCGGAAGAAGTCTGATGTAGAACAAGTAGCAGAAGCATCCATGCTCAAGAGGGATCACCCGAAATCCAAAGGCAACTGAATTTCGGCAAAGAGGGAATCGAAGTCGGAATGCCACGAAAGTCACCGAGTCAAAGCGTTTCGCCATTTGCGGAAGAAGTCTGATGTGGAACAAGTAGCAGAAGCATACACGCTCAAGAGGGGTCACCCAAATTCAAAGGCAACTGAATTTTGGCAAATAGAGAATCGAAGTCGGAATGCCGCGAAAGTCACCGAATCAAAGCGTTTCCCCGTTTGCGGAAGAAGTCTAATCTAGAACAAGTAGCAGAAGCATACATGCTCAAGAGGGATCACCCGAAATTCAAAGGCAACTGAATTTCGGCAACCGGGGCATCGAAGTCGGAATGCCGCGAAACTCACAGAGTTAAAGCGTTTCCCCGTTTGTGGAAGAAGTCTGATGTAGAACAAGTAGCAGAAGCATACATGCTCAAGTCGGATCACCCGAAATCCAAAGACAACTGAATTTCCGCAACCGAGGCATCGAAATCGGAATGCCGCGAAACTCACTGAGGCAAAGTGTTTCGACGTTTGCGGAAGAAGTCTGATGTAGAACAAGTAGCAGAAGTATACATGCTCAAGAGGGATCACCCGAAATTCAAACGCAACTGAATTTCGGCAACCGGGGCATCGAAGTTTTAATTCCGCAAAACTCACCGAGTCAAAGCGTTTTGCCGTTTGCGGAAGAAGTCTGATGAAGAACAAGTAGCAGAAACATACATGCTCAAGAGGGATCACCCCAAATACAAAGACAACTGAATTTCGGCAAACGAGGAATCGAAGTCGGAATGCCGCGAAACTCACCAAGTCAATGCGTTTCCCCGTTTGCGGAAGAAGTCTGATGTAGAACAAGTAGCAGAAGCATACACGCTCAAGAGGGGTCACCCGAATTCAAAGGCAACTGAATTTTGGCAAATAGAGAATCGAAGTCGGAATGCCGCGAAAGTCACCGAGTCAAAGCGTTTCCCCGTTTGCGGAAGAAGTCTAATCTAGAACAAGTAGCAGAAGCATACATGCTCAAGAGGGATCACCCGAAATTCAAAGGCAACTGAATTTCGGCAACCGGGGCATCGAAGTCGGAATGCCGCGAAACTCACAGAGTTAAAGCGTTTCCCCGTTTGTGGAAGAAGTCTGATGTAGAACAAGTAGCAGAAGCATACATGCTCAAGTCGGATCACCCGAAATCCAAAGACAACTGAATTTCGGCAACCGAGGCATCGAAGTCGGAATGCCGCGAAACTCACTGAGGCAAAGTGTTTCGATGTTTGCGGAAGAAGTCTGATGTAGAACAAGTAGCAGAAGCATCCATGCTCAAGAGGGATCACCCGAAATCCAAAGGCAACTGAATTTCGGCAAAGAGGGAATCGAAGTCGGAATGCTGCGAAAGTCACCGAGTCAAAGCGTTTCCCCGTTTGCGGAAGAAGTCTGATGTAGAACATGTAGCAAAAGCATACACGCTCAAGAGGGGTCACCCGAAATTCAAAGGCAACTGAATTTCGGCAACGGGGAATCGAAGTCGGAATGCCGCGAAACTCAACGAGGCAAAGCATTTCGACGTTTGCGGAAGAAGTCTGATGTATAACAAGTAGCAGAAGCATACATGCTCAAGAGGGATCACCCGAAATTCAAACGCAACTGAATTTCGGCAACCGGGGCATCGAAGTTTTAATTCCGCAAAACTCACCGAGTCAAAGCGTTTTGCCGTTTGCGGAAGAAGTCTGATGAAGAACAAGTAGCAGAAACATACATGCTCAAGAGGGATCACCCCAAATACAAAGACAACTGAATTTCGGCAAACGAGGAATCGAAGTCGGAATGCCGCGAAACTCACCAAGTCAATGCGTTTCCCCGTTTGCGGAAGAAGTCTGATGTAGAACAAGTAGCAGAAGCATACACGCTCAAGAGGGGTCACCCGAATTCAAAGGCAACTGAATTTTGGCAAATAGAGAATCGAAGTCGGAATGCCGCGAAAGTCACCGAGTCAAAGCGTTTCCCCGTTTGCGGAAGAAGTCTAATCTAGAACAAGTAGCAGAAGCATACATGCTCAAGAGGGATCACCCGAAATTCAAAGGCAGCTGAATTTCGGCAACCGGGGCATCGAAGTCGGAATGCCGCGAAACTCACAGAGTTAAAGCGTTTCCCCGTTTGTGGAAGAAGTCTGATGTAGAACAAGTAGCAGAAGCATACATGCTCAAGTCGGATCACCCGAAATCCAAAGACAACTGAATTTCGGCAACCGAGGCATCAAAGTCGGAATGCCGCGAAACTCACTGAGGCAAAGTGTTTCGATGTTTGCGGAAGAAGTCTGATGTAGAACAAGTAGCAGAAGCATCCATGCTCAAGAGGGATCACCCGAAATCCAAAGGCAACTGAATTTCGGCAAAGAGGGAATCGAAGTCGGAATGCCACGAAAGTCACCGAGTCAAAGCGTTTCGCCATTTGCGGAAGAAGTCTGATGTGGAACAAGTAGCAGAAGCATACACGCTCAAGAGGGGTCACCCAAATTCAAAGGCAACTGAATTTTGGCAAATAGAGAATCGAAGTCGGAATGCCGCGAAAGTCACCGAGTCAAAGCGTTTCCCCGTTTGCGGAAGAAGTCTAATCTAGAACAAGTAGCAGAAGCATACATGCTCAAGAGGGATCACCCGAAATTCAAAGGCAACTGAATTTCGGCAACCGGGGCATCGAAGTCGGAATGCCGCGAAACTCACAGAGTTAAAGCGTTTCCCCGTTTGTGGAAGAAGTCTGATGTAGAACAAGTAGCAGAAGCATACATGCTCAAGTCGGATCACCCGAAATCCAAAGACAACTGAATTTCCGCAACCGAGGCATCGAAATCGGAATGCCGCGAAACTCACTGAGGAAAAGTGTTTCGACGTTTGCGGAAGAAGTCTGATGTAGAACAAGTAGCAGAAGTATACATGCTCAAGAGGGATCACCCGAAATTCAAACGCAACTGAATTTCGGCAACCGGGGCATCGAAGTTTTAATTCCGCAAAACTCACCGAGTCAAAGCGTTTTGCCGTTTGCGGAAGAAGTCTGATGAAGAACAAGTAGCAGAAACATACATGCTCAAGAGGGATCACCCCAAATACAAAGACAACTGAATTTCGGCAAACGAGGAATCGAAGTCGGAATGCCGCGAAACTCACCAAGTCAATGCGTTTCCCCGTTTGCGGAAGAAGTCTGATGTAGAACAAGTAGCAGAAGCATACACGCTCAAGAGGGGTCACCCGAATTCAAAGGCAACTGAATTTTGGCAAATAGAGAATCGAAGTCGGAATGCCGCGAAAGTCACCGAGTCAAAGCGTTTCCCCGTTTGCGGAAGAAGTCTAATCTAGAACAAGTAGCAGAAGCATACATGCTCAAGAGGGATCACCCGAAATTCAAAGGCAACTGAATTTCGGCAACCGGGGCATCGAAGTCGGAATGCCGCGAAACTCACAGAGTTAAAGCGTTTCCCCGTTTGTGGAAGAAGTCTGATGTAGAACAAGTAGCAGAAGCATACATGCTCAAGTCGGATCACCCGAAATCCAAAGACAACTGAATTTCGGCAACCGAGGCATCGAAGTCGGAATGCCGCGAAACTCACTGAGGCAAAGTGTTTCGATGTTTGCGGAAGAAGTCTGATGTAGAACAAGTAGCAGAAGCATCCATGCTCAAGAGGGATCACCCGAAATCCAAAGGCAACTGAATTTCGGCAAAGAGGGAATCGAAGTCGGAATGCCACGAAAGTCACCGAGTCAAAGCGTTTCCCCGTTTGCGGAAGAAGTCTGATGTAGAACATGTAGCAAAAGCATACACGCTCAAGAGGGGTCACCCGAAATTCAAAGGCAACTGAATTTCGGCAAACGGGGAATCGAAGTCGGAATGCCGCGAAACTCAACGAGGCAAAGCATTTCGACGTTTGCGGAAGAAGTCTGATGTAGAACAAGTAGCAGAAGCATACATGCTCAAGAGGGATCACCCGAAATTCAAACGCAACTGAATTTCGGCAACCGGGGCATCGAAGTTTTAATTCCGCAAAACTCACCGAGTCAAAGCGTTTTGCCGTTTGCGGAAGAAGTCTGATGAAGAACAAGTAGCAGAAACATACATGCTCAAGAGGGATCACTCCAAATACAAAGACAACTGAATTGCGGCAAACGAGGAATCGAAGTCGGAATGCCGCGAAACTCACCAAGTCAATGCGTTTCCCCGTTTGCGGAAGAAGTCTGATGTAGAACAAGTAGCAGAAGCATACACGCTCAAGAGGGGTCACCCGAATTCAAAGGCAACTGAATTTTGGCAAATAGAGAATCGAAGTCGGAATGCCGCGAAAGTCACCGAGTCAAAGCGTTTCCCCGTTTGCGGAAGAAGTCTAATCTAGAACAAGTAGCAGAAGCATACATGCTCAAGAGGGATCACCCGAAATTCAAAGGCAGCTGAATTTCGGCAACCGGGGCATCGAAGTCGGAATGCCGCGAAACTCACAGAGTTAAAGCGTTTCCCCATTTGTGGAAGAAGTCTGATGTAGAACAAGTAGCAGAAGCATACATGCTCAAGTCGGATCACCCGAAATCCAAAGACAACTGAATTTCGGCAACCGAGGCATCGATGTCGGAATGCCGCGAAACTCACTGAGGCAAAGTGTTTCGATGTTTGCGGAAGAAGTCTGATGTAGAACAAGTAGCAGAAGCATCCATGCTCAAGAGGGATCACCCGAAATCCAAAGGCAACTGAATTTCGGCAAAGAGGGAATCAAAGTCGGAATGCCACGAAAGTCACCGAGTCAAAGCGTTTCCCCGTTTGCGGAAGAAGTCTGATGTAGAACATGTAGCAAAAGCATACACGCTCAAGAGGGGTCACCCGAAATTCAAAGGCAACTGAATTTCGGCAAACGGGGAATTGAAGTCGGAATGCCGCGAAACTCAACGAGGCAAAGCATTTCGACGTTTGCGGAAGAAGTCTGATGTAGAACAAGTAGCAGAAGCATACATGCTCAAGAGGGATCACCCGAAATTCAAACGCAACTGAATTTCGGCAACCGGGGCATCGAAGTTTTAATTCCGCAAAACTCACCGAGTCAAAGCGTTTTGCCGTTTGCGGAAGAAGTCTGATGAAGAACAAGTAGCAGAAACATACATGCTCAAGAGGGATCACCCCAAATACAAAGACAACTGAATTTCGGCAAACGAGGAATCGAAGTCGGAATGCCGCGAAACTCACCAAGTCAATGCGTTTCCCCGTTTGCGGAAGAAGTCTGATGTAGAACAAGTAGCAGAAGCATACACGCTCAAGAGGGGTCACCCGAATTCAAAGGCAACTGAATTTTGGCAATTAGAGAATCGAAGTCGGAATGCCGCGAAAGTCACCGAGTCAAAGCGTTTCCCCGTTTGCGGAAGAAGTCTAATCTAGAACAAGTAGCAGAAGCATACATGCTCAAGAGGGATCACCCGAAATTCAAAGGCAACTGAATTTCGGCAACCGGGGCATCGAAGTCGGAATGCCGCGAAACTCACAGAGTTAAAGCGTTTCCCCGTTTGTGGTAGAAGTCTGATGTAGAACAAGTAGCAGAAGCATACATGCTCAAGTCGGATCACCCGAAATCCAAAGACAACTGAATTTCGGCAACCGAGGCATCGATGTCGGAATGCCGCGAAACTCACTGAGGCAAAGTGTTTCGATGTTTGCGGAAGAAGTCTGATGTAGAACAAGTAGCAGAAGCATCCATGCTCAAGAGGGATCACCCGAAATCCAAAGGCAACTGAATTTCGGCAAAGAGGGAATCCAAGTCGGAATGCCACGAAAGTCACCGAGTCAAAGCGTTTCCCCGTTTGCGGAAGAAGTCTGATGTAGAACATGTAGCAAAAGCATACACGCTCAAGAGGGGTCACCTGAAATTCAAAGGCAACTGAATTTCGGCAAACGGGGAATCGAAGTCGGAATGCCGCGAAACTCAACGAGGCAAAGCATTTCGACGTTTGCGGAAGAAGTCTGATGTAGAACAAGTAGCAGAAGCATACATGCTCAAGAGGGATCACCCGAAATTCAAACGCAACTGAATTTCGGCAACCGGGGCATCGAAGTTTTAATTCCGCAAAACTCACCGAGTCAAAGCGTTTTGCCGTTTGCGGAAGAAGTCTGATGAAGAACAAGTAGCAGAAACATACATGCTCAAGAGGGATCACCCCAAATACAAAGACAACTGAATTTCGGCAAACGAGGAATCGAAGTCGGAATGCCACGAAACTCACCAAGTCAATGCGTTTCCCCGTTTGCGGAAGAAGTCTGATGTAGAACAAGTAGCAGAAGCATACACGCTCAAGAGGGGTCACCCGAATTCAAAGGCAACTGAATTTTGGCAAATAGAGAATCGAAGTCGGAATGCCGCGAAAGTCACCGAGTCAAAGCGTTTCCCCGTTTGCGGAAGAAGTCTAATCTAGAACAAGTAGCAGAAGCATACATGCTCAAGAGGGATCACCCGAAATTCAAAGGCAACTGAATTTCGGCAACCGGGGCATCGAAGTCGGAATGCCGCGAAACTCACAGAGTTAAAGCGTTTCCCCGTTTGTGGAAGAAGTCTGATGTAGAACAAGTAGCAGAAGCATACATGCTCAAGTCGGATCACCCGAAATCCAAAGACAACTGAATTTCGGCAACCGAGGCATCGATGTCGGAATGCCGCGAAACTCACTGAGGCAAAGTGTTTTGATGTTTGCGGAAGAAGTCTGATGTAGAACAAGTAGCAGAAGCATCCATGCTCAAGAGGGATCACCCGAAATCCAAAGGCAACTGAATTTCGGCAAAGAGGGAATCGAAGTCGGAATGCCACGAAAGTCACCGAGTCAAAGCGTTTCCCCGTTTGCGGAAGAAGTCTGATGTAGAACATGTAGCAAAAGCATACACGCTCAAGAGGGGTCACCCGAAATTCAAAGGCAACTGAATTTCGGCAAACGGGGAATCGAAGTCGGAATACCGCGAAACTCAACGAGGCAAAGCATTTCGACGTTTGCGGAAGAAGTCTGATGTAGAACAAGTAGCAGAAGCATACATGCTCAAGAGGGATCACCCGAAATTCAAACGCAACTGAATTTCGGCAACCGGGGCATCGAAGTTTTAATTCCGCAAAACTCACCGAGTCAAAGCGTTTTGCCGTTTGCGGAAGAAGTCTGATGAAGAACAAGTAGCAGAAACATACATGCTCAAGAGGGATCACCCCAAATACAAAGACAACTGAATTTCGGCAAACGAGGAATCGAAGTCGGAATGCCGCGAAACTCACCAAGTCAATGCGTTTCCCCGTTTGCGGAAGAAGTCTGATGTAGAACAAGTAGCAGAAGCATACACGCTCAAGAGGGGTCACCCGAATTCAAAGGCAACTGAATTTTGGCAAATAGAGAATCGAAGTCGGAATGCCGCGAAAGTCACCGAGTCAAAGCGTTTCCTCGTTTGCGGAAGAAGTCTAATCTAGAACAAGTAGCAGAAGCATACATGCTCAAGAGGGATCACCCGAAATTCAAAGGCAACTGAATTTCGGCAACCGGGGCATCGAAGTCGGAATGCCGCGAAACTCACAGAGTTAAAGCGTTTCGCCGTTTGTGGAAGGAGTCTGATGTAGAACAAGTAGCAGAAGCATACATGCTCAAGTCGGATCACCCGAAATCCAAAGACAACTGAATTTCGGCAACCGAGGCATCGATGTCGGAATGCCGCGAAACTCACTGAGGCAAAGTGTTTCGATGTTTGCGGAAGAAGTCTGATGTAGAACAAGTAGCAGAAGCATCCATGCTCAAGAGGGATCACCCGAAATCCAAAGGCAACTGAATTTCGGCAAAGAGGGAATCGAAGTCGGAATGCCACGAAAGTCACCGAGTCAAAGCGTTTCCCCGTTTGCGGAAGAAGTCTGATGTAGAACATGTAGCAAAAGCATACACGCTCAAGAGGGGTCACCCGAAATTCAAAGGCAACTGAATTTCGGCAAACGGGGAATCGAAGTCGGAATGCCGCGAAACTCAACGAGGCAAAGCATTTCGACGTTTGCGGAAGAAGTCTGATGTAGAACAAGTAGCAGAAGCATACATGCTCAAGAGGGATCACCCGAAATTCAAACGCAACTGAATTTCGGCAACCGGGGCATCGAAGTTTTAATTCCGCAAAACTCACCGAGTCAAAGCGTTTTGCCGTTTGCGGAAGAAGTCTGATGAAGAACAAGTAGCAGAAACATACATGCTCAAGAGGGATCACCCCAAATACAAAGACAACTGAATTTTGGCAAACGAGGAATCGAAGTCGGAATGCCGCGAAACTCACCAAGTCAATGCGTTTCCCCGTTTGCGGAAGAAGTCTGATGTGGAACAAGTAGCATAAGCATACACGCTCAAGAGGGGTCACCCGAATTCAAAGGCAACTGAATTTTGGCAAATAGAGAATCGAAGTCGGAATGCCGCGAAAGTCACCGAGTCAAAGCGTTTCCCCGTTTGCGGAAGAAGTCTAATCTAGAACAAGTAGCAGAAGCATACATGCTCAAGAGGGATCACCCGAAATTCAAAGGCAACTGAATTTCGGCAACCGGGGCATCGAAGTCGGAATGCCGCGAAACTCACAGAGTTAAAGCGTTTCCCCGTTTGTGGAAGAAGTCTGATGTAGAACAAGTAGCAGAAGCATACATGCTCAAGTGGGATCACCCGAAATCCAAAGACAACTGAATTTCGGCAACCGAGGAATTGATGTCGGAATGCCGCGAAACTCACTGAGGCAAAGTGTTTCGATGTTTGCGGAAGAAGTCTGATGTAGAACAAGTAGCAGAAGCATCCATGCTCAAGAGGGATCACCAGAAATCCAAAGGCAACTGAATTTCGGCAAACAGGGAATCGAAGTCGGAATGCCACGAAACTCACCGAGTCAAAGCGTTTCGCCATTTGCGGAAGAAGTCTGATGTGGAACAAGTAGCAGAAGCATACATGCTCAAGTGGGATCACCCGAAATCCAAAGACAACTGAATTTCGGCAACCGAGGCATCGAAGTCGGAATGCCGCGAAACTCACTGAGGCATAGTGTTTCGACGTTTGCGGAAGAAGTCTGATGTAGAACAAGTAGCAGAAGCATACATGCTCAAGAGGGATCACCCGAAATTCAAACGCAACTGAATTTCGGCAACCGGGGCATCGAAGTTTTAATTCCGCAAAACTCACCGAGTCAAAGCGTTTTGCCGTTTGCCGAAGAAGTCTGATGAAGAACAAGTAGCAGAAACATACATGCTCAAGAGGGATCACCCCAAATACAAAGACAACAGAATTTCGGCAAACGACGAATCGAAGTCGGAATGCCGCGAAACTCACCAAGTCAATGCGTTTCCCCGTTTGCGGAAGAAGTCTGATGTAGAACAAGTAGCAGAAGCATACACGCTCAAGAGGGGTCACCCGAATTCAAAGGCAACTGAATTTTGGCAAATAGAGAATCGAAGTCGGAATGCCGCGAAAGTCACCGAGTCAAAGCGTTTCCCCGTTTGCGGAAGAAGTCTAATCTAGAACAAGTAGCAGAAGCATACATGCTCAAGAGGGATCACCCGAAATTCAAAGGCAACTGAATTTCGGCAACCGGGGCATCGAAGTCGGAATGCCGCGAAACTCACATAGTTAAAGCGTTTCCCCGTTTGTGGAAGAAGTCTGATGTAGAACAAGTAGCAGAAGCATACATGCTCAAGTCGGATCACCCGAAATCCAAAGACAACTGAATTTCGGCAACCGAGGCATCGAAGTCGGAATGCCGCGAAACTCACTAAGGCAAAGTGTTTCGATGTTTGCGGAAGAAGTCTGATGTAGAACAAGTAGCAGAAGCATCCATGCTCAAGAGGGATCACCAGAAATCCAAAGGCAACTGAATTTCGGAAAACAGGGAATCGAAGTCGGAATGCCGCGAAACTCACCCAGTCAAAGCGTTTCGCCATTTGCGGAAGAAGTCTGATGTGGAACAAGTAGCAGAAGCATACACACTCAAGAGGGGTCACCCAAATTCAAAGGCAACTGAATTTTGGCAAATAGAGAATCGAAGTCGGAATGCCGCGAAAGTCACCGAGTCAAAGCGTTTCCCCGTTTGCGGAAGAAGTCTAATCTAGAACAAGTAGCAGAAGCATACATGCTCAAGAGGGATCACCCGAAATTCAAAGGCAACTGAATTTCGGCAACCGGGGCATCGAAGTCGGAATGCCGCGAAACTCACAGAGTTAAAGCGTTTCCCCGTTTGTGGAAGAAGTCTGATGTAGAACAAGTAGCAGAAGCATACATGCTCAAGTCGGATCACCCGAAATCCAAAGACAACTGAATTTCGGCAACCGAGGCATCGAAATCGGAATGCCGCGAAACTCACTTAGGCAAAGTGTTTCGATGTTTGCGGAAGAAGTCTGATGTGGAACAAGTAGCAGAAGCATCCATGCTCAAGAGGGATCACCAGAAATCCAAAGGCAACTGAATTTCGGCAAACAGGGAATCGAAGTCGGAATGCCGGGATACTCACCGAGTCAAAGCGTTTCGCCCTTTGCGGAAGAAGTGTAATGTAGAACAAGTAGCAGAAGCATACATGCTCAAGAGGGGTCACCCGAATTCAAAGGCAACTGAATTTTGGCAAATAGAGAATCGAAGTCGGAATGCCGCGAAAGTCACCGAGTCAAAGCGTTTCCCCGTTTGCGGAAGAAGTCTAATCTAGAACAAGTAGCAGAAGCATACATGCTCAAGAGGGATCACCCGAAATTCAAAGGCAACTGAATTTCGGCAACCAGGGCATTGAAGTCGGAATGCCGCAAAACTCACAGAGTTAAAGCGTTTCCCCGTTTGTGGAAGAAGTCTGATGTAGAACAAGTAGCAGAAGCATACATGCTCAAGTGGGATCACCCGAAATCCAAAGACAAATGAATTTCGGCAACCGAGGCATCGAAGTCGGAATGCCGCGAAACTCACTGAGGCAAAGTGTTTCGATGTTTGCGGAAGAAGTCTGATGTAGAACAAGTAGCAGAAGCATCCATGCTCAAGAGGGATCACCAGAAATCCAAAGGCAACTGAATTTCAGCAAACAGGGAATCGAAGTCGGAATGCCGCGAAACTCACCGAGTCAAAGCGTTTCGCCATTTGCGGACGAAGTCTGATGTAGAACAAGTAGCAGAAGCATACATGCTCAAGAGGGATCACCCGAAATCCAAAGGCAACTGAATTTCGGCAACCGGGCATCGAAATTGGAATGCCGTGAAACTCACCGAGGCAAAGCGTTTCGACGTTTGCGGATGAAGTCTGATGTAGAACAAGTAGGAGAAGCATACATGCTCAACAGGGATCACCGGAAATTCAAAGGCAACTGAATTTCGGCAACCGGGGCATCGAAGTTTGAATACCGCGAAACTCACCGAGGCAAAGTGTTTCGACGTTTGCGGAAGAAGTCTGATGTAGAACAAGTAGTAGAAGCATACATGCTCAAGAAGGATCACCCGAAACTCAAAGGCAACTGAATTTCGGCAACCGGGGCATCGAAGTTTGAATTCCGCGAAATTCACCGAGTCAAAGCGTTTTGCCGTTTGCGGAAGAAGTCTGATGTAGAACAAGTAGCGGAAGCGTTTATGCTCAAGAGGGGTCACCCAAAATTCAAAGGCAACTGAATTTCGGCAACCGGGGCATCGAAGTCGGAATGCCACGATACTCACCGAGACAAAGCGTTTCGTCGTTTGCGGAAGAAGTCTGATGTAGAACAAGTTGCAGAAGCATACATGCTCAAGAGGGCTCACCATAAATTCAAAGGCAACTGAATTTCGGCAACCGGGGAATCGAAGGCGGAATGCCGCGAAACTCACCGAGTTAGAGCGTTTCCCCGTTTGAGGAAGAAGTCTGATTTAGAACAAGTAGCAGAAGCATACATCCTCAAGAGGGGACACCCGAAATTCAAAGGCAACTGAATTTCGGCAAACGGGGAATCAAAGTCGGAATGCCGTGAAACTCACCGAGTCAAAGCGTTTCGCCGTTTGCGGAAGAAGTCTGATGTAGAACAAGTAGCAGAAGCATACATGCTCAAGAAGGATCACCCGAAATCCAAAGGCAACTGAATTTCGGCAACCGAGGCATCGAAGTTTGAATGCCGCGAAACTCAACGAGGCAAAGCGTTTCGACGTTTGCGGAAGAAGTCTGATGTAGAACAAGTAGCAGAAGCATACATGCTCAAGAGGGATCACCCGAAATTTAAAGGCAACTGAATTTCGGCAACTCGGGCATCGAAGTTTGAATTCCGCAAAACTCACCGACTCAAAGCGTTTCGCCATTTGCGGAATAAGTCTGATGTAGAACAAGTAGCAGAAGCATCCATGCTCAAGAGGGATCACCAGAAATCCAAAGGCAACTGAATTTCGGCAAACAGGGAATCGAAATTGGAATGCCGTGAAACTCACCGAGGCAAAGCGTTTCGACGTTTGCGGATGAAGTCTGATGTAGAACAAGTAGGAGAAGCATACATGCTCAACAGGGATCACCGGAAATTCAAAGGCAACTGAATTTCGGCAACCGGGGCATCAAAGTTTGAATACCGCGAAACTCACCGAGGCAAAGTGTTTCGACGTTTGCGGAAGAAGTCTGATGTAGAACAAGTAGTAGAAGCATACATGCTCAAGAAGGATCACCCGAAACTCAAAGGCAACTGAATTTCGGCAACCGGGGCATCGAAGTTTGAATTCCGCGAAACTCACCGAGTCAAAGCGTTTTGCCGTTTGCGGAAGAAGTCTGATGTAGAACAAGTAGCGGAAGCGTTTATGCTAAAGAGGGCTCACTAGAAATTCAAAGGCAACTGAATTTCGGCAACCGGGGAATCGAAGTCGGAATGTCGCGAAACACACCGAGTCAAAGCGTTTCGCCCTTTGCGGAAGAAGTCTGATGTAGAACAAGTAGCAGAAGCATACATGCTCAAGAGGGATCACCCGAAATCCAAAGGCAATTGAATTTCGGCAACCGGGGCATTGAAATTGGAATGCCGCGAAACTCACCGAGGCAAAGCGTTTCGACGTTTGCGAAAGAAGTCTGATGTAGAACAAGTAGCAGAAGCATACATGCTCAAGAGGGATCACCCGAAATTCAAAGGCAACTGAATTTCGGCAACAGGGGCATCGAAGTCGGAATGCCGCGAAACTCACCGAGTCAAAGCGTTTCGCCGTTTGCGGAAGAAAGTGTGATGTAGAACAAGTAGCAGAAGCATACATGCTCAAGAGAGATCACCCGAAATTCAAAGGCAACTGAATTTCGGCAAAACGGGAATCGAAGTCGGAATGCCGCGAAACTCACCGAGTCAAAGCGTTTCGCTGTTTGCGGAGGAAAGTGTGATGTAGAACAAGTAGCAGAAGCATACATGCTCAAGAGGGATCACCCGAAATCCAAAGGCAATTGAATTTCGGCAACCGGGGCATTGAAATTGGAATGCCGCAAAACTCACCGAGGCAAAGCGTTTCGACGTTTGCGAAAGAAGTCTGATGTAGAACAAGTAGCAGAAGCATACATGCTCAAGAGGGATCACCCGAAATTCAAAGGCAACTGAATTTCGGCAACAGGGGCATCGAAGTCGGAATGCCGCGAAACTCACCGAGTCAAAGCGTTTCGCCGTTTGCGGAAGAAAGTGTGATGTAGAACAAGTAGCAGAAGCATACATGCTCAAGAGAGATCACCCGAAATTCAAAGGCAACTGAATTTCGGCAAAACGGGAATCGAAGTCGGAATGCCGCGAAACTCACCGAGTCAAAGTGTTTCGCTGTTTGCGGAGGAAAGTGTGATGTAGAACAAGTAGCAGAAGCATACATGCTCAAGAGGGATCCCCCGAAATTCAAAGGCAACTGAATTTCGGCAACCGGGGCATCGAAGTCGGAATGCCGCGAAACTCATTTAGTCAAAGCGTTTCAACGTTTGCGGAAGAAGTCTGATGTAGAACAAGTAGCAGAAGCATACATGCTCAAGATGGATCCCCCGAAATTTAAAGGAACTTAATTTCGGCAACCGGGGCATCGAAGTAGGAATGTCGCGAAACACACCGAGTCAAAGCGTTTCGCCCTTTGCGGAAGAAGTCTGATGTAGAACAAGTAGCAGAAGCATACATGCTCAAGAGGGATCACCCGAAATCCAAAGGCAATTGAATTTCGGCAACCGGGGCATTGAAATTGGAATGCCGCGAAACTCACCGAGGCAAAGCGTTTCGACGTTTGCGAAAGAAGTCTGATGTAGAACAAGTAGCAGAAGCATACATGCTCAAGAGGGATCACCCGAAATTCAAAGGCAACTGAGTTTCGGCAACCGGGGCATCGAAGTCGGAATGCCGCGAAACTCACCGAGTCAAAGCGTTTCGCCGTTTGCGGAAGAAAGTGTGATGTAGAACAAGTAGCAGAAGCATACATGCTCAAGAGAGATCACCCGAAATTCAAAGGCAACTGAATTTCGGCAAAACAGGAATCGAAGTCGGAATGTCGCGAAACTCACCTAGTCAAAGCGTTTCGCTGTTTGCGGAGGAAAGTGTGATGTAGAACAAGTAGCAGAAGCATACATGCTCAAGAGGGATCCCCCGAAATTCAAAGGCAACTGAATTTCGGCAACCGGGGCATCGAAGTCGGAATGCCGCGAAACTCATTTAGTCAAAGCGTTTCAACGTTTGCGGAAGAAGTCTGATGTAGAACAAGTAGCAGAAGCATACATGCTCAAGATGGATCCCCCGAAATTTAAAGGCAACTTAATTTCGGCAACCGGGGCATCGAAGTAGGAATGCCGCGAAATTCACCGAGTCAAAGCGTTTCGCCGTTTGCAGAAGAAAGTGTGATGTCGAACAAGTAGCAGAAGCATACATGCTCAAGAGGGATCCCTCGAAATTCAAAGGCAACTGAATTTTGGCAACCGGGGCATCGAAGTCGGAATGCCGCAAAACTCACCGAGTCAAAGCGTTTCGCCGTTTGAGGAAGAAATCTGATGTAGAACAAGTAGCAGAAGCATACATGCTCAAGAGGGCTCACCAGAAATTCAAAGGCAACTGAATTTCGGCAACCGGGGAATCGAAGTCGGAATGTCGCGAAACTCATCGAGGCAAAGCGTTTCGACGTTTGCGAAAGAAGTCTGATGTAGAACAAGTAGCAGAAGCATACATGCTAAAGAGGGATCACTAGAAATTGAAAGGCAACTGAATTTCGGCAACCGGGGCATCGAAGTCGGAATGCCGGGATACTCACCGAGGCAAAGCGTTTCGCCGTTTGCGGAAGAAGTCTGATGTAGGACAAGTAGCAGAAGCATACATGCTCAAGAGGGATCACCTGAAATCCAAAGGCAACTGAATTTCGGCAACCGGGGCATCGAAGTTTGAATTCCGCGAAACTCACCGAGGTAAAGCGTTTCGACGTTTGCGGAAGAAGTCTGATGTAGAACAAGTAGCAGAAGCATACATGCTCAAGAGGGATCACCCGAAATCCAAAGGCAACTGAATTTCGGCAACCGGGGCATCGAAGTTTGAATGCCGCGAAACTCACCGAGGCAAAGCGTTTCGACGTTTGCGGAAAAAGTCTGATGTAGAACAAGTAGCAGAAGCATACATGCTCAAGAGGGATCACCCCAAATCCAAAGGCGACTGAATTTCGGCACCGTGACATCGAAGTTTGAATGCCGCGAAACTCACCGAGGCTAAGCGTTTCGATGTTTGCGGAAGAAGTTTGATGTAGAATAAGTAGCAGAAGCATACATGCTTAAGAAGGATCACCCGAAACTCAAAGGCAACTGAATTTCGGCAACCGGGGCATCGAAGTTTGAATTCCGCGAAACTCACCGAGTCAAAGTGTTTCGCCGGTTGCGGAAGAAGTCTGATGTAGAACAAGTAGCAGAAGAGTTTATGCTCAAGAGGGGTCACCCAAAATTGAAAGGCAACTGAATTTCGGCAACCGGGGCATCGAAGTCGGTATGCCGCGATACTCACCGAGTCAAAGCGTTTCGCCGTTTGAGGAAGAAGTCTGATTTAGAACAAGTAGCAGAAGCATACATGCTGAAGAGCGATCACCTGAAATCAAAAGGCAACTGAATTTTGGGAAATAGGGAATCGAAGTCGGAATGCCGCGAAAGTCACCGAGTCAAAGCGTTTCCCCGTTTGCGGAAGAAGTCTGATCTCGAACAAGTAGCAGAAGCATACATGCTCAAGAGGGATAACCCGAAATTCAAAGGCAACTGAATTTCGGCAACCGGGGCATCGAAGTCGGTATGCCGCGATACTCACCGAGTCAAAGCGTTTCGCCGTTTGAGGAAGAAGTCTGATTTAGAACAAGTAGCAGAAGCATACATGCTGAAGAGCGATCACCTGAAATCAAAAGGCAACTGAATTTTGGGAAATAGGGAATCGAAGTCGGAATGTCGCGAAACTCACCGAGTCGAAGCGTTTTGCCGTTTGCGGAAGAAGTCTGATGTAGAACAAGTAGCAGAAACATACATGCTCAAGTGGGGTCACCCGAAATTCAAAGGCAACTGCATTTCGACAACCGGGGCATCGAAGTTGGAATGCCGCGATACTCAACGAGGCAAAGCGTTTCGCCGTTTGCGGAAGAAGTCTGATGTGGAACAAGTAGCAGAAGCATACGTGCTCAAGACGGATCACCCGAAATCCAAAGGCAACTGAATTTCGGCAACCGCGGCATCGAAGTTTGAATGCCGCGAAACTCACCGAGGCAAAGCGTTTCGACGTTTGCGGAAGAAGTCTGATGTAGAACAAGTAGCAGAAGCATACATGCTCAAGAAGGATCACCCGAAACTCAAAGGCAACTGCATTTCGGCAAACGGGGAATTGAAGTCGGAATGCCGCGAAACTCACCGTGTCAAAGCGTTTCCCCGTTTGCGGAAGAAGTCTGATGTAGAACAAGTAGCAGAAGCATACATGCTCAAGAGGGGTCACCCGAAATTCAAAGGCAACTGCATTTCGGCAACCGGGGCATTGAAGTTGGAATGCCGCGATACTCGCCGAGGCAAAGCGTTTCGCCGTTTGCGGAAGAAGTCTGATGTGGAACAAGTAGCAGAAGCATACATGCTCAAGAGGGATCACCCAAAATCCAAAGACAACTGAATTTCGGCAAACGCGGAATCGAAGTCGGAATGCCGCGAAACTCACCGTGTCAAAGTGTTTCCCCGTTTGCGGAAGAAGTCTGATGTAGAACAAGTAGCAGAAGCATCCATGCTCAAGAGGGATCACTAGAAATTGAAAGGCAACTTAATGTCGGCAACCGGGGCATCGAAGTCGGAATGCCGCGAAACTCACCGAGTCAAAGTGTTTCGACGTGTGCGGAAGAAGTCTGATGTAGAACAAGTAGCAGAAGCATACATGCTCAAGAGCGCTCACTAGAAATTCAACGGCAACTGAATTTCGGCAACCGGGGAATCGAAGTTGGAATGCCGTGAAACTCACCGAGTCAAAGCATTTTGCCCTTTACGGAAGAAGTCTGATGTAGAACAAGTAGCAGAAGCATACAAGCTCAAGAGGGATCACCAGAAATCCAAAGGCAACTGAATTTCGGCAACCGGGGCATCGAAATTGGAATGCCGCGAAACTCACCTAGGGAAAGCGTTTCGACGTTTGCGGAAGAAGTCTGATGTAGAACAAGTAGCAGAAGCATACATGCTCTAGAGGGATCACCCGAAATTCAAAGGCAACTGAATTTCGGCAACCGCGGAATCGAATTTGGAATTCCACGAAACTCACCGCGTCAAAGCGTTTCCCCGTTTGCGGAAGAAGTCTGATGTAGAACAAGTAGCAGAAGCATACATGGTCAAGAGGGATCACCCGAAATCCAAAGGAAACTGAATTTCGGCAACCGGGGTATCGAAATTGCAATGCCGCGAAACTCACCAAGGGAAAGCGTTTCGACGTTAGCGGAAGAAGTCTGATGTAGAACAAGTAGCAGAAGCATACATGCTGAAGAGGGATCACCCGAAATCCAAAGACAACTGAATTTCGGCAAACGGGGAATCGAAGTCGGAATGCCGCGAAACTCACCGAGTCAAAGCGTTTCCCCATTTACGGAAGAAGTCTGATGTAGAACAAGTAGCAGAAGCATACATGCTCAAGAGGGGTCACCCGAAATTCAAAAGCAACTGCATTTCTGCAACCGGGGCATCGAAGTTGAAATGCCGCGATACTCACTGAGGCAAAGCGTTTCGCCGTTAGCGGAAGAAGTCTGATGTAGAACAAAAGTAGCAGAAGCATACATGCTCAAGAGGGATCACCCCAAATCCAAAGGCAACTGAATTTCGGCACCGTGACATTGAAGTTTGAATGCCGCGAAACTCACCGAGGCTAAGCGTTTCGACGTTTGCGGAAGAAGTTTGATGTAGAATAAGTAGCAGAAGCATACATGCTTAAGAAGGATCACCCGAAACTCAAAGGCAACTGAATTTCGGCAACCGGGGCATCGAAGTTTGAATGCCGCGAAAGTCACCGAGTCAAAGCGTTTTGCCGGTTGCGGAAGAAGTCTGATGTAGAACAAGTAGCAGAAGAGTTTATGCTCAAGAGGGGTCACCCGAAATTGAAAGGCAACTGAATTTCGGCAACTGGGGCATCGAAGTCGGTATGCCGCGATACTCACCGAGTCAAAGCGTTTCGCCGTTTGAGGAAGAAGTCTGATTTAGAACAAGTAGCAGAAGCATACATGCTGAAGAGCGATCACCTGAAATCAAAAGGCAACTGAATTTTGGGAAATAGGGAATCGAAGTCGGAATGCCGCGAAAGTCACCGAGTCAAAGCGTTTCCCCGTTTGCGGAAGAAGTCTGATCTCGAACAAGTAGCAGAAGCATACATGCTCAAGAGGGATAACCCGAAATTCAAAGGCAACTGAGTTTCGGCAACCGGGGCATCGAAGTCAGAATGCCGCGAAACTCACCGAGGCAAAGCGTTTCGACGTTTGCGGAAGAAGTGTGATGTAGAACAAGTAGCAGAAGCATACATGCTCAAGAGGGATCACCTGAAATTCACAGGCAAGTTCATTTGGGCAACCGGGGAATCGAAGTTTGAATAACGTGAAACTCACGGAGTCAAAGCGTTTCGCCGTTTGCGAATGAAGTTTGATTTACAACAAGGAGCAGAAGCATACATGCTCAAGAGGGATCACTTGAAATTGAAAGGCAACTGAATTTTGGCAACCGGGGCATCGAAATTGGAATGCCGCGAAACCCACCGCGTTAAAGCGTTTCCCCGTGTGCGGAAGAACGTCTGAGGTAGAACAAGTAGCAGAAGCATACATGCTCAAGAGGGATCACCAGAAATTCAAAGGCAACTGAATTTTGGCAACCGGGCCATAGAAGTTTGAATTCAGCAAAACTCACCGAGTCAAAGCGTTTCGCCATTTGCGAAAGAAGTCTGATGTAGAACAAGTAGCAGAAGCATACATGCTCAAGAGGGATCACCCGAAATCCAAAGGCAATCGAATTTCGGCAAACGGGGAATCGAAGGCAGAATGCCGCGAAATTAACCGAGTCAAAGACTTTCCCCGTTTGCGGAAGAAGTCAAATGTAGAACAAGTAGCAGAAGCATACATACTCAAGAGGGGACACCCGAAATTCAAAGGCAACTGAATTTCAGCAAACGGGGAATCAAAGTCGGAATGCCGCGAAACTCACCGAGTCGAAGCGTTTCCCCGTTTGTGGAAGAAGTCTGATGTAGAACAAGTAGCAGAAGCATACATGCTCAAGAGGGGTCACCCGAAATTCAAAGGCAACTGAATTTCGGCAACCGGGGCATCGAAGTTGGAATGCCGCGATACTCACCGAGGCAAAGCTTTTCACCGTTTGAGGAAGAAGTCTGATGTAGATCAAGTAGCAGAAGCATACATACTCAAGAGGGCTCACCCGAAATGCAAAGGCAACTGAATTTCGGCAACCGGGGCATCGAAGTTGGAATGTCGCGAAACTCATCGAGTCAAAGCGTTTCGCCATTTACGGAAGAAGTCTGATTTAAAACAAGTAGCAGAAGCATACATGCTCAAAAGGGATCACCCGAAATCCAAAGGCAACTAAATTTCGGCAAACGGGGAATCGAAGTCGGAATGCCGCAAAATTCACCGAGTCAAAGCGTTTCCCCGTTTGCGGAAGAAGTATGATGTAGAACAAGTAGCAGAAGCATACATGCTCAAGAGGGGTCACCCGAAATTCAAAGGCAACTGAATTTTGGCAGCCGGGGAATCGAAGTCGGAATGCCGCGAAACGCACCGAGTCGAAGCGTTTTGCCGTTTGCGGAAGAAGTCTGATGTAGAACAAGTAGCAGAAACATACATGCTCAAGAGGGGTCACCCGAAATTCAAAGGCAACTGCATTTCGGCAACCGGGGCATCGAAGTTGGAATGCCGCGATACTCACCGAGGCAAAGCGTTTCGCCGTTTGCGGAAGAAGTCTGATGTGGAACAAGTAGCAGAAGCATACATGCTCAAGACGGATCACCCGAAATCCAAAGGCAACTGAATTTCGGCAACCGCGGCATCGATGTTTGAATGCCGCGAAACTCACCGAGGCAAAGCGTTTCGACGTTTGCGGAAGAAGTCTGATGTAGAACAAGTAGCAGAAGCATACATGCTCAAGAAGGATCACCCGAAACTCAAAGGCAACTGCATTTCGGCAAACGGGGAATTGAAGTCGGAATGCCGCGAAACTCACCGTGTCAAAGCGTTTCCCCGTTTGCGGAAGAAGTCTGATGTAGAACAAGTAGCAGAAGCATACATGCTCAAGAGGGGTCACCCGAAATTCAAAGGCAACTGCATTTCGGCAACCGGGGCATTGAAGTTGGAATGCCGCGATACTCGCCGAGGCAAAGCGTTTCGCCGTTTGCGGAAGAAGTCTGATGTGGAACAAGTAGCAGAAGCATACATGCTCAAGAGGGATCACCCAAAATCCAAAGACAACTGAATTTCGGCAAACGCGGAATCGAAGTCGGAATGCCGCGAAACTCACCGTTTCAAAGCGTTTCCCCGTTAGCGGAAGAAGTCTGATCTAGAACAAGTAGTAGAAGCATACATGCTCAAGAGGGGTCACCCGAAATTCAAAGGCAACTGCATTTCGGTAACCGGGGCATCGAAGTTGGAATGCCGCGATACTCACCGAGGCAAAGCGTTTCGCCGTTTGCGGAAGAAGTCTAATGTTGAACATGTAGCAGAAGCATACATGCTCAAGAGGGCTCACCATAAATTGAAAGGCAACTGAATTTCGGCAACCGGGGAATCGAAGTCGGAATGCCGCGAAACAAACCGAGTCAAAGCGTTTCGCCCTTCGAGGAAGAAGTCTGATTTAGAACAAGTAGCAGAAGCATGCATGCTGAAGATCGATCACCCGAAATCCAAAGGCAACTGAATTTCGGTAAAGAGGGAATTGAAGTCGGAATGCCGCAAAAGTCACGGAGTCAAAGCGTTTCCCCGTTTACGGAAGAAGTATGATGTAGAACAAGTAGCAGAAGCATACATGCTCAAGAGGGATCACCCGAAATTCAAAGGCAACTGAATTTCGGCAACCGGGGCATCGAAGTCGGAATGCCGCGAAACTCACCGAGGCAAAGCGTTTCGATGTTTGCGGGAGAAGTCTGATGTAGAAAAAGTAGTAGAAGCATAAATGCTCAAGAGGGATCACCCGAAATCCAAAGACAACTGAATTTCGGCAAACGGGGAATCGAAGTCGGAATGCCGCGAAAGTCACCGAGTCAAAGGGTTTCCTCGTTTGCGGAAGAAGTCTGATGTAGAACAAGTAGCAGAAGCATACATGCTCAAGAGGGGTCACCCGAAATTCAAAGGCAACTAAATTTCGGCAACCGGGGCATCGAAGTCAGAATGCCGCGAAACTCATCGAGGCTAAGAGTTTCGACGTTTGCGGAAGAAGTCTAATGTAGAACAAGTAGCAGAACCATACATGCTCAAGAGGGATCACCCGAAATTCAAAGGCAACTGAATTTCGACAACCGGGGCATCAAAGTTTGAATTACGCGAAACTCACCTACTCAAAGCGTTTCGCTGTTTGCGAAAGAAGTCTGATTTACAACAAGGAGCAGAAGCATACATGCTCAAGAGGGATCACCCGAAATTCAAAGGCAACTGGATTTCGGCAACCAGGGCATCGAAGTCGGAATGCCGTGAAACTCACCGAGTCAAAGCGTTTCCCCATTTGCGGAAGAAGTCTAATGTAGAACAAGTAGCAGAAGCATACATGCTCAAGAGGGGTCACTCGAAATTCAATGGCAACTAAATTTCGGCAAACGGGGCATCGAAGTTGGAATGCCGCAAAACTCACCTAGGCAAAGCGTTTCGCCGTTTGAGGAAGAAGTCTGATGTAGAACAAGTAGCAAAAGCATACATGATGAAGAGGGCTCACCCGAAATTCAAAGGCAACTGAATTTCGGCAACCGGGGCATCGAAATCGGAATGCCGCGAAAATCATCTAGTTAAAGCGTTTCGCCATTTGTGGAAGAAGTCTGATTTAAAACAAGTACCAGAAGCATACATGCTCAATAGGGATCACCCGAAATCCAAAGGCAACTGAATTTCGGCAAACGGGGAATCGAAATCGAAATGCCGCGAAAGTCACCGAGGCAAAGCGTTTCGCCATTTGAGGAAGAAGTCTGATGTAGAACAAGTAGCAGAAACATACATGCTCAAGATGGATCACCCGAAATTCAAAGGCAATTGAATTTCGGCAACCGAGGCATCAAAGTTTGAATTCCGCGAAACTCACCGAGTCAAAGCGTTTCGCCCTTTGCGGAAGAAGTCTGATGTAGAACAAGCTCAAGAGGGGTCACCCGAAATTCAAAGGCAACTAAATTTCGGCAACCGGGGCATCGAAGTCGGAAAGCCGCGACACTCACCGAGGCAAAGCGTTTCGCCGTTTGCGGAAGAAGTCTGATGTAGAACAAGTATCAGAAGCATACATGCTCAAGAGGGGTCACCCAAAATTCAAAGGCAACTGAATTTCGGCAACCGGGGCATCGAAGTCGGAATGCCGCGAAACTCATTGAGGCAAAGCGTTTCGACGTTTGCGGAAGAAGTCTGATGTACAACAAGTAGCAGAAGCATAAATGCTCAAGAGGGATCACCCGAATCTCAAAGGCAACTGAATTTCGGCAACTGGGGCATCGAAGTTGGAATGCCACGAAACTCACCGAGGCAAGGCATTTCGTCATTTGAGGAACAAGTCTGATGTAGAACAAGTAGCAGAAGCATACAAGCTCAAGAGGGCTCACCCGAAATCCAAAGGCAACTGAATTTCGGCAAACGGGGAATCGAAGTCGGAATGCCGCGAAATTCACCGAGTCAAAGCGTTTCCCCGTTTGCGGAAGAAGTATGATGTAGAACAAGTAGCAGAAGCATACATACTCAAGAGGGATCACCCGAAATTCAAAGGCAACTGAATTTCGGCAACCGAGGAATCGAAGTCAGAATGCCGCGAAACTCACCGAGTCAAAGCATTTCGCCGTTTGAGGAAGAAGTCTGATGTAGAACAAGTAGCAAAAGCATACATACTCAAGAGGGATCACCCGAAATCCAAAGGCAACTAAATTTCGGAAAACGGGGAATCGAAGTCCGAATGCCGTGAAAGTCACCGAGTCAAAGCGTTTCCCGGTTTGCGGAAGAAGTATGATGTAGAACAAGTAGCAGAAGCATACATGCTCAAGACGGATCACCTGAAATTCAAAGGCTACAGCATTTCGGCAACCCGGGCATCGAAGTTTTAATTTCGCGAAACTCACCGAGTCAAAGCGTTTCGCCGTTTGCGGAAGAAGTCTGATTTACAACAAGGAGCAGAAGCATACATGCTCAAGAGGGGTCACCCGAAATTCAAAGGCAACTGAATTTCGGCAACCGCGGAATCGAAGTCGGAATGCCGCGAAAGTCACCGAGTCAAAGCGTTTCCCCGTTTGCGGAAGAAATTTAATGTAGAACAAGTAGCAGAAGCATACATGCTCAAGAGGGATCAACCGAAATTCAAAGGCAACTGAATTTCGGCATCCGGGGCATCGAAGTCAGAATGCCGCGAAACTCATCGAGGCAAAGCGTCTCGACGTTTGCGAAAGAAGTCTGATGTAGAACAAGTAGCAGAAGCATACATGCTCAAGAGGGATCACCCGAAATTCAAAGGCAATTGAATTTCGGCAACCAGGGCATCGAAGTTTGAATTACGCGAAACTCACCGAGGCAAAGCGTTTCGCCATTTGAGGAAGAAGTCTGATATAGAACAAGTAGCAGAAGCATACATGCTCAAGAGGGCTCACCCGATATTCAAAGGCAACTGAATTTCGGCAACCGCGAAATCAAAGTCGGAATGCCGCGAAACTCACCGAGTCAAAGCGTTTCCCCGTTTGCGGAAGAAGACTGATGTAGAACAAGTAGCAGAAGCATAAATGCTCAAGAGGGATCACCCGAAATTCAAAGGCAACTGAATTTCGGCAACCAAGGCTTCGAAGTTTGAATTACGCGAAACTCACCGAGTCAAAGCGTTTCGCCGTTTGCGAAAGAAGTCTGATTCACAACAAGGAGCAGAAGCATACATGCTCAAGAGGGGTCGCCCGAAATTCAATGGCAACTGAATTTCGGCAACCGCGGAATCGAAGTTGGAATGCCGCGAAACTCACCGAGTCAAAGCGTTTCCCCGTTTGCGGAAGAAGACTAATGTAGAACAAGTAGCAGAAGCATACATGCTCAAGAGGGATCACCCGAAATTCAAAGGCAACTGAATTTCGGCAACCGGGGCATCGAAGTGTGAATTACGCGAAACTCACCGAGTCAAAGCGTTTCGCTGTTTGCGAAAGAAGTCTGATTTACAACAAGGAGCAGAAGCATACATGCCCAAGAGGGATCACCCGAAATTCAAAGGAAACTGAATTTCGGCAACCGGGGCATCGAAATTGGAACGCCGCGAAACTCACCGAGGCAAAGCGTTTCGACATTCGCGGAAGAAGTCTAATGTAGAACAAGTAGCAAAAGCATACATGCTCAAGAGGGATCACCCGAAATCGAAAGGCAACTGAATTTTGGCAACCGGGGCATCGAAATTGCAACGCTGCGAAACTCACCGAGGGAAAGCGTTTCGATGTTTGCGGAAGAAGTCTGATGTAGAACAAGTAGCAGAAGCATACATGCTCAAGAGGGATCACCCGAAATTCAAAGGCAACTGAATTTCGGCAACCGCGGAATCGAAGTCGGAATGCCGCGAAACTCACCGAGTCAAAGCGTTTCCCCATTTGCGGAAGAAGGCTGATGTAGAACAAGTAGCAGAAGCATACATGCTCAAGAGGGCTCACCATAAATTCAAAGGCAACTGAACTTCGGCAACCGAGGAATCGAAGTCGGAATGCCGCGAAACTGACCGAGTCAAGGCGTTCCGCCGTCTGAGGAAGAAGTCTGATTTAGAACAAGTAGCAGAAGCATACATGCTGAAGAGCGATCACCCGAAATCCAAAGGCAATTGAATTTCGGCAAACAGGGAATCGAAATAAGAATGCCGCGAAACTTATCGAGGCAAAGCGTTTCGCCATTTGAGGAAGAAGTCTGATGTAGAACAAGTAGCAGAAGCATACATGCTCAAGAGGGCTCACCCGAAATTCAAAGGCAATTGAATTTCGGCAACCGGGGCATCGAAGTCGGTATGACGCGAAACTCACCGAGGCAAAGCGTTTCGCCATTTGAGGAATAAGTCTGATATAGAACAAGTAGCAGAAGCATACATGCTCAAGAGGGATCACCCGAAATTCAAAGGCAACTGAATTTCGGCAACCGGGGCATCGAAGTGTGAATTACGCGAAACTCACCGAGTCAAAGCGTTTCGCCGTTTGCGAAAGAAGTCTGATTTACAACAAGGAGCAGAAGCATACATGCTCAAGAGGGATCACCCGAAATTCAAAGGAAACTGAATTTCGGCAACCGGGGCATCGAAATTGGAACGCCGCGAAACTCACCGAGGGAAAGCGTTTCGATGTTTGCGGAAGAAGTCTGATGTAGAACAAGAGCAGAAGCATACATGCTCAAGAGGGATCACCCGAAATTCAAAGGCAACTGAATTTCGGCAACCGCGGAATCGAAGTCGGAATGCCGCGAAACTCACCGAGTCAAAGCGTTTCCCCGTTTGCGGAAGAAGACTGATGTAGAACAAGTAGCAGAAGCATACATGCTCAAGAGGGATCACCCGAAATTCAAAGGCAATTGAATTTCGGCAACCGGGGCATCGAAGTCGGAATGCCGCGAAACTCATCGAGTCAAAGCGTTTCGCCATTTACGGAAGAAGTCTGATTTAAAACAAGTAGCAGAAGCATACATGCTCAAGAGGGCTCACCCGAAATTCAAAGGCAACTGAATTTCGGCAACCGCGGAATCGAAGTTGGAATGCCGCGAAACTCACCGAGGCAAAGCGTTTCCCCGTTTGCGGAAGAAGACTAATGTAGAACAAGTAGCAGAAGCATACATGCTCAAGAGGGATCACCCGAAATTCAAAGGCAACTGAATTTCGGCCACCGGGGAATCAGAGTCGGAATGCCGCGAAACTCACCGAGTCAAAGCGTTTCCCTGTTTGCGGAAGAAGTCTGATCTAGAACAAGCTCAAGAGGGATCCCCCGAAATTCAAAGGCAACTGAATTTCGGCAACCGGGGCATCGGACTGTGAATTACGCGAAACTCACCGAGTCAAAGCGTTTCGCCGTTTGCGAAAGAAGTCTGATTTACAACAAGGAGCAGAAGCATACATGCTCAAGAGGGATCACCCGAAATTCAAAGGAAACTGAATTTCGGCAACCGGGGCATCGAAATTGGAACGCCGCGAAACTCACCGAGGGAAAGCGTTTCGATGTCTGCGGAAGAAGTCTGATGTAGAACAAGTAGCAGAAGCATACATGCTCAAGAGGGATCACCCGAAATTCAAAGGCAACTGAATTTCGGCAACCGCGGAATCGAAGTCGGAATGCCGCGAAACTCACCGAGTCAAAGCGTTTCCCCGTTTGCGGAAGAAGACTGATGTAGAACAAGTAGCAGAAGCATACATGCTCAAGAGGGATCACCCGAAATTCAAAGGCAACTGAATTTCGGCAACCAGGGCATCGAAGTTTGAATTACGCGAAACTCACCGAGGCAAAGCGTTTCGCCATTTGAGGAAGAAGTCTGATATAGAACAAGTAGCAGAAGCATACATGCTCAAGAGGGCTCACCCGAAATTCAAAGGCAATTGAATTTCGGCAACCGGGGCATCGAAGTCGGAATGCCGCGAAACTCATCGAGTCAAAGCGTTTCGCCATTTACGGAAGAAGTCTGATTTAAAACAAGTAGCAAAAGCATACATGCTCAAGAGGGATCACCCGAAATTCAAAGGCAACTGAATTTCGGCAACTAGGGCATCGAAGTTTGAATTACGCGAAACTCACCGAGGCAAAGCGTTTCGCCATTTGAGGAAGAAGTCTGATATAGAACAAGTAGCAGAAGCATACATGCTCAAGAGGGCTCACCCGAAATTCAAAGGCAATTGAATTTTGGCAACCGGGGCATCGAAGTCGGAATGCCGCGAAACTCATCGAGTCAAAGCGTTTCGCCATTTACGGAAGAAGTCTGATTTAAAACAAGTAGCAGAAGCATACATGCTCAAGAGGGCTCACCCGAAATTCAAAGGCAACTGAATTTCGGCAACCGCGGAATCGAAGTTGGAATGCCGCGAAACTCACCAAGTCAAAGCGTTTCCCCGTTTGCGGAAGAAGACTAATGTAGAACAAGTAGCAGAAGCATACATGCTCAAGAGGGATCACCCGAAATTCAAAGGCAACTGAATTTCGGCCACCGGGGAATCGAAGTCGGAATGCCGCGAAACTCACCGAGTCAAAGCGTTTCCCTGTTTGCGGAAGAAGTCTGATCTAGAACAAGCTCAAGAGGGATCACCCGAAATTCAAAGGCAACTGAATTTCGGCAACCGGGGCATCGAAGTGTGAATTACGCGAAACTCACCGAGTCAAAGCGTTTCGCCGTTTGCGAAAGAAGTCTGATTTACAACAAGGAGCAGAAGCATACATGCTCAAGAGGGATCACCCGAAATTCAAAGGAAACTGAATTTCGGCAACCGGGGCATCGAAATTGGAACGCCGCGAAACTCACCGAGGCAAAGCGTTTCGACGTTCGCGGAAGAAGTCTATTGTAGAACAAGTAGCAGAAGCATACATGCTCAAGAGGGATCACCCGAAATCCAAAGGCAACTGAATTTCGGCAACCGGGGCATCGAAATTACAACGCCGCGAAACTCACCGAGGGAAAGCGTTTCGATGTTTGCGGAAGAAGTCTGATGTAGAACAAGTAGCAGAAGCATACATGCTCAAGAGGGATCACCCGAAATTCAAAGGCAACTGAATTTCGGCAACCGCGGAATCGAAGTCGGAATGCCGCGAAACTCACCGAGTCAAAGCGTTTCCCCGTTTGCGGAAGAAGACTGATGTAGAACAAGTAGCAGAAGCATACATGCTCAAGAGGGATCACCCGAAATTCAAAGGCAACTGAATTTCGGCAACCGGGCATCGAAGTTTGAATTACGCGAAACTCACCGAGGCAAAGCGTTTCGCCATTTGAGGAAGAAGTCTGATATAGAACAAGTAGCAGAAGCATACATGCTCAAGAGGGCTCACCCGAAATTCAAAGGCAATTGAATTTCGGCAACCGGGGCATCGAAGTCGGAATGCCGCGAAACTCATCGAGTCAAAGCGTTTCGCCATTTACGGAAGAAGTCTGATTTAAAACAAGTAGCAAAAGCATACATGCTCAAGAGGGATCACCCGAAATTCAAAGTCAACTGAATTTCGGCAACCAGGGCTTCGAAGTTTGAATTACGCGAAACTCACCGAGTCAAAGCGTTTCGCCGTTTGCGAAAGAAGTCTGATTCACAACAAGGAGCAGAAGCATACATGCTGAAGAGCGATCACCCGAAATCCAAAGGCAATTGAATTTCGGCAAACAGGGAATCGAAATCAGAATGCCGCGAAACTCATCGAGGCAAAGCGTTTCGCCATTTGAGGAAGAAGTCTGATGTAGAACAAGTAGCAGAAGCATACATGCTCAAGAGGGCTCACCCGAAATTCAAAGGCAATTGAATTTCGGCAACCGGGGCATCGAAGTCGGTATGACGCGAAACTCACCGAGGCAAAGCGTTTCCCCATTTGAGGAAGAAGTCTGATATAGAACAAGTAGCAGAAGCATACATGCTCAAGAGGGCTCACCCGAAATTCAAAGGCAATTGAATTTCGGCAACCGGGGCATCGAAGTCGGAATGCCGCGAAACTCATCGAGTCAAAGCGTTTCGCCATTTACGGAAGAAGTCTGATTTAAAACAAGTAGCAAAAGCATACATGCTCAAGAGGGATCACCCGAAATTCAAAGGCAACTGAATTTCGGCAACCAGGGCATCGAAGTTTAAATTACGCGAAACTCACCGAGGCAAAGCGTTTCGCCATTTGAGGAAGAAGTCTGATATGGAACAAGTAGCAGAAGCATACATGCTCAAGAGGGGTCACCCGAAATTCAAAGGCAACTGAATTTCGGCAACCGCGAAATCGAAGTCGGAATGCCGCGAAACTCACCAAGTCAAAGCGTTTCCCCGTTTGCGGAAGAAGACTGATGTAGAACAAGTAGCAGAAGCATACATGCTCAAGAGGGATCACCCGAAATTCAAAGGCAACTGAATTTCGGCAACCAGGGCATCGAAGTTTGAATTACGCGAAACTCACCGAGGCAAAGCGTTTCGCCATTTGAGGAAGAAGTCTGATATAGAACAAGTAGCAGAAGCATACATGCTCAAGAGGGGTCACCCGAAATTCAAAGGCAACTGAATTTCGGCAACCGCGAAATCGAAGTCGGAATGCCGCGAAACTCACCAAGTCAAAGTGTTTCCCCGTTTGCGGAAGAAGACTGATGTAGAACAAGTAGCAGAAGCATACATGCTCAAGAGGGATCACCCGAAATTCAAAGGCAACTGAATTTCGGCAACCAGGGCATCGAAGTTTGAATTACGCGAAACTCACCGAGGCAAAGCGTTTCGCCATTTGAGGAAGAAGTCTGATATAGAACAAGTAGTAGAAGCATACATGCTCAAGAGGGCTCACCCGAAATTCAAAGGCAATTGAATTTCGGCAACCGGGGCATCGAAGTCGGAATGCCGCGAAACTCATCGAGTCAAAGCGTTTCGCCATTTACGGAAGAAGTCTGATTTAAAACAAGTAGCAGAAGCATACATGCTCAAGAGGGCTCACCCGAAATTCAAAGGCAACTGAATTTCGGCAACCGCGGAATCGAAGTTGGAATGCCGCGAAACTCACCAAGTCAAAGCGTTTCCCCGTTTGCGGAAGAAGACTAATGTAGAACAAGTAGCAGAAGCATACATGCTCAAGAGGGATACCCGAAATTCAAAGGCAACTGAATTTCGGCCACCGGGGAATCGAAGTCGGAATGCCGCGAAACTCACCGAGTCAAAGCGTTTCCCTGTTTGCGGAAGAAGTCTGATCTAGAACAAGCTCAAGAGGGATCACCCGAAATTCAAAGGCAACTGAATTTCGGCAACCGGGGCATCGAAGTGTGAATTACGCGAAACTCACCGAGTCAAAGCGTTTCGCCGTTTGTGAAAGAAGTCTGATTTACAACAAGGAGCAGAAGCATACATGCTCAAGAGGGATCACCCGAAATTCAAAGGAAACTGAATTTCGGCAACCGGGGCATCGAAATTGGAACGCCGCGAAACTCACCGAGGCAAAGCGTTTCGACGTTCGCGGAAGAAGTCTAATGTAGAACAAGTAGCAGAAGCATACATGCTCAAGAGGGATCACCCGAAATCCAAAGGCAACTGAATTTCGGCAACCGGGGCATCGAAATTGCAACGCCGCGAAACTCACCGAGGGAAAGCGTTTCGATGTTTGCGGAAGAAGTCTGATGTAGAACAAGTAGCAGAAGCATACATGCTCAAGAGGGATCACCCGAAATTCAAAGGCAACTGAATTTCGGCAACCGCGGAATCGAAGTCGGAATGCCGCGAAACTCACCGAGTCAAAGCGTTTCCCCGTTTGCGGAAGAAGACTGATGTAGAACAAGTAGCAGAAGCATACATGCTCAAGAGGGCTCACCCGAAATTCAAAGGCAATTGAATTTCGGCAACCGGGGCATCGAAGTCGGTATGACGCGAAACTCACCGAGGCAAAGCGTTTCGCCATTTGAGGAAGAAGTCTGATATAGAACAAGTAGCAGAAGCATACATGCTCAAGAGGGCTCACCCGAAATTCAAAGGCAACTGAATTTCGGCAACCGCGAAATCGAAGTCGGAATGCCGCGAAAATCACCGAGTCAAAGCGTTTCCCCGTTTGCGGAAGAAGACTGATGTAGAACAAGTAGCAGAAGCATACATGCTCAAGAGGGATCACCCGAAATTCAAAGGCAACTGAATTTCGGCAACCAGGGCATCGAAGTTTGAATTACGCGAAACTCACCGAGGCAAAGCGTTTCGCCATTTGAGGAAGAAGTCTGATATAGAAGAAGTAGCAGAAGCATACATGCTCAAGAGGGCTCACCCGAAATTCAAAGGCAACTGAATTTCGGCCACCGGGGAATCGAAGTCGGAATGCCGCGAAACTCACCGAGTCAAAGCGTTTCCCTGTTTGCGGAAGAAGTCTGATCTAGAACAAGCTCAAGAGGGATCACCCGAAATTCAAAGGCAACTGAATTTCGGCAACCGGGGCATCGAAGTGTGAATTACGCGAAACTCACCGAGTCAAAGCGTTTCGCCGTTTGCGAAAGAAGTCTGATTTACAACAAGGAGCAGAAGCATACATGCTCAAGAGGGATCACCCGAAATTCAAAGGAAACTGAATTTCGGCAACCGGGGCATCGAAATTGGAACGCCGCGAAACTCACCGAGGCAAAGCGTTTCGACGTTCGCGGAAGAAGTCTAATGTAGAACAAGTAGCAGAAGCATACATGCTCAAGAGGGATCACCCGAAATCCAAAGGCAACTGAATTTCGGCAACCGGGGCATCGAAATTGCAACGCCGCGAAACTCACCGAGGGAAAGCGTTTCGATGTTTGCGGAAGAAGTCTGATGTAGAACAAGTAGCAGAAGCATACATGCTCAAGAGGGATCACCCGAAATTCAAAGGCAACTGAATTTCGGCAACCGCGGAATCGAAGTCGGAAT
The DNA here is from genome assembly GCA_033617975.1 of Populus alba x Populus glandulosa. Taxonomy (NCBI): domain Eukaryota; kingdom Viridiplantae; phylum Streptophyta; class Magnoliopsida; order Malpighiales; family Salicaceae; genus Populus; species Populus alba x Populus glandulosa. The sequence continues at coordinate 10,961,949 of CM066151.1, read as the reverse complement.
GCCGCGAAACTCACCGAGTCAAAGCGTTTCCCCGTTTGCGGAAGAAGACTGATGTAGAACAAGTAGCAGAAGCATACATGCTCAAGAGGGCTCACCCGAAATTCAAAGGCAATTGAATTTCGGCAACCGGGGCATCGAAGTCGGTATGACGCGAAACTCACCGAGGCAAAGCGTTTTGCCATTTGAGGAAGAAGTCTGATATAGAACAAGTAGCAGAAGCATACATGCTCAAGAGGGCTCACCCGAAATTCAAAGGCAACTGAATTTCGGCAACCGCGAAATCGAAGTCGGAATGCCGCGAAAATCACCGAGTCAAAGCGTTTCCCCGTTTGCGGAAGAAGACTGATGTAGAACAAGTAGCAGAAGCATACATGCTCAAGAGGGATCACCCGAAATTCAAAGGCAACTGAATTTCGGCAACCAGGGCATCGAAGTTTGAATTACGCGAAACTCACCGAGGCAAAGCGTTTCGCCATTTGAGGAAGAAGTCTGATATAGAAGAAGTAGCAGAAGCATACATGCTCAAGAGGGCTCACCCGAAATTCAAAGGCAATTGAATTTCGGCAACCGGGGCATCGAAGTCGGAATGCCGCGAAACTCATCGAGTCAAAGCGTTTCGCCATTTACGGAAGAAGTCTGATTTAAAACAAGTAGCAGAAGCATACATGCTCAAGAGGGCTCACCCGAAATTCAAAGGCAACTGAATTTCGGCAACCGCGGAATCGAAGTTGGAATGCCGCGAAACTCACCAAGTCAAAGCGTTTCCCCGTTTGCGGAAGAAGACTAATGTAGAACAAGTAGCAGAAGCATACATGCTCAAGAGGGATCACCCGAAATTCAAAGGCAACTGAATTTCGGCCACCGGGGAATCGAAGTCGGAATGCCGCGAAACTCACCGAGTCAAAGCGTTTCCCTGTTTGCGGAAGAAGTCTGATCTAGAACAAGCTCAAGAGGGATCACCCGAAATTCAAAGGCAACTGAATTTCGGCAACCGGGGCATCGAAGTGTGAATTACGCGAAACTCACCGAGTCAAAGCGTTTCGCCGTTTGCGAAAGAAGTCTGATTTACAACAAGGAGCAGAAGCATACATGCTCAAGAGGGATCACCCGAAATTCAAAGGCAACTGAATTTCGGCAACCAGGGCATCGAAGTTTGAATTACGCGAAACTCACCGAGGCAAAGCGTTTCGCCATTTGAGGAAGAAGTCTGATATAGAACAAGTAGCAGAAGCATACATGCTCAAGAGGGGTCACCCGAAATTCAAAGGCAACTGAATTTCGGCAACCGCGAAATCGAAGTCGGAATGCCGCGAAACTCACCAAGTCAAAGCGTTTCCCCGTTTGCGGAAGAAGACTGATGTAGAACAAGTAGCAGAAGCATACATGCTCAAGAGGGATCACCCGAAATTCAAAGGCAACTGAATTTCGGCAACCAGGGCATCGAAGTTTGAATTACGCGAAACTCACCGAGGCAAAGCGTTTCGCCATTTGAGGAAGAAGTCTGATATAGAACAAGTTGCAGAAGCATACATGCTCAAGAGGGGTCACCCGAAATTCAAAGGCAACTGAATTTCGGCAACCGCGAAATCGAAGTCGGAATGCCGCGAAACTCACCAAGTCAAAGCGTTTCCCCGTTTGCGGAAGAAGACTGATGTAGAACAAGTAGCAGAAGCATACATGCTCAAGAGGGATCACCCGAAATTCAAAGGCAACTGAATTTCGGCAACCAGGGCATCGAAGTTTGAATTACGCGAAACTCACCGAGGCAAAGCGTTTCGCCATTTGAGGAAGAAGTCTGATATAGAACAAGTAGTAGAAGCATACATGCTCAAGAGGGCTCACCCGAAATTCAAAGGCAATTGAATTTCGGCAACCGGGGCATCGAAGTCGGAATGCCGCGAAACTCATCGAGTCAAAGCGTTTCGCCATTTACGGAAGAAGTCTGATTTAAAACAAGTAGCAGAAGCATACATGCTCAAGAGGGCTCACCCGAAATTCAAAGGCAACTGAATTTCGGCAACCGCGGAATCGAAGTTGGAATGCCGCGAAACTCACCAAGTCAAAGCGTTTCCCCATTTGCGGAAGAAGACTAATGTAGAACAAGTAGCAGAAGCATACATGCTCAAGAGGGATCACCCGAAATTCAAAGGCAATTGAATTTCGGCAACCGGGGCATCGAAGTCGGAATGCCGCGAAACTCATCGAGTCAAAGCGTTTCGCCATTTACGGAAGAAGTCTGATTTAAAACAAGTAGCAGAAGCATACATGCTCAAGAGGGCTCACCCGAAATTCAAAGGCAACTGAATTTCGGCAACCGCGGAATCGAAGTTGGAATGCCGCGAAACTCACCGAGTCAAAGCGTTTCCCCGTTTGCGGAAGAAGACTAATGTAGAACAAGTAGCAGAAGCATACATGCTCAAGAGGGATCACCCGAAATTCAAAGGCAACTGAATTTCGGCCACCGGGGAATCGAAGTCGGAATGCCGCGAAACTCACCGAGTCAAAGCGTTTCCCTGTTTGCGGAAGAAGTCTGATCTAGAACAAGCTCAAGAGGGATCACCCGAAATTCAAAGGCAACTGAATTTCGGCAACCGGGGCATCGAAGTGTGAATTACGCGAAACTCACCGAGTCAAAGCGTTTCGCCGTTTGCGAAAGAAGTCTGATTTACAACAAGGAGCAGAAGCATACATGCTCAAGAGGGATCACCCGAAATTCAAAGGCAACTGAATTTCGGCAACCGGGGCATCGGAGTGTGAATTACGCGAAACTCACCGAGTCAAAGCGTTTCGCCGTTTGCGAAAGAAGTCTGATTTACAACAAGGAGCAGAAGCATACATGCTCAAGAGGGATCACCCGAAATTCAAAGGAAACTGAATTTCGGCAACCGGGGCATCGAAATTGGAACGCCGCGAAACTCACCGAGGGAAAGCGTTTCGATGTTTGCGGAAGAAGTCTGATGTAGAACAAGTAGCAGAAGCATACATGCTCAAGAGGGATCACCCGAAATTCAAAGGCAACTGAATTTCGGCAACCGCGGAATCGAAGTCGGAATGCCGCGAAACTCACCGAGTCAAAGCGTTTCCCCGTTTGCGGAAGAAGACTGATGTAGAACAAGTAGCAGAAGCATACATGCTCAAGAGGGATCACCCGAAATTCAAAGGCAACTGAATTTCGGCAACCAGGGCATCGAAGTTTGAATTACGCGAAACTCACCGAGGCAAAGCGTTTCGCCATTTGAGGAAGAAGTCTGATATAGAACAAGTAGCAGAAGCATACATGCTCAAGAGGGCTCACCCGAAATTCAAAGGCAATTGAATTTTGGCAACCGGGGCATCGAAGTCGGAATGCCGCGAAACTCATCGAGTCAAAGCGTTTCGCCATTTACGGAAGAAGTCTGATTTAAAACAAGTAGCAAAAGCATACATGCTCAAGAGGGATCACCCGAAATTCAAAGGCAACTGAATTTCGGCAACCAGGGCATCGAAGTTTGAATTACGCGAAACTCACCGAGGCAAAGCGTTTCGCCATTTGAGGAAGAAGTCTGATATAGAACAAGTAGCAGAAGCATACATGCTCAAGAGGGCTCACCCGAAATTCAAAGGCAATTGAATTTTGGCAACCGGGGCATCGAAGTCGGAATGCCGCGAAACTCATCGAGTCAAAGCGTTTCGCCATTTACGGAAGAAGTCTGATTTAAAACAAGTAGCAGAAGCATACATGCTCAAGAGGGCTCACCCGAAATCCAAAGGCAACTGAATTTCGGCAACCGGGGCATCGAAATTGCAACGCCGCGAAACTCACCGAGGGAAAGCGTTTCGATGTTTGCGGAAGAAGTCTAATGTAGAACAAGTAGCAGAAGCATACATGCTCAAGAGGGATCACCCGAAATTCAAAGGCAACTGAATTTCGGCAACCGGGGCATCGAAGTGTGAATTACGCGAAACTCACCGAGTCAAAGCGTTTCGCCATTTGCGAAAGAAGTCTGATTTACAACAAGGAGCAGAAGCATACATGCTCAAGAGGGATCACCCGAAATTCAAAGGAAACTGAAATTCGGCAACCGGGGCATCGAAATTGGAACGCCGCGAAACTCACCGAGGCAAAGCGTTTCGACGTTCGCGGAAGAAGTCTAATGTAGAACAAGTAGCAGAAGCATACATGCTCAAGATGGATCACCCGAAATCCAAAGGCAACTGAATTTCGGCAACCGGGGCATCGAAATTGCAACGCCGCGAAACTCACCGAGGGAAAGCGTTTCGATGTTTGCAGAAGAAGTCTGATGTAGAACAAGTAGCAGAAGCATACATGCTCAAGAGGGATCACCCGAAATTCAAAGGCAACTGAATTTCGGCAACCGCGGAATCGAAGTCGGAATGCCGCGAAACTCACCGAGTCAAAGCGTTTCCCCATTTGCGGAAGAAGGCTGATGTAGAACAAGTAGCAGAAGCATACATGCTCAAGAGGGCTCACCATAAATTCAAAGGCAACTGAACTTCGGCAACCGAGGAATCGAAGTCGGAATGCCGCGAAACTGACCGAGTCAAGGCGTTCCGCCGTCTGAGGAAGAAGTCTGATTTAGAACAAGTAGCAGAAGCATACATGCTGAAGAGCGATCACCCGAAATCCAAAGGCAATTGAATTTCGGCAAACAGGGAATCGAAATCAGAATGCCGCGAAACTCATCGAGGCAAAGCGTTTCGACGTTTGCGGTTGAAGTCTGATGTAGAACAAGTAGCAGAAGCATAAATGCTCAAGAGGGATCACCCAAAATTCAAAGGCAACTGAATTTCGGCAACCAGGGCATCGAAGTTTGAATTACGCGAAACTCACCGAGGAAAGCGTTTCGCCATTTGAGGAAGAAGTCTGATGTAGAACAAGTAGCAGAAGCATACATGCTCAAGAGGGCTCACCCGAAATTCAAAGGCAATTGAATTTCAGCAACCGGGGCATTGAAGTCAGAATGCCGCGAAACTCATCGAGTCAAAGCGTTTCGCCATTTGCGGGAGAAGTCTGATGTAGAACAAGTAGCAGAAGCATACATGCTTAAGAAGGATCACCCGAAATTCAAAGGCAACTGAATTTCGATAACCGGGGCATCGAAGTTTGAATTAAGCGAAACTCACCGAGTCAAAGCGTTTCGCCGTTTCCGAAAGAAGTCTGATTTACAACAAGGAGCAGAAGCATACATGCTCAAGAGGGATCACCCGAAATTCAAAGGCAACTGAATTTCGGCAACCGGGGCATCGAAATTGGAATGCCGCGAAACTCACCGAGGCAAAGCGTTTGGACGTTCGCGGAAGAAGTCTGATGTAGAACAAGTAGCAGAAGCATACATGCTCAAGAGGGATCACCCGAAATCCAAAGAAAACTGAATTTCGGCAAACGGGGAATCGAAGTCGAAATGCCGCGAAACTCACCGAGTCAAAGCGTTTCCCCGTTTGCGGACGAAGTCTGATGTAGAACAAGTAGCAGAAGCATACATGCTCAAGAGGGGTCACCAGAAATTCAAAGGCAACTGAATTTCGGCAACCGGGGCATCGAAGTATGAATTACGCGAAACTTACCCAGTCAAAGCGTTTCGCCGTTTGCGAAAGAAGTCTGATTTACAACAAGGAGCAGAAGCATACATGCTCAAGAGGGATCACGCGAAATTCAAAGGCAACTGAATTTCGCCAACTGGGGCATCGAAATTGGAATGCCGCAAAACTCACCGAGGCAAAGCGTTTCGACGTTCGCGGAAGAAGTCTGATGTAGAACAAGTAGCAGAGGCATACATGCTCAAGAGGGGTCACCCGAAATTCAAAGGCAACTGACTTTCGGCAACCGGGGCATCGAAGTTGGAAAGCCGCGAAACTCACCGAGGCAAAGCGTTACGCCATTTGAGGAAGAAGACTGATGTAGAACAAGTAGCAGAAGCATACATGCTTGATTGTGCATCAAAAGTATCATTAAGTCTTTTATTTTACATATGTATTTATTGTTTTTATTTGGGTTTTTATAATAAGTGATGTGCTTTTTAGTAATGAAGTTTCTTTTAATGTTTCGATAGGTTTTTGGAGCTTAAATGAATTATTTCAGAAAATTCAACGTCAGAATTCGGAACAAAGAATTGAAGAGAAATTTAGTTGAAGATTGAAGCAAATCTTGGTTCAAATTAGTGCTCTAAATTTGCCCCAAAAATCAATTCTATTCCAATTCTAGAAAAGAATATCATATGATCTATTTCAAGCCCAAACTTGCCTTATGTTGTGTGCAAACTTCAACAATCAAACACTCAAGGTTTCAATGTCAATCTTAGCCCAAATAATATGTACATTTGTATACTTATTTGATGCTCAAATTCAGCCTCAAGTTCAGCCCCAAATCAGCCCCCAAATCAGCCTCCAAATCAGCCCAAGCACAATCCATGATCTTACATGTCCACACAACAAATAATATTTGATTTATTTTGGGCAATTAATTGATCCAAGAGGGCAAGCACATGGATGGAAAGCTGGAGGGGACATTGTGACATTATTTTGGGTCAAAAAGAGGAAAGAAACAGCTCATAAAGGAGGAAGAAAAACGTGCACCAAAGTGTTCTCCAAGCTGGCCTGATTTAATTTTCCAGAACACCTTTCGGTGTTTTGCCCATAACTATTGACTCAGATGTCTAAATGAGCTGTTCTTTAATGATCTGGAAAGCTAACAGAATTGCCTATAAATATGTCTCTAATAGCCATCTCCAGGGGAGGCTTCTAAGAGGGTCGAATTGCTGTCCAAAGTTAGAGTCAGATTTGTGTCCGAATTTTTACTGAAATTCTGTTGTGTTCTTCTTTGTAGATTTCGGTTCTTTAGTTTGTAAAACTTATTATTTCAGTTTGATTCAAGTTATTTCATGTTTATTAAAGTGTTCTTATATATAATCATGGTTGGCTAATCTCTTTCTTGGATCCAAATCAAGGATGATGGTGATTGAGGTGAGTTCTTTAAGATATGAATGAATGTTAATGATTATCTTCTCATCTTCTTCATGAATGTTTTATTATTGCAAAGAAATTTTAGAAATCATTTAGGTAATGTTATAATCTTGAATTTTTATGCACAAACCTTAGTTTTGGTATAGAGATTGCTTGATTCAATGTCTTACTTAATTTGAAAGTACTTGTTCATTCTTAAGCAATAATTAATCTTCATCTTTTAAAACTTCATTGTAATATCTTCCGATCTAATATCACCATCGTTGATATTAGGTTGAGTTATCTTATATATGTTGAAGAAATCACCAATACATCACCATTAAAATTGATTTGGACCAAGACTTACTTTTTCTTGTCTTTTAAAATCTATTTACACTTTTTCATCTTTGAAAACAAATCCATCAATTATTTTCAACCAAGTTATTGTTAATTTAATTTCTCTTGAGTTTTTTTTGTTGTTACCTAGCTTAATTTCCAGATCTAGCTCTCTGTGGATATGACCTCGATCTTACCGAGTTAATTGCTACATCGCACACTCGTGCACTTGCGAGTTAAAACAAGCCGATCACAAAAAGCGGTCAAGCAATTTTGGCGCCGTTGCCGGGGAGCTAGCAAGCAAAGGTAACAAATTTATATTTGATTATTGAAAAATAAAAAAAATTCATATAAATAAAAAATCAAATGGCTGGTTTTACCGCCTAAAAAAAAAAATTTTGACCTCAACGTTTTGGATATTGGACTATTAATTGTTGGATTTTGGTTGGTTCAACCATTTTTCTTTTATTGTTTATTCTAGTTAGTTTCTAATATTTATTATTTATATTATAAGGCTAGTTTTACCGCCTCTTGTTTATTTTATTTTTTGTTGTTATTTCTTTTATATTTATTGTCTAAAGTGCTTGGCCGGTATTACCGCCTCTTGTTTATTTTATTTTGCTGTTATTTATTGTTGTTATTTCTTTTATATTTATTGTTTGAAGTGCTTGGCCGGTATTACCGCCTCTTGTTTATTTTATTTTGTTGTTATTTATTGTTGTTATTTCTTTTATATTTATTGTTTGAAGTGCTTGGCCGGTATTACCGCCTCTTTATTCATGCTTGTTATACTTATCTTTTAATGTTTATTGTTGTTAATATTGTTTATTAGTTGGAGAGTGAATTTCTTAATTTGTTGTATTTTTATTTTTGAGCCATTACTTTATCTTGTACGTTTCATTTACTTTTATTTGCAATCTTTTATTTGTTTTTTATTTGTTTTTGTTTTTTTTCCCTCTCCTTTCCTTTCGTATTCATATAATTGTTATATTATTATTATTATTATTATTATTATTATTTTATCATGGCTAATGTTGAAGATGTAGAGGGTGAAGGGAGTGTTCAAGGTAATGGACCTCCACAATTTAATGATCAACCTAATTTTCGAACTCTTAGAGAGTATCTTCACCCGGCTAGACAAAGTACACCTTCGTGTATTATCTTGCCTCTTAACCAACAAGCTTTCAATTTGAAACCGGGCATGATTCAACTTCTTCCCACATTTCACGGTATGGATTCTGAAAATCCATACATACACATTAAGGACTTTGAAGAGGTATGTAATACTTTTATTGATAGAACATGCACTGAGGAAACTATTCGGCTTAAATTGTTCCCATTCTCTCTAAAGGATAAAGCCAAGCTTTGGCTAAACTCCTTACGTCCTAGGTCTATAGGTACATGGAGAGAAATGCAAGCTGAATTTTTGAAAAAATACTTCCCCACTCATAGGACGGCAGCCTTACAACGTCAAATGATGAATTTTTCTTGTAGTCCAAATGAGTCATTTCACCAAGCTTGGGAAAGGTTCAAAGACTTGTTAAACGCATGCCCCCACCATGGTTTTGAGATGTGGAGGTTAGTGAGTTTCTTCTACGACTCTCTTACCGCAGATTTTAAAAAGCTAGTGTCAACCATGTGTAATGGTGAGTTTTATGACAAAGAACCAAGTGAAGCCTTCGATTTTTTTGATCAATTGGCTGAAAACACAAAGCAATGGGAGACTTCTCTCCCACTTCATGTTGAGTCTAGAAACACCATTTCTCATTCAAGTGGGAAGTTCCAATTAAAAGAGACTGATGATCTTAATGCTAGATTAGCCTCATTGGCTAGGAAAGTAGAGTCTCTTGAGATTAAAAACGTGCATGTCATGAGTGAACAACAAGAGGAAAGTTGTGTTGTTTGTGAGAGCAAAGGGCATAGGACAACTGAGTGTCCTACCATTCCAGCCTTCAAGGAAGTGCTATATGGCCAAACTTCTGATTCAAGTAATGTTAGAAAGCCATTTTCAAACCAAGTAGGCAATCCCTACTCTGAGACCTATAATCCTGGATGGAGGAACCATCCAAATTTTGGATGGAGAAATGAGGGCTCTTCAGTACCTCAAACATTTCAACCTTCACCCCAACCATTTCATGCTCCCACACATAACACGTACCAACCACCTCATAAGAGATCCCTAGAGGATACTCTTCAACAATTCATGCAAACACAAGGAGGAATCAATAACCAAGCTTACAAATTTCAAGACCAGACCAATAGGACCTTAGATGACATTCGAAGTCAACTAACCAAGTTGACTCAATCACTAAGCATTCAAGAGAAGGGAAAGATCCCAGCTCAACCAATGCCAAATCCTAGAGGTCAGGTACACATGAGTGAATCTTCACTTGGTGAACCTTCAAACCATGAACAAGTCCAAGCCATCACTACCCTCAGAAGTGGAAAGATTGTTGACAAAGCTATAGGTTTTGGGATTCCTAAAGGTATTGTGGAGGAGAAATCTAGGGAGAGTGAAGAGGGAATCAAAACACAAGTGACAAATGAGAGTTTGAGTGACAAAGAAGGCGAGATAAATGAGAAAGAGATGAGTGAGAAAGGAGATGATTCAAGAAATATTGGAGTCAAAGTGAGTGATTTAGAATTTGTTCCTAGAGCACCATTTCCACAGAGGTTAGGGAAACCTAAACATGATCTTGTGAACTCGGAAATCTATGAATTGTTCAAACAAGTGAAAGTCAACATTCCACTCCTTGATGCAATTAAACAAGTCCCATCTTATGCAAAGTTCCTTAAGGACTTATGCACAGTCAAAAGGAGATTGAATGTGAAAGAAAGAGCCTTTCTAACTGAGCATGCTAGTGCCATCATCCAGTTTAAGACCCCTCCCAAATACAAAGATCCTGGTTGTCCTACCATTTCATGCATTATTGGAAGTCATAAGATAGACCAAGCTTTGTTGGATTTAGGAGCAAGTGTGAATTTGATACCCTACACTGTTTACGAACAGTTAGGTTTAGGAGAAATCAAGCCTACTCGAATCACCCTTCAATTAGCTGATAGGTCAATCAAGATTCCTAGGGGTATTGTTGAGGATGTGTTGGTCCAAGTAGATAAATTCTACTTTCCTGTTGATTTTGTAGTGTTAGACACCGCACCTATTCAAGGTTCTAATGCTCCCATCCCAGTCATCTTAGGTAGACCTTTCCTAGCTACATCCAATGCTTTAATTAACTGTAGGAATGGGGTGATGAAATTGTCTTTTGGGAATATGACTGTGGAGATGAACATATTCAATGTCTCCAAACAAATTGGTGAACATGAGGACATTAGAGAGGTAGATTTGATCCAAACAATTTGTCAAGAACACTTTGAGAGAGAATGGGTAAAGGATCCATTGGAAAGAACTTTAATTCATGATGAAAGACTTTATTCTTTGGAATGTGTTGATGAGGAAGTAAAAGAACTTGAGACTTATCTGGATCCAATGCCTATTATGTCAATAGGTCAATGGACCCCATCGTTTGAGCCTTTGATTTCACCCCAAGTGAAAGTGGAGGCATCTCTTGTCCGACCTTATAAACCAGAAAGGAAGCCTTTACCGAGTGATCTTAAGTATGCATTTCTAGGGGAAGATGAATCATATCCTATTGTGATTTCATCAAAACTTAGCATAGAGCAGGAACAAGAACTTTTGAGAGTGGTGAGAAAACACAAGAAAGCAATTGGGTGGACAATCACTGACTTGAAAGGAATTAGCCCTCTTTTATGTACACATAGAATTTATCTTGAAGAAGAGGCTAAATCTGTGAGGCAAATGCAAAGACGACTGAACCCAAACATGAAGGAAGTAGTGAGAGGTGAAGTGCTTAAACTGCTTGATGCGGGTATCATTTACCCCATTGCAAACTCAAAATGGGTTAGTCCAACCCAAGTTGTCCCTAAAAAATCTGGAGTCACGGTAGTGAAGAATGAAAATAATGAGCTAGTACCAAATAGAATCCAAACTGGATGGCGTATGTGCATTGATTATCGTAAGTTGAACATGGTGACTAGGAAGGACCATTTTCCGCTTCCATTTTTAGACCAAGTGCTTGAAAGAGTAGCCGGAAGAGCTTTCTATTGTTTTCTTGATGGATACTCAGGTTACAACCAAATTGAGATTTCTTTAGAAGACCAAGAAAAAACCACTTTCACTTGTCCTTTTGGTACCTATGCTTATAGAAGAATGCCTTTTGGCTTGTGTAATGCACCAGCCACTTTTCAAAGGTGTATGATGAGTATCTTTAGTGACATGGTGGAAAATTTTTTGGAAGTTTTCATGGATGATTTTTCAGTTTATGGGGATTCTTATGAGTTGTGTCTAATGCATTTAGAAAAAGTTCTTGAAAGATGTGAAGAGAGCAATCTTGTACTTAATTGGGAGAAGTGTCATTTTATGGTGACACATGGCATTGTCTTAGGTCACATTGTCTCTTCAAAAGGGATAGAGGTGGATAAGTCAAAAGTTGAAGTCATTCAAAAATTACCTGCCCCTAGGACTATGAAAGATGTGAGATCCTTTTTAGGACACGCTGGTTTTTACCGAAGATTCATTCATTCTTTTAGTACCATTGCCAAACCATTGTGTAACTTGTTGTCACAAGATGTCCAATTTGATTGGACATCAAAATGTCAAGAAGCTTTTGAAAATCTTAAAGGGTTGTTGACCACTGCACCAATCATGCAAGCTCCTGATTGGTCTTTACCATTTGAACTGATGTGTGATGCTAGTGATTTTGCGGTAGGGGCTGTTTTAGGGCAAAGAAAAGATAAGAAGCCTCATGTCGTTTATTATGCTAGCAAGACTTTGAATGATGCTCAATTGAATTACACTACAACCGAAAAAGAACTCTTAGTTGTGGTCTTTGCATTAGACAAGTTTAGGTCTTATTTGGTTGGATCTCTTGTTATTGTTTTCACTGATCATGCAGCATTGAAATACTTGCTCACAAAACAGGATGCCAAGCCACGTTTGATTCGATGGATCCTCCTACTCCAAGAGTTTAACCTTGAAATTCGAGATAAAAAGGGAGTCGAGAATGTAGTGGCTGATCATTTGTCCTGTCTTTCAAGCTATGAGACCATAACTGATGAATCTCCAATAAATGAATTCTTTGCTGATGAAAATTTATTTTGTGCAGGTACTGTTTCCTACATTGGCTCTCCATGGTATGCTGACATAGCAAATTACCTAGCCACAAGTCAGATTCCTTCTCATTGGTCTAAACTTGATAAACAAAAATTCTTGCGCAACGTGCGTACTTTTTTTTGGGATGACCCCTACCTATTTAAATATTGCCCTGACCAAATTGTTAGGCGGTGCATCCCTGATCATGAAATTCCAAGTGTCATTAATTTTTGTCATGCATTAGCCTGTGGTGGGCATTTCTCTTCCAAGAAAACCACTGCCAAGATCTTGCAGTGTGGTTTTTATTGGCCCACTATGTTCAAAGATGTCCATGCCTTCTGTGTTGCATGTGACCGATGCCAACGACTAGGTAACCTCACTAGGCGTAACATGATGCCCCTTAACCCCATTCTTGTTTTGGAAATATTTGATTGTTGGGGGATTGATTTCATGGGACCTTTTCCAAGTTCATTTGGCTACCACTTCATCCTTGTAGCTGTTGATTATGTGTCTAAATGGGTGGAGGCCATTGCATCTCGCACCAATGACCATCGAGTTGTTGTCAAATTCTTGAAAGAAAATATTTTCTCTCGTTTTGGCATGCCCCGGGCTATGATTAGTGATGGGGGAAAGCATTTTTGTAACAAGCCCGTTGGGATGTTGATGAGAAAATATGGTGTAATTCACAAGGTCAGTACCCCATATCACCCACAGACTAGTGGCCAAGCTGAGTTGGCAAATAGGGAGATTAAGAACATTTTAGAGAAAACAGTCAATCCAAACCGTAAGGATTGGTCCCTACGACTAGTTGATGCTTTGTGGGCATATCGCACTGCTTACAAGACCTCTTTAGGAATGTCTCCTTATAGGCTAGTTTATGGAAAACCTTGTCATCTCCCTGTTGAGATTGAGCATCGTGCATATTGGGCCATCCGGCAATTCAATGACAATGAAAACGAGGTTGAAAAAAATAGAAAGCTTCAATTGGATGAATTAGAGGAGCTGAGAAATGATGCATTTGAAAATGCAAAAATTTCAAAACATAAGATGAAAGCTTTGCATGATAAACATATTTTTAGAAAATCCTTTCATGTTGGTCAAAAGGTTCTCTTGTATAATTCACGATTACATCTCTTTCCTGGGAAGTTGAGGACAAAATGGATTGGTCCATTTGTGATTAAATCCATCTCTGAGCATGGTGCATTTGAGGTAGAAAATCCTAAGAATGGAAATGTTTTCAAAGTAAATGGTCATCGATTGAAACCTTATCTTGAAAACGTTGTGGCTGAAGTTGAGACATTGGATCTTGAAGATCCAATACCATTGTAGTATCAGAAGTAATGAGTTTTTATTTTTATTTTTATTTTTTTCATTTTCATTTTCATTTTTATTTTTATTTTTATTTTCTTTCTTCCATCTCTTATATTTTCTTGTTCATGCATTAGGGACAATGCTTAATTTTCAGTTGGGGGGTGTGAGGTTCTTTATTTTCACAAAAAAAAAAAAAATCAATGTTTTCTTTTAGTTGTGATATGCAGGTTAAAAAAAAATCAAGCAAGAAGTCAGCTCATGTCCAAGTCAATCAGACATTCATCCTTGAAAACAAAAGGGGAGTAACAGTTTTCTAATCGTTATACTTTTCTTCTCTTTTTTTTTTTTCATTGAGGATAATGTAAAACTTAATTTTAGATATTTGATTATGTTGAATGCTTGAGATAACCATTCTTGTTTAAAAAAAAAACAATTGCATTCAAATGTGAATGAGACTTGTTTAGGATCAACATTACATTTTTGGATTTATTATTGTGTTGAACATTGCATGCTTTAATTTGGGATAGATAATATCTTATAAAGCAAGATATAGCATACTTTTTTTAAAAGATTATTGAAGTACATCTTTCCTTGTAAAAGTTGTGTGAGTTGTGTGATTATGCATGAAAGATGAGTGTGATGCTTTACTTGTGATTATCCCTTTTGATCTAGTCCTAAACAAGGTTTAAGTAAATAAAGTAATAATTATTGCACAAATAAATAAATAAATGTGTACAAAGTTCTATCTACTCCAATGTTTTGAGTTGCTCAGTAACTAGGGGTATTCATCACAAATGTTTATCTTTACGTCAAAAGGCAGCTTGAAATATGAGTATGCAAAAGCACTTTAAGTTTGTGACTTTGTGAGTAACCGGGTGCATTCATCACAAATGTTTGTATTCGCGTCAAAAGGGAAGTGACCACTTAAAGAAAAAGAATAAATAATATCTTCAAAAAAAAAAACAAGAAGAAGAAGAAGAAAAAAGGAAAAAATATATATAGATATTTCTTTAGTTTGCTACCTTGTTTGTAGTAGTGAAAAGGGAAGATTACAAGTTGAGTTTTCGTGTGAATCAATTATGTTGGTTGCATGATAAATACGATTGAATTTGGAATTTTGTATGGATGTTTGATTTAGAGAATGTGAGTATGCTTATTTTTCTTTATTTGGTATTGTGTGCACCAAGTTAAAGATACCAATGTTTGCATGATAGGTCCTTTAAGTGTGATGAGTCGAGCCTAATTATGTTATTATTATTGTTTTTATTTTAAAGATTTTATGTTTTGTTTTGCTTGAGGACTAGCAAAATCTAAGTTGGGGGGTGTGATTGTGCATCAAAAGTATCATTAAGTCTTTTATTTTACATATGTATTTATTGTTTTTATTTGGGTTTTTATAATAAGTGATGTGCTTTTTAGTAATGAAGTTTCTTTTAATGTTTCGATAGGTTTTTGGAGCTTAAATGAATTATTTCAGAAAATTCAACGTCAGAATTCGGAACAAAGAATTGAAGAGAAATTTAGTTGAAGATTGAAGCAAATCTTGGTTCAAATTAGTGCTCTAAATTTGCCCCAAAAATCAATTCTATTCCAATTCTAGAAAAGAATATCATATGATCTATTTCAAGCCCAAACTTGCCTTATGTTGTGTGCAAACTTCAACAATCAAACACTCAAGGTTTCAATGTCAATCTTAGCCCAAATAATATGTACATTTGTATACTTATTTGATGCTCAAATTCAGCCTCAAGTTCAGCCCCAAATCAGCCCCCAAATCAGCCTCCAAATCAGCCCAAGCACAATCCATGATCTTACATGTCCACACAACAAATAATATTTGATTTATTTTGGGCAATTAATTGATCCAAGAGGGCAAGCACATGGATGGAAAGCTGGAGGGGACATTGTGACATTATTTTGGGTCAAAAAGAGGAAAGAAACAGCTCATAAAGGAGGAAGAAAAACGTGCACCAAAGTGTTCTCCAAGCTGGCCTGATTTAATTTTCCAGAACACCTTTCGGTGTTTTGCCCATAACTATTGACTCAGATGTCTAAATGAGCTGTTCTTTAATGATCTGGAAAGCTAACAGAATTGCCTATAAATATGTCTCTAATAGCCATCTCCAGGGGAGGCTTCTAAGAGGGTCGAATTGCTGTCCAAAGTTAGAGTCAGATTTGTGTCCGAATTTTTACTGAAATTCTGTTGTGTTCTTCTTTGTAGATTTCGGTTCTTTAGTTTGTAAAACTTATTATTTCAGTTTGATTCAAGTTATTTCATGTTTATTAAAGTGTTCTTATATATAATCATGGTTGGCTAATCTCTTTCTTGGATCCAAATCAAGGATGATGGTGATTGAGGTGAGTTCTTTAAGATATGAATGAATGTTAATGATTATCTTCTCATCTTCTTCATGAATGTTTTATTATTGCAAAGAAATTTTAGAAATCATTTAGGTAATGTTATAATCTTGAATTTTTATGCACAAACCTTAGTTTTGGTATAGAGATTGCTTGATTCAATGTCTTACTTAATTTGAAAGTACTTGTTCATTCTTAAGCAATAATTAATCTTCATCTTTTAAAACTTCATTGTAATATCTTCCGATCTAATATCACCATCGTTGATATTAGGTTGAGTTATCTTATATATGTTGAAGAAATCACCAATACATCACCATTAAAATTGATTTGGACCAAGACTTACTTTTTCTTGTCTTTTAAAATCTATTTACACTTTTTCATCTTTGAAAACAAATCCATCAATTATTTTCAACCAAGTTATTGTTAATTTAATTTCTCTTGAGTTTTTTTTGTTGTTACCTAGCTTAATTTCCAGATCTAGCTCTCTGTGGATATGACCTCGATCTTACCGAGTTAATTGCTACATCGCACACTCGTGCACTTGCGAGTTAAAACAAGCCGATCACAAAAAGCGATCAAGCAATGCTCAAGAGGGCTCACCCGAAATTCAAAGGCAACTGAATTTCGACAACCGGGGCATCGAAGTTGGAATGCCGCGAAACTCACCGAGGCAAAGCGTTTCGCCGTTTGAGGAAGAAGTCTGATGTAGAACAAGTAGCAGAAGCATACATGCTCAAGAGAGCTCACCCGAAATTCAAAGGCAACTGAATTTCGGCCACCGGGGAATCGAAGTCGGAATGCCGCGAAAGTCACCGAGTCAAAGTGTTTCCCCGTTTGCGGAAGAAGTCTGATCTAGAACAAACTCAAGAGGGATCACCCGAAATTCAAAGGCAACTAAATTTCGGCAACAGGGGCATCGAAGTCGGAATGCCGCGAAACTCACCGAGGCAAAGCGTTTCGACGTTTGCGGAAGAAGTCTGATGTAGAACAAGTAGCAGAAGCATACATGCTCAAGAAGGATCACCCGAAATTCAAAGGCAACTGAATTTCTGCAACCGGGGCATCGAAGTCAGAATGCCGCGAAACTCATCGAGGCAAAGCGTTTCGACGTTTGCGGAAGAAGTATGATGTAGAACAAGTAGCAGAAGCATACATGCTCAAGAGGGATCACCCGAAATTCAAAGGCAACTGAATTTCGGCAACTAGGGCATCAAAGTTTCAATTACGCGAAACTCACCGAGTCAAATCGTTTCGTCGTTTGCGAAAGAAGTCTGATTTACAGTAAGGAGCAGAAGCATACATGCTCAAGAGGGATCACCCGAAATTCAAAGGCAACTGAATTTCGGCAACCGGGGCATCGAAGTCGGAATGCTGCGAAACTCACCGAGGCATAGCGTTTCGACGTTTGCGGAAGAAGTCTGATATAGAACAAGTAGCTGAAGCAAACATGCTCAAGAAGGATCACCCGAAATTCAAAGGCAACTGAATTTCGGCAACCGGGGCATCGAAGTTTGAATTCCGCCAAACTCACCGAGTCAAAACGTTTCGCCGTTTGCAGAAGAAGTCTGATGTAGAACAAGTAGCAGAAGCATCCATGCTCAAGAGGGGTCACCCGAAATTCAAAGGCAACTGAATTTCGGCAACCGGGGCATCGAAGTTTGAATTACGCGAAACTCACCGAGTCAAAGCGTTTCGCCGTTTGCGAAAGAAGTCTGATGTAGAACAAGTAGCAGAAGCATACATGCTCAAGAGGGATCACCCGAAATCCAAAGGCAACTGAATTTCGGCAAACGGGGAATCGTAGGCGGAAAGCCGCGAAATTCACCGAGTCAAAGCTTTTCCCCGTTTGCGGAAGAAGTCTCATGTAGAACAAGTAGCAGAAGCATACATACTCAAGAGGGGACACCCGAAATTCAAAGGGAACTGAATTTCGGCAACCGGGGAATCGAAGTCGGAATGCCATGAAACGCACCGAGGCAAAGCGTTTCGATGTTTGCGGGAGAAGTCTGATGTAGAACAAGTAGCAGAAGCATACATGCTCAAGAGGGATCCCCCAAATCCAAAGACAACTGAATTTCGGCAACCGGGGCATCGAAGTCGGAATGTCGCGAAACTCATCGAGGCAAAGCGTTTCGACGTTTGCGGAAGAAGTCTGATCTAGAACAAGTAGCAGAAGCATACATGCTCAAGAGGGATCACCTGAAATTCAAAGGCAACTGAATTTCGGCAACCGGGGCATCGAAGTTTGAATTCCGTGAAACTCACCAAGTCAAGCGTTTCGCCGTTTGCGGAAGAAGCCTGATGTAGAACAAGTAGCAGAAGCATCCATGCTCAAGAGGGATCACCAGAAATTCAAAGGCAACTGAATTTCAGCAATCGGGGCATCGAAGTCGGAATGCCGCGAAACTCACCGAGACAATGCGTTTCGCCGTTTGCGGAAGAAGTCCGATGTAGAACAAGTAGCAGAAGCATACATGCTCAAGAGGGATCACCCGAAATCCAAAGACAACTGAATTTCGGCAACTGGGGAATCGAAGTCGGAATGCCATCAATGTCACCGAGTCAAAGCGTTTCGCCCTTTGCGGAAGAAGTCTGATTTAGAACAAGTAGCAGAAGCATACATGCTCAAGAGGGGTCACCCGAAATTCAAAGGCAACTGAATTTCGGCAACCGGGGAATCGAAGTCGGAATACCCGAAACTCACCGAGTCAAAGCGTTTCCCCGTTTGTGGAAGAAGTTCTGATGTAGAACAAGTAGTAGAAGCATACATGCTCAAGAGGGATCACCCGAAATTCAAAGGCAACTGAATTTCGGCAACCGGGCATCGAAGTCGGAATGCCGCGAAACTCACCAAGTCTAAGCGTTTCGCCGTTTGCAGAAGAAGGTCTGATGTAGAACAAGTAGCAGAAGCATAAATGCTCAAGAGGGATCACCCAAAATTCAAAGGCAACTGAATTTCGGCAACCAGGGCATCGAAGTTTGAATTACGCGAAACTCACCGAGGAAAGCGTTTCGCCATTTGAGGAAGAAGTCTGATGTAGAACAAGTAGCAGAAGCATACATGCTCAAGAGGGCTCACCCGAAATTCAAAGGCAATTGAATTTCAGCAACCGGGGCATTGAAGTCAGAATGCCGCGAAACTCATCGAGTCAAAGCGTTTCGCCATTTGTGGGAGAAGTCTGATGTAGAACAAGTAGCAGAAGCATACATGCTTAAGAAGGATCACCCGAAATTCAAAGGCAATTGAATTTCGATAACCGGGGCATCGAAGTTTGAATTAAGCGAAACTCACCGAGTCAAAGCGTTTCGCCGTTTCCGAAAGAAGTCTGATTTACAACAAGGAGCAGAAGCATACATGCTCAAGAGGGATCACCCGAAATTCAAAGGCAACTGAATTTCGGCAACCGGGGCATCGAAATTGGAATGCCGCGAAACTCACCGAGGCAAAGCGTTTGGACGTTCGCGGAAGAAGTCTGATGTAGAACAAGTAGCAGAAGCATACATGCTCAAGAGGGATCACCCGAAATCCAAAGAAAACTGAATTTCGGCAAACGGGGAATCGAAGTCGAAATGCCGCGAAACTCACCGAGTCAAAGCGTTTCCCCGTTTGCGGAAGAAGTCTGATGTAGAACAAGTAGCAGAAGCATACATGCTCAAGAGGGATCACGCGAAATTCAAAGGCAACTGAATTTCGCCAACTGGGGCATCGAAATTGGAATGCCGCGAAACTCACCGAGGCAAAGCGTTTCGACGTTCGCGGAAGAAGTCTGATGTAGAACAAGTAGCAGAGGCATACATGCTCAAGAGGGGTCACCCGAAATTCAAAGGCAACTGACTTTCGGCAACCGGGGCATCGAAGTTGGAAAGCCGCGAAACTCACCGAGGCAAAGCGTTACGCCATTTGAGGAAGAAGACTGATGTAGAACAAGTAGCAGAAGCATACATGCTCAAGAGGGCTCACCCGAAATTCAAAGGCAACTGAATTTCGACAACCGGGGCATCGAAGTTGGAATGCCGCGAAACTCACCGAGGCAAAGCGTTTCGCCGTTTGAGGAAGAAGTCTGATGTAGAACAAGTAGCAGAAGCATACATGCTCAAGAGAGCTCACCCGAAATTCAAAGGCAACTGAATTTCGGCCACCGGGGAATCGAAGTCGGAAAGCCGCGAAAGTCACCGAGTCAAAGCGTTTCGACGTTTGCGGAAGAAGTCTGATGTAGAACAAGTAGCAGAAGCATACATGCTCAAGAAGGATCACCCGAAATTCAAAGGCAACTGAATTTCTGCAACCGGGGCATCGAAGTCAGAATGCCACGAAACTCATCGAGGCAAAGCGTTTCGACGTTTGCGGAAGAAGTATGATGTAGAACAAGTAGCAGAAGCATACATGCTCAAGAGGGATCACCCGAAATTCAAAGGCAACTGAATTTCGGCAACTAGGGCATCAAAGTTTCAATTACGCGAAACTCACCGAGTCAAATCGTTTCGCCGTTTGCGAAAGAAGTCTGATTTACAGTAAGGAGCAGAAGCATACATGCTCAAGAGGGATCACCCGAAATTCAAAGGCAACTGAATTTCGTCAACCGGGGCATCGAAGTCGGAATGCTGCGAAACTCACCGAGGCATAGCGTTTCGACGTTTGCGGAAGAAGTCTGATATAGAACAAGTAGCTGAAGCAAACATGCTCAAGAAGGATCACCCGAAATTCAAAGGCAACTGAATTTCGGCAACCGGGGCATCGAAGTTTGAATTCCGCCAAACTCACCGAGTCAAAACGTTTCGCCGTTTGCAGAAGAAGTCTGATGTAGAACAAGTAGCAGAAGCATCCATGCTCAAGAGGGGTCACCCGAAATTCAAAGGCAACTGAATTTCGGCAACCGGGGCATCGAAGTTTGAATTACGCGAAACTCACCGAGTCAAAGCGTTTCGCCGTTTGAGGAAGAAGTCTGATGTAGAACAAGTAGCAGAAGCATACATGCTCAAGAGAGCTCACCCGAAATTCAAAGGCAACTTAATTTCGGCCACCGGGGAATCGAAGTCGGAATGCCGCGAAAGTCACCGAGTCAAAGCGTTTCGACGTTTGCGGAAGAAGTCTGATGTAGAACAAGTAGCAGAAGCATACATGCTCAAGAAGGATCACCCGAAATTCAAAGGCAACTGAATTTCTGCAACCGGGGCATCGAAGTCAGAATGCCACGAAACTCATCGAGGCAAAGCGTTTCGACGTTTGCGGAAGAAGTATGATGTAGAACAAGTAGCAGAAGCATACATGCTCAAGAGGGATCACCCGAAATTCAAAGGCAACTGAATTTCGGCAACTAGGGCATCAAAGTTTCAATTACGCGAAACTCACCGAGTCAAATCGTTTCGCCGTTTGCGAAAGAAGTCTGATTTACAGTAAGGAGCAGAAGCATACATGCTCAAGAGGGATCACCCGAAATCCAAAGGCAACTGAATTTCGGCAAACGGGGAATCGTAGGCGGAAAGCCGCGAAATTCACCGAGTCAAAGCTTTTCCCCGTTTGCGGAAGAAGTCTCATGTAGAACAAGTAGCAGAAGCATACATACTCAAGAGGGGACACCCAAATCCAAAGACAACTGAATTTCGGCAACCGGGGCATCGAAGTCGGAATGTCGCGAAACTCATCGAGGCAAAGCGTTTCGACGTTTGCGGAAGAAGTCTGATCTAGAACAAGTAGCAGAAGCATACATGCTCAAGAGGGATCACCTGAAATTCAAAGGCAACTGAATTTCGGCAACCGGGGCATCGAAGTTTGAATTCCGTGAAACTCACCAAGTCAAGCGTTTCGCCGTTTGCGGAAGAAGCCTGATGTAGAACAAGTAGCAGAAGCATCCATGCTCAAGATGGATCACCAGAAATTCAAAGGCAACTGAATTTCAGCAATCGGGGCATCGAAGTCGGAATGCCGCGAAACTCACCGAGACAAAGCGTTTCGCCGTTTGCGGAAGAAGTCCGATGTAGAACAAGTAGCAGAAGCATACATGCTCAAGAGGGATCACCCGAAATCCAAAGACAACTGAATTTCGGCAACTGGGGAATCGATGTCGGAATGCCATGAATGTCACCGAGTCAAAGCGTTTCGCCCTTTGCGGAAGAAGTCTGATTTAGAACAAGTAGCAGAAGCATACATGCTCAAGAGGGGTCACCCGAAATTCAAAGGCAACTGAATTTCGGCAACCGGGGAATCGAAGTCGGAATACCCGAAACTCACCGAGTCAAAGTGTTTCCCCGTTTGCGGAAGAAGACTGATGTAGAACAAGTAGTAGAAGCATACATGCTCAAGAGGGATCACCCGAAATTCAAAGGCAACTGAATTTCGGCAACCGGGGCATCGAAGTCCGAATGCCGCGAAACTCATCGAGGCAAAGCGTTTCAACGTTTGCGGAAGAAGTCTGATGTAGAACAAGTAGCAGAAGCATACATGCTCAAGAGGGATCACCCGAAATTCAAAGGCAACTGAATTTCACCAACCGGGGCATCGAAATTGGAATGCCGCGAAACTCACCAAGGCAAAGTGTTTCGACGTTCGCGAAAGAAGTCTGATGTAGAACAAGTAGCAGAAGCATACATGCTCAAGAGGGATCACCCGAAATCCAAAGGCAACTGAATTTCGGCAAACGACGAATCGAAGGCGGAATGCCGCGAAATTCAGCTAGTCAAAGCCTTTCCCCGTTTGCGGAAGAAGTCTAATGTAGAACAAGTAGCAGAAGCATACATACTCAAGAGGGGACACCCGAAATTCAAAGGCAACTAAATTTCGACAACCAGGGAATCGAAGTCGGAATGCCATGAAACTCACCGAGTCAAAGCTGCTTGACCGCTTTTTATGATCGGCTTGTTTTAACTCGCAAGTGCACGAGTGTGCGATGTAGTAATTAACTCGGTAAGATCGAAGTCATATCCACAGAGAGCTAGATCTGGAAATTAAGCTAGGTAACAACAAAAAAAACTCAAGAGAAATTAAATTAACAATAACTTGGTTGAAAATAATTGATGGATTTGTTTTCAAAGATGAAAATGTGTAAATAGGTTTTAAAAGACAAGAAAAAGTAAGTCTTGGTCCAAATCAATTTTAATGGTGATGTATTGGTGATTTCTTCAACATATATAAGATAACTCAACCTAACATCAACGATGGTGATATTAGATCGGAAGATATTACAATGAAGTTTAAAAAGATGAAGATTAATTATTGCTTAAGAATGAACAAGTACTTTCAAATTAAGTAAGACATTGAATCAAGCAATCTCTATACCAAAACTAAGGTTTGTGCATAAAAATTCAAGATTATAACATTACCTAAATGATTTCTAAAATTTCTTTGCAATAATAAAACATTCATGAAGAAAATGAGAAGATAAACATTAAGATTCATTCATATCTTAAAGAACTCACCTCAATCACCATCATCCTTGATTTGGATCCAAGAAAGAGATTAGCCAACCATGATTATATATAAGAACACTTTAATAAACATGAAATAACTTGAATCAAACTGAAATAATAAGTTTTACAAACTAAAGAACCGAAATCTACAAAGAAGAACACAACAGAATTTCAGTAAAAATTCGGACACAAATTTGACTCTAACTTTGGACAGCAATTCGACCCTCTTAGAAGCCTCCACTGGAGATGGATATTAGAGACATATTTATAGGCAATTCTGTTAGATTTCCAGATAATTAAAGAACAGCTCATTTGGACATCTGAGTCAACAGTTATGGGCAAAACACCGAAAGGTGTTCTGGAAAATTAAATCAGGCCAGCTTGGAGAACACTTTGGTGCACGTTTTTCTTCCTCCTTTATGAGCTGTTTCTTTCTTCTTTTTGACCCAAAATAATGTCACAATGTCCTCTCCAGCTTTCCATCCATGTGCTTGCCCTCTTGGATCAATTAATTGCCCAAAATAAATCAAATGTTATTTGTTGTGTGGACATGTAAGATCATGGATTGTGCTTGGGCTGATTTGGGGCTGAACTTGAGGCTGAATTTGAGCATCAAATAAGTATACAAATGTACATATTATTTGGGCTAAGATTGACATTGAAACCTTGAGTGTTTGATGGTTGAAGTTTGCACACAACATAAGGCATGTTTGGGCTTGAAATAGATCATATGATATTCTTTTCTAGAATTGGAATAGAATTGATTTTTGGGGTAAATTTAAAGCACTAATTTGAACCAAGATTTGCTTCAATCTTCAACTAAATTTCTCTTCAATTCTTTGTTCCGAATTCAGACGTTGAATTTTCTGAAATAATTCATTTAAGCTCCAAAAACCTATCGAAACATTAAAAGAAACTTCATTACTAAAAAGCACATCACTTATTATAAAAACCCAAATAAAAACAATAAATACATATGTAAAATAAAAGACTTAATGATACTTTTGATGCACAATCACACCCCCCCAACTTAGATTTTGCTAGTCCTCAAGCAAAACAAAACATAAAACCTTTAAAATAAAAACAATAATAATAACATAATTAGGCTCGACTCATCACACTTAAAGGACCTATCATGCAAACATTGGTATCTTTAACTTAGTGTACACAATACCAAATAAAGAAAAATAAGCATACTCACATTCTCTAAATCAAACATCCATACAAATTTCCAAATTCAATCGTATTTATCATGCAACCAACATAATTGATTCACGCGGAAACTCAACTTGTAATCTTCCCTTTTCACTACTACAAACAAGGTAGCAACTAAAGAAATATCTATATATATTTTTTCCTTTTTTCTTCTTCTTCTTTTTTTTTTTTTGAAGATATTATTTATTCTTTTTCTTTAAGTGGTCACTTCCCTTTTGACGCGAATACAAACATTTGTGATGAATGCACCCGGTTACTCACAAAGTCACAAACTTAAAGTGCTTTTGCATACTCATATTTCAAGCTGCCTTTTGACGTAAAGATAAACATTTGTGATGAATACCCCTAGTTACTGAGCAACTCAAAACATTGGAGTAGATAGAACTTTGTACACATTTATTTATTTATTTGTGCAATAATTATTACTTTATTTACTTAAACCTTGTTTAGGACTAGATCAAAAGGGATAATCACAAGTAAAGCATCACACTCATCTTTCATGCATAATCACACAACTCACACAACTTTTACAAGGAAAGATATACTTCAATAATCTTAAAAAAAAGTATGTTATATCTTGCTTTATAAGATATTATCTATCCCAAATTAAAGCATGCAATGTTCAACACAATAATGAATCCAAAAATGTAATGTTGATCCTAAACAAGTCTCATTCACATTCAAATGCAAGTTTTTTTTTTTTTTTTTTTTAAACAAGCATGGTTATCTCAAGCATTCAACAAAATCAAATATCTAAAATTAAGTTTTACATTATCCTCAATGTAAAAAAGAAAGAGAAGAAAAGTATAACGATTAGAAAACTGTTACTCCCCTTTTGTTTTCAAGGATGAATGTCTGATTGACTTGGACATGAGCTGACTTCTTGCTTGATTTTTTTTTAACCTGCATATCACAACTAAAAGAAAACATTGATTTTTTTTATTTTTATTTTTTTGAAAATAAAGAACCTCACACCCCCCCAACTTAAAATAATGCATTGTCCCTAATGCATGAACAAGAAAATATAAGAGATGGAAGAAAGAAAATAAAAATAAAAATAAAAATGAAAATGAAAAAAAATAAAAATAAAAACTCATTACTTCTGATACTACAATGGTATTGGATCTTCAAGATCCAATGTCTCAACTTCAACCACAACGTTTTCAAGATAAGGTTTCAATCGATGACCATTTACTTTGAAAACATTTCCATTCTTAGGATTTTCTACCTCAAATGCACCATGCTCAGAGATGGATTTAATCACAAATGGACCAATCCATTTTGTCTTCAACTTCCCAGGAAAGAGATGTAATCGTGAATTATACAAGAGAACCTTTTGACCAATATGAAAGGATTTTCTAAAAATATGTTTATCATGCAAAGCTTTCATCTTATGTTTTGAAATTTTTGCATTTTCAAATGCATCATTTCTCAGCTCCTCTAATTCATCCAATTGAAGCTTTCTATTTTTTTCAACCTCGTTTTCATTGTCATTGAATTGCTGGATGGCCCAATATGCACGATGCTCAATCTCAACAGGGAGATGACAAGGTTTTCCATAAACTAGCCTATAAGGAGACATTCCTAAAGAGGTCTTGTAAGCAGTGCGATATGCCCACAAAGCATCAACTAGTCGTAGGGACCAATCCTTACGGTTTGGATTGACTGTTTTCTCTAAAATGTTCTTGATCTCCCTATTTGCCAACTCAGCTTGGCCACTAGTCTGTGGGTGATATGGGGTACTGACCTTGTGAATTACACCATATTTTCTCATCAACATCCCAACGGGCTTGTTACAAAAATGCTTTCCCCCATCACTAATCATAGCCTGGGGCTTGCCAAAACGAGAGAAAATATTTTCTTTCAAGAATTTGACAACAACTCGATGGTCATTGGTGCGAGATGCAATGGCCTCCACCCATTTAGACACATAATCAACAGCTACAAGGATGAAGTGGTAGCCAAATGAACTTGGAAAAGGTCCCATAAAATCAATCCCCCAACAATCAAATATTTCCAAAACAAGAATGGGGTTAAGGGGCATCATGTTACACCTAGTGAGGTTACCTAGTCGTTGGCATCGGTCACATGCAACACAGAAGGCATGGACATCTTTGAACATAGTAGGCCAATAAAAACCACATTGCAAGATCTTGGTAGTGGTTTTCTTGGAAGAGAAATGCCCACCACAGGCTAATGCATGACAAAAATTAATGACACTTGGAATTTCATGATCAGGGATGCACCGCCTAACAATTTGGTCAGGGCAATATTTAAATAGGTAGGGGTCATCCCAAAAAAAAGTACGCACGTTGCGCAAGAATTTTTGTTTATCAAGTTTAGACCAATGAGAAGGAATCTGACTTGTGGCTAGGTAATTTGCTATGTCAGCATACCATGGAGAGCCAATGTAGGAAACAGTACCTGCACAAAATAAATTTTCATCAGCAAAGAATTCATTTATTGGAGATTCATTAGTTGTGGTCTCATAGCTTGAAAGACGGGACAAATGATCAGCTACTACATTCTCTACTCCCTTTTTATCTCGAATTTCAAGTTTAAACTCTTGGAGTAGGAGGATCCATCGAATCAAACGTGGCTTCGCATCCTGTTTTGTGAGCAAGTATTTCAATGCTGCATGATCAGTGAAAACAATAACAAGAGATCCAACCAAATAAGACCTGAACTTGTCTAATGCAAAGACCACAACTAAGAGTTCTTTTTCGGTTGTAGTGTAATTCAATTGAGCATCATTCAAAGTCTTGCTAGCATAATAAATGACATGAGGCTTCTTATCTTTTCTTTGCCCTAAAACAGCCCCAACCGTAAAATCACTAGCATCACACATCAGTTCAAATGGTAAAGACCAATCAGGAGCTTGCATAATTGGTGCAGTGGTCAACAACCCTTTAAGCTTTTCAAAAGCTTCTTGACATTTTGATGTCCAATCAAATTGGACATCTTGTGACAACAAGTTACACAATGGTTTGGCAATGGTACTAAAAGAATGAATGAATCTTCGATAGAAACTAGCGTGTCCTAAAAAGGATCTCACATCTTTCACAGTCCTAGGGGTAGGTAATTTTTGAATGACTTCAACTTTTGACTTATCCACCTCTATCCCTTTTGAAGAAACAATGTGACCTAAGACAATGCCATGTGTCACCATAAAATGACACTTCTCCCAATTAAGTACAAGATTGCTCTCTTCACATCTTTCAAGAACTTTTTCTAAATGCATTAGACACAACTCATAAGAATCCCCATAAACTGAAAAATCATCCATGAAAACTTCCAAAAAAATTTCCACCATGTCACTAAAGATACTCATCATACACCTTTGAAAAGTGGCTGGTGCATTACACAAGCCAAAAGGCATTTTTCTATAAGCATAGGTACCAAAAGGACAAGTGAAAGTGGTTTTTTCTTGGTCTTCTAAAGAAATCTCAATTTGGTTGTAACCTGAGTATCCATCAAGAAAACAATAGAAAGCTCTTCCGGCTACTCTTTCAAGCACTTGGTCTAAAAATGGAAGCGGAAAATGGTCCTTCCTAGTCACCATGTTCAACTTACGATAATCAATGCACATACGCCAGCCAGTTTGGATTCTAGTTGGTACTAGCTCATTATTTTCATTTTTTACGACAGTGACTCCAGATTTTTTTGGGACAACTTGGGTTGGACTAACCCATTTTGAGTTTGCAATGGGGTAAATGATACCCGCATCAAGTAGTTTAAGCACTTCACCTCTCACTACTTCCTTCATGTTTGGGTTCAATCGTCTTTGCATTTGCCTCACAGATTTAGCCTCTTCTTCAAGATAAATTCTATGTGTACATAAAAGAGGGCTAATTCCTTTCAAGTCAGTGATTGTCCACCCAATTGCTTTCTTGTGTTTTCTCACCACTCTCAAAAGTTCTTGTTCCTGCTCTATGCTAAGTTTTGATGAAATCACAATAGGATATGATTCATCTTCCCCTAGAAAAGCATACTTAAGATCACTCGGTAAAGGCTTCCTTTCTGGTTTATAAGGTTGGACAAGAGATGCCTCAACTTTCACTTGGGGTGAAATCAAAGGCTTAAACGATGGGGTCCATTGACCTATTGACATAATAGGCATTGGATCCAGATAAGTCTCGAGTTCTTTTACTTCCTCATCAACACATTCCAAAGAATAAAGTCTTTCATCATGAATTAAAGTTCTTTCCAATGGATCCTTTACCCATTCTCTCTCAAAGTGTTCTTGACAAATTGTTTGGATCAAATCTACCTCTCTAATGTCCTCATGTTCACCAATTTGTTTGGAGACATTGAATATGTTCATCTCCACAGTCTTATTCCCAAAAGACAATTTCATCACCCCATTCCTACAGTTAATTAAAGCATTGGATGTAGCTAGGAAAGGTCTACCTAAGATGACTGGGATGGGAGCATTAGAACCTTGAATAGGTGCGGTGTCTAACACTACAAAATCAACAGGAAAGTAGAATTTATCTACTTGGACCAACACATCCTCAACAATACCCCTAGGAATCTTGATTGACCTATCAGTTAATTGAAGGGTGATTCGAGTAGGCTTGATTTCTCCTAAACCTAACTGTTCGTAAACAGTGTAGGGTATCAAATTCACACTTGCTCCTAAATCCAACAAAGCTTGTTCTATCTTATGACTTCCAATAATGCATGAAATGGTAGGACAACCAGGATCTTTGTATTTGGGAGGGGTCTTAAACTGGATGATGGCACTAGCATGCTCAGTTAGAAAGGCTCTTTCTTTCACATTCAATCTCCTTTTGACTGTGCATAAGTCCTTAAGGAACTTTGCATAAGATGGGACTTGTTTAATTGCATCAAGGAGTGGAATGTTGACTTTCACTTGTTTGAACAATTCATAGATTTCCGAGTTCACAAGATCATGTTTAGGTTTCCCTAACCTCTGTGGAAATGGTGCTCTAGGAACAAATTCTAAATCACTCACTTTGACTCCAATATTTCTTGAATCATCTCCTTTCTCACTCATCTCTTTCTCATTTATCTCGCCTTCTTTGTCACTCAAACTCTCATTTGTCACTTGTGTTTTGATTCCCTCTTCACTCTCCCTAGATTTCTCCTCCACAATACCTTTAGGAATCCCAAAACCTATAGCTTTGTCAACAATCTTTCCACTTCTAAGGGTAGTGATGGCTTGAACTTGTTCATGGTTTGAAGGTTCACTAAGTGAGGATTCACTCATGTGTACCTGACCTCTAGGATTTGGCATTGGTTGAGCTGGGATCTTTCCCTTCTCTTGAATGCTTAGTGATTGAGTCAACTTGGTGAGTTGACTTCGAATGTCATCTAAGGTCCTATTGGTCTGGTCTTGAAATTTGTAAGCTTGGTTGTTGATTCCTCCTTGTGTTTGCATGAATTGTTGAAGAGTATCCTCTAGGGATCTCTTATAAGGTGGTTGGTACGTGTTATGTGTGGGAGCATGAAATGGTTGGGGTGGAGGTTGAAATGTTTGAGGTACTGAAGAGCCCTCATTTCTCCATCCAAAATTTGGGTGGTTCCTCCATCCAGGATTATAGGTCTCAGAGTAGGGATTGCCTACTTGGTTTGAAAATGGCTTTCTAACATTACTTGAATCAGAAGTTTGGCCATATAGCACTTCCTTGAAGGCTGGAATGGTAGGACACTCAGTTGTCCTATGCCCTTTGCTCTCACAAACAACACAACTTTCCTCTTGTTGTTCACTCATGACATGCACTTTTTTAATCTCAAGAGACTCTACTTTCCTAGCCAATGAGGCTAATCTAGCATTAAGATCATCAGTCTCTTTTAATTGGAACTTCCCACTTGAATGAGAAATGGTGTTTCTAGACTCAACATGAAGTGGGAGAGAAGTCTCCCATTGCTTTGTGTTTTCAGCCAATTGATCAAAAAAATCAAAGGCTTCACTTGGTTCTTTGTCATAAAACTCACCATTACACATGGTTGACACTAGCTTTTTAAAATCTGCGGTAAGAGAGTCGTAGAAGAAACTCACTAACCTCCACATCTCAAAACCATGGTGGGGGCATGCATTTAACAAGTCTTTGAACCTTTCCCAAGCTTGGTGAAATGACTCATTTGGACTACAAGAAAAATTCATCATTTGACGTTGTAAGGCTGCCGTCCTATGAGTGGGGAAGTATTTTTTCAAAAATTCAGCTTGCATTTCTCTCCATGTACCTATAGACCTAGGACGTAAGGAGTTTAGCCAAAGCTTGGCTTTATCCTTTAGAGAGAATGGGAACAATTTAAGCCGAATAGTTTCCTCAGTGCATGTTTTATCTATAAAAGTATTACATACCTCTTCAAAGTCCTTAATGTGTATGTATGGATTTTTAGAATCCATACCGTGAAATGTGGGAAGAAGTTGAATCATGCCCGGTTTCAAATTGAAAGCTTGTTGGTTAAGAGGCAAGATAATACACGAAGGTGTACTTTGTTTAGCCGGGTGAAGATACTCTCTAAGAGTTCGAAAATTAGGTTGATCATTAAATTGTGGAGGTCCATTACCTTGAACACTCCCTTCACCCTCTACATCTTCAACATTAGCCATGATAAAATAATAATAATAATAATAAAATAACAATTATATGAATACGAAAGGAAAGGAGAGAGAAAAAAAAACAAAAACAAAAAAAACAAAAAAAAGATTGCAAATAAAAGTAAATGAAACGTACAAGATAAACTAATGGCTCAAAAATAAAAATACAACAAATTAAGAAATTCACTCTCCAACTAATAAACAATATTAACAACAATAAACATTAAAAGATAAGTATAACAAGCATGAATAAAGAGGCGGTAATACCGGCCAAGCACTTTAGACAATAAATATAAGAGAAATAACAACAATAAATAACAACAAAATAAAATAAACAAGAGGCGGTAATACCGGCCAAGCACTTTAGACAATAAATATAAGAGAAATAACAACAATAAATAACAACAAAATAAAATAAACAAGAGGCGGTAAAACCGGCCTTATAATATAAACAATAAATATTAGAAACTAACTAGAATAAACAATAAAAGAAAAATGGTTGAACCAACCAAAATCCAACAATTAATGGTCCAATATCCAAAAAATTGAGGTCAAATTTTTTTTTTAGGCGGTAAAACCAGCCATTTGATTTTTTATTTATATGAATTTTTTTTTATTTTTCAATAATCAAATATAAATTTTTTACCTTCGCTTGCTAGCTCCCCGGCAACGGCGCCAAAATTGCTTGACCGCTTTTTATGATCGGCTTGTTTTAACTCGCAAGTGCACTAGTGTGCGATGTAGCAATTAACTCGGTAAGATCGAGGTCATATCCACAGAGAGCTAGATCTGGAAATTAAGCTAGGTAACAACAAAAAAAACTCAAGAGAAATTAAATTAACAATAACTTGGTTGAAAATAATTGATGGATTTGTTTTCAAAGATGAAAAAGTCTAAATAGATTTTAAAAGACAAGAAAAAGTAAGTCTTGGTCCAAATCAATTTTAATGGTGATGTATTGGTGATTTCTTCAACATATATAAGATAACTCAACCTAACATCAACGATGGTGATATTAGATCGGAAGATATTACAATGAAGTTTAAAAAGATGAAGATTAATTATTGCTTAAGAATGAACAAATACTTTCAAATTAAGTAAGACATTGAATCAAGCAATCTCTATACCAAAACTAAGGTTTGTGCATAAAAATTCAAGATTATAACATTACCTAAATGATTTCTAAAATTTCTTTGCAATAATAAAACATTCATGAAGAAAATGAGAAGATAAACATTAAAATTCATTCATATCTTAAAGAACTCACCTCAATCACCATCATCCTTGATTTGGATCCAAGAAAGAGATTAGCCAACCATGATTATATATAAGAACACTTTAATAAACATGAAATAACTTGAATCAAACTGAAAGAATAAGTTTTACAAACTAAAGAACCGAAATCTACAAAGAAGAACACAACAGAATTTCAGTAAAAATTCGGATACAAATTTGACTCTAACTTTGGACAGCAATTCGACCCTCTTAGAAGCCTCCACTGGAGATGGATATTAGAGACATACTTATAGTCAATTCTGTTAGATTTCCAGATCATTAAAGAACAGCTCATTTGGACATCTGAATCAACAGTTATGGGCAAAACACCGAAAGGTGTTCTGGAAAATTAAATCAGGCTAGCTTGGAGAACACTTTGGTGCACGTTTTTCTTCCTCCTTTATGAGCTGTTTCTTTCTTCTTTTTGACCCAAAATAATGTCACAATGTCCCCTCCAGCTTTCCATCCATGTGCTTGCCCTCTTGGATCAATTAATTGCCCAAAATAAATCAAATGTTATTTGTTGTGTGGACATGTAAGATCATGGATTGTGCTTGGGCTGATTTGGAGACTGATTTGGGGCTGATTTGGGGCTGAACTTGAGGCTGAATTTGAGCATCAAATAAGTATACAAATGTACATATTATTTGGGCTAAGATTGACATTGAAACCTTGAGTGTTTGATGGTTGAAGTTTGCACACAACATAAGGCAAGTTTGGGCTTGAAATAGATCATATGATATTCTTTTCTAGAATTGGAATAGAATTGATTTTTGGGGCAAATTTAGAGCACTAATTTGAACCAAGATTTGCTTCAATCTTCAACTAAATTTCTCTTCAATTCTTTGTTCCGAATTCTGACGTTGAATTTTCTGAAATAATTCATTTAAGCTCCAAAAACCTATCGAAACATTAAAAGAAACTTCATTACTAAAAAGCACATCACTTATTATAAAAACCCAAATAAAAACAATAAATACATATGTAAAATAAAAGACTTAATGATACTTTTGATGCACAATCAAAAGCGTTTCGCCCTTTGCGGAAGAAGTCTGATTTAGAACAAGTAGCAGAAGCATACATGCTCAAGAGCGATCACCCGAAATCCAAAGGCACCTGAATTTCGGCAAACAGGGAATCGAAGTCAGAATGCCGTGAAAGTCACCGAGTCAAAGCGTTTCCCCGTTTGCGAAAGAAGTCTGATCTAGAACAAGTAGCAGAAGCATACATGCTCAAGAGGGGTCACCCGAAATTCAAAGGCAACTGAATTTCAGCAACCGGGGAATCAAAGTCGGAATACCGCGAAACTCACCGAGTCAAAGCGTTTCCCCGTTTGCGGAAGAAGACTGATGTAGAACAAGTAGCAGAAGCATACATGCTCAAGAGGGATCACCCGAAAGTCTTGGTCCAAATCAATTTTAATGGTGATGTATTGGTGATTTCTTCAACATATATAAGATAACTCAACCTAACATCAACGATGGTGATATTAGATCGGAAGATATTACAATGAAGTTTAAAAAGATGAAGATTAATTATTGCTTAAGAATGAACAAGTACTTTCAAATTAAGTAAGACATTGAATCAAGCAATCTCTATACCAAAACTAAGGTTTGTGCATAAAAATTCAAGATTATAACATTACCTAAATGATTTCTAAAATTTCTTTGCAATAATAAAACATTCATGAAGAAAATGAGAAGATAAACATTAAGATTCATTCATATCTTAAAGAACTCACCTCAATCACCATCATCCTTGATTTGGATCCAAGAAAGAGATTAGCCAACCATGATTATATATAAGAACACTTTAATAAACATGAAATAACTTGAATCAAACTGAAATAATAAGTTTTACAAACTAAAGAACCGAAATCTACAAAGAAGAACACAACAGAATTTCAGTAAAAATTCGGACACAAATTTGACTCTAACTTTGGACAGCAATTCGACCCTCTTAGAAGCCTCCACTGGAGATGGATATTAGATACATACTTATAGGCAATTCTGTTAGATTTCCAGATCATTAAAGAACAGCTCATTTGGACATCTGAATCAACAGTTATGGGCAAAACACCGAAAGGTGTTCTGGAAAATTAAATCAGGCCAGCTTGGAGAACACTTTGGTGCACGTTTTTCTTCCTCCTTTATGAGCTGTTTCTTTCTTCTTTTTGACCCAAAATAATGTCACAATGTCCCCTCCAGCTTTCCATCCATGTGCTTGCCCTCTTGGATCAATTAATTGCCCAAAATAAATCAAATGTTATTTGTTGTGTGGACATGTAAGATCATGGATTGTGCTTGGGCAGATTTGGAGGCTGATTTGGGGCTGATTTGGGGCTCAACTTGAGGCTGAATTTGAGCATCAAATAAGTATACAAATGTACATATTATTTGGGCTAAGATTGACATTGAAACCTTGAGTGTTTGAT
Source organism: Populus alba x Populus glandulosa (assembly GCA_033617975.1). NCBI lineage: Eukaryota > Viridiplantae > Streptophyta > Magnoliopsida > Malpighiales > Salicaceae > Populus > Populus alba x Populus glandulosa. Next base: position 10,926,933 of record CM066151.1, on the reverse strand, counting down.
GGTTGAAGTTTGCACACAACATAAGGCAAGTTTGGGCTTGAAATAGATCATATGATATTCTTTTCTAGAATTGGAATAGAATTGATTTTTGGGGCAAATTTAGAGCACTAATTTGAACCAAGATTTGCTTCAATCTTCAACTAAATTTCTCTTCAATTCTTTGTTCCGAATTCTGACGTTGAATTTTCTGAAATAATTCATTTAAGCTCCAAAAACCTATCGAAACATTAAAAGAAACTTCATTACTAAAAAGCACATCACTTATTATAAAAACCCAAATAAAAACAATAAATACATATGTAAAATAAAAGACTTAATGATACTTTTGATGCACAATCAAAAGCGTTTCGCCCTTTGCGGAAGAAGTCTGATTTAGAACAAGTAGCAGAAGCATACATGCTCAAGAGCGATCACCCGAAATCCAAAGGCACCTGAATTTCGGCAAACAGGGAATCGAAGTCAGAATGCCGTGAAAGTCACCGAGTCAAAGCGTTTCCCCGTTTGCGAAAGAAGTCTGATCTAGAACAAGTAGCAGAAGCATACATGCTCCAGAGGGGTCACCCGAAATTCAAAGGCAACTGAATTTCAGCAACCGGGGAATCAAAGTCGGAATACCGCGAAACTCACCGAGTCAAAGCGTTTCCCCGTTTGCGGAAGAAGACTGATGTAGAACAAGTAGCAGAAGCATACATGCTCAAGAGGGATCACCCGAAAGTCTTGGTCCAAATCAATTTTAATGGTGATGTATTGGTGATTTCTTCAACATATATAAGATAACTCAACCTAACATCAACGATGGTGATATTAGATCGGAAGATATTACAATGAAGTTTAAAAAGATGAAGATTAATTATTGCTTAAGAATGAACAAGTACTTTCAAATTAAGTAAGACATTGAATCAAGCAATCTCTATACCAAAACTAAGGTTTGTGCATAAAAATTCAAGATTATAACATTACCTAAATGATTTCTAAAATTTCTTTGCAATAATAAAACATTCATGAAGAAAATGAGAAGATAAACATTAAGATTCATTCATATCTTAAAGAACTCACCTCAATCACCATCATCCTTGATTTGGATCCAAGAAAGAGATTAGCCAACCATGATTATATATAAGAACACTTTAATAAACATGAAATAACTTGAATCAAACTGAAATAATAAGTTTTACAAACTAAAGAACCGAAATCTACAAAGAAGAACACAACAGAATTTCAGTAAAAATTCGGACACAAATTTGACTCTAACTTTGGACAGCAATTCGACCCTCTTAGAAGCCTCCACTGGAGATGGATATTAGATACATACTTATAGGCAATTCTGTTAGATTTCCAGATCATTAAAGAACAGCTCATTTGGACATCTGAATCAACAGTTATGGGCAAAACACCGAAAGGTGTTCTGGAAAATTAAATCAGGCCAGCTTGGAGAACACTTTGGTGCACGTTTTTCTTCCTCCTTTATGAGCTGTTTCTTTCTTCTTTTTGACCCAAAATAATGTCACAATGTCCCCTCCAGCTTTCCATCCATGTGCTTGCCCTCTTGGATCAATTAATTGCCCAAAATAAATCAAATGTTATTTGTTGTGTGGACATGTAAGATCATGGATTGTGCTTGGGCAGATTTGGAGGCTGATTTGGGGCTGATTTGGGGCTCAACTTGAGGCTGAATTTGAGCATCAAATAAGTATACAAATGTACATATTATTTGGGCTAAGATTGACATTGAAACCTTGAGTGTTTGATGGTTGAAGTTTGCACACAACATAAGGCAAGTTTGGGCTTGAAATAGATCATATGATATTCTTTTCTAGAATTGGAATAGAATTGATTTTTGGGGCAAATTTAGAGCACTAATTTGAACCAAGATTTGCTTCAATCTTCAACTAAATTTCTCTTCAATTCTTTGTTCCGAATTCTGACGTTGAATTTTCTGAAATAATTCATTTAAGCTCCAAAAACCTATCGAAACATTAAAAGAAACTTCATTACTAAAAAGCACATCACTTATTATAAAAACCCAAATAAAAACAATAAATACATATGTAAAATAAAAGACTTAATGATACTTTTGATGCACAATCAAAAGCGTTTCGCCCTTTGCGGAAGAAGTCTGATTTAGAACAAGTAGCAGAAGCATACATGCTCAAGAGCGATCACCCGAAATCCAAAGGCACCTGAATTTCGGCAAACAGGGAATCGAAGTCAGAATGCCGCGAAAGTCACCGAGTCAAAGCGTTTCCCCGTTTACGAAAGAAGTCTGATCTAGAACAAGTAGCAGAAGCATACATGCTCAAGAGGGGTCACCCGAAATTCAAAGGCAACTGAATTTCAGCAACCGGGGAATCGAAGTTTGAATTCCGCGAAACTCACCGAGTCAAGCGTTTCGCCGTTTGCGGAAGAAGCCTGATGTAGAACAAGTAGCAGAAGCATCCATGCTCAAGAGGGATCACCAAGAATTCAAAGGCAACTGAATTTCGGCAACCGGGGCATCGAAGTCGGAATGCCGCGAAACTCACCGAGACAAAGCGTTTCGCCGTTTGCGGAAGAAGTCCGATGTAGAACAAGTAGCAGAAGCATAAATACTCAAGAGGGGACACCCGAAATTCAAAGGCAACTGAATTTCGGCAACCGGGGAATCGAAGTCGGAATGCCATGAAACTCACCGAGTGAAAGCGTTTCGCCTTTTGCGGAAGAAGTCTGATTTAGAACAAGTAGCAGAAGCATACATGCTCAAGAGCGATCACCCGAAATCCAAAGGCACCTGAATTTCGGAAAACAGGGAATCGAAGTCAGAATGCCGCGAAAGTCACCGAGTCAAAGCGTTTCCCCGTTTGCGAAAGAAGTCTGATCTAGAACAAGTAGCAGAAGCATACATGCTCAAGAGGGGTCACCCGAAATTCAAAGGCAACTGAATTTCAGCAACCGGGGAATAGAAGTTTGAATTCCGCGAAACTCACTGAGTCAAGCGTTTCGCCGTTTGCGGAAGAAGCCTGATGTAGAACAAGTAGCAGAAGCATCCATGCTCAAGAGGGATCACCAGAAATTCAAAGGCAACTGAATTTCGGCAACCGGGGCATCGAAGTCGGAATGCCGCGAAACTCACCGAGACAAAGCGTTTCGCCATTTGCGGAAGAAGTCCGATGTAGAACAAGTAGCAGAAGCATAAATACTCAAGAGGGGACACCCGAAATTCAAAGGCAACTGAATTTCGGCAACCGAGAAATCGAAGTCGGAATGCCATGAAACTCACCGAGTCAAAGCGTTTCGCCCTTTTCGGAAGAAGTCTGATTTAGAACAAGTAGCAGAAGCATACATGCTCAAGAGGGGTCACCCGAAATTCAAAGGCAACTGAATTTCAGCAACCGGGGAATCGAAGTCGGAATACCGCGAAACTCACCGAGTCAAAGCGTTTCCCCGTTTGCGGAAGAAGACTGATGTAGAACAAGTAGCAGAAGCATACATGCTCAAGAGGGATCACCCGAAATTCAAAGGCAACTGAATTTCGGCAACCGGGGCATCGAAGTCAGAATGCCGCGAAACTCATCGAGGCAAAGCGTTTCGACGTTTGCGGAAGAAGTCTGATGTAGAACAAGTAGCAGAAGCATACATGCTCAAGAGGGATCACCCGAAATTCAAAGGCAACTGAATTTCGGCAACCGGGGCATCGAAGTTTGAATTACGCGAAACTCACCGAGTCAAAGCGTTTCACCGTTTGCGAAAAAAGTCTGATTTACAACAAGGAGAAAAAGCATACATGCTCAAGAGGGATCACCCGAAATTCAAAGGCAACTAAATTTCGGCAACCGGGGCATCGAAATTGGAATGCTGCGAAACTCACCGAGGCAAAGTGTTTCGACGTTTGCGGAAGAAGTCTGATGTAGAACAAGTAGCAGAAGCATACATGCTCAAGAGGGATCACCCAAAATCCAAAGACAACTGAATTTTGGCAAATGTTGAATCGAAGTCGGAATGCCGTGAAAGTCACCGAGTCAAAGCGTTTCCCTGTTTGCGGAAGAAGTCTGATGTAGAACAAGTAGCAGAAGCATACATGCTCAAGAGTGGTCACCCGAAATTCAAAGGCAACTGAATTTCGGCAACCGGGGCATCGAAGTTGGAATGCCGCGAAACTCACCGAGGCAAAGAGTTTCGCCGTTTGAGGAAGAAGTCTGATGTAGAACAAGTAGCAGAAGCATACATGCTCAAGAGGGCTCACCCGAAATTCAAAGGCAACTGAATTTCGGCAACCGGGGGATCGAAATCGGAATGCTGGGAAACTCATCGAGCCAAAGCGTTTCGCCATTTTGCAGAAGAAGTCTGATTTAAAACAAGTAGCAGAAGCATACATGCTCAAGAGGGATCACCCGAAATCCAAAGGCAACTGAATTTTGGCAAACGGGGTATCGAACTCGGAATGCCGCGAAATTCACCGAGTCAAAGGGTTTCCCCGTTTGCGGAAGAAGTCCGATGCAGAACAAGTAGCAGAAGCATAAATACTCAAGAGGGGACACCCAAAATTCAAAGGCAACTGAATTTCGGCAACCGGGGAATCGAAGGCGGAATGCCATGAAACTCACCGAGTGACAGCGTTTCGCCCTTTGCGGAAGAAGTCTGATTTAGAACAAGTAGCAGAAGCATACATGCTCAAGAGGGATCACCCGAAATCCAAAGGCACCTGAATTTCGGCAAACAGGGAATCGAAGTCGGAATGCCGTGAAAGTCACCGAGTCAAAGCGTTTCGCCCTTTGCGGAAGAAGTCTGATTTAGAACAAGTAGCAGAAGCATACATGCTCAAGAGGGATCACCCGAAATCCAAAGGCACTTGAATTTCGGCAAACAGGGAATCGAAGTTTGAATTTCGTGAAACTCACCGAGTCAAGCGTTTCCCCGTTTGCGGAAGAAGCCTAATGTAGAACAAGTAGCAGAAGCATCCATGCTCAAGAGGGCTCACCAGAAATTCAAAGGCAACTGAATTTCGGCAACCGGGGCATCGAAGTCGGAATGCCGCGAAACTCACGGAGACAAAGCGTTTCACCGTTTGCGGAAGAAGTCCGATGTAGAACAAGTAGCAGAAGCATAAATACTCAAGAGGGGACACCCGAAATTCAAAGGCAACTGAATTTCGGCAACCAGGAAATCGAAGTCGGAATGCCATGAAACTCACCGAGTCAAAGCGTTTCGCCCTTTTCGGAAGAAGTCTGATTTAGAACAAGTAGCAGAAGCATACATGCTCAAGAGGGGTCACCCGAAATTCAAAGGCAACTGAATTTCAGCAACCGGGGAAACGAAGTCGGAATACCGCGAAACTCACCGAGTCAAAGCGTTTCCCCATTTGCGGAAGAAGACTGATGTAGAACAAGTAGCAGAAGCATACATGCTCAAGAGGGATCACCCGAAATTCAAAGGCAACTGAATTTCGGCAACCGGGGCATCGAAGTCAGAATGCCGCGAAACTCATCGAGGCAAAGCGTTTCGCCCTTTGCGGAAGAAGTCTGATTTAGAACAAGTAGCAGAAGCATACATGCTCAAGAGCGATCACCCGAAATCCAAAGGCACCTGAATTTCGGCAAACAGGGAATCGAAGTCAGAATGCCGCGAAAGTCACCGAGTCAAAGCGTTTCCCCGTTTACGAAAGAAGTCTGATCTAGAACAAGTAGCAGAAGCATACATGCTCAAGAGGGGTCACCCGAAATTCAAAGGCAACTGAATTTCAGCAACCGGGGAATCGAAGTTTGAATTCCGCGAAACTCACCGAGTCAAGCGTTTCGCCGTTTGCGGAAGAAGCCTGATGTAGAACAAGTAGCAGAAGCATCCATGCTCAAGAGGGATCACCAGGAATTCAAAGGCAACTGAATTTCGGCAACCGGGGCATCGAAGTCGGAATGCCGCGAAACTCACCGAGACAAAGCGTTTCGCCGTTTGCGGAAGAAGTCCGATGTAGAACAAGTAGCAGAAGCATAAATACTCAAGAGGGGACACCCGAAATTCAAAGGCAACTGAATTTCGGCAACCGGGGAATCGAAGTCGGAATGCCATGAAACTCACCGAGTGAAAGCGTTTCGCCCTTTGCGGAAGAAGTCTGATTTAGAACAAGTAGCAGAAGCATACATGCTCAAGAGCGATCACCCGAAATCCAAAGGCACCTGAATTTCGGAAAACAGGGAATCGAAGTCAGAATGCCGCGAAAGTCACCGAGTCAAAGCGTTTCCCCGTTTGCGAAAGAAGTCTGATCTAGAACAAGTAGCAGAAGCATACATGCTCAAGAGGGGTCACCCGAAATTCAAAGGCAACTGAATTTCAGCAACCGGGGAATCGAAGTTTGAATTCCGCGAAACTCACTGAGTCAAGCGTTTCGCCGTTTGCGGAAGAAGCCTGATGTAGAACAAGTAGCAGAAGCATCCATGCTCAAGAGGGATCACCAGAAATTCAAAGGCAACTGAATTTCGGCAACCGGGGCATCGAAGTCGGAATGCCGCGAAACTCACCGAGACAAAGCGTTTCGCCGTTTGCGGAAGAAGTCCGATGTAGAACAAGTAGCAGAAGCATAAATACTCAAGAGGGGACACCCGAAATTCAAAGGCAACTGAATTTCGGCAACCGAGAAATCGAAGTCGGAATGCCATGAAACTCACCGAGTCAAAGCGTTTCGCCCTTTTCGGAAGAAGTCTGATTTAGAACAAGTAGCAGAAGCATACATGCTCAAGAGGGGTCACCCGAAATTCAAAGGCAACTGAATTTCAGCAACCGGGGAATCGAAGTCGGAATACCGCGAAACTCACCGAGTCAAAGCGTTTCCCCGTTTGCGGAAGAAGACTGATGTAGAACAAGTAGCAGAAGCATACATGCTCAAGAGGGATCACCCGAAATTCAAAGGCAACTGAATTTCGGCAACCGGGGCATCGAAGTCAGAATGCCGCGAAACTCATCGAGGCAAAGCGTTTCGACGTTTGCGGAAGAAGTCTGATGTAGAACAAGTAGCAGAAGCATACATGCTCAAGAGGGATCACCCGAAATTCAAAGGCAACTGAATTTCGGCAACCGGGGCATCGAAGTTTGAATTACGCGAAACTCACCGAGTCAAAGCGTTTCACCGTTTGCGAAAAAAGTCTGATTTACAACAAGGAGAAAAAGCATACATGCTCAAGAGGGATCACCCGAAATTCAAAGGCAACTAAATTTCGGCAACCGGGGCATCGAAATTGGAATGCTGCGAAACTCACCGAGGCAAAGTGTTTCGACGTTTGCGGAAGAAGTCTGATGTAGAACAAGTAGCAGAAGCATACATGCTCAAGAGGGATCACCCAAAATCCAAAGACAACTGAATTTTGGCAAATGTTGAATCGAAGTCGGAATGCCGTGAAAGTCACCGAGTCAAAGCGTTTCCCTGTTTGCGGAAGAAGTCTGATGTAGAACAAGTAGCAGAAGCATACATGCTCAAGAGTGGTCACCCGAAATTCAAAGGCAACTGAATTTCGGCAACCGGGGCATCGAAGTTGGAATGCCGCGAAACTCACCGAGGCAAAGAGTTTCGCCGTTTGAGGAAGAAGTCTGATGTAGAACAAGTAGCAGAAGCATACATGCTCAAGAGGGGTCACCCGAAATTCAAAGGCAACTGAATTTCGGCAACCGGGGGATCGAAATCGGAATGCTGGGAAACTCATCGAGCCAAAGCGTTTCGCCATTTTGCAGAAGAAGTCTGATTTAAAACAAGTAGCAGAAGCATACATGCTCAAGAGGGATCACCCGAAATCCAAAGGCAACTGAATTTTGGCAAACGGGGTATCGAACTCGGAATGCCGCGAAATTCACCGAGTCAAAGGGTTTCCCCGTTTGCGGAAGAAGTCCGATGCAGAACAAGTAGCAGAAGCATAAATACTCAAGAGGGGACACCCAAAATTCAAAGGCAACTGAATTTCGGCAACCGGGGAATCGAAGGCGGAATGCCATGAAACTCACCGAGTGAAAGCGTTTCGCCCTTTGCGGAAGAAGTCTGATTTAGAACAAGTAACAGAAGCATACATGCTCAAGAGGGATCACCCGAAATCCAAAGGCACCTGAATTTCGGCAAACAGGGAATCGAAGTCGGAATGCCGCGAAAGTCACCGAGTCAAAGCGTTTCGCCCTTTGCGGAAGAAGTCTGATTTAGAACAAGTAGCAGAAGCATACATGCTCAAGAGGGATCACCCGAAATCCAAAGGCACCTGAATTTCGGCAAACAGGGAATCGAAGTTTGAATTCCGTGAAACTCACCGAGTCAAGCGTTTCCCCGTTTGCGGAAGAAGCCTAATGTAGAACAAGTAGCAGAAGCATCCATGCTCAAGAGGGCTCACCAGAAATTCAAAGGCAACTGAATTTCGGCAACCGGGGCATCGAAGTCGGAATGCCGCGAAACTCACGGAGACAAAGCGTTTCACCGTTTGCGGAAGAAGTCCGATGTAGAACAAGTAGCAGAAGCATAAATACTCAAGAGGGGACACCCGAAATTCAAAGGCAACTGAATTTCGGCAACCAGGAAATCGAAGTCGGAATGCCATGAAACTCACCGAGTCAAAGCGTTTCGCCCTTTTCGGAAGAAGTCTGATTTAGAACAAGTAGCAGAAGCATACATGCTCAAGAGGGGTCACCCGAAATTCAAAGGCAACTGAATTTCAGCAACCGGGGAATCGAAGTCGGAATACCGCGAAACTCACCGAGTCAAAGCGTTTCCCCATTTGCGGAAGAAGACTGATGTAGAACAAGTAGCAGAAGCATACATGCTCAAAAGGGATCACCCGAAATTCAAAGGCAACTGAATTTCGGCAACCGGGGCATCGAAGTCAGAATGCCGCGAAACTCATCGAGGCAAAGCGTTTCGACGTTTGCGGAAGAAGTCTGATGTAGAACAAGTAGCAGAAGCATACATGCTCAAGAGGGATCACCCGAAATTCAAAGGCAACTGAATTTCGGCAACCGGGGCATCGAAGTTTGAATTACGCGAAACTCACCGAGTCAAAGCGTTTCACCGTTTGCGAAAGAAGTCTGATTTACAACAAGGAGAAAAAGCATACATGCTCAAGAGGGATCACCCGAAATTCAAAGGCAACTAAATTTCGGCAACCGGGGCATCGAAATTGGAATGCTGCGAAACTCACCGAGGCAAAGTGTTTCGACGTTTGCGGAAGAAGTCTGATGTAGAACAAGTAGCAGAAGCATACATGCTCAAGAGGGATCACCCAAAATCCAAAGACAACTGAATTTTGGCAAATGTTGAATCGAAGTCGGAATGCCGTGAAAGTCACCGAGTCAAAGCGTTTCCCTGTTTGCGGAAGAAGTCTGATGTAGAACAAGTAGCTGAAGCATACATGCTCAAGAGTGGTCACCCAAAATTAAAAGGCAACTGAATTTCGGCAACCGGGGCATCGAAGTTGGAATGCCGCGAAACTCACCGAGGCAAAGAGTTTCGCCGTTTGAGGAAGAAGTCTGATGTAGAACAAGTAGCAGAAGCATACATGCTCAAGAGGGGTCACCCGAAATTCAAAGGCAACTGAATTTCGGCAACCGGGGGATCGAAATCGGAATGCTGGGAAACTCATCGAGCCAAAGCGTTTCGCCATTTTGCAGAAGAAGTCTGATTTAAAACAAGTAGCAGAAGCATACATGCTCAAGAGGGATCACCCGAAATCCAAAGGCAACTGAATTTTGGCAAACGGGGTATCGAACTCGGAATGCCGCGAAATTCACCGAGTCAAAGGGTTTCCCCGTTTGCGGAAGAAGTCCGATGCAGAACAAGTAGCAGAAGCATAAATACTCAAGAGGGGACACCCAAAATTCAAAGGCAACTGAATTTCGGCAACCGGGGAATCGAAGGCGGAATGCCATGAAACTCACCGAGTGAAAGCGTTTCGCCCTTTGCGGAAGAAGTCTGATTTAGAACAAGTAGCAGAAGCATACATGCTCAAGAGGGATCACCCGAAATCCAAAGGCACCTGAATTTCGGCAAACAGGGAATCGAAGTCGGAATGCCGCGAAAGTCACCGAGTCAAAGCGTTTCGCCCTTTGCGGAAGAAGTCTGATTTAGAACAAGTAGCAGAAGCATACATGCTCAAGAGGGATCACCCGAAATCCAAAGGCACCTGAATTTCGGCAAACAGGGAATCGAAGTTTGAATTCCGTGAAACTCACCGAGTCAAGCGTTTCCCCGTTTGCGGAAGAAGCCTAATGTAGAACAAGTAGCAGAAGCATCCATGCTCAAGAGGGCTCACCAGAAATTCAAAGGCAACTGAATTTCGGCAACCGGGGCATCGAAGTCGGAATGCCGCGAAACTCACCGAGACAAAGCGTTTCACCGTTTGCGGAAGAAGTCCGATGTAGAACAAGTAGCAGAAGCATAAATACTCAAGAGGGGACACCCGAAATTCAAAGGCAACTGAATTTCGGCAACCAGGAAATCGAAGTCGGAATGCCATGAAACTCACCGAGTGAAAGCGTTTCGCCCTTTGCGGAAAAAGTCTGATTTAGAACAAGTAGCAGAAGCATACATGCTCAAGAGGGATCACCCGAAATTCAAAGGCAACTGAATTTCGGCAACCGGGGCATCGAAGTTTGGATTACGCGAAAGTCACCGAGTCAAAGCGTTTTGCCGTTTTCGGAAGAAGCCTGATGTAGAACAAGTAGCAGAAGCATCCATGCTCAAGAGGGATCACCAGAAATTCCAAGGCAACTGAATTTCGGCAACCGGGGCATCGAAGTCGGAATGCCGCGAAACTCACCGAGACAAAGCGTTTCGCCGTTTGCGGAAGAAGTCTGATGTAGAACAAGTAGCAGAAGCATACATGCTCAAGAGGGATCACCCGAAATCCAAAGACAACTGAATTTCGGCAACCGGGGAATCGAAGTCGGAATGCCATGAAACTCATGGAGTCAAAGCGTTTCGCCCTTTGCGGAAGAAGTCTGATTTAGAACAAGTAGCAGAAGCATACATGCTCAAGAGGGGTCACCCGAAATTCAAAGGGAACTGAATTTCAGCAACCGGGGAATCGAAGTCCGAATACCGCGAAACTCACCGAGTCGAAGCGTTTCCCCGTTTGCGGAAGAAGACTGATGTAGAACAAGTAGCAGAAGCATACATGCTCAAGAGGGGACACCCAAAATTCAAAGGCAACTGAATTTCGGCAACCGGGGCATCGAAGTCAGAATGCCGCGAAACTCATCGAGGCAAAGCGTTTCGACGTTTGCGGAAGAAATCTGATGTAGAACAAGTAGCAGAAGCATACATGCTCAAGAGGGATCTCCCGAAATCCAAAGGCATCTGAATTTCGACAACCGCGGAATCGAAGTAGGAATTCCGCGAAACTCACCGAGTCAAAGCGTTTCCCCATTTGCGGAAGAAGTCTGATGTAGAACAAGTAGCAGAAGCATACATGCTCAAGAGTGGTCACCCGAAATTCAAAGGCAACTGAATTTCAGCAACCGGGGAATCGAAGTCGAAATGCCGCGAAACTCACCGAGCCAAAGCGTTTCGCCATTTGCGAAAGAAGTCTGATTTAGAACAAATAGCAGAAGCATAAATACTCAAGAGGGGACACTCGAAATTCAAAGGCAACAGAATTTCGGCAACCGGGGAATCGAAGTCGGAATGCCATGAAACTCACCGAGTGAAAGCGTTTCGCCCTTTGCGGAAAAAGTCTGATTTAGAACAAGTAGCAGAAGCATACATGCTCAAGAGGGATCACCAGAAATTCAAAGGCAACTGAATTTCGGCAACCGGGGGATCGAAATCGGAATGCTGGGAAACTCATCGAGCCAAAGCGTTTCGCCATTTTGCAGAAGAAGTCTGATTTAAAACAAGTAGCAGAAGCATACATGCTCAAGAGGGATCACCCGAAATCCAAAGGCAACTGAATTTTGGCAAACGGGGTATCGAACTCGAAATGCCGCGAAATTCACCGAGTCAAAGGGTTTCCCCGTTTGCGGAAGAAGTCCGATGCAGAACAAGTAGCAGAAGCATAAATACTCAAGAGGGGACACCCAAAATTCAAAGGCAACTGAATTTCGACAACCGGGGAATCGAAGGCGGAATGCCATGAAACTCACCGAGTGAAAGCGTTTCGCCCTTTGCGGAAGAAGTCTGATTTAGAACAAGTAGCAGAAGCATACATGCTCAAGAGGGATCACCCGAAATCCAAAGGCACCTGAATTTCGGCAAACAGGGAATCGAAGTCGGAATGCCGCGAAAGTCACCGAGTCAAAGCGTTTCGCCCTTTGCGGAAGAAGTCTGATTTAGAACAAGGAGCAGAAGCATACATGCTCAAGAGGGATCACCCGAAATCCAAAGGCACCTGAATTTCGGCAAACAGGGAATCGAAGTTTGAATTCCGTGAAACTCACCGAGTCAAGCGTTTCCCCGTTTGCGGAAGAAGCCTAATGTAGAACAAGTAGCAGAAGCATCCATGCTCAAGAGGGCTCACCAGAAATTCAAAGGCAACTGAATTTCGGCAACCGGGGCATCGAAGTCGGAATGCCGCGAAACTCACCGAGACAAAGCGTTTCACCGTTTGCGGAAGAAGTCCGATGTAGAACAAGTAGCAGAAGCATAAATACTCAAGAGGGGACACCCGAAATTCAAAGGCAACTGAATTTCGGCAACCAGGAAATCGAAGTCGGAATGCCATGAAACTCACCGAGTCAAAGCGTTTCGCCCTTTTCGGAAGAAGTCTGATTTAGAACAAGTAGCAGAAGCATACATGCTCAAGAGGGGTCACCCGAAATTCAAAGGCAACTGAATTTCAGCAACCGGGGAATCGAAGTCGGAATACCGCGAAACTCACCGAGTCAAAGCGTTTCCCCATTTGCGGAAGAAGACTGATGTAGAACAAGTAGCAGAAGCATACATGCTCAAGAGGGATCACCCGAAATTCAAAGGCAACTGAATTTCGGCAACCGGGGCATCGAAGTCAGAATGCCGCGAAACTCATCGAGGCAAAGCGTTTCGACGTTTGCGGAAGAAATCTGATGTAGAACAAGTAGCAGAAGCATACATGCTCAAGAGGGATCACCCGAAATTCAAAGGCAACTGAATTTCGGCAACCGGGGCATCGAAGTTTGAATTACGCGAAACTCACCGAGTCAAAGCGTTTCACCGTTTGCGAAAGAAGTCTGATTTACAACAAGGAGAAAAAGCATACATGCTCAAGAGGGATCACCCGAAATTCAAAGGCAACTAAATTTCGGCAACCGGGGCATCGAAATTGGAATGCCGCGAAACTCACCGAGGCAAAGCGTTTCGACGTTTGCGGAGGAAGTCTGATGTAGAACAAGTAGCAGAAGCATACATGCTCAAAAAGGATCACCCAAAATTCAAAGGCAACTGAATTTCGGAAACCGGGGCATCGAAGTTTGAATTCCACGAAACTCACCGAGTCAAAGCGTTTCGCCGTTTGCGGAAAAAGTCTGATGTAGAACAAGTAGCAGAAGCATCCATTCTCAAGAGGGGTCACCCGAAATTCAAAGGCAACTGAATTTCGGCAACCGAGGCATTGAAGTCGGAATGCCGCGAAACTCACCGAGGCAAAGCATTTCTACGTTTGCGAAAGAATTCTGATGTAGAACAAGTAGCAGAAGCATACATGCTCAAGAGGGATCACCAGAAATTCAAAGGCAACTGAATTTCGGCAACCGGGGGATCGAAATCGGAATGCTGGGAAACTCATTGAGCCAAAGCGTTTCGCCATTTGCGAAAGAAGTCTGATTTAGAACAAATAGCAGAAGCATAAATACTCAAGAGGGGACACTCGAAATTCAAAGGCAACAGAATTTCGGCAACCAGGGAATCGAAGTCGGAATGCCATGAAACTCACCGAGTGAAAGCGTTTCGCCCTTTGCGGAAAAAGTCTGATTTAGAACAAGTAGCAGAAGCATACATGCTCAAGAGGGATCACCCGAAATTCAAAGGCAACTGAATTTCGGCAACCGGGGCATCGAAGTTTGGATTACGCGAAAGTCACCGAGTCAAAGCGTTTTGCCGTTTTCGGAAGAAGCCTGATGTAGAACAAGTAGCAGAAGCATCCATGCTCAAGAGGGATCACCAGAAATTCCAAGGCAACTGAATTTCGGCAACCGGGGCATCGAAGTCGGAATGCCGCGAAACTCACCGAGACAAAGCGTTTCGCCGTTTGCGGAAGAAGTCTGATGTAGAACAAGTAGCAGAAGCATACATGCTCAAGAGGGATCACCCGAAATCCAAAGACAACTGAATTTCGGCAACCGGGGAATCGAAGTCGGAATGCCATGAAACTCATTGAGTCAAAGCGTTTCGCCCTTTGCGGAAGAAGTCTGATTTAGAACAAGTAGCAGAAGCATACATGCTCAAGAGGGGTCACCCGAAATCCAAAGGCAACTGAATTTCGGCAAACGGGGTATCGAAGACGGAATGCCGCGAAATTCACCGAGTCAAAGCGTTTCCCCGTTTGCGAAAGAAGTCTGATGTAGAACAAGTTGCAGAAGCATACATGCTAAAGAGTGGTCACCCGAAATTCAAAGGCAACTGAATTTCTGCAACCGGGGCATCGAAGTTGAAATGCCGCGAAACTCACTAAGGCAAAGCGTTTCGACGTTTGCGGAAGAAGTCTGATGTAGAACAAGTAGCAGAAGCATACATGGTCAAGAGGGATCACCCGAAATCCAAAGACAACTGAATTTCGGCAACCGGGGAATCGAAGTCGGAATGCCATGAAACTCACCGAGTCAAAGCGTTTCGCCCTTTGCGGAAGAAGTCTGATTTAGAACAAGTAGCAGAAGCATACATGCTCAAGAGGGATCACCCGAAATTCAAAGGCAATTGAATTTCGGCATCCAGGGCATCGAAGATTGAATTACGCGAAATTCACTGAGTCAAAGCGTTTCACCGTTTGCGAAAGAATTCTGATTTACAACAAGGAGCAGAAGCATACATGCTCAAGAGGGATCACCCGAAATTCAAAGGCAACTAAATTTCGGCAACCGGGGCATCGAAATTGGAATGCTACGAAACTCACCGAGGCAAAGTGTTTCGACGTTTGCGGAAGAAGTCTGATGTACAAAAAGTAGCAGAAGCATACATGCTCAAGAGGGATCACCCAAAATCCAAAGACAACTGAATTTCGGCAAACGTTGAATCGAAGTCGGAATGCCGTGAAACTCACCGAGTCAAAGCGTTTCCCCGTTTGCGGAAGAAGTCTGATGTAGAACAAGTAGGAGAAGCATACATGCTCAAGAGTGGTCACCCGAAATACAAAGGCAACTGAATTTTGGCAACCGGGGCATCGAAGTTTGAATGTCGCGAAACACACTGAGGCAAAGCGTTTCGACGTTTGCGGAAGAAGTCTGATGTAGAACAAGTAGCAGAAGCATACATGCTCAAGAACGATCACCCGAAATTCAAAGGCAACTGAATTTCGGCAAACGGGGTATCGAAGACGGAATGCCGCGAAATTCACCGAGTCAAAGCGTTTCCCCGTTTGCGAAAGAAGTCTGATGTAGAACAAGTTGCAGAAGCATACATGCTAAAGAGTGGTCACCCGAAATTCAAAGGCAACTGAATTTCTGCAACCGGGGCATCGAAGTTGAAATGCCGCGAAACTCACTGAGGCAAAGCGTTTCGACGTTTGCGGAAGAAGTCTGATGTAGAACAAGTAGCAGAAGCATACATGCTCAAGAGGGATCACCCGAAATCCAAAGACAACTGAATTTCGGCAACCGGGGAATCGAAGTCGGAATGCCATGAAACTCACCGAGTCAAAGCGTTTCGCCCTTTGCGGAAGAAGTCTGATTTAGAACAAGTAGCAGAAGCATACATGCTCAAGAGGGATCACCCGAAATTCAAAGGCAATTGAATTTCGGCATCCAGGGCATCGAAGATTGAATTACGCGAAATTCACTGAGTCAAAGCGTTTCACCGTTTGCGAAAGAATTCTGATTTACAACAAGGAGCAGAAGCATACATGCTCAAGAGGGATCACCCGAAATTCAAAGGCAACTAAATTTCGGCAACCGGGGCATCGAAATTGGAATGCTACGAAACTCACCGAGGCAAAGTGTTTCGACGTTTGCGGAAGAAGTCTGATGTACAAAAAGTAGCAGAAGCATACATGCTCAAGAGGGATCACCCAAAATCCAAAGACAACTGAATTTCGGCAAACGTTGAATCGAAGTCGGAATGCCGTGAAACTCACCGAGTCAAAGCGTTTCCCCGTTTGCGGAAGAAGTCTGATGTAGAACAAGTAGGAGAAGCATACATGCTCAAGAGTGGTCACCCGAAATACAAAGGCAACTGAATTTTGGCAACCGGGGCATCGAAGTTTGAATGTCGCGAAACACACTGAGGCAAAGCGTTTCGACGTTTGCGGAAGAAGTCTGATGTAGAACAAGTAGCAGAAGCATACATGCTCAAGAACGATCACCCGAAATTCAAAGGCAACTGAATTTCGGCAAACGGGGTATCGAAGACGGAATGCCGCGAAATTCACCGAGTCAAAGCGTTTCCCCGTTTGCGAAAGAAGTCTGATGTAGAACAAGTTGCAGAAGCATACATGCTAAAGAGTGGTCACCCGAAATTCAAAGGCAACTGAATTTCTGCAACCGGGGCATCGAAGTTGAAATGCCGCGAAACTCACTGAGGCAAAGCGTTTCGACGTTTGCGGAAGAAGTCTGATGTAGAACAAGTAGCAGAAGCATACATGCTCAAGAGGGATCACCCGAAATCCAAAGACAACTGAATTTCGGCAACCGGGGAATCGAAGTCGGAATGCCATGAAACTCACCGAGTCAAAGCGTTTCGCCCTTTGCGGAAGAAGTCTGATTTAGAACAAGCAGCAGAAGCATACATGCTCAAGAGGGATCACCCGAAATTCAAAGGCAATTGAATTTCGGCATCCAGGGCATCGAAGATTGAATTACGCGAAATTCACTGAGTCAAAGCGTTTCACCGTTTGCGAAAGAATTCTGATTTACAACAAGGAGCAGAAGCATACATGCTCAAGAGGGATCACCCGAAATTCAAAGGCAACTAAATTTCGGCAACCGGGGCATCGAAATTGGAATGCTACGAAACTCACCGAGGCAAAGTGTTTCGACGTTTGCGGAAGAAGTCTGATGTACAAAAAGTAGCAGAAGCATACATGCTCAAGAGGGATCACCCAAAATCCAAAGACAACTGAATTTCGGCAAACGTTGAATCGAAGTCGGAATGCCGTGAAACTCACCGAGTCAAAGCGTTTCCCCGTTTGCGGAAGAAGTCTGATGTAGAACAAGTAGGAGAAGCATACATGCTCAAGAGTGGTCACCCGAAATACAAAGGCAACTGAATTTTGGCAACCGGGGCATCGAACTTGGAATGTCGCGAAACTCACTGAGGCAAAGCGTTTCGACGTTTGCGGAAGAAGTCTGATGTAGAACAAGTAGCAGAAGCATACATGCTCAAGAACGATCACCCGAAATTCAAAGGCAACTGAATTTCGGCAAACGGGGTATCGAAGACGGAATGCCGCGAAATTCACCGAGTCAAAGCGTTTCCCCGTTTGCGAAAGAAGTCTGATGTAGAACAAGTTGCAGAAGCATACATGCTAAAGAGTGGTCACCCGAAATTCAAAGGCAACTGAATTTCTGCAACCGGGGCATCGAAGTTTGAATTCCACGAAACTCACCGAGTCAAAGCGTTTCGCCGTTTGCGGAAAAAGTCTGATGTAGAACAGAAGCATCCATGCTCAAGAGGGGTCACCCGAAATTCAAAGGCAACTGAATTTCGGCAACCGGGGCATCGAAGTCGGAATGCCGCGAAACTCACCGAGTTAAAGCGTTTCCCCGTTTGCGAAAGAAGTATGATGTAGAACAAGTTGCAGAAGCATACATGCTCAAGAGGGGTCACCCGAAATTCAAAGGCAATTGAATTTCGGCAATCGGGGCATAGAAATTGGAATGCCGCGAAACTCACCGAGGCAAAGCTTTTGGACGTTTGCGAAAGAAGTCTGATGTAGAACAAGGAGCAAAAGCATACATGCTCAAGAGGGATCACCCGAAATCCAAAGGCAACTGAATTTCGGCAAACGACGAATCGAAGGCGGAATGCCGCGAAATTCAGCTAGTCAAAGCCTTTCCCCGTTTGCGGAAGAAGTCTGATGTAGAACAAGTAGCAGAAGCATACATGCTCAAGAGGGATCACCCGAAATCCAAAGGCAACTGAATTTCGGCAAACGGGGTATCGAAGACGGAATGCCGCGAAACTCACCGAGTCAAAGCGTTTCCCCGTTTGCGAAAGAAGTATGATGTAGAACAAGTTGCAGAAGCATACATGCTCAAGAGGGGTCACCCGAAATTCAAAGGCAACTGAATTTCTGCAACCGGGGCATCGAAGTCGAAATGCCGCGAAACTCACTGAGGGAAAGCGTTTCGACGTTTGCGGAAGAAGACTGATGTAGAACAAGTAGCAGAAGCATACATGCTCAAGAAGGATCACCCGAAATTCAAAGGCAACTGAATTTCGGCAACCGGGGCATCGAAGTTTGAATTCCACGAAACTCACCGAGTCAAAGCGTTTCGCCGTTTGCGGAAAAAGTCTGATGTAGAACAGAAGCATCCATGCTCAAGAGGGGTCACCCGAAATTCAAAGGCAACTAAATTTCGGCAACCGGGGCATCGAAGTCGGAATGCCGCGAAACTCACCGAGGCAAAGCCTTTCGACGTTTGCGGAAGAAGTCTGATGTAGAACAAGTAGCAGAAGCATACATGCTCAAGAGGGATCACCAGAAATTCAAAGGCAACTGAATTTCGGCAACCGGGCCATAGAAGTTTGAATTCCGCGAAACTCACCGAGTCAAAGCGTTTCGCCATTCGCGAAAGAAGTCTGATGCAGAACAAGTAGCAGAAGCATACATGCTCAAGAGGGATCACCCGAAATTCAAAGGCAATTGAATTTCGGCAATCGGGGCATAGAAATTGGAATGCCGCGAAACTCACCGAGGCAAAGCTTTTGGACGTTTGCGAAAGAAGTCTGATGTAGAACAAGGAGCAAAAGCATACATGCTCAAGAGGGATCACCCGAAATCCAAAGGCAACTGAATTTCGGCAAACGACGAATCGAAGGCGGAATGCCGCGAAATTCAGCTAGTCAAAGCCTTTCCCCGTTTGCGGAAGAAGTCTAATGTAGAACAAGTAGCAGAAGCATACATACTCAAGAGGGGACACCCGAAATTCAAAGGCAACTAAATTTCGACAACCAGGGAATCGAAGTCGGAATGCTGCGAAACTCACCGAGGCAAAGCGTTTCAACGTTTGCGGAAGAAGTCTGATGTAGAACAACTAGCAGAAGCATACATGCTCAAGAGGGATCACCCGAAATCCAAAGGCAACTGAATTTCGGCAAACGAGGTATCGAAGACGGAATGCCGCGAAACTCACCGAGTCAAAGCGTTTCCCCGTTTGCGAAAGAAGTATGATGTAGAACAAGTTGCAGAAGCATACATGCTCAAGAGGGGTCACCCGAAATTCAAAGGCAACTGAATTTCTGCAACCGGGGCATCGAAGTCGAAATGCCGCGAAACTCACTGAGGCAAAGCGTTTCGACGTTTGCGGAAGAAGTCTGATGTAGAACAAGTAGCAGAAGCATACATGCTCAAGAAGGATCACCCGAAATTCAAAGGCAACTGAATTTCGGCAACCGGGGCATCGAAGTTTGAATTCCACGAAACTCACCGAGTCAAAGCGTTTCGCCGTTTGCGGAAAAAGTCTGATGTAGAACAGAAGCATCCATGCTCAAGAGGGGTCACCCGAAATTCAAAGGCAACTGAATTTCGGCAACCGGGGCATCGAAGTCGGAATGCCGCGAAACTCACCGAGGCAAAGCCTTTCGACGTTTGCGGAAGAAGTCTGATGTAGAACAAGTAGCAGAAGCATACATGCTCAAGAGGGATCACCAGAAATTCAAAGGCAACTGAATTTCGGCAACCGGGCCATAGAAGTTTGAATTCCGCGAAACTCACCGAGTCAAAGCGTTTCGCCATTTGCGAAAGAAGTCTGATGTAGAACAAGTAGCAGAAGCATACATGCTCAAGAGGGATCACCCGAAATTCAAAGGCAATTGAATTTCGGCAATCGGGGCATAGAAATTGGAATGCCGCGAAACTCACCGAGGCAAAGCTTTTGGACGTTTGCGAAAGAAGTCTGATGTAGAACAAGGAGCAAAAGCATACATGCTCAAGAGGGATCACCCGAAATTCAAAGGCAACTAAATTTCGGCAACCGGGGCATCGAAGTCGGAATGCCGCGAAACTCACCGAGGCAAAGTGTTTCGACGTTTGCGGAAGAAGTCTGATGTAGAACAAGTAGCAGAAGCATCCATGCTCAAGAGGGCTCACCCGAAATTAAAAGGCAACTGAATTTCGGCAACCGGGGCATCGAAGTCGGAATGCTGCGAAACTCACCGAGGCAAAGCGTTTCAACGTTTGCGGAAGAAGTCTGATGTAGAACAAGTAGCAGAAGCATACATGCTCAAGAGCGATCAACCGAAATCCAAAGGCAACTGAATTTCGGCAAACAGGGAATCGAAGTCGAAGTGCCGCGAAAGTCACCGAGTCAAAGCGTTTACCCGTTTGCAGAAGAATTATGATGTAGAACAAGTAGCAGAAGCATACATGCTCAAGAGGGATCACCCGAAATCCAAAGCCAACTGAATTTCGGCAAACGGGGAAACAAAGTCGGAATGATGCGAAACTCACCGAGACAAAGCGTTTCGCCGTTTGCGGAAGAAGTCCGATGTAGAACAAGTAGCAGAAGCATAAATACTCCAGAGGGTTCACCCGAAATTCAAAGGCAACTAAATTTCGGCAACCGGGGCATCGAAATTGGAATGCTGCGAAACTCACCGAGGCAAAGTGTTTCGACGTTTGCGGAAGAAGTCTGATGTAGAACAAGTAGCAGAAGCATACATGCTCAAGAAGGATCACCCGAAATCCAAAGACAACTGAATTTCGGCAAACGTTGAATCGAAGTCGGAATGCCGTGAAACTCACCGAGTCAAAGCGTTTCCCCGTTTGCGGAAGAAGTCTGATGTAGAACAAGTAGCAGAAGCATACATGCTCAAGAGTGGTCACCCGAAATTCAAAGTCAACTGAATTTCGACAACCGGGGTATCGAAATCGGAATGCCGCGAAACTCATCGAGCCAAAGCGTTTCGCGATTTTGCGGAAGAAGTCTGATTTAAAACAAGTAGCAGAAGCATGCATGCTCAAGAGGGATCACCCGAAATCCAAAGGCATCTGAATTTCGGCAACCGCGGAATCGAAGTAGGAATTCCGCGAAACTCACCTAGGCAAAGCGTTTCGACGTTTGCGGAAGAAGTCTGATGTAGAACAAGTAGCAGAAGCATACATGCTCAAGAAGGATCACCCGAAATTCAAAGGCAACTGAATTTCGGAAACTGGGGCATCGAAGTTTGAATTCCACGAAACTCACTGAGGCAAAGCGTTTCGACGTATTCGGAAGAAGTCTGATGTAGAACAAGTAGCAGAAGCATACATGCTCAACAAGGATCACCCAAAATTCAAAGGCAACTGAATTTCGGAAACCGGGGCATCGAAGTTTGAATTCCACGAAACTCACCGAGTCAAAGCGTTTCGCCGTTTGCGGAAAAAGTCTGATGTAGAACAAGTAGCAGAAGCATCCATTCTCAAGAGGGATCACCCGAAATTCAAAGGCAACTAAATTTCGGCAACCGGGGCATCGAAGTCGGAATGCCGCGAAACTCACCGAGGCAAAGCATTTCGACGTTTGCGGAAGAAGTCTGATGTAGAACAAGTAGCATAAGCATACATGCTCAAGAAGGATCACCCGAAATTCAAAGGCAATTGAATTTCGGCAACCGGGGCATCGAAGTTTCAATTCCGCGAAACTCACCTAGTCAAAGCGTTTCGCTGTTTGCGGAAGAAGTCTGATGTAGAACAAGTAGCAGAAGCATCCATGCTCAAGAGGGGTCACCCGAAATTCAAAGGCAACTGAATTTGGGCAACCGGGTCATCGAAGTCGGAATGCCGCGAAACTCATCGAGGCAAAGTGTTTCGACGTTTGCGGAAGAAGTCTGATGTAGAACAAGTAGCAGAAGCATACATGCTCAAGAGGAATCACCAGAAATTCAAAGGCAACTGAATTTCGGCAACCGGGCCATAGAAGTTTGAATTCCGCGAAACTCACCGAGTCAAAGCGTTTGGCCATTTGCGAAAGAAGTCTGATGTAGAACAAGTAGCAGAAGCATACATGCTCAAGAGCGATCATCCGAAATCCAAAGGCAACTGAATTTCGGCAAATAGGGAATCGAAGTCCAAATGCCGCTAAAGTCACCGAGTCAAAGTGTTTCCCCGTTTGCGGAAGAAGTCTGATGTACAACAAGTAGCAGAAGCATACATGCTCAAGAGGGCTCACCCGAAATTAAAAGGCAACTGAATTTCGGCAACCGGGGCATCGAAATTGGAATGCTGCGAAAGTCACCGAGGGAAAGTGTTTCGACGTTTGCGGAAGAAGTCTGATGTAGAACAAGTAGCAGAAGCATACATGCTCAAGATGGATCACCCGAAATCCAAAGACAACTGAATTTCGGCAAACGGGGAATCAAAGTCGGAATGCCGTGAAACTCACCGAGACAAGCGTTTCCCCGTTTGCGGAAGAAGTCTGATGTAGAACAAACAGCAGAAGCATACATGCTCATGAGGAGTCACCCGAAATTCAAAGGCAACTGAATTTCGGCCACCCGGGAATCGAAGTCGGAATGCCGCGAAAGTCACCGAGTCAAGGCGTTTCCCCGTTTGCGGAAGAAGTCTGATCTAGAACAAGCTCAAGAGGGATCACCCGAAATTCAAAGGCAACTAAATTTCGGCAACCGGGGCATCGAAGTCGGAATGCCGCGAAACTCACCGAGGCAAAGCGTTTCGACGTTTGCGGAAGAAGTCTGATGTAGAACAAGTAGCATAAGCATACATGCTCAAGAAGGATCACCCGAAATTCAAAGGCAATTGAATTTCGGCAACCGGGGCATCGAAGTTTCAATTCCGCGAAACTCACCTAGTCAAAGCGTTTCGCTGTTTGCGGAAGAAGTCTGATGTAGAACAAGTAGCAGAAGCATCCATGCTCAAGAGGGGTCACCCGAAATTCAAAGGCAACTGAATTTGGGCAACCGGGTCATCGAAGTCGGAATGCCGCAAAACTCATCGAGGCAAAGTGTTTCGACGTTTGCGGAAGAAGTCTGATGTAGAACAAGTAGCAGAAGCATACATGCTCAAGAGGAATCACCAGAAATTCAAAGGCAACTGAATTTCGGCAACCGGGCCATAGAAGTTTGAATTCCGCGAAACTCACCGAGTCAAAGCGTTTGGCCATTTGCGAAAGAAGTCTGATGTAGAACAAGTAGCAGAAGCATACATGCTCAAGAGCGATCAACCGAAATCCAAAGGCAACTGAATGCTGGCAAATAGGGAATCGAAGTCCAAATGCCGCTAAAGTCACCGAGTCAAAGTGTTTCCCCGTTTGCGGAAGAAGTCTGATGTAGAACAAGTAGCAGAAGCATACATGCTCAAGAGGGCTCACCCGAAATTAAAAGGCAACTGAATTTCGGCAACCGGGGCATCGAAGTTTCAATTCCGCGAAACTCACCTAGTCAAAGCGTTTCGCTGTTTGCGGAAGAAGTCTGATGTAGAACAAGTAGCAGAAGCATCCATGCTCAAGAGGGGTCACCCGAAATTCAAAGGCAACTGAATTTGGGCAACCGGGTCATCGAAG
Source organism: Populus alba x Populus glandulosa (assembly GCA_033617975.1). Taxonomy (NCBI): domain Eukaryota; kingdom Viridiplantae; phylum Streptophyta; class Magnoliopsida; order Malpighiales; family Salicaceae; genus Populus; species Populus alba x Populus glandulosa. The sequence goes on along the minus strand of CM066151.1, from coordinate 10,903,158 downwards.
TCGGAATGCCGCGAAACTCATCGAGGCAAAGTGTTTCGACGTTTGCGGAAGAAGTCTGATGTAGAACAAGTAGCAGAAGCATACATGCTCAAGAGGAATCACCAGAAATTCAAAGGCAACTGAATTTCGGCAACCGGGCCATAGAAGTTTGAATTCCGCGAAACTCACCGAGTCAAAGCGTTTGGCCATTTGCGAAAGAAGTCTGATGTAGAACAAGTAGCAGAAGCATACATGCTCAAAAGCGATCAACCGAAATCCAAAGGCAACTGAATGCTGGCAAATAGGGAATCGAAGTCCAAATGCCGCTAAAGTCACCGAGTCAAAGTGTTTCCCCGTTTGCGGAAGAAGTCTGATGTAGAACAAGTAGCAGAAGCATACATGCTCAAGAGGGCTCACCCGAAATTAAAAGGCAACTGAATTTCGGCAACCGGGGCATCGAAATTGGAATGCTGCGAAAGTCACCGAGGGAAAGTGTTTCGACGTTTGCGGAAGAAGTCTGATGTAGAACAAGTAGCAGAAGCATACATGCTCAAGATGGATCACCCGAAATCCAAAGACAACTGAATTTCGGCAAACGGGGAATCAAAGTCGGAATGCCGTGAAACTCACCGAGACAAGCGTTTCCCCGTTTGCGGAAGAAGTCTGATGTAGAACAAACAGCAGAAGCATACATGCTCATGAGGAGTCACCCGAAATTCAAAGGCAACTGAATTTCGGCCACCCGGGAATCGAAGTCGGAATGCCGCGAAAGTCACCGAGTCAAGGCGTTTCCCCGTTTGCGGAAGAAGTCTGATCTAGAACAAGCTCAAGAGGGATCACCCGAAATTCAAAGGCAACTAAATTTCGGCAACCGGGGCATCGAAGTCGGAATGCCGCGAAACTCACCGAGGCAAAGCGTTTCGACGTTTGCGGAAGAAGTCTGATGTAGAACAAGTAGCATAAGCATACATGCTCAAGAAGGATCACCCGAAATTCAAAGGCAATTGAATTTCGGCAACCGGGGCATCGAAGTTTCAATTCCGCGAAACTCACCTAGTCAAAGCGTTTCGCTGTTTGCGGAAGAAGTCTGATGTAGAACAAGTAGCAGAAGCATCCATGCTCAAGAGGGGTCACCCGAAATTCAAAGGCAACTGAATTTGGGCAACCGGGTCATCGAAGTCGGAATGCCGCGAAACTCATCGAGGCAAAGTGTTTCGACGTTTGCGGAAGAAGTCTGATGTAGAACAAGTAGCAGAAGCATACATGCTCAAGAGGAATCACCAGAAATTCAAAGGCAACTGAATTTCGGCAACCGGGCCATAGAAGTTTGAATTCCGCGAAACTCACCGAGTCAAAGCGTTTGGCCATTTGTGAAAGAAGTCTGATGTAGAACAAGTAGCAGAAGCATACATGCTCAAGAGCGATCACCCGAAATCCAAAGGCAACTGAATTTCGGCAAATAGGGTATCGAAGTCCAAATGCCGCTAAAGTCACCGAGTCAAAGTGTTTCCCCGTTTGCGGAAGAAGTCTGATGTAGAACAAGTAGCAGAAGCATACATGCTCAAGAGGGCTCACCCGAAATTAAAAGGCAACTGAATTTCGGCAACCAGGGCATCGAAATTGGAATGCTGCGAAAGTCACCGAGGGAAAGTGTTTCGACGTTTGCGGAAGAAGTCTGATGTAGAACAAGTAGCAGAAGCATACATGCTCAAGATGGATCACCCGAAATCCAAAGACAACTGAATTTCGGCAAACGGGGAATCAAAGTCGGAATGCCGTGAAACTCAACGTTTCCCCGTTTGCGGAAGAAGTCTGATGTAGAACAAGTAGCAGAAGCATACATGCTCAAGAGGGGTCACCCGAAATTCAAAGGCAACTGAATTTCGGCAACCGGGGCATCGAAGTTGGAATGCCGTGAAACTCACCGAGACAAGCGTTTCCCCGTTTGCGGAAGAAGTCTGATGTAGAACAAACAGCAGAAGCATACATGCTCATGAGGAGTCACCCGAAATTCAAAGGCAACTGAATTTCGGCCACCCGGGAATCGAAGTCGGAATGCCGCGAAAGTCACCGAGTCAAAGCGTTTCCCCGTTTGCGGAAGAAGTCTGATCTAGAACAAGCTCAAGAGGGATCACCCGAAATTCAAAGGCAACTAAATTTCGGCAACCGGGGCATCGAAGTCGGAATGCCGCGAAACTCACCGAGGCAAAGCGTTTCGACGTTTGCGGAAGAAGTCTGATGTAGAACAAGTAGCATAAGCATACATGCTCAAGAAGGATCACCCGAAATTCAAAGGCAATTGAATTTCGGCAACCGGGGCATCGAAGTTTCAATTCCGCGAAACTCACCTAGTCAAAGCGTTTCGCTGTTTGCGGAAGAAGTCTGATGTAGAACAAGTAGCAGAAGCATCCATGCTCAAGAGGGGTCACCCGAAATTCAAAGGCAACTGAATTTGGGCAACCGGGTCATCGAAGTCGGAATGCCGCGAAACTCATCGAGGCAAAGTGTTTCGACGTTTGCGGAAGAAGTCTGATGTAGAACAAGTAGCAGAAGCATACATGCTCAAGAGGAATCACCAGAAATTCAAAGGCAACTGAATTTCGGCAACCGGGCCATAGAAGTTTGAATTCCGCGAAACTCACCGAGTCAAAGCGTTTGGCCATTTGCGAAAGAAGTCTGATGTAGAACAAGTAGCAGAAGCATACATGCTCAAGAGCGATCATCTGAAATCCAAAGACAACTGAATTTCGGCAACCGGGGAATCGAAGTCGGAATGCCATGAAACTCACCGAGTCAAAGCGTTTCGCCCTTTGCGGAAGAAGTCTGATTTAGAACAAGTAGCAGAAGCATACATGCTCGAGAGGGGTGACCCGAAATTCAAAGGGAACTGAATTTCAGCAACCGGGGAATCGAAGTCCGAATACCGCGAAACTCACCGATTCGAAGCGTTTCCCCGTTTGTGGAAGAAGACTGATGTAGAACAAGTAGCAGAAGCATACATGCTCAAGAGGGATCACCCGAAATTCAAAGGCAATTGAATTTCGGCAATCGGGGCATAGAAATTGGAATGCCGCGAAACTCACCGAGGCAAAGCTTTTGGACGTTTGCGGAAGAAGTCTGATGTAGAACAAGGAGCAAAAGCATACATGCTCAAGAGGGATCACCCGAAATTCAAAGGCAACTAAATTTTGGCAACCGGGGCATCGAAATTGGAATGCTGCGAAACTCACCGAGGCAAAGTGTTTCGACATTTGCGGAAGAAGTCTGATGTAGAACAAGTAGCAGAAGCATACATGCTCAAGATGGATCACTCGAAATCCAAAGACAACTGAATTTCGGCAAACGGGGAATCAAAGTCGGAATGCCGTGAAACTCAACATTTCCCCATTTACGGAAGAAGTCTGATGTAGAACAAGTAGCAGAAGCATACATGCTCAAGAGGGGTCACCCGAAATTCAAAGGCAACTGAATTTCGGCAACCGGGGCATCGAAGTTGGAATGCCGCGAAACTCACCGAGGCAAAGCGTTTCTCCGTTTGAGGAAGAAGTCTGATTTACAATAAGGAGCAGAAGCATACATGCTCAAGAAGGATCACCCGAAATTCAAAGGCAACTGAATTTCACCAACCGGGGCATCGAAGTTTGAATTCCGCGAAACTCACCGAGTCAAAGCGTTTGGCCATTTGCGAAAGAAGTCTGATGTAGAACAAGTAGCAGAAGCATACATGCTCAAGAGCGATCACCCGAAATCCAAAGGCAACTGAATTTCGGCAAACAGGGAATCGAAGTCCAAATGCCGCTAAAGTCACCGAGTCAAAGTGTTTCCCCGTTTGCGGAAGAAGTCTGATGTAGAACAAGTAGCAGAAGCATACATGCTCAAGAGCGATTACCCGAAATCCAAAGGCAACTGAATTTCGGCAAACAGGGAATCGAAGTCCAAATGCCGCTAAAGTCACCGAGTCAAAGTGTTTCCCCGTTTGCGGAAGAAGTCTGATGTAGACCAAGTAGCAGAAGCATACATGCTCAAGAGGGCTCACCCGAAATTAAAAGGCAACTGAATTTCGGCAACCGGGGAATCGAAGTCGGAATGCCATGAAACTCACCGAGTCAAAGCATTTCGCCCTTTGCGGAAGAAGTCTGATTTAGAACAAGTAGCAGAAGCATACATGCTCAAGAGCGATCACCCGAAATCCAAAGGCAACTGAATTTCGGCAAACAGGGAATCGAAGTCCAAATGCCGCTAAACTCACCGAGGCAAAGCGTTTCAACGTTTGCGGAAGAAGTCTGATGTAGAACAAGTAGCAGAAGCATACATGCTCGAGAGCGATCAACCGAAATCCAAAGGCAACTGAATTTCGGCAAACAGGGAATCGAAGTCGGAATGCCGCGAAAGTCACCGAGTCAAAGCGTTTACCCGTTTGCGGAAGAATTATGATGTAGAACAAGTAGCAGAAGCATACATGCTCAAGAGGGATCACCCGAAATCCAAAGACAACTGAATTTCGGCAAACGGGGAAACAAAGTCGGAATGCTGCGAAACTCACCGAGTCAAAGCGTTTCCCTGTTTGCGGAAGAAGTCTGATGTAGAACAAGTAGCAGAAGCAAACATGCTCAAGAGGGGTCACCCGAAATTGAAAGGCAACTGAATTTCAGCAACCGGGGCATCGAAGTTGGAATGCTGCGAAACTCACCGAGGCAAAGCGTTTCGCCGTTTGAGGAAGAAGTCTGATGTAGAACAAGTAGACGAAGCATACATGCTCAAGAGGGATCACCCGAAATTCAAAGGCAACTGAATTTCGGCAACCGGGGCATCGACGTCGGAATGCCGTGAAACTCACCGAGTCAAAGTGTTTTGCCATTTGCGGAAGAACTCTGATTTAGAACAAGTAGCAGAAGCATACATGCTCAAGAGGGATCACCCGAAATTCAAAGGCAACTGAATTTTGGCAAACGGGGAATCGAAGTCTGAATGCCGCGAAACTCACCGAGTCAAAGCGTTTCCCCGTTTGCGGAAGAAGTCTGACGTAGAACAAGTAGCAGAAGCATACATGCTCAAGAGGGGTCACCCAAAATTCTAAGGCAACTGAATTTCGGCAACCGGGGAATCGAAGTCAAAATGCAGCGAAAGTCACCGAGTCAAAGCATTTCGCCCTTTGCGGAAGAAGTGTGATTTACAACAAGGAGCAGAAGCATACATGCTCAAGAGGGCTCACCCGAAATTCAAAGGCAACTGAATTTCGGCAACCGGGGCATCGAAGTCGGAATGCCGCGAAACTCACCGAGGCAAAGCGTTTCGACGTTTGCGGAAGAAGTCTGATGCAGAACAAGTAGCAGAAGCATACATGCTCAAGAGGGATCACCTGAAATTCAAGGGCAACTGAATTTCGGCAACCGGGGCATCGAAGTCGAAATGCCGCGAAACTCACCGAGTCAAAGCGTTTCGCCGTTTGCGGAAGAAGTCTGATGTACAACAAGTAGCAGAAGCATCCATGCTCAAGAGGGATCACAAGAAATTCAAAGGCAACTGAATTTCGGCAACCGGGGCATCGAAATTGGAATGCTGCGAAAGTCACCGAGGGAAAGTGTTTCGACGTTTGCGGAAGAAGTCTGATGTAGAACAAGTAGCAGAAGCATACATGCTCAAGAGGGATCACCCGAAATCCAAAGGCAACTGAATTTCGGCAAACGGGGAATCGAAGGCGAAATGCCGCGAAATTGACCGAGTCAAAGCCTTTCCCCGTTTGCTGAAGAAGTCTAATGTAGAACAAGTAGCAGAAGCATACATGCTCAAGACGGATCACCCGAAATTCAAAGGCAACTGAATTTCGGCAACCGGGGCATCGAAGTTTGAATTACGCGAAACTCACCGAGTCAAAGCGTTTCGCCATTTGCGGAAGAACTCTGATTTAGAACAAGTAGCAGAAGCATACATGCTCAAGAGGGATCACCCGAAATTCAAAGGCAACTGAATTTTGGCAAACGGGGAATCGAAGTCGGAATGCCGCGAAACTCACAGAGTCAAAGCGTTTCCCCGTTTGCGGAAGAAGTCTGATGTAGAACAAGTAGCAGAAGCATACATGCTCAAGAGGGGTCCCCCGAAATTCAAAGGCAACTGAATTTCGGCAACCGGGGAATCGAAGTCCGAATGCCGCGAAAGTCACCGAGTCAAAGCGTTTCGCCGTTTTTGGAAGAAGTCTGATTTACAACAAGGAGCAGAAGCATACATGCTCAAGAAGGATCACCCGAAATTCAAAGGCAATTGAATTTCGGCAACCGGGGCATCGAAGTTTGAATTCCGCGAAACTCACCGAGTCAAAGCGTTTCGCTGTTTGCGGAAGAAGTCTGATGTAGAACAAGTAGTAGAAGCTTACATGCTCAAGAGGGATCACCCGAAATCCAAAGGCAACTGAATTTCGGCAAACAGGGAATCGAAGGCGAAATGCCGCGAAATTCACCGAGTCAAAGCCTTTCCCTATTTGCGGAAGAAGTCTGATGTAGAACAAGTTGCAGAAGCATACATACTCAAGAGGGGACACCCGAAATTCAAAGGCAACTGAATTTTGGCAAGCAGGGAATCGAAGTCCAAATGCCGCTAAAGTCACCGAGTCAAATCGTTTCCCCGTTTGCGGAAGAAGTCTGATGTAGAACAAGTAGACGAAGCATACATGCTCAAGAGGGATCACCCGAAATTCAAAGGCAACTGAATTTCGGCAACCGGGGCATCGACGTCGGAATGCCGTGAAACTCACCGAGTCAAAGTGTTTTGCCATTTGCGGAAGAACTCTGATTTAGAACAAGTAGCAGAAGCATACATGCTCAAGAGGGATCACCCGAAATTCAAAGGCAACTGAATTTTGGCAAACGGGGAATCGAAGTCTGAATGCCGCGAAACTCACCGAGTCAAAGCGTTTCCCCGTTTGCGGAAGAAGTCTGACGTAGAACAAGTAGCAGAAGCATACATGCTCAAGAGGGGTCACCCAAAATTCTAAGGCAACTGAATTTCGGCAACCGGGGAATCGAAGTCAAAATGCAGCGAAAGTCACCGAGTCAAAGCATTTCGCCCTTTGCGGAAGAAGTGTGATTTACAACAAGGAGCAGAAGCATACATGCTCAAGAGGGCTCACCCGAAATTCAAAGGCAACTGAATTTCGGCAACCGGGGCATCGAAGTCGGAATGCCGCGAAACTCACCGAGGCAAAGCGTTTCGACGTTTGCGGAAGAAGTCTGATGCAGAACAAGTAGCAGAAGCATACATGCTCAAGAGGGATCACCTGAAATTCAAGGGCAACTGAATTTCGGCAACCGGGGCATCGAAGTCGAAATGCCGCGAAACTCACCGAGTCAAAGCGTTTCGCCGTTTGCGGAAGAAGTCTGATGTACAACAAGTAGCAGAAGCATCCATGCTCAAGAGGGATCACAAGAAATTCAAAGGCAACTGAATTTCGGCAACCGGGGCATCGAAATTGGAATGCTGCGAAAGTCACCGAGGGAAAGTGTTTCGACGTTTGCGGAAGAAGTCTGATGTAGAACAAGTAGCAGAAGCATACATGCTCAAGAGGGATCACCCGAAATCCAAAGGCAACTGAATTTCGGCAAACGGGGAATCGAAGGCGAAATGCCGCGAAATTGACCGAGTCAAAGCCTTTCCCCGTTTGCTGAAGAAGTCTAATGTAGAACAAGTAGCAGAAGCATACATGCTCAAGACGGATCACCCGAAATTCAAAGGCAACTGAATTTCGGCAACCGGGGCATCGAAGTTTGAATTACGCGAAACTCACCGAGTCAAAGCGTTTCGCCATTTGCGGAAGAACTCTGATTTAGAACAAGTAGCAGAAGCATACATGCTCAAGAGGGATCACCCGAAATTCAAAGGCAACTGAATTTTGGCAAACGGGGAATCGAAGTCGGAATGCCGCGAAACTCACAGAGTCAAAGCGTTTCCCCGTTTGCGGAAGAAGTCTGATGTAGAACAAGTAGCAGAAGCATACATGCTCAAGAGGGGTCCCCCGAAATTCAAAGGCAACTGAATTTCGGCAACCGGGGAATCGAAGTCCGAATGCCGCGAAAGTCACCGAGTCAAAGCGTTTCGCCGTTTTTGGAAGAAGTCTGATTTACAACAAGGAGCAGAAGCATACATGCTCAAGAAGGATCACCCGAAATTCAAAGGCAATTGAATTTCGACAACCGGGGCATCGAAGTTTGAATTCCGCGAAACTCACCGAGTCAAAGCGTTTCGCTGTTTGCGGAAGAAGTCTGATGTAGAACAAGTAGTAGAAGCTTACATGCTCAAGAGGGATCACCCGAAATGCAAAGGCAACTGAATTTCGGCAAACAGGGAATCGAAGGCGAAATGCCGCGAAATTCACCGAGTCAAAGCCTTTCCCCATTTGCGGAAGAAGTCTGATGTAGAACAAGTTGCAGAAGCGTACATACTCAAGAGGGGACACCCGAAATTCAAAGGCAACTGAATTTTGGCAAGCAGGGAATCGAAGTCCAAATGCCGCTAAAGTCACCGAGTCAAATCGTTTCCCCGTTTGCGGAAGAAGTCTGATGTAGAACAAGTAGCAGAAGCATACATGCTCAAGAGGGCTCACCCGAAATTAAAAGGCAACTTAATTTCGGCAACCGGGGCATCGAAGTCAGAATGCCGCGAAACTCACCGAGGCAAAGCGTTTCGACGTTTGAGGAAGAACTCTGATGTAGAACAAGTAGCAGAAGCATACATGCTCAAGAGCGATCAACCGAAATCCAAAGGCAACTGAATTTCGGCAAACAGGGAATCGAAGTCGGAATGCCGCGAAACTCACCGAGGCATAGCGTTTCCCCGTTTGCGGAAGAAGTATGATGTAGAACAAATAGCAGAAGCATACATGCTCAAGAGGGATCACCCGGAATCCAAAGACAACTGAATTTCGGCAAACGGGGAAACAAAGTCGGAATGCCACGAAACTCACAGAGTCAAAGCGTTTCCCTGTTTGCGGAAGAAGTCTGATGTAGAACAAGTAGCAGAAGCAAACATGCTCAAGAGGGGTCACCCGAAATTCAAAGGCAACTGAATTTCGGCAACCGGGGCATCGAAGTTGGAATGCCGCGAAACTCACCGAGGCAAAGCGTTTCGCCGTTTGAGGAAGAAGTCTGATGTAGAACAAGTAGACTAAGCATACATGCTCAAGAGGGATCACCCGAAATTCAAAGGCAACTGAATTTCGGCAACCGGGGCATCGAAGTCGGAATGCCGTGAAACTCACCGAGTCAAAGCGTTTCGCCATTTGCGAAAGAAGTCTGATGTAGAACAAGTTGCAGAAGCATACATACTCAAGAGGGGACACCCGAAATTCAAAGGCAACTGAATTTTGGCAAACAGGGAATCGAAGTCCGAATGCCGCTAAAGTCACCGAGTCAAAGCGTTTCCCCGTTTGAGGAAGAAGTCTGATGTAGACCAAGTAGCAGAAGCATACATGCTCAATAAGGATCACCCGAAATTCAAAGGCAACTAAATTTCGGCAACCGGGGCATCCAAGTTTGAATTCCGCGAAACTCACCGAGTCAAAGCGTTTCACCGTTGGCGGAAGAAGTCTGATGTAGAACAAGTAGCAGAAGCATCCATGCTCAAGAGGGTTTACCCGAAATTCAAAGGCAACTAAATTTCGGCAACCGGGGCATCGAAGTCGGAATACCTCGAAACTCACCGAGGCAAAGCGTTTCGCCGTTTGCGGAAGAAGTCTGATGTAGAACAAGTAGCAGAAGCATACATGCTCAAGAGGGGTCCCCCGAAATTCAAAGGCAACTGAATTTCGGCAACCGGGGAATCGAAGTCCGAATGCCGCGAAAGTCACCGAGTCAAAGCGTTTCGCCGTTTTTGGAAGAAGTCTGATTTACAACAAGGAGCAGAAGCATACATGCTCAAGAAGGATCACCCGAAATTCAAAGGCAATTGAATTTCGGCAACCGGGGCATCGAAGTTTGAATTCCGCGAAACTCACCGAGTCAAAGCGTTTCGCTGTTTGCGGAAGAAGTCTGATGTAGAACAAGTAGTAGAAGCTTACATGCTCAAGAGGGATCACCCGAAATCCAAAGGCAACTGAATTTCTGCAAACAGGGAATCGAAGGCGAAATGCCGCGAAATTCACCGAGTCAAAGCCTTTCCCCATTTGCGGAAGAAGTCTGATGTAGAACAAGTTGCAGAAGCATACATACTCAAGAGGGGACACCCGAAATTCAAAGGCAACTGAATTTTGGCAAGCAGGGAATCGAAGTCCAAATGCCGCTAAAGTCACCGAGTCAAATCGTTTCCCCGTTTGCGGAAGAAGTCTGATGTAGAACAAGTAGACGAAGCATATATGCTCAAGATGGATCACCCGAAATTCAAAGGCAACTGAATTTCGGCAACCGGGGCATCGACGTCGGAATGCCGTGAAACTCACCGAGTCAAAGTGTTTTGCCATTTGCGGAAGAACTCTGATTTAGAACAAGTAGCAGAAGCATACATGCTCAAGAGGGATCACCCGAAATTCAAAGGCAACTGAATTTTGGCAAACGGGGAATCGAAGTCTGAATGCCGCGAAACTCACCGAGTCAAAGCGTTTCCCCGTTTGCGGAAGAAGTCTGACGTAGAACAAGTAGCAGAAGCATACATGCTCAAGAGGGGTCACCCAAAATTCTAAGGCAACTGAATTTCGGCAACCGGGGAATCGAAGTCAAAATGCAGCGAAAGTCACCGAGTCAAAGCATTTCGCCCTTTGCGGAAGAAGTGTGATTTACAACAAGGAGCAGAAGCATACATGCTCAAGAGGGCTCACCCGAAATTCAAAGGCAACTGAATTTCGGCAACCGGGGCATCGAAGTCGGAATGCCGCGAAACTCACCGAGGCAAAGCGTTTCGACGTTTGCGGAAGAAGTCTGATGCAGAACAAGTAGCAGAAGCATACATGCTCAAGAGGGATCACCTGAAATTCAAGGGCAACTGAATTTCGGCAACCGGGGCATCGAAGTCGAAATGCCGCGAAACTCACCGAGTCAAAGCGTTTCGCCGTTTGCGGAAGAAGTCTGATGTACAACAAGTAGCAGAAGCATCCATGCTCAAGAGGGATCACAAGAAATTCAAAGGCAACTGAATTTCGGCAACCGGGGCATCGAAATTGGAATGCTGCGAAAGTCACCGAGGGAAAGTGTTTCGACGTTTGCGGAAGAAGTCTGATGTAGAACAAGTAGCAGAAGCATACATGCTCAAGAGGGATCACCCGAAATCCAAAGGCAACTGAATTTCGGCAAACGGGGAATCGAAGGCGAAATGCCGCGAAATTGACCGAGTCAAAGCCTTTCCCCGTTTGCTGAAGAAGTCTAATGTAGAACAAGTAGCAGAAGCATACATGCTCAAGACGGATCACCCGAAATTCAAAGGCAACTGAATTTCGGCAACCGGGGCATCGAAGTTTGAATTACGCGAAACTCACCGAGTCAAAGCGTTTCGCCATTTGCGGAAGAACTCTGATTTAGAACAAGTAGCAGAAGCATACATGCTCAAGAGGGATCACCCGAAATTCAAAGGCAACTGAATTTTGGCAAACGGGGAATCGAAGTCGGAATGCCGCGAAACTCACAGAGTCAAAGCGTTTCCCCGTTTGCGGAAGAAGTCTGATGTAGAACAAGTAGCAGAAGCATACATGCTCAAGAGGGGTCCCCCGAAATTCAAAGGCAACTGAATTTCGGCAACCGGGGAATCGAAGTCCGAATGCCGCGAAAGTCACCGAGTCAAAGCGTTTCGCCGTTTTTGGAAGAAGTCTGATTTACAACAAGGAGCAGAAGCATACATGCTCAAGAAGGATCACCCGAAATTCAAAGGCAATTGAATTTCGGCAACCGGGGCTTCGAAGTTTGAATTCCGCGAAACTCACCGAGTCAAAGCGTTTCGCTGTTTGCGGAAGAAGTCTGATGTAGAACAAGTAGTAGAAGCTTACATGCTCAAGAGGGATCACCCGAAATCCAAAGGCAACTGAATTTCGGCAAACAGGGAATCGAAGGCGAAATGCCGCGAAATTCACCGAGTCAAAGCCTTTCCCCATTTGCGGAAGAAGTCTGATGTAGAACAAGTTGCAGAAGCATACATACTCAAGAGGGGACACCCGAAATTCAAAGGCAACTGAATTTTGGCATGCAGGGAATCGAAGTCCAAATGCCGCTAAAGTCACCGAGTCAAATCGTTTCCCCGTTTGCGGAAGAAGTCTGATGTAGAACAAGTAGCAGAAGCATACATGCTCAAGAGGGCTCACCCGAAATTAAAAGGCAACTGAATTTCGGCAACCGGGGCATCGAAGTCAGAATGCCGCGAAACTCACCGAGGCAAAGCGTTTCGACGTTTGAGGAAGAACTCTGATGTAGAACAAGTAGCAGAAGCATACATGCTCAAGAGCGATCAACCGAAATCCAAAGGCAACTGAATTTCGGCAAACAGGGAATCGAAGTCGGAATGCCGCGAAACTCACCGAGGCAAAGCGTTTCCCCGTTTGCGGAAGAAGTATGATGTAGAACAAATAGCAGAAGCATACATGCTCAAGAGGGATCACCCGAAATCCAAAGACAACTGAATTTCGGCAAACGGGGAAACAAAGTTGGAATGCCACGAAACTCACAGAGTCAAAGCGTTTCCCTGTTTGCGGAAGAAGTCTGATGTAGAACAAGTAGCAGAAGCAAACATGCTCAAGAGGGGTCACCCGAAATTCAAAGGCAACTGAATTTCGGCAACCGGGGCATCGAAGTTGGAATGCCGTGAAACTCACCGAGGCAAAGCGTTTCGCCGTTTGAGGAAGAAGTCTGATGTAGACCAAGTAGCAGAAGCATACATGCTCAACAAGGATCACCCGAAATTCAAAGGCAACTAAATTTCGGCAACCGGGGCATCCAAGTTTGAATTCCGCGAAACTCACCTAGGCAAAGCGTTTCGACGTTTGAGGAAGAAGTCTGATGTAGAACAAGTAGTAGAAGCATACATGCTCAAGAGGGATCACCCGAAATTCAAAGGCAACTAAATTTCGGCAAACGGGGCATCGAAGTCGAAATACCGCGAAACTCACCGAGGCAAAGCGTTTCGACGTTTGCGGAAGAAGTCTGATGTAGAACATGTAGCAGAAGCATACATGCTCAAGAGGGATCACCTGAAATTCAAAGGCAACTGAATTTTGGTAACCAGGGCATCGAAGTCTGAATTCCGCGAAACTCACCGAGTCAAAGCGTTTCCCCGTTTGCGGAAGAAGAATGATGTAGAACAAGTAGCACAAGCATACATGCTCAAGAGGGATCACCCGAAATTCAAAGGCAACTGAATTTCGGCAACCGGGGCATCGAAGTCGGAATGCCGCGAAAGTCACCGAGTCAAAGCGTTTCCCTGTTTCCGGAAGAAGTATGATGTAGAACAACTAGCAGAAGCATACATGCTCAAGAGGGATCACCCGAAATTCAAAGGCAACTGAATTTCGGCAACCGGGGCATCGAAGTTAGAATGCCACGAAACTCACCGAGGCAAAGCGTTTTGATGTTTGCGGAAGAAGTCTGATGTAGACCAAGTAGCAGAAGCATACATGCTCAAGAGGGCTCACCATAAATTCAAAGGCAACTGAATTTCGGCAACCGAGGAATCGAAGTCGGAATGCCGCGAAACTCACCGAGTCAAAGCGTTTCGCCCTTTGCGGAAGAAGTCTGATTTAGAACAAGTAGCAGAAGCATACATGCTCAAGAGCGATCACCCGAAATCCAAAGGCAACTGAATTTCGGCAAACAGGGAATCGAAGTTGGAATGCCGTGAAAGTCACCGAGTCAAAGCGTTTCCCCGTTTGCGGAAGAAGTATGATGTAGAACAAGTAGCAGAAGCATACATGCTCAAGATGGATCACCCGAAATTCAAAGGCAACTGAATTTCGGCAACCGGGGCAACGAAGTTGGAATGCCGCGAAACTCACTGAGGCAAAGCGTTTCGACATTTGCGAAAGAAGTCTGATGTAGAACAAGTAGCAGAAGCATACATGCTCAAGAGGGATCACCCGAAATTCAAAGGCAACTGAATTTCGGCAACCGGGGCATCGAAGTCTGAATTCCGCGAAACTCATCGTGTCAAAGCGTTTCCCCGTTTGCGGAAGAAGAATGATGTAGAACAAGTAGCACAAGCATACATGCTCAAGAGGGATCACCCGAAATTCAAAGGAAACTGAATTTCGGCAACCGGGGCATCGAAGTCGGAATGCCGCGAAAGTCACCGAGTCAAAGCGTTTCCCTGTTTCCGGAAGAAGTGTGATGTAGAACAAGTAGGAGAAGCATACATGCTCAAAAGGGATCACCAGAAATTCAAAGGCAACTGAATTTCGGCGACCAGGCCATAGAAGTCGGAATGCCGCGAAACTCACCGAGTCAAAGCGTTTCGCTGTTTGCGAAAGAAGTCTGGTGTAGAACAAGTAGCAGAAGCATACATGCTCAAGAGGGATCACCCGAAATCCAAAGGCAACTGAATTTCGGCAAACGGGGAATCGAAGGCGGAATGCCGCGAAATTCACTCACTCAAAGCGTTTCCCCGTTTGCGGAAAAAGTGTGATGTAGAACAAGTAGCAGAAGCATACATACTCAAGAGGGGACACAAAAAATTCAAAGGCAACTGAATTTCGGCAACCGGAGAATCGAAGTCGGAATGCCGTGAAACTCACCGAGTCAAAGCGTTTCACCCTTTGCGGGAGAAGTCTGATGTAGAACAAGTAGCAGAAGCATAAATGCTCAAGAGGGCTCACTCGAAATTAAAAGGCAACTGAATTTCGGCAACCGGGGCATCGAAGTCGAAATGCCGTGAAACTCACCTAGGCAAAGCGTTTCGACGTTTGCGGAAGAAGTCTGATGTAGAACAAGTAGTAGAAGCATACATGCTCAAGAGGGATCACCTGAAATTCAAAGGTAACTGAATTTCGACAACCGGGGCATCGAAGTCGAAATGCCGCGAAACTCACCGAGGCAAAGCGTTTCGACGTTTGCGGAAGAAGTCTGATGTAGAACATGTAGCAGAAGCATACATGCTCAAGAGGGATCACCTGAAATTCAAAGGCAACTGAATTTTGGTAACCAGGGCATCGAAGTCTGAATTCCGCGAAACTCACCGAGTCAAAGCGTTTCCCCGTTTGCGGAAGAAGAATGATGTAGAACAAGTAGCACAAGCATACATGCTCAAGAGGGATCACCCGAAATTCAAAGGCAACTGAATTTCGGCAACCGGGGCATCGAAGTCGGAATGCCGCGAAAGTCACCGAGTCAAAGCGTTTCCCTGTTTCCGGAAGAAGTATGATGTAGAACAACTAGCAGAAGCATACATGCTCAAGAGGGATCACCCGAAATTCAAAGGCAACTGAATTTCGGCAACAGGGGCATCGAAGTTAGAATGCCACGAAACTCACCGAGGCAAAGCGTTTTGATGTTTGCGGAAGAAGTCTGATGTAGACCAAGTAGCAGAAGCATACATGCTCAAGAGGGCTCACCATAAATTCAAAGGCAACTGAATTTCGGCAACCGAGGAATCGAAGTCGGAATGCCGCGAAACTCACCGAGTCAAAGCGTTTCGCCCTTTGCGGAAGAAGTCTGATTTAGAACAAGTAGCAGAAGCATACATGCTCAAGAGCGATCACCCGAAATCCAAAGGCAACTGAATTTCGGCAAACAGGGAATCGAAGTTGGAATGCCGTGAAAGTCACCGAGTCAAAGCGTTTCCCCGTTTGCGGAAGAAGTATGATGTAGAACAAGTAGCAGAAGCATACATGCTCAAGATGGATCACCCGAAATTCAAAGGCAACTGAATTTCGGCAACCGGGGCAACGAAGTTGGAATGCCGCGAAACTCACTGAGGCAAAGCGTTTCGACATTTGCGAAAGAAGTCTGATGTAGAACAAGTAGCAGAAGCATACATGCTCAAGAGGGATCACCCGAAATTCAAAGGCAACTGAATTTCGGCAACCGGGGCATCGAAGTCTGAATTCCGCGAAACTCATCGTGTCAAAGCGTTTCCCCGTTTGCGGAAGAAGAATGATGTAGAACAAGTAGCACAAGCATACATGCTCAAGAGGGATCACCCGAAATTCAAAGGAAACTGAATTTCGGCAACCGGGGCATCGAAGTCGGAATGCCGCGAAAGTCACCGAGTCAAAGCGTTTCCCTGTTTCCGGAAGAAGTACGATTTAGAACAACTAGCAGAAGCATACATGCTCAAGAGGAATCACCCGAAATTCAAAGGCAACTGAATTTCGGCAACCGGGGCATCGAAGTCGGAATGCCGCGAAACTCACCGAGGCAAAGCGTTTCGACGTTTGCGGAAGAAGTGTGATGTAGAACAAGTAGGAGAAGCATACATGCTCAAAAGGGATCACCAGAAATTCAAAGGCAACTGAATTTCGGCGACCAGGCCATAGAAGTTTGAATTCCGCGAAACTCACCGAGTCAAAGCGTTTCGCTGTTTGCGAAAGAAGTCTGGTGTAGAACAAGTAGCAGAAGCATACATGCTCAAGAGGGATCACCCGAAATCCAAAGGCAACTGAATTTCGGCAAACGGGGAATCGAAGGCGGAATGCCGCGAAATTCACTCACTCAAAGCGTTTCCCCGTTTGCGGAAAAAGTGTGATGTAGAACAAGTAGCAGAAGCATACATACTCAAGAGGGGACACAAAAAATTCAAAGGCAACTGAATTTCGGCAACCGGAGAATCGAAGTCGGAATGCCGTGAAACTCACCGAGTCAAAGCGTTTCACCCTTTGTGGGAGAAGTCTGATGTAGAACAAGTAGCAGAAGCATAAATGCTCAAGAGGGCTCACTCGAAATTAAAAGGCAACTGAATTTCGGCAACCGGGGCATCGAAGTCGAAATGCCGTGAAACTCACCTAGGCAAAGCGTTTCGACGTTTGCGGAAGAAGTCTGATGTAGAACAAGTAGTAGAAGCATACATGCTCAAGAGGGATCACCCGAAATTCAAAGGTAACTGAATTTCGACAACCGGGGCATCGAAGTCGAAATGCCGCGAAACTCACCGAGGCAAAGCGTTTCGACGTTTGCGGAAGAAGTCTGATGTAGAACATGTAGCAGAAGCATACATGCTCAAGAGGGATCACCTGAAATTCAAAGGCAACTGAATTTTGGTAACCAGGGCATCGAAGTCTGAATTCCGCGAAACTCACCGAGTCAAAGTGTTTCCCCGTTTGCGGAAGAAGAATGATGTAGAACAAGTAGCACAAGCATACATGCTCAAGAGGGATCACCCGAAATTCAAAGGCAACTGAATTTCGGCAACCGGGGCATCGAAGTCGGAATGCCGCGAAAGTCACCGAGTCAAAGCGTTTCCCTGTTTCCGGAAGAAGTATGATGTAGAACAACTAGCAGAAGCATACATGCTCAAGAGGGATCACCCGAAATTCAAAGGCAACTGAATTTCGGCAACCGGGGCATCGAAGTTAGAATGCCACGAAACTCACCGAGGCAAAGCGTTTTGATGTTTGCGGAAGAAGTCTGATGTAGACCAAGTAGCAGAAGCATACATGCTTAAGAGGGCTCACCATAAATTCAAAGGCAACTGAATTTCGGCAACCGAGGAATCGAAGTCGGAATGCCGCGAAACTCACCGAGTCAAAGCGTTTCGCCCTTCGCGGAAGAAGTCTGATTTAGAACAAGTAGCAGAAGCATACATGCTCAAGAGCGATCACCCGAAATCCAAAGGCAACTGAATTTCGGCAAACAGGGAATCGAAGTTGGAATGCCGTGAAAGTCACCGAGTCAAAGCGTTTCCCCGTTTGCGGAAGAAGTATGATGTAGAACAAGTAGCAGAAGCATACATGCTCAAGATGGATCACCCGAAATTCAAAGGCAACTGAATTTCGGCAACCGGGGCAACGAAGTTGGAATGCCGCGAAACTCACTGAGGCAAAGCGTTTCGACATTTGCGAAAGAAGTCTGATGTAGAACAAGTAGCAGAAGCATACATGCTCAAGAGGGATCACCCGAAATTCAAAGGCAACTGAATTTCGGCAACCGGGGCATCGAAGTCTGAATTCCGCGAAACTCATCGTGTCAAAGCGTTTCCCCGTTTGCGGAAGAAGAATGATGTAGAACAAGTAGCACAAGCATACATGCTCAAGAGGGATCACCCGAAATTCAAAGGAAACTGAATTTCGGCAACCGGGGCATCGAAGTCGGAATGCCACGAAAGTCACCGAGTCAAAGCGTTTCCCTGTTTCCGGAAGAAGTACGATTTAGAACAACTAGCAGAAGCATACATGCTCAAGAGGAATCACCCGAAATTCAAAGGCAACTGAATTTCGGCAACCGGGGCATCGAAGTTAGAATGCCACGAAACTCACCGAGGCAAAGCGTTTCGACGTTTGAGGAAGAACTCTGATGTAGAACAAGTAGCAGAAGCATACATGCTCAAGAGCGATCACCCGAAATCCAAAGGCAACTAAATTTCGGCAAACAGGGAATCGAAGTTGGAATGCCGTGAAAGTCACCGAGTCAAAGCGTTTCCCCGTTTGCGGAAGAAGTATGATGTAGAACAAGTAGCAGAAGCATACATGCTCAAGATGGATCACCCGAAATTCAAAGGCAACTGAATTTCGGCAACCGGGGCAACAAAGTTGGAATGCCGCGAAACTCACAGAGGCAAAGCGTTTCGACATTTGCGGAAGAAGTCTGATGTAGAACAAGTAGCAGAAGCATACATGCTCAAGAGGGATCACCCGAAATTCAAAGGCAACTGAATTTTGGCAACCGAGGAATCGAAGTCGGAATGCCGCGAAACTCACCGAGTCAAAGCGTTTCGCCCTTTGCGGAAGAAGTCTGATTTAGAACAAGTAGCAGAAGCATACATGCTCAAGAGCGATCACCCGAAATCCAAAGGCAACTGAATTTCGGCAAACAGGGAATCGAAGTTGGAATGCCGTGAAAGTCACCGAGTCAAAGCGTTTCCACGTTTGCGGAAGAAGTATGATGTAGAACAAGTAGCAGAAGCATACATGCTCAAGAGGGGTCGCCCGAAATTCAAAGGCAACTGAATTTCGGCAACCGGGGAATCGAAATCAGAATGCCGCGAAAGTCACCGAGTGAAAGCGTTTCGCCGTTTGCGGAAGAAGTCTGATTTAGAACAAGGAGCAGAAGCATACATGCTCAAGAGGGCTCACCCGAAATTCAAAGGCAACTGAATTTCGGCAACCGGGGCATCGAAGTCGGAATGCCGCGAAACTCATCGAGGCAAAGCGTTTCGACGTTTGCGGAAGAAGTGTGATGTAGAACAAGTAGGAGAAGCATACATGCTCAAAAGGGATCACCCGAAATCCAAAGGCAACTGAATTTCGGCAAACGGGGAATCGAAGGCGGAATGCCGCGAAATTCACTCACTCAAAGCGTTTCCCCGTTTGCGGAAGAAGTGTGATGTAGAACAAGTAGCAGAAGCATACATACTCAAGAGGGGACACAAAAAATTCAAAGGCAACTGAATTTCGGCAACCGGAGAATCGAAGTCGGAATGCCGTGAAACTCACCGAGTCAAAGCGTTTCACCCTTTGCGGGAGAAGTCTGATTTAGAACAAGTAGCAGAAGCATAAATGCTCAAGAGGGCTCACCCGAAATTAAAAGGCAACTGAATTTCGGCAACTGGGGCATCGAAGTCGAAATGCCGTGAAACTCACCTAGGCAAAGCGTTTCGACGTTTGCGGAAGAAGTCTGATGTAGAACAAGTAGTAGAAGCATACATGCTCAAGAGGGATCACCCGAAATTCAAAGGTAACTGAATTTCGACAACCGGGGCATCGAAGTCGAAATGCCGCGAAACTCACCGAGGCAAAGCGTTTCGACGTTTGCGGAAGAAGTCTGATGTAGAACATGTAGCAAAAGCATACATGCTCAAGAGGGATCACCTGAAATTCAAAGGCAACTGAATTTCGGTAACCGGGGCATCGAAGTCTGAATTCCGCGAAACTCACCGTGTCAAAGCGTTTCCCCGTTTGCGGAAGAAGAATGATGTAGAACAAGTAGCACAAGCATACATGCTCAAGAGGGATCACCCGAAATTCAAAGGCAACTGAATTTCGGCAACCGGGGCATCGAAGTCGGAATGCCGCGAAAGTCACCGAGTCAAAGCGTTTCGCCCTTTGCGGAAGAAGTCTGATTTAGAACAAGTAGTAGAAGCATACATGCTCAAGAGCGATCACCCGAAATCCAAAGGCAACTGAATTTCGGCAAACAGGGAATCGAAGTTGGAATGCCATGAAAGTCACCGAGTCAAAGCGTTTCCCCGTTTGCGGAAGAAGTATGATGTAGAACAAGTAGCAGAAGCATACATGCTCAAGATGGATCACCCGAAATTCAAAGGCAACTGAATTTCGGCAACCGGGGCAACGAAGTTGGAATGCCGCGAAACTCACCGAGGCAAAGCGTTTCGACATTTGCGAAAGAAGTCTGATGTAGAACAAGTAGCAGAAGCATACATGCTCAAGAGGGATCACCCGAAATTCAAAGGCAACTGAATTTCGGCAACCGGGGCATCGAAGCCGGAATGCCGCGAAACTCACCGAGTCAAAGCGTTTCCCTGTTTCCGGAAGAAGTATGATGTAGAACAACTAGCAGAAGCATACATGCTCAAGAGGGATCACCCGAAATTCAAAGGCAACTGAATTTCGGCAACCGGGGCATCGAAGTGAGAATGCCACGAAACTCACCGAGTCAAAGCGTTTCCACGTTTGCGGAAGAAGTATGATGTAGAACAAGTAGCAGAAGCATACATGCTCAAGAGGGGTTGCCCGAAATTCAAAGGCAACTGAATTTCGGCAACCGGGGAATCGAAATCAGAATGCCGCGAAAGTCACCGAGTGAAAGCGTTTCGCCGTTTGCGGAAGAAGTCTGATTTAGAACAAGGAGCAGAAGCATACATGCTCAAGAGGGATCACCCGAAATTCAAAGGCAACTAAATTTCGGCAACCGGGGCATCGAAGTTGGAATGCCGCGAAACTCACCGAGTCAAAGCGTTTCCCTGTTTCCGGAAGAAGTATGATGTAGAACAACTAGCAGAAGCATACATGCTCAAGAGGGATCACCCGAAATTCAAAGGCAACTGAATTTCGGCAACCGGGGCATCGAAGTTAGAATGCCACGAAACTCACCGAGGCAAAGCGTTTCGATGTTTGCGGAAGAAGTCTGATGTAGAACAAGTAGCAGAAGCATACATGCTCAAGAGGGCTCACCATAAATTCAAAGGCAACTGAATTTCGGCAACCGAGGAATCGAAGTCGGAATGCCGCGAAACTCACCGAGTCAAAGCGTTTCGCCCTTTGCGGAAGAAGTCTGATTTAGAACAAGTAGCAGAAGCATACATGCTCAAGAGCGATCACCCGAAATCCAAAGGCAACTGAATTTCGGCAAACAGGGAATCGAAGTTGGAATGCCGTGAAAGTCACCGAGTCAAAGCGTTTCCACGTTTGCGGAAGAAGTATGATGTAGAACAAGTAGCAGAAGCATACATGCTCAAGAGGGGTCGCCCGAAATTCAAAGGCAACTGAATTTCGGCAACCGGGGAATCGAAATCAGAATGCCGCGAAAGTCACCGAGTGAAAGCGTTTCGCCGTTTGCGGAAGAAGTCTGATTTAGAACAAGGAGCAGAAGCATACATGCTCAAGAGGGATCGCCCGAAATTCAAAGGCAACTGCATTTCGGCAACCGGGGCATCGAAGTCGGAATGCCGCGAAAGTCACCGAGTCAAAGGGTTTCGCCCTTTGCAGAAGAAGTCTGATGTAGAACAAGTAGCAGAAGCATACATGCTCAAGAGGGATCACCCGAAATTCAAAGGCAACTGAATTTCGGCAACCGGGGCAACGAAGTTGGAATGCCGCGAAACTCACCGAGGCAAAGCGTTTCGACATTTGCGGAAGAAGTCTGATGTAGAACAAGTAGCAGAAGCATACATGCTCAAGAGGGATCACCCGAAATTCAAAGGCAACTGAATTTCAGCAACCGGGGCATCGAAGTCGGAATGCCGCGAAACTCACCGAGTCAAAGGGTTTCGCCCTTTGCAGAAGAAGTCTGATGTAGAACAAGTAGCAGAAGCATACATGCTCAAGAGGGATCACCCGAAATTCAAAGGCAACTGAATTTCGGCAACCGGGGCATCGAAGTCGGAATGCCGCGAAACTCACCGAGGCAAAGCGGTTCGACGTTTGCGGAAGAAGTCTGATGTAGAACAAGTACGGGAAGCATACATGCTCAAGAGGGATCACCCGAAATTCAAAGGCAACTGAATTTCGACAACCGGGGCATCGAAGTTGGAATTCCGCGAAACTCACCGAGGCAAAGCGTTTCGACGTTTGCGGAAGAAGTCTGATGTAGAACAAGTACGGGAAGCATACATGCTCAAGAGGGATCACCCGAAATTCAAAGGCAACTGAATTTCGACAACCGGGGCATCGAAATTGGAATGCCGCGAAACTCACCGAGGGAAATTGAGGTTTCCATTAGACTCTTCCAGGAGTCAACCCGATAGCACAGTCCCCTTATAGAATGGCCCCTATTGAACTAGCTGAATTGAAGATCCAGCTTCAGGAGTTGTTGGATAAAGGATTCATACGGCCGAGCAATTCACCTTGGGGAGCCCCGGTGTTATTTGTAAAGAAGAAGGATGGTACATTCAGGTTATGTATCGATTATCGTCAACTGAACAAAGTGACGGTAAAGAACAAGTATCCGCTGCCACAGATAGATGACCTGTTTGATCAGTTGAAGGGTGCAAGAGTATTCTCGAAGATAGATCTGATATCGGGGTATCATCAATTAAGAATCAGAGAACAGGACATACAGAAGACTGCGTTCAGAACTCGCTATGGCCATTATGAATTCTTAGTAATGCCATTTGGGTTAACTAATGCGCCTGCAACATTTATGGATCTAATGAATCGAGTGTTCCGGTTTTATTTGGATAAATGTGTGGTAGTGTTTATTGATGATATACTGGTATATTCGAGCTCTTATCTGGAGCACGAGAAGCACTTGAGGAAGGTATTAGAAATATTAAGAGAAAATAAATTGTATGCAAAACTGGATAAATGTGAGTTCTGGCTCAAAGAGGTGATATTTTTGGGGCATGTTATCTCAGCTGGAGGAATATGTGTGGATCCAGGAAAAGTTGAGGCAGTTCTAAAGTGGGAGAAGCCCATAAATGTGACCAAAATTTGAAGTTTCTTGGGCCTCGCAGGGTATTATAGGAGGTTTATTGAAGGATTTTCTACAATAGCATCGCCTCTGACCAAGTTGACTCGTAAAGAAGTAAGGTTTAATTGGTCAAAGGAATGTGATGAGAGTTTCCAGGAGTTGAAAAGAAGGCTTACATCAGCCCTCGTTTTGGCCCTTCCTTCTGGAACAGAAGGATTTATTGTTTACAGTGATGCCTCCAGCAGGGGTTTGGGATGCGTATTGATGCAGCATGGGAAGGTGATCGCATATGCTTCCAGACAACTAAAGGCACATGAAGTGAATTATCCGGTCCATGACTTGGAACTTGCAGCAGTAGTATTTGCCTTACGAGTATGGAGACATTACTTGTATGGAACACAAGTGCAGATTTTCACTGACCATAAAAGTTTAAAGTATTTAATGTCGCAAAAGGAATTAAACATGCGGCAGAGGAGGTGGGTGGAATTGATAAAGGACTATGATTGCATAATTGATTACCATCCTGGCAAAGCCAATGTAGTGGCAGATGCATTAAGTCAAAAAGGGAAAGCAATGATGGGTGATACAGAAACTTCAGAACAAGGGAATGTGAGGGAATTAAAAAGGATGGGAATACAATTAAGTATGGGTCCTGAAGGGTCACTACTAGCTTATATGAAGATCGGATCGGTGTTACGAGATAAAGTCTTAGAAGTTCAGTTGGCGGATGAGGGTGTAAGGAAAATCAAGGAAAAGATAAAGCTAGGCAAAGAGTTATTCCTTCAAGTGTTGCCAGGAGGGTTGGTGGCGATGGGAAAACGAGTTTACGTACCTGAGAATAAGACCTTAAAGGGTGAGATATTGAAGGAAGCTCATGAATCTCGGTTTGCAACCCATCCTGGGAGCACCAAGATGTACAGGGATCTCAGGGAGTATTACTGGTGGCCAAATATGAAAAAAGAGATAGGAGAATATGTGTCAAGATGTGGGATATGTCAACAGGTGAAGATAGAACATCAAAGGCCGGCAGGAGAATTACAACCACTACCAATTCCAGAATGGAAATGGGAAAATATAGCCATGGACTTCGTAACCGGATTGCCAAAGGGGAAAAGGGGCAATGATGCTATATGGGTAGTGGTAGATCGACTGACAAAGTCGGCTTTATTCTTGCCCATCAAAATGACGGACCCCGTAGATAAGTTAGCCAAATTATATGTGAACGAAGTGATTAGACTACACGGAGTACCCATATCAATGGTGTCAGATCGAGACCCGAGATTTACCTCGAGGTTATGGCCATGCTTACAACGAGCTTTGGGAACTGAGGTGAACCTGAGCACGACATTCCACCCCCAGACAGATGGCCAATCAGAAAGAACTATCCAAACACTTGAAGACCTTCTAAGGTCATGTGTGCTAGAGTTCGGGGGAAACTGGGAAGACTTGTTACCATTGGTAGAGTTCACGTATAATAATAGTTACCAAGCTACTATCGGGATGGCTCCATATGAAGCCCTTTATGGGAGAAAATGTCGCACTCCGATATGCTGGGATGAAATTAGAGAAAGGAAACTCCTAGGACCTGAAATGGTACAAATAACAACTAATAAAGTAAGGATGATCAGGCAAAGAATGAAGGAAGCCCAAGATAGACAGAAGAGTTATTCAGATAACCGGAGGAGACCTTTAGAATTCCAAATAGGGGATAGAGTATTCTTAAAGGTGGCACCATGGAAGGGCATCATTCGGTTTGGAATGAAAGGAAAGCTTGCTCCGAGGTACATTGGCCCATTTGAGGTGATAGCTAGGATAGGGTCGGTTGCTTACCGCTTGAAGCTACCAGCACACCTAGAGAAGATTCACAATGTATTCCATGTATCACTATTACGGAAGGCGGAAGTGGATCCTTCCCGAGTGCTACCTCCAATTCCTATGGAAGTAAAAGAAGATTTGACACTCGAGACCAGGCCAGTCAAGATCATGGATCGGAGTGAAAAAACATTGAGGAATAAGAGAGTATCACTAGTCAGAGTGTTGTGGAGGAACTCACAATTTGAGGAAGAAACGTGGGAGAGAGAATCAGAGATTAAGGAAAAATACCCCCACCTATTCCTTGAGTCAGGTATGCAGTTTAAATTTCGGGGACGAAATTTTTATTAGGTGGGAAGAATGTGAAGCCCGAGAAAAAAAAAGTATACAAAGAGGGGGAGGTTTATAATAATTCCAAATGTTGTTACAATATAAAATAAAGCAATAATAATAATAATAATAATAATAAAAATATAATACTGAAAAAAAAGGGGTGAAAAATGGGGCCAAAATGGAATTAAGAAGAGATGGGACTATAAATACCCATCCCTTCTCTTATCCATGGCCGGCTGATAATAAGAATATGGAGGGGGGAGAATTTCAGATTTTTCTTTCATCAAAACTTGGAGTAAACACCTAAAATTAGTAAACCCAAATAAGCCTTGGAATTATAAAGTGGAGGAACACAATCGGGTGGAAGAATTAACAAGAAGAAAAGTGAAGAATTGGTGAAGAAAAGAGGGGGAAGAGTAGCTGACAACATACAAGGAGAAGAAGGCTAAGATTCTTCTAAAATTTGTGAAGTAAAGTTTAGATTCCATCCAAGTAAGGAGTTCTAATTCCAATTTCTATGAAATCAACTTCAATTTGATTAGAAGTTTATGCCTTTCTTGAATTGGGAATTAGGTTTCTTTAACATAAAATGTTGGGAAAATGCAGAAATGAGTGAGGTTAAATGGATTAGATTAATCTAAGTGCCTTAAAGAAGAAGAAGAAATGAGTGCATAAAAGAGAGGAAGGGAACTCTCGGTTCCCTTGGCCACGTTCTCTGCTGGATACAGCAGAGAGGGAATGAGAACTTATGATGTGTTTAATTAATTAATTTGGTACCAGTGACCTTAGGAGGACATAAAAGGATACGGGAATGCCATGAATAAAGGGAAGGCATGGCTGTGACTGATGAGGAAGCAGGGATTTAAGATGAAATGGAGATACCTTCTTCCTTAGCAAAACAGGACAAGTTCGTTGCCCTGTTTCCTGGGGGGATTTTGGACCTGAAAACTACAAAATTTAGGGAGGGTCCCCTCATAGAAGTGTAGCTAGGAGTGTTAGCTTTCCAACGAATCTGACCTCGCCTAATTTGGAGTCCTAGAACTCCAGATACAAATAAAAAACTAAGGAGAGGTTGAGCTGCCACCCCTGTTGGCAGATTCGGCCAAGTTGATAAAACGGCGAAATTTAGCCATATCAAGTGTAGAATTTGTGTTCTTGCCTTTCATAAAGTGTGTCTTGATCTTCAAAAAGAATAAACTGTAATCAAAAATTGAATTTATGATGTCCACTTGGACTACTAATGAGCTGAAAAGTTAAAGGATAATAGTGAGGAATGTATGTGATGAGAAAGAAAAGATTTGGTAAAAGAGAAATGAATATTATTTTCAATGTTGATGTTGCGTGTGATATGTGGATTAATATGGGATAATGATGGGTGTTTGTGGTTTCAGGAGGAACCGCAGGAGGAGTACAGCAACCACAGGGGAACGCAAGTCGAGCGTCCACAACAGGTAGGTACTCGGTACCTATATCTCCTCTAGTTAATAATTATTTTAACTAACTTTTGAACTATAAAAAAATTGGTGCTTATTGATGAAAAAAAAAGGGAAAGGAAAGGTTAAATGATGAAAAATAAAATGGAACGGAGAACTAGATTTAATTTATGGGTTCTTTTGGAGGAAATAGATCGTAACAAGGAATTTTGGTAATGATTGTTTCTTGAATTTTATTTGTTGTCCCTGATATGGGAGGCTAATGATGTTAACCAAGCTGGATAACATCGGCATTACTGGTACGTGAGAGGAAAAATATAAACTTGATTAACTATTCAGTTTCAGAATAGTTAATGATATCGGCACGTGATGTCGATATCGGCAAAATTTATAAAATTGATTAACTATTCGGTTTCAGAATAGTTAATGATATCGGCACGTGACGTCGATATCGGCAAAATTTATAAACCTGATTAACTATTCGGTTTCAGAATAGTTAATGATATCGGCACGTGAGGTCAATATCGGCAAAATTTATAAAATTGATTAACTATTCGGTTTCAGAATAGTTAATGATATCGGCACGTGAGGTCGATATCGGCAAAATTTATAAAATTGATTAACTATTCGGTTTCAGAATAGTTAATGATATCGGCACGTGACGTCGATATCGGCAAAATTTATAAAATTGATTAACTATTCGATTTCAGAATAGTTAATGATATCGGCACGTGACGTCGATATCGGCAAAATTTATAAAATTGATTTGCTTTCCGAGGTGAAAGCTAATGATGTCAAGAATTTTGGCATCGGCATACCTGAGAACCTCCCAAGGTAATATGGAACAATGATTAACTATTTTAGTTTTAAAAATAGTTAATGACACAAATGTTTACATTTGTGTCGGCATTTTCATGAAACTAATTAGTTGTTCCAAGATGGGCAACTAAAGACACTAATGGAGGTCATTGGTGTCAACAATAGTCCTTCTGATGAGGGGGGGGGGGAAGAAGTAGTTAACAGAAAAAAAAAAAAAAAAAAAAAAAAGAATAAAGAATTCTTATATAACCATAAAAGGGGGTTTGTGGTTGTATTTAGAATTTCATATGATTTAAGTAGATATATATGCTGTTTAATTTTATTCTGTAAATTGCTTGTATTTTAATCATTTGTTTTTAATTATATGGAAAATTTATATTTTTGCAGGTCCCTCCCATTCACGTCAGGAATAGATTTAAAGTTCTTTGATCCCTTTCCGTATAAGTTAGGAACTTAGGGATTTGTGGTGTAATTTTGTCATGCAGTAAGCATGTAGCCTATATGGAATACTCTATTCGTAATATTTTGTTTCTGAAATATTAAATGTATCAACCTATGCTTGGGATATTAGAATGTACTAGACTATGTCAGAATATTAAACTATGTTGTGTATATATATATTTATATGAAATTTCGTGTTGAAATTGGCTCTTTTAATTATTAACTTGTGTATGTGATGTAAGATGGAGTTTGGGAATGAATATGGTCCTGAGCATAATCTAGAATGAGTTATGTAGTTAATTGTGCTAAACATGGATGTGATTGTGGATGAGATGTGTGATGCAACCATATTATTTGATAGTTTCACCCACATTTAACTAGTGTTTTGCCTATGTTTTATATATAAAATGCCTTGATATTCTTTGTTTTATGTTTTGAAGGCACTTTTGGATGAAAGATACAAAAAGGAGTAAATTGAAGGTAATTGGCAGATTTGACGTTCAGTCGATGTTTTGTGCAGAACATGAGCTCTAAAGGTCGAAATGAAGTGATTCCAGTGGCATTAAAAAGCTAACATCCATACCTTTCTGGACATCTAAGGCAAGACAATAAAATAAGGAAGAGCATGGAAATAGCAGCTTTCAAAGTCAAATCTCGCAATCTGTCAATGCTGACCTTCGGTCATTCCGACTTGAATATCTAGAGCTACAAAAGTCCAATTGATGCAAACTCAATTGTTTTGGATTCCTGACTCAAAGGCCTATAAACGATCCAAAGTTCAGAAAAAAACGATGTCATATGAGGGAGATATGATTTTTCAAAGATGACAACTAAATTCTGCCAACAAACAGGTTTCGTGAAGAAACGAGTCCAGATTACGTTCCGAAGCATCTAAACCGACATCCAAGTTTTTATTTCAGCAATATAGCTCCTCTAAGTCAAAGCTTGAAGATTTCATGCAAAGCTATTTCTTTTTTTTTAGGAAAATAGTTATTGAACTACTTAAATGTAAATTGTCTACTTAAAGGAGGACTATTTTGTAAAATAGAGATTAGGGTTTCCTAGCATATAAAAAGAATAAGAGAAGAGAAGGGGGGTGAGCCACCCAAGAGGAGAAAAACGCCCCCCTACTCTAAGAAACCCTAAATCATGCATTCTTCTATCTTTTTGATTAGTTGTTCAATAAACATGCAAGGCTAAACTCATTTTCTTGGTTGCAAGGACACGGAAACCTTCGGATTTCAAGAACTGTGAGATCTATTTTACCTTTTCTTTTCAGTTTATATGATGAATATGTTTGTTCTCCTATGCTTATTTTTCCTATGATTGTTTATTTTAATTGCTAGAGCGGACTCTAAGTTTTTATTATAGATAATTTATTGCTAAGTTTGATATCAAAACCGGAGTTGTGGTATATGAACTTGTGAAGCAACTGAGTTTAATAATTGTAGCGGATCTACGTTATTAATCTTAGGGAGCACATTCGATCAAAGCAACATAAGCAGACAACTTAGTTGTTAAGATAATGAATTTATCTAGATCTTAAGGCTGCCATTGGATTAAATCATTAGTGCGGACACTGTGATTATTTGTTGGTTAGGGTTAGTTATATGGCGGATCCGTTAATTAACCAACGTTAAGAAAAGATAAAAATTCAGAATATAAACTGGAATTTCGTTTCAAGGATCGGTTCTGATTTCTATAGGTGGATGTGTGATTGCGACCAAGGTTTGTTCTCTTGATAATTTTCTGATTTTATTAAATTTTGTTTGATAGTTTTCTGTTTTATTTTTCTTTAGCCTATATAACATCCAACCCCCCCCCAAATTGCATAACGTATAGCATAAAAATCTGAACTAAATCTTCCTCGTGGGATCGACCCCTTGCTTGCTCTATATTATCTTGTGTGTTGTGTTTGAAGCTAGGGTAATTAATTTGTGCGACCGCGACATTCGTGTTGAAATTGGCTCTTTTAATTATTAACTTGTGTATGTGATGTAAGATGGAGTTTGGGAATGAATATGGTCCTGAGCATAATCTAGAATGAGTTATGTAGTTAATTGTGCTAAACATGGATGTGATTGTGGATGAGATGTGATTCAAAATGTGTGCAGGTACATTGTCGATAACTTGGGATCTCCTGGTATAGAGGAGACTTTGCCGAAATTTCGTTAGAAATTTCGTCGAGTAAAAAAAAAAAAAAAATTGCTTCATCTACCCTTTATAGGGGGAGAGATTAACGAATAAACTAATAGAAAAATTAGGGTTGTTACAGTACATGCTCAATGGCGATCACCCGAAATCCAAAGGCAACTGAATTTCAGCAAACAGGGAATCGAAGTCAGAATGAAGCGAAAGTCACCGAGTCAAAGCGTTTCCCCATTTGCGGAAGAAGTATGATGTAGAAAAAGTAGCAGAAGCATACATGCTCAAGAGGGATCACCCGAAATTCAAAGGCAACTGAATTTCGGCAACCGGGGCATCGAAGTCGGAATGCCGCGAAACTCACCGAGTCAAAGCGGTTCACCCTTTGTGGAAGAAGTCTGATTTAGAACAAGTAGCAGAAGCGTACATGCTCAATAGCGATCACCCGAAATCCAAAGGCAACTGAATTTCGGCAAACAGGGAATCAAATTCGGAATGCCGCGAAAGTCACCGCGTCAAAGCGTTTCCCCGTTTGCGGAAGAAGTACGATGTAGAACAAGTAGCAGAAGCATACATGCTCAAGAGGGATCACCCGAAATTCAAAGGCAACTGAATTTCGGCAACCGGGGCATCGAAGTCGGAATGCCGCGAAACTCACCGAGGCAAAGCGTTTCGACGTTTGCGGAAGAAGTCTGATGTAGAACAAGTAGCAGAAGCATACATGCTCAAGAGGGATCACCCGAAATTCAAAGGCAACTGAATTTCGGAAACCGGGGAATCGAAGTCGGAATGCCGCGAAACAAACCGAGTCAAAGCGTTTCCCTGTTTGCGGAAGAAGTATGATGTAGAACAAGTAGCAGAAGCATACATGCTTAAGAGGGATCACCCGAAATTCAAAGGCAACTGAATTTCGGCAACCGGGGCATCGAAGTCGGAATGCCGCAAAACTCACCGAGGCAAAGCGTTTCTACGTTTGCGGAAGAAGTCTGATGCAGAACAAGTAGCAGAAGCATACATGCTCAAGAGAGATCACCTGAAATTCAATGGCAACTGAATTTCGGCAACCGGGGCATCGAAGTTTGAATTCCGTGAAACTCACAGAGTCAAAGCGTTTCCCCGTTTGCGGAAGAAGTACGATGTAGAACAAGTAGCAGAAGCATACATGCTCAAGAGGGATCACCCGAAATTCAAAGGCAACTGAATTTCGGCAACCGGGGCATCGAAGTCGGAATGCCGCGAAACTCACCGAGGCAAAGCGTTTCGACGTTTGCGGAAGAAGTCTGATGCAGAACAAGTAGCAGAAGCATACATGCTCAAGAGGGCTCACCCGAAATTCAAAGGCAACTGAATTTCGGCAACCGGGGCATCGAAGTTTGAATTCTGCGAAACTCACCGTGTCAAAGCGTTTCGCCGTTTGCGGAAGAAGTCTGATGTAGAACAAGTAGCAGAAGCATACATGCTCAAGAGGACTCACCATAAATTCAAAGGCAACTGAATTTCGGCAACCGGGGCATCAAAGTCGGAATGCCGCGAAACTCACCGAGTCAAAGCGTTTCGCCCTTTGCGGAAGAAGTCTGATGTAGAACAAGTAGCAGAAGCATACATGCTCAAGAGGGATCACCGGAAATTCAAAGGCAATTGAATTTCGGCAACCGGGGCATCGAAGTCGGAATGCCGCGAAACTCACGGAGTCAAAGCGTTTCGCCGTTTGCGGAAGAAGTCTGATGTAGAACAAGTAGCAGAAGCATACATGCTCAAGAGGACTCACCATAAATTGAAAGACAATTGAATTTCGGCAACCGAGGAATCGAAGTCGGAATGCCGCGAAACAAACCGAGTCAAAGTGTTTCCCCGTTTGCGGAAGAAGTATGATGTTGAACAAGTAGCAGAAGCATACATGCTCAAGAGGGATCACCCGAAATTCAAAGGCAACTGAATTTCGGCAACCGGGGCATCGAAGTCGGAATGCCGCGAAACTCACCGAGGCAAAGCGTTTCGACGTTTGCGGAAGAAGTCTGATGCAGAACAAGTAGCAGAAGCATACATGCTCAAGAGGGCTCACCCGAAATTCAAAGGCAACTGAATTTCGGCAACCGGGGCATCGAAGTTTGAATTCCGCGAAACTCACCGTGTCAAAGCGTTTCGCCGTTTGTGGAAGAAGTCTGATGTAGAACAAGTAGCAGAAGCATACATGCTCAAGAGGACTCACCATAAATTCAAAGGCAACTGAATTTCGGCAACCGGGGCATCAAAGTCGGAATGCCGCGAAACTCACCGAGTCAAAGCGTTTCGCCCTTTGCGGAAGAAGTCTGATGTAGAACAAGTAGCAGAAGCAGACATGCTCAAGAGGGATCACCGGAAATTCAAAGGCAATTGAATTTCGGCAACCGGGGCATCGAAGTCGGAATGCCGCGAAACTCACGGAGTCAAAGCGTTTCGCCGTTTGCGGAAGAAGTCTGATGTAGAACAAGTAGCAGAAGCATACATGCTCAAGAGGACTCACCATAAATTGAAAGACAATTGAATTTCGGCAACCGAGGAATCGAAGTCGGAATGCCGCGAAACAAACCGAGTCAAAGTGTTTCCCCGTTTGCGGAAGAAGTATGATGTTGAACAAGTAGCAGAAGCATACATGCTCAAGAGGGATCACCCGAAATTCAAAGGCAACTGAATTTCGGCAACCGGGGCATCGAAGTCGGAATGCCGCGAAACTCACCGAGGCAAAGCGTTTCGACGTTTGCGGAAGAAGTCTGATGCAGAACAAGTAGCAGAAGCATACATGCTCAAGAGGGCTCACCCGAAATTCAAAGGCAACTGAATTTCGGCAACCGGGGCATCGAAGTTTGAATTCCGCGAAACTCACCGTGTCAAAGCGTTTCGCCGTTTGTGGAAGAAGTCTGATGTAGAACAAGTAGCAGAAGCATACATGCTCAAGAGGACTCACCATAAATTCAAAGGCAACTGAATTTCGGCAACCGGGGCATCCAAGTCGGAATGCCGCGAAACTCACCGAGTCAAAGCGTTTCGCCCTTTGCGGAAGAAGTCTGATGTAGAACAAGTAGCAGAAGCATACATGCTCAAGAGGGATCACCGGAAATTCAAAGGCAATTGAATTTCGGCAACCGGGGCATCGAAGTCGGAATGCCGCGAAACTCACGGAGTCAAAGCGTTTCGCCGTTTGCGGAAGAAGTCTGATGTAGAACAAGTAGCAGAAGCATACATGCTCAAGAGGACTCACCATAAATTGAAAGACAATTGAATTTCGGCAACCGAGGAATCGAAGTCGGAATGCCGCGAAACAAACCGAGTCAAAGTGTTTCCCCGTTTGCGGAAGAAGTATGATGTTGAACAAGTAGCAGAAGCATACATGCTCAAGAGGGATCACCCGAAATTCAAAGGCAACTGAATTTCGGCAACCGGGGCATCGAAGTCGGAATGCCGCGAAACTCACCGAGGCAAAGCATTTCGACGTTTGCGGAAGAAGTCTGATGCAGAACAAGTAGCAGAAGCATACATGCTCAAGAGGGCTCACCCGAAATTCAAAGGCAACTGAATTTCGGCAACCGGGGCATCGAAGTTTGAATTCCGCGAAACTCACCGTGTCAAAGTGTTTCGCCGTTTGCGGAAGAAGTCTGATGTAGAACAAGTAGCAGAAGCATCCAAGCTCAAGATGGATCACCAGAAATTCAAAGGCAACTGAATTTCGGCAACCGGGGCATCGAAGTCGGAATGCCGCGAAACTCACCGAGGCAAAGCGTTTCGACGTTTGCGGAAGAAGTCTGATGCAGAACAAGTAGCAGAAGCATACATGCTCAAGAGGGCTCACCCGAAATTCAAAGGCAACTGAATTTCGGCAACCGGGGCATCGAAGTTTGAATTCAGCGAAACTCACCGTGTCAAAGCGTTTCGCCGTTTGCGGAAGAAGTCTGATGTAGAACAAGTAGCAGAAGCATACATGCTCAAGAGGACTCACCATAAATTCAAAGGCAACTGAATTTCGGCAACCGGGGCATCCAAGTCGGAATGCCGCGAAACTCACCGAGTCAAAGCGTTTCGCCCTTTGCGGAAGAAGTCTGATGTAGAACAAGTAGCAGAAGCATACATGCTCAAGAGGGATCACCGGAAATTCAAAGGCAATTGAATTTCGGCAACCGGGGCATCGAAGTCGGAATGCCGCGAAACTCACGGAGTCAAAGCGTTTCGCCGTTTGCGGAAGAAGTCTGATGTAGAACAAGTAGCAGAAGCATACATGCTCAAGAGGACTCACCATAAATTGAAAGACAATTGAATTTCGGCAACCGAGGAATCGAAGTCGGAATGCCGCGAAACAAACCGAGTCAAAGTGTTTCCCCGTTTGCGGAAGAAGTATGATGTTGAACAAGTAGCAGAAGCATACATGCTCAAGAGGGATCACCCGAAATTCAAAGGCAACTGAATTTCGGCAACCGGGGCATCGAAGTCGGAATGCCGCGAAACTCACCGAGGCAAAGCGTTTCGACGTTTGCGGAAGAAGTCTGATGCAGAACAAGTAGCAGAAGCATACATGCTCAAGAGGGCTCACCCGAAATTCAAAGGCAACTGAATTTCGGCAACCGGGGCATCGAAGTTTGAATTCCGCGAAACTCACCGTGTCAAAGCGTTTCGCCGTTTGCGGAAGAAGTCTGATGTAGAACAAGTAGCAGAAGCATACATGCTCAAGAGGACTCACCATAAATTCAAAGGCAACTGAATTTCGGCAACCGGGGCATCAAAGTCGGAATGCCGCGAAACTCACCGAGTCAAAGCGTTTCGCCCTTTGCGGAAGAAGTCTGATGTAGAACAAGTAGCAGAAGCAGACATGCTCAAGAGGGATCACCGGAAATTCAAAGGCAATTGAATTTCGGCAACCGGGGCATCGAAGTCGGAATGCCGCGAAACTCACGGAGTCAAAGCGTTTCGCCGTTTGCGGAAGAAGTCTGATGTAGAACAAGTAGCAGAAGCATACATGCTCAAGAGGACTCACCATAAATTGAAAGACAATTGAATTTCGGCAACCGAGGAATCGAAGTCGGAATGCCGCGAAACAAACCGAGTCAAAGTGTTTCCCCGTTTGCGGAAGAAGTATGATGTTGAACAAGTAGCAGAAGCATACATGCTCAAGAGGGATCACCCGAAATTCAAAGGCAACTGAATTTCAGCAACCGGGGCATCGAAGTCGGAATGCCGCGAAACTCA
This sequence comes from Populus alba x Populus glandulosa, assembly GCA_033617975.1. Classification (NCBI taxonomy): domain Eukaryota; kingdom Viridiplantae; phylum Streptophyta; class Magnoliopsida; order Malpighiales; family Salicaceae; genus Populus; species Populus alba x Populus glandulosa. The sequence continues at coordinate 10,867,790 of CM066151.1, read as the reverse complement.
CCGAGGCAAAGCGTTTCGACGTTTGCGGAAGAAGTCTGATGCAGAACAAGTAGCAGAAGCATACATGCTCAAGAGGGCTCACCCGAAATTCAAAGGCAACTGAATTTCGGCAACCGGGGCATCGAAGTTTGAATTCCGCGAAACTCACCGTGTCAAAGCGTTTCGCCGTTTGCGGAAGAAGTCTGATGTAGAACAAGTAGCAGAAGCATACATGCTCAAGAGGACTCACCATAAATTCAAAGGCAACTGAATTTCGGCAACCGGGGCATCCAAGTCGGAATGCCGCGAAACTCACCGAGTCAAAGTGTTTCGCCCTTTGCGGAAGAAGTCTGATGTTGAACAAGTAGCAGAAGCATACATGCTCAAGAGGGATCACCCGAAATTCAAAGGCAACTGAATTTCGGCAACCGGGGCATCGAAGTCGGAATGCCGCGAAACTCACCGAGGCAAAGCGTTTCGACGTTTGCGGAAGAAGTCTGATGTAGAACAAGTAGCAGAAGCATACATGCTCAAGAGGACTCACCATAAATTGAAAGACAATTGAATTTCGGCAACCGAGGAATCGAAGTCGGAATGCCGCGAAACAAACCGAGTCAAAGTGTTTCCCCGTTTGCGGAAGAAGTATGATGTTGAACAAGTAGCAGAAGCATACATGCTCAAGAGGGATCACCCGAAATTCAAAGGCAACTGAATTTCGGCAACCGGGGCATCGAAGTCGGAATGCCGCGAAACTCACCGAGGCAAAGCATTTCGACGTTTGCGGAAGAAGTCTGATGCAGAACAAGTAGCAGAAGCATACATGCTCAAGAGGGCTCACCCGAAATTCAAAGGCAACTGAATTTCGGCAACCGGGGCATCGAAGTTTGAATTCCGCGAAACTCACCGTGTCAAAGCGTTTCGCCGTTTGCGGAAGAAGTCTGATGTAGAACAAGTAGCAGAAGCATCCATGCTCAAGATGGATCACCAGAAATTCAAAGGCAACTGAATTTCGGCAACCGGGGCATCGAAGTCGGAATGCCGCGAAACTCACGGAGTCAAAGCGTTTCGCCGTTTGCGGAAAAAGTCTGATGTAGAACAAGTAGCAGAAGCATCCATGCTTAAGAGGGATCACCAGAAATTCAAAGGCAACTGAATTTCGGTAACCGAGGAATCGAAGTCAGGTGCCGCGAAACTCATCGAGTCAAAGCGTTTCGCCATTTACGGAAGATGTCTGATTTAAAACAAGTAGCAGAAGCATACATGCTAAAGAGGGATAACCCGAAATCCAGAGGCAACTGAATTTCGGCAACCGGGGCATCGAAGTCGGAATGCCGCGAAACTCACCGAGTCAAAGCGTTTCCCCGTTTGCGGAAGAAGTATGATGTAGAACAAGTAGCAGAACAATAGATGCTCAAGAGGGGTCACCCGAAATTCAAAGGCAACTAAATTTCGGCAACCGGGGAATCGAAGTCGGAATGCCGCGAAACTCACGGAGTCAAAGCGTTTCGCCGTTTGCTGAAGAAGTCTGATGTAGAACAAGTAGCAGAAGCATACATGCTCAAGAGGACTCACCATAAATTGAAAGACAATTGAATTTCGGCAACCGAGGAATCGAAGTCGGAATGCCGCGAAACAAACCGAGTCAAAGTGTTTCCCCGTTTGCGGAAGAAGTATGATGTAGAACAAGTAGCAGAAGCATAGATGCTCAAGAGGGGTCACCCGAAATTCAAAGGCAACTAAATTTCGGCAACCGGGGAATCGAAGTTGGAATGTCGCGAAACTCACCGAGGCAAAGCGTTTCGCCGTTTGCGGAAGAAGTTTGATGCAGAACAAGTAGCAGAAGCATACATGCTCATGAGGGCTCACCCGAAATTCAAAGGCAATTGAATTTCGGCAACCGGGGCATCGAAGTTTGAATTCCGCGAAACTCACCGAGTCAAAGCGTTTCGCCGTTTGCGGAAGAAGTCTGATGTAGAACAAGTAGCAGAAGCATCCATGCTCAAGAGGGATCACCAGCAATTCAAAGGCAATTGAATTTCGGCAACCGGGGCATCGAAGTTTGAATTCCGCGAAACTTACCGAGTCAAAGCGTTTCACCGTTTGCGTAAGAAGTCTGATGTAGAACAAGTAGCAGAAGCATCCATGCTCAAGAGGGATCACCAGAAATTCAAAGGCAACTGAATTTCGGCAACCGGGGCATCGAAGTCGGAATGCCGCGAAACTCACCGAGTCAAAGCGTTTCGCCGTTTGCGGAAGAAGTCTGATGTAGAACAAGTAGCAGAAGCATCCATGCTCAAGAGGGATCACCAGAAATTCAAAGGCAACTGAATTTCGATAACCGAGGAATCGAAGTTAGATGCCGCGAAACTCATCGAGTCAAAGCGTTTCGCCATTTGCGGAAGATGTCTGATTTAAAACAAGTAGCAGAAGCATACATGCTAAAGAGGGATAACCCGAAATCCAGAGGTAACTGAATTTCGGCAAACGAGGAATCGAAGTTGGAATGCCGCGAAATTCACCGAGTCAAAGCGTTTCCCCGTTTGCGGAAGAAGTATGATGTAGAACAAGTAGCAGAACAATAGATGCTCAAGAGGGGTCACCCGAAATTCAAAGGCAACTAAATTTCGGCAACCGGGGAATCGAAGTTGGAATGTCGCGAAACTCACCGAGGCAAAGCGTTTCGCCGTTTGCGGAAGAAGTTTGATGCAGAACAAGTAGCAGAAGCATACATGCTCATGAGGGCTCACCCGAAATTCAAAGGCAATTGAATTTCGGCAACCGGGGCATCGAAGTTTGAATTCCGCGAAACTCACCGAGTCAAAGCGTTTCGCCGTTTGCGGAAGAAGTCTGATGTAGAACAAGTAGCAGAAGCATCCATGCTCAAGAGGGATCACCAGCAATTCAAAGGCAACTGAATTTCGGCAACCGGGGCATCGAAGTTTGAATTCCGCGAAACTTACCGAGTCAAAGCGTTTCACCGTTTGCGTAAGAAGTCTGATGTAGAACAAGTAGCAGAAGCATCCATGCTCAAGAGGGATCACCAGAAATTTAAAGGCAACTGAATTTCGGCAACCGGGGCATCGAAGTCGGAATGCCGCGAAACTCACCGAGTCAAAGCGTTTCGCCGTTTGCGGAAGAAGTCTGATGTAGAACAAGTAGCAGAAGCATCCATGCTCAAGAGGGATCACTAGAAATTCAAAGGCAACTGAATTTCGGCAACCGAGGAATCGAAGTCAGAATGCTGCGAAACTTATCGAGTCAAAGCGTTTCGCCATTTGCGGAAGATGTCTGATTTAAAACAAGTAGCAGAAGCATACATGCTCAAGAGGGATAACCCGAAATCCAGAGGGAACTGAATTTCGGCAACCGGGGCGTCGAAGTCGGAATGCCGCGAAACTCACCGAGTTAAAGCGTTTCGCCGTTTGCGGAAGAAGTCTGATGTAGAACAAGTAGCACAAGCATCCATGCTCAAGAGGGATCACCAGAAATTCAAAGGCAACTGACGTTCGGCAACCGAGGAATCGAAGTCAGAATGCCGCGAAACTTATCGAGTCAAAGCGTTTCGCCATTTGCGGAAGATGTCTGATTTAAAACAAGTAGCAGAAGCATACATGCTCAAGAGGGATAACCCGAAATCCAGAGGTAACTGAATTTCGGCAACCGGGGCATCGAAGTCGGAATGTCGCGAAACTCACCGAGTCAAAGCGTTTCGCCGTTTGCGGAAGAAGTCTGATGTAGAACAAGTAGCAGAAGCATCCATGCTCAAGAGGGATCACCAGAAATTCAAAGGCAACTGAATTTCGGCAACCGGGGCATCGAAGTCGGAATGCCGCGAAACTCACCGAGTCAAAGCGTTTCGCCGTTTGCGGAAGAAGTCTGATGTAGAACAAGTAGCAGAAGCATCCATGCTCAAGAGGGATCACCAAAAATTCAAAGGCAACTGAATTTCGATAACCGAGGAATCGAAGTTAGATGCCGCGAAACTCATCGAGTCAAAGCGTTTCGCCATTTGCGGAAGATGTCTGATTTAAAACAAGTAGCAGAAGCATACATGCTAAAGAGGGATAACCCGAAATCCAGAGGTAACTGAATTTCGGCAAACGAGGAATCGAAGTTGGAATGCCGCGAAATTCACCGAGTCAAAGCGTTTCCCCGTTTGCGGAAGAAGTATGATGTAGAACAAGTAGCAGAACAATAGATGCTCAAGAGGGGTCACCCGAAATTCAAAGGCAACTAAATTTCGGCAACCGGGGAATCGAAGTTGGAATGTCGGGAAACTCACCGAGGCAAAGCGTTTCGCCGTTTGCGGAAGAAGTTTGATGCAGAACAAGTAGCAGAAGCATACATGCTCATGAGGGCTCACCCGAATTTCAAAGGCAATTGAATTTCGGCAACCGGGGCATCGAAGTTTGAATTCCGCGAAACTCACCGAGTCAAAGCGTTTCGCCGTTTGCGGAAGAAGTCTGATGTATAACAAGTAGCAGAAGCATCCATGCTCAAGAGGGATCACCAGCAATTCAAAGGCAACTGAATTTCGGCAACCGGGGCATCGAAGTTTGAATTCCGCGAAACTCACCGAGTCAAAGCGTTTCACCGTTTGCGGAAGAAGTCTGATGTAGAACAAGTAGCAGAAGCATCCATGCTCAAGAGGGATCACCAAAAATTCAAAGGCAACTGAATTTCGGCAACCGGGGCATCGAAGTCGGAATGCCGCGAAACTCACCGAGTCAAAGCATTTCGCCGTTTGCGGAAGAAGTCTGATGTAGAACAAGTAGCAGAAGCATCCATGCTCAAGAGGGATCACCAGAAATTCAAAGGCAACTGAATTTCGGCAACCGAGGAATCGAAGTCAGAATGCCGCGAAACTTATCGAGTCAAAGCGTTTCGCCATTTGCGGAAGATGTCTGATTTAAAACAAGTAGCAGAAGCATACATGCTCAAGAGGGATAACCCGAAATCCAGAGGGAACTGAATTTCGGCAACCGGGGCGGCGAAGTCGGAATGCCGCGAAACTCACCGAGTCAAAGCGTTTCGCCGTTTGCGGAAGAAGTCTGATGTAGAACAAGTAGCACAAGCATCCATGCTCAAGAGGGATCACCAGAAATTCAAAGGCAACTGACGTTCGGCAACCGAGGAATCGAAGTCAGAATGCCGCGAAACTTATTGAGTCAAAGCGTTTCGCCATTTGCGGAAGATGTCTGATTTAAAACAAGTAGCAGAAGCATACATGCTCAAGAGGGATAACCCGAAATCCAGAGGTAACTGAATTTCGGCAACCGGGGCATCGAAATCGGAATGCCGCGAAACTCACCGAGTCAAAGCATTTCGCCGTTTGCGGAAGAAGTCTGATGTAGAACAAGTAGCAGAAGCATCCATGCTCAAGAGGGATCACCAGAAATTCAAAGGCAACTGAATTTCGGCAACCGGGGCATCAAAGTCGGAATGCCGCGAAACTCACCGAGTCAAAGCGTTTCGCCGTTTGCGGAAAAAGTCTGATGTAGAACAAGTAGCAGAAGCATCCATGCTTAAGAGGGATCACCAGAAATTCAAAGGCAACTGAATTTCGGGAACCGAGGAATCGAAGTCAGGTGCCGCGAAACTCATCGAGTCAAAGCGTTTCGCCATTTGCGAAAGATGTCTGATTTAAAACAAGTAGCAGAAGCATACATGCTAAAGAGGGATAACCCGAAATCCAGAGGTAACTGAATTTCGGCAAACGGGGAATCGAAGTTGGAATGCCGCGAAATTCACCGAGTCAAAGTGTTTCCCCGTTTGCGGAAGAAGTATGATGTAGAACAAGTAGCAGAAGCATAGATGCTCAAGAGGGGTCACCCGAAATTCAAAGGCAACTAAATTTCGGCAACCGGGAATCGAAGTTGGAATGTCGCGAAACTCACCGAGGCAAAGCGTTTCGCCGTTTGCGGAAGAAGTTTGATGCAGAACAAGTAGCAGAAGCATACATGCTCATGAGGGCTCACCCGAAATTCAAAGGCAATTGAATTTCGGCAACCGGGGCATCGAAGTTTGAATTCCGCGAAACTCACCGAGTCAAAGCGTTTCGCCGTTTGCGGAAGAAGTCTGATGTAGAACAAGTAGCAGAAGCATCCATGCTCAAGAGGGATCACCAGCAATTCAAAGGCAATTGAATTTCGGCAACCGGGGCATCGAAGTTTGAATTCCGCGAAACTTACCGAGTCAAAGCGTTTCACCGTTTGCGTAAGAAGTCTGATGTAGAACAAGTAGCAGAAGCATCCATGCTCAAGAGGGATCACCAGAAATTCAAAGGCAACTGAATTTCGGCAACCGGGGCATCGAAGTCGGAATGCCGCGAAACTCACCGAGTCAAAGCGTTTCGCCGTTTGTGGAAGAAGTCTGATGTAGAACAAGTAGCAGAAGCATCCATGCTCAAGAGGGATCACTAGAAATTCAAAGGCAACTGAATTTCGGCAACCGAGGAATCGAAGTCAGAATGCCGCGAAACTTATCGAGTCAAAGCGTTTCGCCATTTGCGGAAGATGTCTAATTTAAAACAAGTAGTAGAAGCATACATGCTCAAGAGGGATAACCCGAAATCCAGAGGGAATTGAATTTCGGCAACCGGGGCGGCGAAGTCGGAATGCCGCGAAACTCACCGCGTCAAAGCGTTTCGCCGTTTGCGGAAGAAGTCTGATGTAGAACAAGTAGCAAAAGCATCGATGCTCAAGAGGGATCACCAGAAATTCAAAGGCAACTGAATTTCGGCAACCGAGGAATCGAAGTCAGAATGCCGCGAAACTTATCGAGTCAAAGCGTTTCGCCATTTGCGGAAGATGTCTGATTTAAAACAAGTAGCAGAAGCATACATGCTCAAGAGGGATAACCCGAAATCCAGAGGTAACTGAATTTCGGCAACCGGGGCATCGAAGTCGGAATGCCGCGAAACTCACCGAGTCAAAGCATTTCGCCGTTTGCGGAAGAAGTCTGATGTAGAACAAGTAGCAGAAGCATCCATGCTCAAGAGGGATCACCAGAAATTCAAAGGCAACTGAATTTCGGCAACCGGGGCATCGAAGTCGGAATGCCGCGAAACTCACCGAGTCAAAGCGTTTCGCCGTTTGCGGAAGAAGTCTGATGTAGAACAAGTAGCAGAAGCATCCATGCTCAAGAGGGATCACCAGAAATTCAAAGGCAACTGAATTTCGATAACCGAGGAATCGAAGTCAGATGCCGCGAAACTCATCGAGTCAAAGCGTTTCGCCATTTGCGGAAGATGTCTGATTTAAAACAAGTAGCAAAAGCATACATGCTAAAGAGGGATAACCCGAAATCCAGAGGTAACTAAATTTCGGCAAACGAGGAATCGAAGTTGGAATGCCGCGAAATTCACCGAGTCAAAGCGTTTCCCCGTTTGCGGAAGAAGTATGATGTAGAACAAGTAGCAGAAGCATAGATGCTCAAGAGGGGTCACCTGAAATTCAAAGGCAACTAAATTTCGGCAACCGGGGAATCGAAGTTGGAATGTCGCGAAACTCACCGAGGCAAAGCGTTTCGCCGTTTGAGGAAGAAGTTTGATGCAGAACAAGTAGCAGAAGCATACATGCTCAAGAGGGCTCACCCGAAATTCAAAGGCAACTGAATTTCGGCAACCGGGGCATCGAAGTTTGAATTCCGCGAAACTCACCGAGTCAAAGCGTTTCGCCGTTTGCGGATGAAGTCTGATGTAGAACAAGTAGCAGAACATCCATGCTCAAGAGGGGTCACCCGAAATTCAAAGGCAACTAAATATCGGCAACCGGGGAATCGAAGTTGGAATGTCGCGAAACTCACCGAGGCAAAACGTTTCGCCGTTTGAGGAAGAAGTCTGATGCAGAACAAGTAACAGAAGCATACATGCTCAAGAGGGCTCACTCGAAATTCAAAGGCAACTGAATTTCGGCAACCAGGGCATCGATGTCGGAATTTCGCGAAACTTACCGAGGCAAAGCATTTCGACATTTGCGGAAGAAGTCTGATGTAGAAGAAGTAGCAGAAGCATACATGCTCAAGAGGGATCACCCGAAATTCAAAGGCAACTGAATTTCGGCAACCGGGGCATCGAAGTCGAAATGCCGTGAAACTCACCGAGTCAAAGCGTTTCGCCCTTTGCGGAAGAAGTCTGATGTAGAACAAGTAGCAGAAGCATACATGCTCAAGAGGGCTCACCATAAATTCAAAGGCAACTGAATTTCGGCAACCGGGGAATCGAAGTCGTAATGCCGCGAAACAAACCGAGTGAAAGCGTTTGCCCGTTTGCGGAAGAAGTATGATGTTGAACAAGTAGCAGAAGCATACATGCTCAAGAAGGATCACCCGAAATTCAAAGGCAACTGAATTTCGGCAACCGGGGCATCGAAGTCGACATGCCGCGAAACTCACTGAGGCAAAGCGTTTCAACGTTTGCGGAAGAAGTCTGATGCAGAACAAGTAGCAGAAGCATACATGCTCAAGTGGGCTCACCCGAAATTCAAAGGCAACTGAATTTCAGCATCCGGGGCATCGAAGTCGGAATGCCGCGAAACTCACTGAGACAAAGCGTTTCGACGTTTGCGGAAGAAGTCTGATGTTGAACAAGTAGCAGAAGCATACATGCTCAAGAGGGATCACCCGAAATTCAAAGGCAACTGAATTTCGGCAACCGGGGCAACGAAGTTGGAATGCCGCGAAACTCACCAAGGCAAAGCGTTTCGACATTTGCGGAAGAAGTCTGATGTAGAACAAGTAGCAGAAGCATACATGCTCAAGAGGGATCACCCGAAATTTAAAGGCAACTGAATTTCGGCAACCGGGGCATCGAAGTCGAAATGCCGCGAAACTCACCGAGTCAAAGCGTTTCGCCCTTTGCGGAAGAAGTCTGATGTAGAACAAGTAGCAGAAGCATACATGCTCAATAGGGCTAACCATAAATTCAAAGGCAACTGAATTTCGGCAACCGGGGAATCGAAGTCGTAATGCCGCGAAACAAACCGAGTGAAAGCGTTTGCCCGTTTGCGGAAGAAGTATGATGTTGAACAAGTAGCAGAAGCATACATGCTCAAGAAGGATCACCCGAAATTCAAAGGCAACTGAATTTCGGCAACCGGGGCATCGAAGTCGACATGCCGCGAAACTCACTGAGGCAAAGCGTTTCAACGTTTGCGGAAGAAGTCTGATGCAGAACAAGTAGCAGAAGCATACATGCTCAAGTGGGCTCACCCGAAATTCAAAGGCAACTGAATTTCAGCATCCGGGGCATCGAAGTCGGAATGCCGCGAAACTCACTGAGACAAAGCGTTTCGACGTTTGCGGAAGAAGTCTGATGTTGAACAAGTAGCAGAAGCATACATGCTCAAGAGGGATCACCCGAAATTCAAAGGCAACTGAATTTCGGCAACCGGGGCAACGAAGTTGGAATGCCGCGAAACTCACCAAGGCAAAGCGTTTCGACATTTGCGGAAGAAGTCTGATGTAGAACAAGTAGCAGAAGCATACATGCTCAAGAGGGATCACCCGAAATTTAAAGGCAACTGAATTTCGGCAACCGGGGCATCGAAGTCGAAATGCCGCGAAACTCACCGAGTCAAAGCGTTTCGCCCTTAGCGGAAGAAGTCTGATGTAGAACAAGTAGCAGAAGCATACATGCTCAATAGGGCTCACCATAAATTCAAAGGCAACTGAATTTCGGCAACCGGGGAATCGAAGTCGTAATGCCGCGAAACAAACCGAGTCAAAGCGTTTGCCCGTTTGCGGAAGAAGTATGATGTTGAACAAGTAGCAGAAGCATACATGCTCAAGAAGGATCACCCGAAATTCAAAGGCAACTGAATTTCGGCAACCAGGGCATCGAAGTCGGAATGCCGCGAAACTCACCGAGGCAAAGCGTTTCGACGTTTGTGGAAGAAGTCTGATGCAGAACAAGTAGCAGAAGCATACATGCTCAAGAGGGCTCACCCGAAATTCAAAGGCAACTGAATTTCGGCAACCGGGGCATCGAAGTCGAAATGCCGTGAAACTCACCGAGTCAAAGCGTTTCGCCGTTTGAGGAAGAAGTCTGATGCAGAACAAGTAACAGAAGCATACATGCTCAAGAGGGCTCACTCGAAATTCAAAGGCAACTGAATTTCGGCAACCAGGGCATCGATGTCGGAATGTCGCGAAACTTACCGAGGCAAAGCATTTCGACATTTGCGGAAGAAGTCTGATGTAGAAGAAGTAGCAGAAGCATACATGCTCAAGAGGGATCACCCGAAATTCAAAGGCAACTGAATTTCGGCAACCGGGGCATCGAAGTCGAAATGCCGTGAAACTCACCGAGTCAAAGCGTTTCGCCCTTTGCGGAAGAAGTCTGATGTAGAACAAGTAGCAGAAGCATACATGCTCAAGAGGGCTCACCATAAATTCAAAGGCAACTGAATTTCGGCAACCGGGGAATCGAAGTCGTAATGCCGCGAAACAAACCGAGTGAAAGCGTTTGCCCGTTTGCGGAAGAAGTATGATGTTGAACAAGTAGCAGAAGCATACATGCTCAAGAAGGATCACCCGAAATTCAAAGGCAACTGAATTTCGGCAACCGGGGCATCGAAGTCGACATGCCGCGAAACTCACTGAGGCAAAGCGTTTCAACGTTTGCGGAAGAAGTCTGATGCAGAACAAGTAGCAGAAGCATACATGCTCAAGTGGGCTCACCCGAAATTCAAAGGCAACTGAATTTCAGCATCCGGGGCATCGAAGTCGGAATGCCGCGAAACTCACTGAGACAAAGCGTTTCGACGTTTGCGGAAGAAGTCTGATGTTGAACAAGTAGCAGAAGCATACATGCTCAAGAGGGATCACCCGAAATTCAAAGGCAACTGAATTTCGGCAACCGGGGCAACGAAGTTGGAATGCCGCGAAACTCACCAAGGCAAAGCGTTTCGACATTTGCGGAAGAAGTCTGATGTAGAACAAGTAGCAGAAGCATACATGCTCAAGAGGGATCACCCGAAATTTAAAGGCAACTGAATTTCGGCAACCGGGGCATCGAAGTCGAAATGCCGCGAAACTCACCGAGTCAAAGCGTTTCGCCCTTTGCGGAAGAAGTCTGATGTAGAACAAGTAGCAGAAGCATACATGCTCAATAGGGCTCACCATAAATTCAAAGGCAACTGAATTTCGGCAACCGGGGAATCGAAGTCGTAATGCCGCGAAACAAACCGAGTCAAAGCGTTTGCCCGTTTGCGGAAGAAGTATGATGTTGAACAAGTAGCAGAAGCATACATGCTCAAGAAGGATCACCCGAAATTCAAAGGCAACTGAATTTCGGCAACCAGGGCATCGAAGTCAGAATGCCGCGAAACTCACCGAGGCAAAGCGTTTCGACGTTTGTGGAAGAAGTCTGATGCAGAACAAGTAGCAGAAGCATACATGCTCAAGAGGGCTCACCCGAAATTCAAAGGCAACTGAATTTCGGCAACCGGGGCATCGAAGTCGAAATGCCGTGAAACTCACCGAGTCAAAGCGTTTCGCCCTTTGCGGAAGAAGTCTGATGTAGAACAAGTAGCAGAAGCATACATGCTCAAGAGGGCTCACCATAAATTCAAAGGCAACTGAATTTCGGCAACCGGGGAATCGAAGTCGTAATGCCGCGAAACAAACCGAGTCAAAGCGTTTGCCCGTTTGCGGAAGAAGTATGATGTTGAACAAGTAGCAGAAGCATACATGCTCAAGAAGGATCACCCGAAATTCAAAGGCAACTGAATTTCGGCAACCGGGGCATCGAAGTCGACATGCCGCGAAACTCACTGAGGCAAAGCGTTTCAACGTTTGCGGAAGAAGTCTGATGCAGAACAAGTAGCAGAAGCATACATGCTCAAGTGGGCTCACCCGAAATTCAAAGGCAACTGAATTTCGGCATCCGGGGCATCGAAGTCGGAATGCCGCGAAACTCACTGAGCCAAAGCGTTTCGACGTTTGCGGAAGAAGTCTGATGTTGAACAAGTAGCAGAAGCATACATGCTCAAGAGGGATCACCCGAAATTCAAAGGCAACTGAATTTCGGCATCCGGGGCATCGAAGTCGGAATGCCGCGAAACTCACTGAGACAAAGCGTTTCGACGTTTGCGGAAGAAGTCTGATGTAGAACAAGTAGCAGAAGCATCCATGCTCAAGAGGGATCACTAGAAATTCAAAGGCAACTGAATTTCGGCAACCGAGGAATCGAAGTCAGAATGCCGCGAAACTTATCGAGTCAAAGCGTTTCGCCATTTGCGGAAGATGTCTAATTTAAAACAAGTAGCAGAAGCATACATGCTCAAGAGGGATAACCCGAAATCCAGAGGGAATTGAATTTCGGCAACCGGGGCGGCGAAGTCGGAATGCCGCGAAACTCACCGCGTCAAAGCGTTTCGCCGTTTGCGGAAGAAGTCTGATGTAGAACAAGTAGCAAAAGCATCGATGCTCAAGAGGGATCACCAGAAATTCAAAGGCAACTGAATTTCGGCAACCGAGGAATCGAAGTCAGAATGCCGTGAAACTTATCGAGTCAAAGCGTTTCGCCATTTGCGGAAGATGTCTGATTTAAAACAAGTAGCAGAAGCATACATGCTCAAGAGGGATAACCCGAAATCCAGAGGTAACTGAATTTCGGCAACCGAGGCATCGAAGTCGGAATGCCGCGAAACTCACCGAGTCAAAGCATTTCGCCGTTTGCGGAAGAAGTCTGATGTAGAACAAGTAGCAGAAGCATCCATGCTCAAGAGGGATCACCAGAAATTCAAAGGCAACTGAATTTCGGCAACCGGGGCATCGAAGTCGGAATGCCGCGAAACTCACCGAGTCAAAGCGTTTCGCCGTTTGCGGAAGAAGTCTGATGTAGAACAAGTAGCAGAAGCATCCATGCTCAAGAGGGATCACCAGAAATTCAAAGGCAACTGAATTTCGATAACCGAGGAATCGAAGTCAGATGCCGCGAAACTCATCGAGTCAAAGCGTTTCGCCATTTGCGGAAGATGTCTGATTTAAAACAAGTAGCAAAAGCATACATGCTAAAGAGGGATAACCCGAAATCCAGAGGTAACTAAATTTCGGCAAACGAGGAATCGAAGTTGGAATGCCGCGAAATTCACCGAGTCAAAGCGTTTCCCCGTTTGCGGAAGAAGTATGATGTAGAACAAGTAGCAGAAGCATAGATGCTCAAGAGGGGTCACCTGAAATTCAAAGGCAACTAAATTTCGGCAACCGGGGAATCGAAGTTGGAATGTCGCGAAACTCACCGAGGCAAAGCGTTTCGCCGTTTGAGGAAGAAGTTTGATGCAGAACAAGTAGCAGAAGCATACATGCTCAAGAGGGATCACCCGAAATTCAAAGGCAACTGAATTTCGGCAACCGGGGCATCGAAGTTTGAATTCCGCGAAACTCACCGAGTCAAAGCGTTTCGCCGTTTGCGGATGAAGTCTGATGTAGAACAAGTAGCAGAACATCCATGCTCAAGAGGGGTCACCCGAAATTCAAAGGCAACTAAATATCGGCAACCGGGGAATCGAAGTTGGAATGTCGCGAAACTCACCGAGGCAAAACGTTTCGCCGTTTGAGGAAGAAGTCTGATGCAGAACAAGTAACAGAAGCATACATGCTCAAGAGGGCTCACTCGAAATTCAAAGGCAACTGAATTTCGGCAACCAGGGCATCGATGTCGGAATGTCGCGAAACTTACCGAGGCAAAGCATTTCGACATTTGCGGAAGAAGTCTGATGTAGAAGAAGTAGCAGAAGCATACATGCTCAAGAGGGATCACCCGAAATTCAAAGGCAACTGAATTTCGGCAACCGGGGCATCGAAGTCGAAATGCCGTGAAACTCACCGAGTCAAAGCGTTTCGCCCTTTGCGGAAGAAGTCTGATGTAGAACAAGTAGCAGAAGCATACATGCTCAAGAGGGCTCACCATAAATTCAAAGGCAACTGAATTTCGGCAACCGGGGAATCGAAGTCGTAATGCCGCGAAACAAACCGAGTGAAAGCGTTTGCCCGTTTGCGGAAGAAGTATGATGTTGAACAAGTAGCAGAAGCATACATGCTCAAGAGGGATCACCCGAAATTCAAAGGCAACTGAATTTCGGCAACCGGGGCATCGAAGTCGAAATGCCGTGAAACTCACCGAGTCAAAGCGTTTCGCCCTTTGCGGAAGAAGTCTGATGTAGAACAAGTAGCAGAAGCATACATGCTCAAGAGGGCTCACCATAAATTCAAAGGCAACTGAATTTCGGCAACCGGGGAATCGAAGTCGTAATGCCGCGAAACATACCGAGGCAAAGCATTTCGACATTTGCGGAAGAAGTCTGATGTAGAACAAGTAGCAGAAGCATACATGCTCAAGAGGGCTCACTCGAAATTCAAAGGCAACTGAATTTCGGCAACCAGGGCATCGATGTCGGAATGTCGCGAAACTTACCGAGGCAAAGCATTTCGACATTTGCGGAAGAAGTCTGATGTAGAAGAAGTAGCAGAAGCATACATGCTCAAGAGGGATCACCCGAAATTCAAAGGCAACTGAATTTCGGCAACCAGGGCATCGATGTCGGAATGTCGCGAAACTTACCGAGGCAAAGCATTTCGACATTTGCGGAAGAAGTCTGATGTAGAAGAAGTAGCAGAAGCATACATGCTCAAGAGGGATCACCCGAAATTCAAAGGCAACTGAATTTCGGCAACCGGGGCATCGAAGTCGAAATGCCGTGAAACTCACCGAGTCAAAGCGTTTCGCCCTTTGCGGAAGAAGTCTGATGCAGAACAAGTAACAGAAGCATACATGCTCAAGAGGGCTCACTCGAAATTCAAAGGCAACTGAATTTCGGCAACCAGGGCATCGATGTCGGAATGTCGCGAAACTTACCGAGGCAAAGCATTTCGACATTTGCGGAAGAAGTCTGATGTAGAAGAAGTAGCAGAAGCATACATGCTCAAGAGGGATCACCCGAAATTCAAAGGCAACTGAATTTCGGCAACCGGGGCATCGAAGTCGAAATGCCGTGAAACTCACCGAGTCAAAGCGTTTCGCCCTTTGCGGAAGAAGTCTGATGTAGAACAAGTAGCAGAAGCATACATGCTCAAGAGGGCTCACCATAAATTCAAAGGCAACTGAATTTCGGCAACCGGGGAATCGAAGTCGTAATGCCGCGAAACAAACCGAGTCAAAGCGTTTGCCCGTTTGCGGAAGAAGTATGATGTTGAACAAGTAGCAGAAGCATACATGCTCAAGAAGGATCACCCGAAATTCAAAGGCAACTGAATTTCGGCAACCGGGGCATCGAAGTCGACATGCCGCGAAACTCACTGAGGCAAAGCGTTTCAACGTTTGCGGAAGAAGTCTGATGCAGAACAAGTAGCAGAAGCATACATGCTCAAGTGGGCTCACCCGAAATTCAAAGGCAACTGAATTTCGGCATCCGGGGCATCGAAGTCGGAATGCCGCGAAACTCACTGAGACAAAGCGTTTTGACGTTTGCGGAAGAAGTCTGATGTTGAAGAAGTAGCAGAAGCATACATGCTCAAGAGGGATCACCCGAAATTCAAAGGCAACTGAATTTCGGCAACCGGGGCAACGAAGTTGGAATGCCGCGAAACTCACCAAGGCAAAGCGTTTCGACATTTGCGGAAGAAGTCTGATGTAGAACAAGTAGCAGAAGCATACATGCTCAAGAGGGATCACCCGAAATTTAAAGGCAACTGAATTTCGGCAACCGGGGCATCGAAGTCGAAATGCCGCGAAACTCACCGAGTCAAAGCGTTTCGCCCTTTGCGGAAGAAGTCTGATGTAGAACAAGTAGCAGAAGCATACATGCTCAATAGGGCTCACCATAAATTCAAAGGCAACTGAATTTCGGCAACCGGGGAATCGAAGTCGTAATGCCGCGAAACAAACCGAGTCAAAGCGTTTGCCCGTTTGCGGAAGAAGTATGATGTTGAACAAGTAGCAGAAGCATACATGCTCATGAAGGATCACCCGAAATTCAAAGGCAACTGAATTTCGGCAACCAGGGCATCGAAGTCGGAATGCCGCGAAACTCACCGAGGCAAAGCGTTTCGACGTTTGTGGAAGAAGTCTGATGCAGAACAAGTAGCAGAAGCATACATGCTCAAGAGGGCTCACCCGAAATTCAAAGGCAACTGAATTTCGGCAACCGGGGCATCGAAGTCGAAATGCCGTGAAACTCACCGAGTCAAAGCGTTTCGCCCTTTGCGGAAGAAGTCTGATGTAGAACAAGTAGCAGAAGCATACATGCTCAAGAGGGCTCACCATAAATTCAAAGGCAACTGAATTTCGGCAACCGGGGAATCGAAGTCGTAATGCCGCGAAACAAACCGAGTCAAAGCGTTTGCCCGTTTGCGGAAGAAGTATGATGTTGAACAAGTAGCAGAAGCATACATGCTCAAGAAGGATCACCCGAAATTCAAAGGCAACTGAATTTCGGCAACCGGGGCATCGAAGTCGACATGCCGCGAAACTCACTGAGGCAAAGCGTTTCAACGTTTGCGGAAGAAGTCTGATGCAGAACAAGTAGCAGAAGCATACATGCTCAAGTGGGCTCACCCGAAATTCAAAGGCAACTGAATTTCGGCATCCGGGGCATCGAAGTCGGAATGCCGCAAACTCACTGAGACAAAGCGTTTCGACGTTTGCGGAAGAAGTCTGATGTTGAACAAGTAGCAGAAGCATACATGCTCAAGAGGGATCACCCGAAATTCAAAGGCAACTGAATTTCGGCATCCGGGGCATCGAAGTCGGAATGCCGCGAAACTCACTGAGACAAAGCGTTTCGACGTTTGCGGAAGAAGTCTGATGTAGAACAAGTAGCAGAAGCATACATGCTCAATAGGGCTGACCATAAATTCAAAGGCAACTGAATTTCGGCAACCGGGGAATCGAAGTCGTAATGCCGCGAAACAAACCGAGTCAAAGCGTTTGCCCGTTTGCGGAAGAAGTATGATGTTGAACAAGTAGCAGAAGCATACATGCTCAAGAAGGATCACCCGAAATTCAAAGGCAACTGAATTTCGGCAACCAGGGCATCGAAGTCGGAATGCCGCGAAACTCACCGAGGCAAAGCGTTTCGACGTTTGTGGAAGAAGTCTGATGCAGAACAAGTAGCAGAAGCATACATGCTCAAGAGGGCTCACCCGAAATTCAAAGGCAACTGAATTTCGGCAACCGGGGCATCGAAGTCGGAATGCCGCGAAACTCACTGAGGCAAAGCGTTTCGACGTTTGCGGAAGAAGTCTGATGTTGAACAAGTAGCAGAAGCATACATGCTCAAGAGGGATCACCCGAAATTCAAAGGCAACTGAATTTCGGCAACCGAGGCATCGAAGTCGGAATGCCGCGAAACTCACCGAGGCAAAGCGTTTCGACGTTTGCGGAAGAAGTCTGATGTAGAACAAGTAGCAGAAGCATACATGCTCAAGAGGGCTCACCCGAAATTCAAAGGCAACTGAATTTCGGCAACCGGGGCATCGAAGTCGGAATGCCGCGAAACTCACTGAGGCAAAGCGTTTCGACGTTTGCGGAAGAAGTCTGATGTAGAACAAGTAGCAGAAGCATACATGCTCAAGAGGGCTCACCCGAAATTCAAAGGCAACTGAATTTCGGCAACCGGGGCATCGAAGTTTGAATTCCACGAAACTCACCGAGTCAAAGCGTTTCGCCGTTTGCGGAAGAAGTCTGATGTAGAACAAGTAGCAGAACATCCATGCTCAAGAGGGGTCACCCGAAATTCAAAGGCAACTAAATATCGGCAACCGGGGAATCGAAGTTGGAATGTCGCGAAACTCACCGAGGCAAAACGTTTCGCCGTTTGAGGAAGAAGTCTGATGCAGAACAAGTAACAGAAGCATACATGCTCAAGAGGGCTCACTCGAAATTCAAAGGCAACTGAATTTCGGCAACCAGGGCATCGATGTCGGAATGTCGCGAAACTTACCGAGGCAAAGCATTTCGACATTTGCGGAAGAAGTCTGATGTAGAAGAAGTAGCAGAAGCATACATGCTCAAGAGGGATCACCCGAAATTCAAAGGCAACTGAATTTCGGCAACCAGGGCATCGATGTCGGAATGTCGCGAAACTTACCGAGGCAAAGCATTTCGACATTTGCGGAAGAAGTCTGATGTAGAAGAAGTAGCAGAAGCATACATGCTCAAGAGGGATCACCCGAAATTCAAAGGCAACTGAATTTCGGCAACCGGGGCATCGAAGTCGAAATGCCGTGAAACTCACCGAGTCAAAGCGTTTCGCCCTTTGCGGAAGAAGTCTGATGTAGAACAAGTAGCAGAAGCATACATGCTCAAGAGGGCTCACCATAAATTCAAAGGCAACTGAATTTCGGCAACCGGGGAATCGAAGTCGTAATGCCGCGAAACAAACCGAGTCAAAGCGTTTGCCCGTTTGCGGAAGAAGTATGATGTTGAACAAGTAGCAGAAGCATACATGCTCAAGAAGGATCACCCGAAATTCAAAGGCAACTGAATTTCGGCAACCGGGGCATCGAAGTCGGAATGCCGCGAAACTCACTGAGGCAAAGCGTTTCGACGTTTGCGGAAGAAGTCTGATGTTGAACAAGTAGCAGAAGCATACATGCTCAAGAGGGATCACCCGAAATTCAAAGGCAACTGAATTTCGGCAACCGGGGCAACGAAGTTGGAATGCCGCGAAACTCACCAAGGCAAAGCGTTTCGACATTTTCGGAAGAAGTCTGATGTAGAACAAGTAGCAGAAGCATACATGCTCAAGAGGGATCACCCGAAATTTAAAGGCAACTGAATTTCGGCAACCGGGGCATCGAAGTCGAAATGCCGCGAAACTCACCGAGTCAAAGCGTTTCGCCCTTTGCGGAAGAAGTCTGATGTAGAACAAGTAGCAGAAGCATACATGCTCAAGAGGGCTCACCATAAATTCAAAGGCAACTGAATTTCGGCAACCGGGGAATCGAAGTCGTAATGCCGCGAAACAAACCGAGTGAAAGCGTTTGCCCGTTTGCGGAAGAAGTATGATGTTGAACAAGTAGCAGAAGCTTACATGCTAAAGAAGGATCACCCGAAATTCAAAGGCAACTGAATTTCGGCAACCAGGGCATCGAAGTCGGAATGCCGCGAAACTCACCGAGGCAAAGCGTTTCGACGTTTGCGGAAGAAGTCTGATGCAGAACAAGTAGCAGAAGCATACATGCTCAAGAGGGCTCACCCGAAATTCAAAGGCAACTGAATTTCGGCAACCGGGGCATCGAAGTCGGAATGCCGCGAAACTCACTGAGGCAAAGCGTTTCGACGTTTGCGGAAGAAGTCTGATGTTGAACAAGTAGCAGAAGCATACATGCTCAAGAGGGATCACCCGAAATTCAAAGGCAACTGAATTTCGGCAACCGAGGCATCGAAGTCGGAATGCCGCGAAACTCACCGAGGCAAAGCGTTTCGACGTTTGCGGAAGAAGTCTGATGCAGAACAAGTAGCAGAAGCATACATGCTCAAGAGGGCTCACCCGAAATTCAAAGGCAACTGAATTTCGGCAACCGGGGCATCGAAGTCGGAATGCCGCGAAACTCACTGAGGCAAAGCGTTTCGACGTTTGCGGAAGAAGTCTGATGTAGAACAAGTAGCAGAAGCATACATGCTCAAGAGGGCTCACCCGAAATTCAAAGGCAACTGAATTTCGGCAACCGGGGCATCGAAGTCGGAATGCCGCGAAACTCACTGATGCAAAGCGTTTCGACGTTTGCGGAAGAAGTCTGATGTAGAACAAGTAGCAGAAGCATCCATGCTCAAGAGGGATCACCAGAAATTCAAAGGCAACTGAATTTCGACAACCGGGGCATCGAAGTCAGAATGCCGCGAAACTCATCGAGTCAAAGCGTTTCCCTATTTGCGGAAGATGTCTGATTTAAAACAAGTAGCAGAAGCATACATGCTCAAGAGGGATAACCCGAAATCCAGAGGTAACTGAATTTCGGCAAACAGGGAATCGAAGTCGGAATGCCGCGAAAGTCACCGAGTCAAAGCGTTTCCCAGTTTGCGGAAGAAGTATGATGTAGAACAAGTAGCAGAAGCATAGATGCTCAAGAGGGGTCACCCGAAATTTAAAGGCAACTAAATTTCGGCAACCGGGGAATCGAAGTTGGAATGTCGCGAAACTCACCGAGTCAAAGCGTTTCGCTGTTTGAGGAAGAAGTCTGATGCAGAACAAGTAGCAGAAGCATACATGCTCAAGAGGGCCCACCCGAAATTCAAAGGCAACTGAATTTCGGCAACCGGGGCATCGAAGTCGGAATGCCGCGAAACTCACTGAGGCAAAGCGTTTCGACGTTTGCAGAAGAAGTCTGATGTAGAACAAGTAGCAGAAGCATATATGCTCAAGAGGGATCACCTGAAATTCAAAGGCAACTGAATTTCGACAACCGAGGCATCGAAGTCGGAATGCCGCGAAACTCACCGAGGCAAAGCGTTTCGATGTTTGCGGAAGAAGTCTGATGCAGAACAAGTAGCAGAAGCATACATGCCCAAGAGGGCTCACCCGAAATTCAAAGGCAACTGAATTTCGGCAACCGGGGAATCGAAGTCGGAATGCCGCGACAGTCACCGAGTCAAAACGTTTCGCCATTTGCGGAAGAAGTTTGATGTAGAACAAGTAGCAGAAGTATCCATGCTCAAGAGGGATCACCCGAAATTCAAAGGCAACTGAATTTCGGCAACCGGGGAATCGAAGTCGTAATGCCGCGAAACAAACCGAGTCAAAGCGTTTGCCCGTTTGCGGAAGAAGTATGATGTTGAACAAGTAGCAGAAGCATACATGCTCAAGAAGGATCACCCAAAATTCAAAGGCAACTGAATTTCGGCAACCAGGGCATCGAAGTCGGAATGCCGCGAAACTTACCGAGGCAAAGCGTTTCGACGTTTGCGGAAGAAGTCTGATGCAGAACAAGTAGCAGAAGCATACATGCTCAAGAGGGCTCACCCGAAATTCAAAGGCAACTGAATTTCGGCAACCGGGGCATCGAAGTCGGAATGCCGCGAAACTCACTGAGTCAAAGCGTTTCGACGTTTGCGGAAGAAGTCTGATGTTGAACAAGTAGCAGAAGCATACATGCTCAAGAGGGATCACCCGAAATTCAAAGGCAACTGAATTTCGGCAACCGCGGCATCGAAGTCGGAATGCCGCGAAACTCACCGAGGCAAAGCGTTTCGACGTTTGCGGAAGAAGTCTGATGCAGAACAAGTAGCAGAAGCATACATGCTCAAGAGGGCTCACCCGAAACTCAAAGGCAACTGAATTTCGGCAACCGGGGCATCGAAGTCGGAATGCCGCGAAACTCACTGAGGCAAAGCGTTTCGACGTTTGCGGAAGAAGTCTGATGTAGAACAAGTAGCAGAAGCATACATGCTCAAGAGGGCTCACCCGAAATTCAAAGGCAACTGAATTTTGGCAACCGGGGCATCGAAGTCGGAATGCCGCGAAACTCACTGATGCAAAGCGTTTCGACGTTTGCGGAAGAAGTCTGATGTAGAACAAGTAGCAGAAGCATCCATGCTCAAGAGGGATCACCCGAAATTCAAAGGCAACTGAATTTCGGCAACCGAGGCATCGAAGTCGGAATGCCGCGAAACTCACCGAGGCAAAGCGTTTCGACGTTTGCGGAAGAAGTCTGATGCAGAACAAGTAGCAGAAGCATACATGCTCAAGAGGGCTCACCCGAAACTCAAAGGCAACTGAATTTCGGCAACCGGGGCATCGAAGTCGGAATGCCGCGAAACTCACTGAGGCAAAGCGTTTCGACGTTTGCGGAAGAAGTCTGATGTAGAACAAGTAGCAGAAGCATACATGCTCAAGAGGGCTCACCCGAAATTCAAAGGCAACTGAATTTCAGCAACCGGGGCATCGAAGTCGGAATGCCGCGAAACTCATTGATGCAAAGCGTTTCGACGTTTGCGGAAGAAGTCTGATGTAGAACAACTAGCAGAAGCATCCATGCTCAAGAGGGATCACCAGAAATTCAAAGGCAACTGAATTTCGACAACCGGGGCATCGAAGTCAGAATGCCGCGAAACTCATCGAGTCAAAGCGTTTCGATATTTGCGGAAGATGTCTGATTTAAAACAAGTAGCAGAAGCATACATGCTCAAGAGGGATAACCCGAAATCCAGAGGTAACTGAATTTTGGCAAACAGGGAATCGAAGTCGGAATGCCGCGAAAGTCACCGAGTCAAAGCGTTTCCCAGTTTGCGGAAGAAGTATGATGTAGAACAAGTAGCAGAAGTATCCATGCTCAAGAGGGCTCACCAGAAATTCAAAGGCAACTGAATTTCGGCAACCGAGGAATCGAAGTCGGAAAGCCGCGAAACTCACCGAGTCAAAGCGTTTCGCCCTTTGCGGAAGAAGTCTGATGTAGAACAAGTAGCAAAAGCATACAAGCTCAAGAGGGCTCACCATAAATTCAAAGGCAACTGAATTTCGACAACCGGGGAATTGAAGTCGGAATGCCGCGAAACAAACCGAGTCAAAGCGTTTCCCCATTTGCGGAAGAAGTATGATGTAGAACAAGTAGCAGAAGCATACATGCTCAAGAGGGAACACCAGAAATTCAAAGGCAACTGAATTTCGGCAACCGGGGCATCGAAGTCGGAATGCCGCGAAACTCACCGAGGCAAAGCGTTTCGACGTTTGCGGAAGAAGTCTGATGCAGAACAAGTAGCAAAAGCATACATGCTCAAGAGGGCTCACCCGAAATTCAAAGGCAACTGAATTTCGGCAACCGGGGAATCGAAGTCGGAATGCCGCGACAGTCACCGAGTCAAAACGTTTCGCCATTTGCGGAAGAAGTTTGATGTAGAACAAGTAGCAGAAGTATCCATGCTCAAGAGGGATCACCCGAAATTCAAAGGCAACTGAATTTCGGCAACCGGGGCATCGAAGTCGGAATGCCGCGAAACTCACCGAGTCAAAGCGTTTCGCCCTTTGTGGAAGAAGTCTGATTTAGAACAAGTAGTAGAAGCATATATGCTCAAGAGGGATCACCTGAAATTCAAAGGCAACTGAATTTCGGCAACCACGGGATCGAATTCGGATTGCCGCGAAACTCACCGACACAAAGCGCTTCGCCGTTTGCGGAAGAAGTCTGATTTAGAACAAGTAGCAAAAGCATACATGCTCAATAGCGATCACCCGAAATCCAAAGGCAACTGAATTTCGGCAAACAGGGAATCGAAGTCGGAATGAAGCGAAAGTCACCGAGTCAAAGCGTTTCCCCATTTGCGGAAGAAGTATGATGTAGAACAAGTAGCAGAAGCATACATGCTCAAGAGGGATCACCCGAAATTCAAAGGCAACTGAATTTCGGCAACCGGGGCATCGAAGTCGGAATGCCGCGAAACTCACCGAGGCAAAGCGTTTCGATGTTTGTGGAAGAAGTCTGATGTAGAACAAGTAGCAGAAGCATATATGCTCAAGAGGGCTCACCATAAATTCAAAGGGAACTGAATTTCGGCAACCGGGTAATCGAAGTCGGAATGCCGCGAAACTCACCGAGTCAAAGCGGTTGCCCTTTGCGGAAGAAGTCTGATTTAGAACAAGTAGCAGAAGCATACATGCTCAATATCGATCACCCGAAATCCAAAGGCAACTAAATTTCGGCAAACAGGGAATCGAAGGCGGAATGAAGCGAAAGTCACCGAGTCAAAGCGTTTCCCCATTTGTGGAAGAAGTATGATGTAGAACAAGTAGCAGAAGCATACATGCTCAAGAGGGATCACCCGAAATTCAAAGGCAACGGAATTTCGGCAACCGGGGCATCGAAGTTTGAATTCCGCGAAACTCACCGAGTCAAAGCGTTTTGCCATTTGCGGAAGAAGTCTGATGTAGAACAAGTAGCAGAAGCATCCATGCTCAAGAGGGATCACCAGAAACTCAAAGGCAACTGAATTTAGGCAACCGGGGCATCGAAGTCGGAATGCCGCGAAACTCACCGAGTCAAAGCGTTTCGCCGTTTGCGGAAGAAGTCTGATGTAGAACAAGTAGCAGAAGTATCCATGCTCAAGAGGGCTCACCAGAAATTCAAAGGCAACTGAATTTCGGCAACCGGGGAATCGAAGTCGGAAAGCCGCGAAACTCACCGAGTCAAAGCGTTTCGCCCTTTGCGGAAGAAGTCTGATTTAGAACAAGTAGCAGAAGTGTGCATGCTCAAGAGGGCTCACCAGAAATTCAAAGGCAACTGAATTTCGGCAACCGGGGAATCGAAGTCGGAAAGCCGCGAAACTCACCGAGTCAAAGCGTTTCGCCCTTTGCGGAAGAAGTCTGATGTAGAACAAGTAGCAAAAGCATACAAGCTCAAGAGGGCTCACCATAAATTCAAAGGCAACTGAATTTCGACAACCGGGGAATCGAAGTAGGAATGCCGCGAAATAAACCGAGTCAAAGCGTTTCCCCATTTGCGGAAGAAGTATGATGTAGAACAAGTAGCAGAAGCATACATGCTCAAGAGGGATCACCAGAAATTCAAAGGCAACTGAATTTCGGCAACCGGGGCATCGAAGTCGGAATGCCGCGAAACTCACCGAGGCAAAGCGTTTCGACGTTTGCGGAAGAAGTCTGATGCAGAACAAGTAGCAGAAGCATACATGCTCAAGAGGGCTCACCCGAAATTCAAAGGCAACTGAATTTCGGCAACCGGGGAATCGAAGTCGGAATGCCGCGACAGTCACCGAGTCAAAACGTTTCGCCATTTGCGGAAGAAGTCTGATGTAGAACAAGTAGCAGAAGCATATATGCTCAAGAGGGATCACCAGAAATTCAAAGGCAACGGAATTTCGGCAACCGGGGCATCGAAGTTTGAATTCCGCGAAACTCACCGAGTCAAAGCGTTTTGCCGTTTGCGGAAGAAGTCTGATGTAGAACAAGTAGCAGAAGCATCCATGCTCAAGAGGGATCACCAGAAATTCAAAGGCAACTAAATTTCGGCAAACAGGGAATCGAAGGCGGAATGAAGCGAAAGTCACCGAGTCAAAGCGTTTCCCCATTTGCGGAAGAAGTATGATGTAGAACAAGTAGCAGAAGCATACATGCTCAAGAGGGATCACCAGAAATTCAAAGGCAACTGAATTTCGGCAACCGGGGCATCGAAGTCGGAATGCCGCGAAACTCACCGAGGCAAAGCGCATCGACGTTTGCGGAAGAAGTCTGATGTAGAACAAGTAGCAGAAGCATATATGCTCAAGAGGGATCACCAGAAATTCAAAGGCAACTGAATTTCGGCAACCGGGGTATCGAAGTCGGAATGCCGCGAAACTCACCGAGTCAAAGCGTTTCGCCGTTTGCGGAAGAAGTCTGATGTAGAACAAGTAGCAGAAGTATCCATCCTCAAAAGGGCTCACGAGAAATTCAAAGGCAACTAAATTTCGGCAACCGGGGAATCGAAGTCGGAAAGCCGCGAAACTCACCGAGTCAAAGCGTTTCGCCCTTTGCGGAAGAAGTCTGATTTAGAACAAGTAGCAGAAGTGTGCATGCTGAAGAGGGCTCACCAGAAATTCAAAGGCAACTGAATTTCGGCAACCGGGGAATCAAAGTCGAAAAGCCGCGAAACTCACCGAGTCAAAGCGTTTCGCCCTTTGCGGAAGAAGTCTGATGTAGAACAAGTACCAGAAGCATACATGCTCAAGAGGGCTCACCATAAATTCAAAGGCAACTGAATTTCGACAATCGAGGAATCGAAGTCGGAATGCCACGAAACAAACTGAGTCAAAGCGTTTCCCCATTTGCGGAAGAATTATGATGTAGAACAAGTAGCAGAAGCATACATGCTCAAGAGGGATCACCCGAAATTCAAAGGAAACTGAATTTCGGCAACCGGGGCATCGAAGTCGGAATGCCGCGAAACTCATCGAGGCAAAGCGTTTCGACGTTTGCGGAAGAAGTCTGATGTAGAACAAGTAGCAGAAGCATACATGCTCAAGAGGGATCACTTGAAATTCAAAGGCAACTGAATTTCGGCAACCGGGGCATCGAAGTCGGAAGGCCGTGAAACTCACCGAGGCAAAGCGTTTCGACGTTTGCGGAAGAAGTCTGATGTAGAACAAGTACCAGAAGCATACATGCTCAAGAGGGATCACCTGAAATTCAAAGGCAACTGAATTTCGGCAACCAGGGCATCGAAGTTTGAATTCCGCGAAACTCACCGAGTCAAAGCGTTTCGCCGTTTGCGGAAGAAGTCTGATGTAGAACAAGTAGCAGAAGCATCCATGCTCAAGAGGGATCACCAGAAATTCAAAGGCAACTGAATTTCGGCAACAGGGGCATCGAAGTCGGAAAGCCGCGAAACTCACCGAGTCAAAGCGTTTCGCCCTTTGCGGAAGAAGTCTGATGTAGAACAAGTACCAGAAGCATACATGCTCAAGAGGGATCACTTGAAATTCAAAGGCAACTGAATTTCGGCAACCGGGGCATCGAAGTCGGAAGGCCGTGAAACTCACCGAGGCAAAGCGTTTCGACGTTTG
This sequence comes from Populus alba x Populus glandulosa, assembly GCA_033617975.1. Taxonomy (NCBI): domain Eukaryota; kingdom Viridiplantae; phylum Streptophyta; class Magnoliopsida; order Malpighiales; family Salicaceae; genus Populus; species Populus alba x Populus glandulosa. Next base: position 10,841,317 of record CM066151.1, on the reverse strand, counting down.
CGGAAGAAGTCTGATGTAGAACAAGTACCAGAAGCATACATGCTCAAGAGGGATCACCTGAAATTCAAAGGCAACTGAATTTCGGCAACCAGGGCATCGAAGTTTGAATTCCGCGAAACTCACCGAGTCAAAGCGTTTCGCCGTTTGCGGAAGAAGTCTGATGTAGAACAAGTAGCAGAAGCATCCATGCTCAAGAGGGATCACCAGAAATTCAAAGGCAACTGAATTTCGGCAACCGGGGCATCGAAGTCGGAAAGCCGCGAAACTCACCGAGTCAAAGCGTTTCGCCCTTTGCGGAAGAAGTCTGATGTAGAACAAGTAGCAGAAGTATCCATGCTCAAGAGGGCTCACCAGAAATTCAAAGGCAACTGAATTTCGGCAACCGGGGAATCGAAGTCGGAAAGCCGCGAAACTCACCGAGTCAAAGCGTTTCGCCCTTTGCTGAAGAAGTCTGATGTAGAACAAGTAGCAGAAGCATACATCTCAAGAGGGCTCACCATAAATTCAAAGGCAACTGAATTTCGACAACCGGGGAATCGAAGTCGGAATGCCGCGAAACAAACCGAGTTAAAGCGTTTCCCCATTTGCGAAAGAAGTATGATGTAGAACAAGTAGCAGAAGAATACATGCTCAAGAGGGATCACCAGAAATTCAAAGGCAACTGAATTTCGGCAACCGGGGCATCGAAGCCGGAAAGCCGCGAAACAATCCGAGTCAAAGCGTTTCCCCGTTTGCGGAAGAAGTATGATGTAGAACAAGTAGCAGAAGCATACATGCTCAAGAGGGATCACCAGAAATTCAAAGGCAACTGAATTTCGGCAACCGGGCCATAGAAGTTTGAATTCCGCGAAACTCACCGAGTCAAAGCGTTTCGCCCTTTGCAGAAGAAGTCTGATTTAGAACAAATAGCAGAAGTATCCATGCTCAAGAGGGCTCACCAGAAATTCAAAGGCAACTGAATTTCGGCAACCGGGGAATCGAATTCGGAAAGCCGCGAAACTCACCGAGTCAAAGGGTTTCGCCCTTTGCGGAAGAAGTCTGATTTAGAACAAGTAGTAGAAGCATACATGCTCAAGAGGGCTCACCATAAATTCAAAGGCAACTGAATTTCGACAACCGGGGAATCGAAGTCGGAATGCCGCGAAACAAACCGAGTCAAAGCGTTTCCCCATTTGCGGAAGAAGTATGATGTAGAACAAGTAGCAGAAGCATACATGCTCAAGAGGGATCACCAGAAATTCAAAGGCAACTGAATTTCGGCAACCGGGGCATCGAAGTCGGAATGCCGCGAAACTCACCGAGGCAAAGCGCTTCGACGTTTGCGGAAGAAGTCTGATGTAGAACAAGTAGCAGAAGCATATATGCTCAAGAGGGATCACCTGAAATTCAAAGGCAACTGAATTTCGGCAACCGGGGAATCGAAGTCGGAATGCCGCGAAACTCACCGAGACAAAGCGTTTCGCCCTTTGCGGAAGAAGTCTTATTTAGAACAAGTAGCAGAAGCATACATGCTCAATAGCGATCAACCGAAATCCAAAGGCAACTGAATTTCGGCAAACAGGGAATCGAAGTCGGAATGAAGCGAAAGTCACCGAGTCAAAGCGTTTCCCCATTTGTGGAAGAAGTATGATGTAGAACAAGTAGCAGAAGCATACATGCTCAAGAGGGATCACCCGAAATTCAAAGGCAACTGAATTTCGGCAACCGGGGCATCGAAGTCGGAATGCCGCGACACTCACCGAGTCAAAGCGGTTCACGCTTTGCGGAAGAAGTCTGATTTAGAACAAGTAGCAGAAGCATACATGCTCAAGAGCGATCACCCGAAATCCAAAGGCAACTGAATTTCGGCAAACAGGGAATCAAAGTCGGAATGCCGCGAAAGTCACCGAGTCAAAGCGTTTCCCTGTTTGTGGAAGAAGTATGATGTAGAACAAGTAGCAGAAGCATACATGCTCAAGAGGGATCACCCGAAATTCAAAGGCAACTGAATTTCGGCAACCGGGGCATCGAAGTAGGAATGCCGCGAAACTCACCGAGGCAAAGCGTTTCGACGTTTGCGGAAGAAGTCTGATGTAGAACAAGTAGCAGAAGCATACATGCTCAAGAGGGATCACCTGAAACTCAAAGGCAACTGAATTTCGACAACAGGGGCATCGAAGTTTGAATTCCACGAAACTCACCGAGTCAAAGCGTTTCGCCCTTTGCGGAAGAAGTCTGATGTAGAACAAGTAGCAGAAGCATCCATGCTCAAGAGGGATCACCAGAAATTCAAAGGCAACTGAATTTCGGCTACCGGGGAATCGAAGTCGGAATGCCGTGAAACTCACCGAGTCAAAGCGTTTCGCCGTTTACGGAAGAAGTCTGATGTAGAACAAGTAGCAGAAGTATCCATGCTCAAGTGGGCTCACCAGAAATTCAAAGGCAACTGAATTTCGGCAACCGGGGCATCGAAGTAGGAATGCCGCGAAACTCACCAAGGCAAAGCGTTTCGACGTTTACGGAAGAAGTCTGATGTAGAACAAGTAGCAGAAGCATATATGCTCAAGAGGGCTCACCATAAATTCAAAGGCAACTGAATTTCGGCAACTGGGGAATCGAAGTCGGAATGCCGCGAAACAATCCGAGTCAAAGCGTTTCCCCGTTTGCGGAAGAAGTATGATGTAGAACAAGTAGCAGAAGCATACATGCTCAAGAGGGATCACCCGAAATTCAAAGGCAACTGAATTTCGGCAATCGGGGCATCGAAGGCGGAATGCATCGAAACTCACCAAGGCAAAGCGTTTCGACGTTTGCGGAAGAAGTCTGATGTAGAACAAGTAGCAGAAGCATACATGCTCAAGAGGGATCACCAGAAATTCAAAGGCAACTGAATTTCGGCAACCGGGCCATAGAAGTTTGAATTCCGCGAAACTCACCGAGTCAAAGCGTTTCGCCATTTGCGAAAGAAGTCTGATGTAGAACAAGTAGCAGAAGCGTACATGCTCAAGAGGGATCACCCGAAATCCAAAGGCAACTGAATTTCGGCAAACAACGAATCGAAGGCGGAATGCCGCGAAATTCAGCGAGTCAAAGCCTTTCCCCGTTTGCAGAAGAAGTCTAATGTAGAACAAGTAGCAGAAGCATACATACTCAAGAGGGGACACCCGAAATTCAAAGGCAACTAAATTTCGACAACCAGGGAATCGAAGTCGGAATGCCATGAAACTCACCGAGTCAAAGCTGCTTGACCGCTTTTTATGATCGGCTTGTTTTAACTCGCAAGTGCACGAGTGTGCGATGTAGTAATTAACTCGGTAAGATCGAGGTCATATCCACAGAGAGCTAGATCTGGAAATTAAGCTAGGTAACAACAAAAAAAACTCAAGAGAAATTAAATTAACAATAACTTGGTTGAAAATAATTGATGGATTTGTTTTCAAAGATGAAAAAGTGTAAATAGGTTTTAAAAGACAAGAAAAAGTAAGTCTTGGTCCAAATCAATTTTAATGGTGATGTATTGGTGATTTCTTCAACATATATAAGATAACTCAACCTAACATTAATGATGGTGATATTAGATCGGAAGATATTACAATGAAGTTTAAAAAGATGAAGATTAATTATTGCTTAAGAATGAACAAGTACTTTCAAATTAAGTAAGACATTGAATCAAGCAATCTCTATACCAAAACTAAGGTTTGTGCATAAAAATTCAAGATTATAACATTACCTAAATGATTTCTAAAATTTCTTTGCAATAATAAAACATTCATGAAGAAAATGAGAAGATAAACATTAAGATTCATTCATATCTTAAAGAACTCACCTCAATCACCATCATCCTTGATTTGGATCCAAGAAAGAGATTAGCCAACCATGATTATATATAAGAACACTTTAATAAACATGAAATAACTTGAATCAAACTGAAATAATAAGTTTTACAAACTAAAGAACCGAAATCTACAAAGAAGAACACAACAGAATTTCAGTAAAAATTCGGACACAAATTTGACTCTAACTTTGGACAGCAATTCGACCCTCTTAGAAGCCTCCACTGGAGATGGATATTAGAGACATACTTATAGGCAATTCTGTTAGATTTCCAGATAATTAAAGAACAGCTCATTTGGACATCTGAGTCAACAGTTATGGGCAAAACACCGAAAGGTGTTCTGGAAAATTAAATCAGGCCAGCTTGGAGAACACTTTGGTGCACGTTTTTCTTCCTCCTTTATGAGCTGTTTCTTTCTTCTTTTTGACCCAAAATAAGATTGACATTGAAACCTTGAGTGTTTGATGGTTGAAGTTTGCACACAACATAAGGCAAGTTTGGGCTTGAAATAGATCATATGATATTCTTTTCTAGAATTGGAATAGAATTGATTTTTGGGGTAAATTTAAAGCACTAATTTGAACCAAGATTTGCTTCAATCTTCAACTAAATTTCTCTTCAATTCTTTGTTCCGAATTCTGACGTTGAATTTTCTGAAATAATTCATTTAAGCTCCAAAAACCTATCGAAACATTAAAAGAAACTTCATTACTAAAAAGCACGTCACTTATTATAAAAACCCAAATAAAAACAATAAATACATATGTAAAATAAAAGACTTAATGATACTTTTGATGCACAATCACACCCCCCAACTTAGATTTTGCTAGTCCTCAAGCAAAACAAAACATAAAACCTTTAAAATAAAAACAATAATAATAACATAATTAGGCTTGACTCATCACACTTAAAGGACCTATCATGCAAACATTGGTATCTTTAACTTAGTGTACACAATACCAAATAAAGAAAAATAAGCATACTCACATTCTCTAAATCAAACATCCATACAAAATTCCAAATTCAATCGTATTTATCATGCAACCAACATAATTGATTCACGCGGAAACTCAACTTGTAATCTTCCCTTTTCACTACTACAAACAAGGTAGCAACTAAAGAAATATCTATATATATTTTTTCCTTTTTTCTTCTTCTTCTTTTTTTTTTTTTTTGAAGATATTATTTATTCTTTTTCTTTAAGTGGTCACTTCCCTTTTGACGCGAATACAAACATTTGTGATGAATGCACCCGGTTACTCACAAAGTCACAAACTTAAAGTGCTTTTGCATACTCATATTTCAAGCTGCCTTTTGACGTAAAGATAAACATTTGTGATGAATACCCCTAGTTACTGAGCAACTCAAAACATTGGAGTAGATAGAACTTTGTACACATTTATTTATTTATTTGTTCAATAATTATTACTTTATTTACTTAAACCTTGTTTAGGACTAGATCAAAAGGGATAATCACAAGTAAAGCATCACACTCATCTTTCATGCATAATCACACAACTCACACAACTTTTACAAGGAAAGATATACTTCAATAATCTTAAAAAAAAGTATGTTATATCTTGCTTTATAAGATATTATCTATCCCAAATTAAAGCATGCAATGTTCAACACAATAATGAATCCAAAAATGTAATGTTGATCCTAAACAAGTCTCATTCACATTCAAATGCAAGTTTTTTTTGTTTTTTTTTTTAAACAAGCATGGTTATCTCAAGCATTCAACAAAATCAAATATCTAAAATTAAGTTTTACATTATCCTCAATGTAAAAAAGAAAGAGAAGAAAAGTATAACGATTAGAAAACTGTTACTCCCCTTTTGTTTTCAAGGATGAATGTCTGATTGACTTGGACATGAGTTGACTTCTTGCTTGATTTTTTTTTAACTTGCATATCACAACTAAAAGAAAACATTGATTTTTTTTATTTTTGTTTTTTTGAAAATAAAGAACCTCACACCCCCCCAACTTAAAATAATGCATTGTCCCTAATGCATGAACAAGAAAATATAAGAGATGGAAGAAAGAAAATAAAAATAAAAATAAAAATGAAAATGAAAAAAAATAAAAATAAAAACTCATTACTTCTGATACTACAATGGTATTGGATCTTCAAGATCCAATGTCTCAACTTTAGCCACAACGTTTTCAAGATAAGGTTTCAATCGATGACCATTTACTTTGAAAACATTTCCATTCTTAGGATTTTCTACCTCAAATGCACCATGCTCAGAGATGGATTTAATCACAAATGGACCAATCCATTTTGTCTTCAACTTCCCAGGAAAGAGATGTAATCGTGAATTATACAAGAGAACCTTTTGACCAATATGAAAGGATTTTCTAAAAATATGTTTATCATGCAAAGCTTTCATCTTATGTTTTGAAATTTTTGCATTTTCAAATGCATCATTTCTCAGCTCCTCTAATTCATCCAATTGAAGCTTTTTATTTTTTTCAACCTCGTTTTCATTGTCATTGAATTGCTGGATGGCCCAATATGCACGATGCTCAATCTCAACAGGGAGATGACAAGGTTTTCCATAAACTAGCCAATAAGGAGACATTCCTAAAGAGGTCTTGTAAGCAGTGCGATATGCCCACAAAGCATCAACTAGTCGTAGGGACCAATCCTTACGGTTTGGATTGATTGTTTTCTCTAAAATGTTCTTGATCTCCCTATTTGCCAACTCAGCTTGGCCACTAGTCTGTGGGTGATATGGGGTACTGACCTTGTGAATTACACCATATTTTCTCATCAACATCCCAACGGGCTTGTTACAAAAATGCTTTCCCCCATCACTAATCATAGCCCGGGGCATGCCAAAACGAGAGAAAATATTTTCTTTCAAGAATTTGACAACAACTCGATGGTCATTGGTGCGAGATGCAATGGCCTCCACCCATTTAGACACATAATCAACAGCTACAAGGATGAAGTGGTAGCCAAATGAACTTGGAAAAGGTCCCATGAAATCAATCCCCCAACAATCAAATATTTCCAAAACAAGAATGGGGTTAAGGGGCATCATGTTACACCTAGTGAGGTTACCTAGTCGTTGGCATCGGTCACATGCAACACAGAAGGCATGGACATCTTTGAACATAGTGGGCCAATAAAAACCACATTGCAAGATCTTGGCAGTGGTTTTCTTGGAAGAGAAATGCCCACCACAGGCTAATGCATGACAAAAATTAATGACACTTGGAATTTCATGATCAGGGATGCATCGCCTAACAATTTGGTCAGGGCAATATTTAAATAGGTAGGGGTCATCCCAAAAAAAAGTACGCACGTTGCGCAAGAATTTTTGTTTATCAAGTTTAGACCAATGAGAAGGAATCTGACTTGTGGCTAGGTAATTTGCTATGTCAGCATACCATGGAGAGCCAATGTAGGAAATAGTACCTGCACAAAATAAATTTTCATCAGCAAAGAATTCATTTATTGGAGATTCATTAGTTGTGGTCTCATAGCTTGAAAGACGGGACAAATGATCAGCCACTACATTCTCTACTCCCTTTTTATCTCGAATTTCAAGGTTAAACTCTTGGAGTAGGAGGATCCATCGAATCAAACGTGGCTTCGCATCCTGTTTTGTGAGCAAGTATTTCAATGCTGCATGATCAGTGAAAACAATAACAAGAGATCCAACCAAATAAGACCTGAACTTGTCTAATGCAAAGACCACAGCTAAGAGTTCTTTTTCGGTTGTAGTGTAATTCAATTGAGCATCATTCAAAGTCTTGCTAGCATAATAAATGACATGAGGCTTCTTATCTTTTCTTTGCCCTAAAACAGCCCCAACCATAAAATCACTAGCATCACACATCAGTTCAAATGGTAAAGACCAATCAAGAGCTTGCATAATTGGTGCAGTGGTCAACAACCCTTTAAGCTTTTCAAAAGCTTCTTGACATTTTGATGTCCAATCAAATTGGACATCTTGTGACAACAAGTTACACAATGGTTTGGCAATGGTACTAAAAGAATGAATGAATCTTCGATAGAAACTAGCGTGTCCTAAAAAGGATCTCACATCTTTCACAGTCCTAGGGGTAGGTAATTTTTGAATGACTTCAACTTTTGACTTATCCACCTCTATCCCTTTTGAAGAAACAATGTGACCTAAGACAATGCCATGTGTCACCATAAAATGACACTTCTCCCAATTAAGTACAAGATTGCTCTCTTCACATCTTTCAAGAACTTTTTCTAAATGCATTAGACACAACTCATAAGAATCCCCATAAACTGAAAAATCATCCATGAAAACTTCCAAAAAAATTTCCACCATGTCACTAAAGATACTCATCATACACCTTTGAAAAGTGGCTGGTGCATTACACAAGCCAAAAGGCATTTTTCTATAAGCATAGGTACCAAAAGGACAAGTGAAAGTGGTTTTTTCTTGGTCTTCTAAAGAAATCTCAATTTGGTTGTAACCTGAGTATCCATCAAGAAAACAATAGAAAGCTCTTCCGGCTACTCTTTCAAGCACTTGGTCTAAAAATGGAAGCGGAAAATGGTCCTTCCTAGTCACCATGTTCAACTTACGATAATCAATGCACATACGCCAGCCAGTTTGGATTCTAGTTGGTACTAGCTCATTATTTTCATTTTTTACGACAGTGACTCCAGATTTTTTTGGGACAACTTGGGTTGGACTAACCCATTTTGAGTTTGCAATGGGGTAAATGATACCCGCATCAAGTAGTTTAAGCACTTCACCTCTCACTACTTCCTTCATGTTTGGGTTCAATCGTCTTTGCATTTGCCTCACAGATTTAGCCTCTTCTTCAAGATAAATTCTATGTGTACATAAAAGAGGGCTAATTCCTTTCAAGTCAGTGATTGTCCACCCAATTGCTTTCTTGTGTTTTCTCACCACTCTCAAAAGTTCTTGTTCCTGCTCTATGCTAAGTTTTGATGAAATCACAATAGGATATGATTCATCTTCCCCTAGAAAAGCATACTTAAGATCACTCGGTAAAGGCTTCCTTTCTGGTTTATAAGGTTGGACAAGAGATGCCTCAACTTTCACTTGGGGTGAAATCAAAGGCTCAAACGATGGGGTCCATTGACCTATTGACATAATAGGCATTGGATCCAGATAAGTCTCGAGTTCTTTTACTTCCTCATCAACACATTCCAAAGAATAAAGTCTTTCATCATGAATTAAAGTTCTTTCTAATGGATCCTTTACCCATTCTCTCTCAAAGTGTTCTTGACAAATTGTTTGGATCAAATCTACCTCTCTAATGTCCTCATGTTCACCAATTTGTGTGGAGACATTGAATATGTTCATCTCCACAGTCATATTCCCAAAAGACAATTTCATCACCCCATTCCTACAGTTAATTAAAGCATTAGATGTAGCTAGGAAAGGTCTACCTAAGATGACTGGGATGGGAGCATTAGAACCTTGAATAGGTGCGGTGTCTAACACTACAAAATCAACAGGAAAGTAGAATTTATCTACTTGGACCAACACATCCTCAACAATACCCCTAGGAATCTTGATTGACCTATCAGTTAATTGAAGGGTGATTCGAGTAGGCTTGATTTCTCCTAAACCTAACTGTTCGTAAACAGTGTAGGGTATCAAATTCACACTTGCTCCTAAATCCAACAAAGCTTGTTCTATCTTATGACTTCCAATAATGCATGAAATGGTAGGACAACCAGGATCTTTGTATTTGGGAGGGGTCTTAAACTGGATGATGGCACTAGCATGCTCAGTTAGAAAGGCTCTTTCTTTCACATTCAATCTCCTTTTGACTGTGCATAAGTCCTTAAGGAACTTTGCATAAGATGGGACTTGTTTAATTGCATCAAGGAGTGGAATGTTGACTTTCACTTGTTTGAACAATTCATAGATTTCCGAGTTCACAAGATCATGTTTAGGTTTCCCTAACCTCTGTGGAAATGGTGCTCTAGGAACAAATTCTAAATCACTCACTTTGACTCCAATTTTTCTTGAATCATCTCCTTTCTCACTCATCTCTTTCTCATTTATCTCGCCTTCTTTGTCACTCAAACTCTCATTTGTCACTTGTGTTTTGATTCCCTCTTCACTCTCCCTAGATTTCTCCTCCACAATACCTTTAGGAATCCCAAAACCTATAGCTTTGTCAACAATCTTTCCACTTCTAAGGGTAGTGATGGCTTGAACTTGTTCATGGTTTGAAGGTTCACTAAGTGAGGATTCACTCATGTGTACCTGACCTCTAGGATTTGGCATTGGTTGAGTTGGGATCTTTCCCTTCTCTTGAATGCTTAGTGATTGAGTCAACTTGGTGAGTTGACTTCGAATGTCATCTAAGGTCCTATTGGTCTGGTCTTGAAATTTGTAAGCTTGGTTGTTGATTCCTCCTTGTGTTTGCATGAATTGTTGAAGAGTATCCTCTAGGGATCTCTTATGAGGTGGTTGGTACGTGTTATGTGTGGGAGCATGAAATGGTTGGGGTGGAGGTTGAAATGTTTGAGGTACTGAAGAGCCCTCATTTCTCCATCCAAAATTTAGGTGGTTCCTCCATCCAGGATTATAGGTCTCAGAGTAGGGATTGCCTACTTGGTTTGAAAATGGCTTTCTAACATTACTTGAATCAGAAGTTTGGCCATATAGCACTTCCTTGAAGGCTGGAATGGTAGGACACTCAGTTGTCCTATGCCCTTTGCTCTCACAAACAACACAACTTTCCTCTTGTTGTTCACTCATGACATGCACTTTTTTAATCTCAAGAGACTCTACTTTCCTAGCCAATGAGGCTAATCTAGCATTAAGATCATAAGTCTCTTTTAATTGGAACTTCCCACTTGAATGAGAAATGGTGTTTCTAGACTCAACATGAAGTGGGAGAGAAGTCTCCCATTGCTTTGTGTTTTCAGCCAATTGATCAAAAAAATCAAAGGCTTCACTTGGTTCTTTGTCATAAAACTCACTATTACACATGGTTGACACTAGCTTTTTAAAATCTGCGGTAAGAGAGTCGTAGAAGAAACTCACTAACCTCCACATCTCAAAACCATGGTGGGGGCATGCATTTAACAAGTCTTTGAACCTTTCCCAAGCTTGGTGAAATGACTCATTTGGACTACAAGAAAAATTCATCATTTGACGTTGTAAGGCTGCCGTCCTATGAGTGGGGAAGTATTTTTTCAAAAATTCAGCTTGCATTTCTCTCCATGTACCTATAGACCTAGGACGTAAGGAGTTTAGCCAAAGCTTGGCTTTATCCTTTAGAGAGAATGGGAACAATTTAAGCCGAATAGTTTCCTCAGTGCATGTTCTATCTATAAAAGTATTACATACCTCTTCAAAGTCCTTAATGTGTATGTATGGATTTTTAGAATCCATACCGTGAAATGTGGGAAGAAGTTGAATCATGCCCGGTTTCAAATTGAAAGCTTGTTGGTTAAGAGGCAAGATAATACACGAAGGTGTACTTTGTCTAGCCGGGTGAAGATACTCTCTAAGAGTTCGAAAATTAGGTTGATCATTAAATTGTGGAGGTCCATTACCTTGAACACTCCCTTCACCCTCTACATCTTCAACATTAGCCATGATAAAATAATAATAATAATAATAAAATAACAATTATATGAATACGAAAGGAAAGGAGAGAGAAAAAAAAACAAAAACAAAAAAAAGATTGCAAATAAAAGTAAATGAAACGTACAAGATAAAGTAATGGCTCAAAAATAAAAATACAACAAATTAAGAAATTCACTCTCCAACTAATAAACAATATTAACAACAATAAACATTAAAAGATAAGTATAACAAGCATGAATAAAGAGGCGGTAATACCGGCCAAGCACTTTAGACAATAAATATAAGAGAAATAACAACAATAAATAACAACAAAATAAAATAAACAAGAGGCGGTAATACCGGTCAAGCACTTTAGACAATAAATATAAGAGAAATAACAACAATAAATAACAACAAAATAAAATAAACAAGAGGCGGTAATACCGGCCAAGCACTTTAGACAATAAATATAAGAGAAATAACAACAATAAATAACAACAAAATAAAATAAACAAGAGGCGGTAAAACCGGCCTTATAATATAAACAATAAATATTAGAAACTAACTAGAATAAACAATAAAAGAAAAATGGTTGAACCAACCAAAATCCAACAATTAATAGTCCAAAATCCAAAAAATTGAGGTCAATTTTTTTTTTTGGCGGTAAAACCAGCCCTTTGATTTTTTATTTATATGAATTTTTTTTTATTTTTCAATAATCAAATATAAATTTTTTACCTTTGCTTGCTAGCTCCCCGGCAACGGCGCCAAAATTGCTTGACCGCTTTTTATGATCGGCTTGTTTTAACTCGCAAGTGCACTAGTGTGCGATGTAGCAATTAACTCGGTAAGATCGAGGTCATATCCACAGAGAGCTAGATCTGGAAATTAAGCTAGGTAACAACAAAAAAAACTCAAGAGAAATTAAATTAACAATAACTTGGTTGAAAATAATTGATGGATTTGTTTTCAAAGATGAAAAAGTGTAAATAGATTTTAAAAGACAAGAAAAAGTAAGTCTTGGTCCAAATCAATTTTAATGGTGATGTATTGGTGATTTCTTCAACATATATAAGATAACTCAACCTAACATCAACGATGGTGATATTAGATCGGAAGATATTACAATGAAGTTTAAAAAGATGAAGATTAATTATTGCTTAAGAATGAACAAGTACTTTCAAATTAAGTAAGACATTGAATCAAGCAATCTCTATACCAAAACTAAGGTTTGTGCATAAAAATTCAAGATTATAACATTACCTAAATGATTTCTAAAATTTCTTTGCAATAATAAAACATTCATGAAGAAAATGAGAAGATAAACATTAAGATTCATTCATATCTTAAAGAACTCACCTCAATCACCATCATCCTTGATTTGGATCCAAGAAAGAGATTAGCCAACCATGATTATATATAAGAACACTTTAATAAACATGAAATAACTTGAATCAAACTGAAATAATAAGTTTTACAAACTAAAGAACCGAAATCTACAAAGAAGAACACAACAGAATTTCAGTAAAAATTCGGACACAAATTTGACTCTAACTTTGGACAGCAATTCGACCCTCTTATAAGCCTCCACTGGAGATGGCTATTAGAGACATAGTTATAGGCAATGCTGTTAGCTTTCCAGATCATTAAAGAACAGCTCATTTGGACATCGGAGTCAACAGTTATGGGCAAAACACCGAAAGGTGTTCTGGAAAATTAAATCAGGCCAGCTTGGAGAACACTTTGGTGCACGTTTTTCTTCCTCTTTTATGAGCTGTTTCTTTCTTCTTTTTGACCCAAAATAATGTCACAATGTCCCCTCCAGCTTTCCATCCATGTGCTTGCCCTCTTGGATCAATTAATTGCCCAAAATAAATCAAATGTTATTTGTTGTGTGGACATGTAAGATCATGGATTGTGCTTGGGCTGATTTGGAGGCTGATTTGGGGCTGATTTGGGGCTGAACTTGAGGCTGAATTTGAGCATCAAAGAAGTATACAAATGTACATATTATTTGGGCTAAGATTGACATTGAAACCTTGAGTGTTTGATGGTTGAAGTTTGCACACAACATAAGGCAAGTTTGGGCTTGAAATAGATCATATGATATTCTTTTCTAGAATTGGAATAGAATTGATTTTTGGGGCAAATTTAGAGCACTAATTTGAACCAAGATTTGCTTCAATCTTCAACTAAATTTCTCTTCAATTCTTTGTTCCGAATTCTGACGTTGAATTTTCTGAAATAATTCATTTAAGCTCCAAAAACCTATCGAAACATTAAAAGAAACTTCATTACTAAAAAGCACATCACTTATTATAAAAACCCAAATAAAAACAATAAATACATATATAAAATAAAAGACTTAATGATACTTTTGATGCACAATCAAAAGCGTTTCGCCCTTTGCGGAAGAAGTCTGATTTAGAACAAGTAGCAGAAGCATACATGCTCAAGAGCGATCACCCGAAATCCAAAGGCACCTGAATTTCGGCAAACAGGGAATCGAAGTCCGAATGCCGCGAAAGTCACCGAGTCAAAGCGTTTCCCCGTTTGCGAAAGAAGTCTGATCTAGAACAAGTAGCAGAAGCATACATGCTCAAGAGGGGTCACCCGAAATTCAAAGGCAACTGAATTTCAGCAACCGGGGAATCGAAGTTTGAATTCCGCGAAACTCACCGAGTCAAGCGTTTCGCCGTTTGCAGAAGAAGTCTGATGTAGAACAAGTAGCAGAAGCATAAATACTCAAGAGGGGACACCCGAAATTCAAAGGCAACTGAATTTCGGCAACCGGGGAATCGAAGTCGGAATGCCATGAAACTCACCAAGTGAAAGCGTTTCGCCCTTTGCGGAAGAAGTCTGATTTAGAACAAGTAGCAGAAGCATACATGCTCAAGAGGGATCACCCGAAATCCAAAGGCACTTGAATTTCGGCAAACAGGGAATCGAAGTCGGAATGCCGCGAAAGTCACCGAGTCAAAGCGTTTCCCCGTTTGCGGAAGAAGTCTGACCTAGAACAAGTAGCAGAAGCATACATGCTCAAGAGGGATCACCTGAAATTCAAAGGCAACTGAATTTCGGCAACCGGGGCATCGAAGTTTGAATTCCGTGAAACTCACCGAGTCAAGCGTTTCGCCGTTTGCAGAAGAAGTCTGATGTAGAACAAGTAGCAGAAGCATAAATACTCAAGAGGGGACACCCGAAATTCAAAGGCAACTGAATTTCGGCAACCGGGGAATCGAAGTCGGAATGCCATGAAACTCACCGAGTGAAAGCGTTTCGCCCTTTGCGGAAGAAGTCTGATTTAGAACAAGTAGCAGAAGCATACATGCTCAAGAGGGATCACCCGAAATCCAAAGGCACCTGAATTTCGGCAAACAGGGAATCGAAGTCGGAATGCCGCGAAAGTCACCGAGTCAAAGCGTTTCCCCGTTTGCGGAAGAAGTCTGATCTAGAACAAGTAGCAGAAGCATACATGCTCAAGAGGGATCACCTGAAATTCAAAGGCAACTGAATTTCGGCAACCGGGGCATCGAAGTTTGAATTCCGTGAAACTCACCGAGTCAAGCGTTTCGCCGTTTGCGGAAGAAGCCTAATGTAGAACAAGTAGCAGAAGCATCCATGCTCAAGAGGGCTCACCATAAATTCAAAGGCAACTGAATTTCGGCAACCGGGGCATCGAAGTCGGAATGCCGCGAAACTCACCGAGACAAAGCGTTTCGCCGTTTGCGGAAGAAGTCCGATGTAGAACAAGTAGCAGAAGCATAAATACTCAAGAGGGGACAACCGAAATTCAAAGGCAACTGAATTTCGGCAACCGGGAAATCGAAGTCGGAATGCCATGAAACTCACCGAGTCAAAGCGTTTCACCCTTTTCGGAAGAAGTCTGATTTAGAACAAGTAGCAGAAGCATACATGCTCAAGAGGGGTCACCCGAAATTCAAAGGCAACTGAATTTCAGCAACCGGGGAATCGAAGTCGGAATACCGCGAAACTCACCGAGTCAAAGCGTTTCCCCGTTTGCGGAAGAAGACTGATGTAGAACAAGTAGCAGAAGCATACATGCTCAAGAGGGATCACCCGAAAGTCTTGGTCCAAATCAATTTTAATGGTGATGTATTGGTGATTTCTTCAACATATATAAGATAACTCAACCTAACATCAACGATGGTGATATTAGATCGGAAGATATTACAATGAAGTTTAAAAAGATGAAGATTAATTATTGCTTAAGAATGAACAAGTACTTTCAAATTAAGTAAGACATTGAATCAAGCAATCTCTATACCAAAACTAAGGTTTGTGCATAAAAATTCAAGATTATAACATTACCTAAATGATTTCTAAAATTTCTTTGCAATAATAAAACATTCATGAAGAAAATGAGAAGATAAACATTAAGATTCATTCATATCTTAAAGAACTCACCTCAATCACCATCATCCTTGATTTGGATCCAAGAAAGAGATTAGCCAACCATGATTATATATAAGAACACTTTAATAAACATGAAATAACTTGAATCAAACTGAAATAATAAGTTTTACAAACTAAAGAACCGAAATCTACAAAGAAGAACACAACAAAATTTCAGTAAAAATTCAGACACAAATTTGACTCTAACTTTGGACAGCAATTCGACCCTCTTATAAGCCTCCACTGGAGATGGCTATTAGAGACATAGTTATAGGCAATGCTGTTAGCTTTCCAGATCATTAAAGAACAGCTCATTTGGACATCGGAGTCAACAGTTATGGGCAAAACACCGAAAGGTGTTCTGGAAAATTAAATCAGGCCAGCTTGGAGAACACTTTGGTGCACGTTTTTCTTCCTCCTTTATGAGCTGTTTCTTTCTTCTTTTTGACCCAAAATAATGTCACAATGTCCCCTCCAGCTTTCCATCCATGTGCTTGCCCTCTTGGATCAATTAATTGCCCAAAATAAATCAAATGTTATTTGTTGTGTGGACATGTAAGATCATGGATTGTGCTTGGGCTGATTTGGAGGCTGATTTGGGGCTGATTTGGGGCTGAACTTGAGGCTGAATTTGAGCATCAAAGAAGTATACAAATGTACATATTATTTGGGCTAAGATTGACATTGAAACCTTGAGTGTTTGATGGTTGAAGTTTGCACACAACATAAGGCAAGTTTGGGCTTCAAATAGATCATATGATATTCTTTTCTAGAATTGGAATAGAATTGATTTTTGGGGCAAATTTAGAGCACTAATTTGAACCAAGATTTGCTTCAATCTTCAACTAAATTTCTCTTCAATTCTTTGTTCCGAATTCTGACGTTGAATTTTCTGAAATAATTCATTTAAGCTCCATAAACCTATCGAAACATTAAAAGAAACTTCATTACTAAAAAGCACATCACTTATTATAAAAACCCAAATAAAAACAATAAATACATATGTAAAATAAAAGACTTAATGATACTTTTGATGCACAATCAAAAGCGTTTCGCCCTTTGCGGAAGAAGTCTGATTTAGAACAAGTAGCAGAAGCATACATGCTCAAGAGCGATCACCCGAAATCCAAAGGCACCTGAATTTCGGCAAACAGGGAATCGAAGTCAGAATGCCGCGAAAGTCACCGAGTCAAAGCGTTTCCCCAGTTGCGAAAGAAGTCTGATCTAGGACAAGTAGCAGAAGCATACATGCTCAAGAGGGATCACCTGAAATTCAAAGGCAACTGAATTTCGGCAACCGGGGCATCGAAGTTTGAATTCCGTGAAACTCACCGAGTCAAGCGTTTCGCCGTTTGCGGAAGAAGCCTGATGTAGAACAAGTAGCAGAAGCATCCATGCTCAAGAGGGATCACCAGGAATTCAAAGGCAACTGAATTTCGGCAATCGGGGCATCGAAGTCGGAATGCCGCGAAACTCACCGAGACAAAGCGTTTCGCCGTTTGCGGAAGAAGTCCCATGTAGAACAAGTAGCAGAAGCATAAATACTCAAGAGGGGACACCCGAAATTCAAAGGCAACTGAATTTCGGCAACCGGGAAATCAAATTCGGAATGCCATGAAACTCACCGAGTCAAAGCATTTCGCCCTTTGCAGAAGAAGTCTGATTTAGAACAAGTAGCAGAAGCATACATGCTCAAAAGGGATCACCCGAAATCCAAAGGCACCTGAATTTCGGCAAACAGGGAATCGAAGTCGGAATGCCGCGAAAGTCACCGAGTCAAAGCGTTTCCCCGTTTGCGGAAGAAGTCTGATCTAGAACAAGTAGCAGAAGCATACATGCTCAAGAGGGATCACCTGAAATTCAAAGGCAACTGAATTTCGGCAACCGGGGCATCGAAGTTTGAATTCCGTGAAACTCACCGAGTCAAGCGTTTCGCCGTTTGCGGAAGAAGCCTAATGTAGAACAAGTAGCAGAAGCATTCATGCTCAAGACGGCTCACCAGAAATTCAAAGGCAACTGAATTTCGGCAACCGGGGCATCGAAGTCGGAATGCCGCGAAACTCACCGAGACAAAGCGTATCGCCGTTTGCGGAAGAAGTCCGATGTAGAACAAGTAGCAGAAGCATGAATACTCAAGAGGGGACAACCGAAATTCAAAGGCAACTGAATTTCGGCAACCGGGAAATCGAAGTCGGAATGCCATGAAACTCACCGAGTCAAAGCGTTTCGCCCTTTTCGGAAGAAGTCTGATTTAGAACAAGTAGCAGAAGCATACATGCTCAAGAGGGGTCACCCGAAATTCAAAGGCAACTGAATTTCAGCAACCGGGGAATCGAAGTCGGAATACCGCGAAACTCACCGAGTCAAAGCGTTTCCCCATTTGCGGAAGAAGACTGATGTAGAACAAGTAGCAGAAGCATACATGCTCAAGAGGGCTCACCCGAAATTCAAAGGCAACTGAATTTCCGCAACCGGGGCATCGAAGTCAGAATGCCACGAAACTCATCGAGGCAAAGCGTTTTGACGTTTGCGGAAGAAGTCTGATGTAGAACAAGTAGCAGAAGCATACATGCTCAAGAGGGATCACCCGAAATTCAAAGGCAACTGAATTTCGGCAACCGGGGCATCGAAGTTTGAAGTACGCGAAACTCACCGAGTAAAAGCGTTTCACCGTTTGCGAAAGAAGTCTGATTTACAACAAGGAGCAAAAGCATACATGCTCAAGAGGGATCACCCGAAATTCAAAGGCAACTAAATTTCGGTAACCGGGGCATCGAAATTGGAATGCTGCGAAACTCACCGAGGCAAAGTGTTTCGACGTTTGCGGAAGAAGTCTGATGTAGAACAAGTAGCAGAAGCATACATGCTCAAGAGGGATGACCCAAAATCCAAACACAACTGAATTTTGGCAAACGTTGAATCGAAGTCGGAATGCCGTGAAACTCACCGAGTCAAAGCGTTTCCCCGTTTGCG
Source organism: Populus alba x Populus glandulosa (assembly GCA_033617975.1). Taxonomy (NCBI): domain Eukaryota; kingdom Viridiplantae; phylum Streptophyta; class Magnoliopsida; order Malpighiales; family Salicaceae; genus Populus; species Populus alba x Populus glandulosa. The sequence continues at coordinate 10,822,558 of CM066151.1, read as the reverse complement.
GAAGAAGTCTGATGTAGAACAAGTAGCAGAAGCATACATGGTCAAGAGTGGTCACCCGAAATTCAAAGGCAACTGAATTTCGGCAACCGGGGCATCGAAGTTGGAATGCCGCGAAACTCACCGAGGCAAAGCGTTTCGCCGTTTGAGGAAGAAGTCTGATGTAGAACAAGTAGCAGAAGCATACATGCTCAAGAGGGCTCACCCGAAATTCAAAGGCAACTGAATTTCGGCAACCGGGGGATCGAAATCGGAATGCTGGGAAACTCATCGAGCCAAAGCGTTTCGCCATTTTGCAGAAGAAGTCTGATTTAAAACAAGTAGCAGAAGCATACATGCTCAAGAGGGATCACCCGAAATCCAAAGGCAACTGAATTTCGGCAAACGGGGTATCGAAGTCGGAATGCCGCGAAATTCACCGAGTCAAAGGGTTTCCCCGTTTGCGGAAGACGTCGGATGTAGAACAAGTAGCAGAAGCATACATGCTAAAGAGGGGTCGCCCGAAATTCAAAGGCAACTGAATTTCTGCAACCGGGGCATCGAAATCGAAATGCCGCGAAACTCACCGAGGCAAAGCGTTTCGACGTTTGCGGAAGAAGTCTGATGTAGAACAAGTAGCAGAAGCATACATGGTCAAGAAGGATCACTCGAAATTCAAAGGCAACTGAATTTCGGCAACCGGGGCATCGAAGTTTGAATTCCACGAAACTCACCGAGTCAAAGCGTTTCGCCGTTTGGGGAAAAAGTCTGATGTAGAACAAGTTGCAGAAGCATCCATGCTCAAGAGGGGTCACCCGAAATTCAAAGGCAACTGAATTTCGGCAACCGGGGCATCGAAGTCGGAATGCCGCGAAACTCACCGAGGCAAAGCATTTTGAAGTTTGCGGAAGAAGTCTGATGTAGAACAAGTAGCAGAAGCATACATGCTCAAGAGGGATCTCCAGAAATTTAAAGGCAACTGAATTTCGGCAACCGGGCCATAGAAATTTGAATTCCACGAAACTCACCTAGTCAAAGTGTTTCGACGTTTGCGGAAGAAATCTAATGTAGAAAAAGTAGCAGAAGCATACATGGTCAAGAGGGATCACCCAAAATCCAAAGACAACTGAATTTCGGCAAACGTTGAATCGAAGTCGGAATGCCGTGAAACTCACCGAGTCAAAGCGTTTCGACGTTTGCGGAAGAAATCTAATGTAGAACAAGTAGCAGAAGCATACATGCTCAAGAGGGATCACCCGAAATCCAAAGGCAACTGAATTTCGGCAAACGGGGTATCGAAGTCGGAATGCCGCGAAATTCACCGAGTCAAAGGGTTTCCCCGTTTGCGGAAGACGTCGGATGTAGAACAAGTAGCAGAAGCATACATGCTAAAGAGGGGTCGCCCGAAATTCAAAGGCAACTGAATTTCTGCAACCGGGGCATCGAAATCGAAATGCCGCGAAACTCACCGAGGCAAAGCGTTTCGACGTTTGCGGAAGAAGTCTGATGTAGAACAAGTAGCAGAAGCATACATGGTCAAGAAGGATCACTCGAAATTCAAAGGCAACTGAATTTCGGCAACCGGGGCATCGAAGTTTGAATTCCACGAAACTCACCGAGTCAAAGCGTTTCGCCGTTTGGGGAAAAAGTCTGATGTAGAACAAGTTGCAGAAGCATCCATGCTCAAGAGGGGTCACCCGAAATTCAAAGGCAACTGAATTTCGGCAACCGGGGCATCGAAGTCGGAATGCCGCGAAACTCACCGAGGCAAAGCATTTTGAAGTTTGCGGAAGAAGTCTGATGTAGAACAAGTAGCAGAAGCATACATGCTCAAGAGGGATCTCCAGAAATTTAAAGGCAACTGAATTTCGGCAACCGGGCCATAGAAATTTGAATTCCACGAAACTCACCTAGTCAAAGTGTTTCGACGTTTGCGGAAGAAATCTAATGTAGAAAAAGTAGCAGAAGCATACATGGTCAAGAGGGATCACCCAAAATCCAAAGACAACTGAATTTCGGCAAACGTTGAATCGAAGTCGGAATGCCGTGAAACTCACCGAGTCAAAGCGTTTCGACGTTTGCGGAAGAAATCTAATGTAGAACAAGTAGCAGAAGCATACATGCTCAAGAGGGATCACCCGAAATCCAAAGGCAACTGAATTTCGGCAAACGGGGTATCGAAGTCGGAATGCCGCGAAATTCACCGAGTCAAAGGGTTTCCCCGTTTGCGGAACACGTCTGATGTAGAACAAGTAGCAGAAGCATACCTGCTAAAGAGGGGTCACCTGAAATTCAAAGGCAACTGAATTTCTGCAACCGGGGCATCGAACTCGAAATGCCGCGAAACTCACCGAGGCAAAGCGTTTCGACGTTTGCGGAAGAAGTCTGATGTAGAACAAGTAGCAGAAGCATACATGGTCAAGAAGGATCACTCGAAATTCAAAGGCAACTGAATTTCGGCAACCGGGGCATCGAAGTTTGAATTCCACGAAACTCACCGAGTCAAAGTGTTTCGACTTTTGCGGAAGAAATCTAATGTAGAACAAGTAGCAGAAGCATACATGCTCAAGAGGGATCACCCGAAATCCAAAGGCAACTGAATTTCGGCAAACGGGGTATCGAAGTCGGAATGCCGCGAAATTCACCGAGTCAAAGGGTTTCCCCGTTTGCGGAAGACGTCTGATGTAGAACAAGTAGCAGAAGCATACATGCTAAAGAGGGGTCACCCGAAATTCAAAGGCAACTGAATTTCTGCAACCGGGGCATCGAAGTCGAAATGCCGCGAAACTCACCGAGGCAAAGCGTTTCGACGTTTGCGGAAGAAGTCTGATGTAGAACAAGTAGCAGAAGCATACATGGTCAAGAAGGATCACTCGAAATTCAAAGGCAACTGAATTTCGGCAACCGGGGCATCGAAGTTTGAATTCCACGAAACTCACCGAGTCAAAGCGTTTCGCCGTTTGCGGAAAAACACTGATGTAGAACAAGTTGCAGAAGCATCCGTGCTCAAGAGGGGTCACCCGAAATTCAAAGGCAACTGAATTTCGGCAACCGGGGCATCGAAGTTGGAATGCCGCGAAACTCACCGAGGCAAAGCATTTCGAAGTTTGCGGAAGAAGTCTGATGTAGAACAAGTAGCAGAAGCATACATGCTCAAGAGGGATCACCAGAAATTTAAAGGCAACTGAATTTCGGCGACCGGGCCATAGAAATTTGAATTCCACGAAACTCACCGAGTCAAAGTGTTTCGACGTTTGCGGAAGAAATCTAATGTAGAACAAGTAGCAGAAGCATACATGCTCAAGAGGGATCACCCAAAATCCAAAGACAACTGAATTTCGGCAAACGTTGAATCGAAGTCGGAATGCTGTGAAACTCACCGAGTTAAAGCGTTTCGACGTTTGCGGAAGAAATCTAATGTAGAACAAGTAGCAGAGGCATACATGCTCAAGAGGGATCACCCTAAATCCAAAGGCAACTGAATTTCGGCAAACGGGGTATCGAAGTCGGAATGCCGCGAAATTCACCGAGTCAAAGGGTTTCCCTGTTTGCGGAAGACGTCTGATGTAGAACAAGTAGCAGAAGCATACATGCTAAAGAGGGGTCACCTGAAATTCAAAGGCAACTGAATTTCTGCAACCGGGGCATCGAAGTCGAAATGCCGTGAAACTCACCGAGGCAAAGCGTTTCGACGTTTGCGGAAGAAGTCTGATGTAGAACAAGTAGCAGAAGCATACATGGTCAAGAAGGATCACTCGAAATTCAAAGGCAACTGAATTTCGGCAACCGGGGCATCGAAGTTTGAATTCCACGAAACTCACCGAGTCAAAGTGTTTCGACGTTTGCGGAAGAAATCTAATGTAGAACAAGTAGCAGAAGCATACATGCTCAAGAGGGATCACCCGAAATCCAAAGGCAACTGAATTTCGGCAAACGGGGTATCGAAGTCGGAATGCCGCGAAATTCACCGAGTCAAAGGGTTTCCCCGTTTGCGGAAGATGTCTGATGTAGAACAAGTAGCAGAAGCATACATGCTAAAGAGGGGTCACCCGAAATTCAAAGGCAACTGAATTTCTGCAACCGGGGCATCGAAGTCGAAATGCCGCGAAACTCACCGAGGCAAAGCGTTTCGACGTTTGCGGAAGAAGTCTGATGTAGAACAAGTAGCAGAAGCATACATGGTCAAGAAGGATCACTCGAAATTCAAAGGCAACTGAATTTCGGCAACCGGGGCATCGAAGTTTGAATTCCACGAAACTCACCCAGTCAAAGCGTTTCGCCGTTTGCGGAAAAACTCTGATGTAGAACAAGTTGCAGAAGCATCCATGCTCAAGAGGGGTCACCCGAAATTCAAAGGCAACTGAATTTCGGCAACCGGGGCATCGAAGTCGGAATGCCGCGAAACTCACCGAGGCAAAGCATTTCGAAGTTTGCGGAAGAAGTCTGATGTAGAACAAGTAGCAGAAGCATACATGCTCAAGAGGGATCACCAGAAATTTAAAGGCAACTGAATTTCGGCTACCGGGCCATAGAAATTTGAATTCCACGAAACTCACCTAGTCAAAGGGTTTCGACGTTTGCGGAAGAAATCTAATGTAGAACAAGTAGCAGAAGCATACATGCTCAAGAGGGATCACCCAAAATCCAAAGACAACTGAATTTCGGCAAACGTTGAATCGAAGTCGGAATGCCGTGAAACTCACCGAGTCAAAGCGTTTCCCCGTTTGCGGAAGAAGTCCGATGTAGAACAAGTAGCAGAAGCATACATGCTCAAGAGTGGTCACCTGAAATTCAAAGGCAACTGAATTTCGGCAACCGGGCCATAGAAGTTTGAATTCCGCGAAACTCACCGAGTCAAAGCGTTTCGCCATTTGCGAAAGAAGTCTGATGTAGAACAAGTAGCAGAAGCATACATGCTCAAGAGGGATCACCCGAAATTCAAAGGCAATTGAATTTCGGCAATCGGGGCATAGAAATTGGAATGCCATGAAACTCAACGAGGCAAAGCTTTTGGACGTTTGTGGAAGAAGTCTGATGTAGAACAAGTAGCAGAAGCATACATGCTCAAGTCGGATCACCCGAAATCCAAAGACAACTGAATTTCGGCAACCGAGGCATCGAAATCGGAATGCCGCGAAACTCACTGAGGCAAAGTGTTTCGACGTTTGCGGAAGAAGTCTGATGTAGAACAAGTAGCAGAAGCATACATGCTCAAGAGGGATCACCCGAAATTCAAAGGCAACTAAATTTCGGCAAACGGGGCATCGAAGTCGGAATGCCGCGAAACTCACCGAGGCAAAGCGTTTCGACGTTTGCGGAAGAAGTCTGATGTAGAACAAGTAGCATAAGCATACATGCTCAAGAAGGATCACCCGAAATTCAAAGGCAATTGAATTTCGGCAACCGGGGCATCGAAGTTTCAATTCCGCGAAACTCACCGAGTCAAAGCGTTTCGCTGTTTGCAGAAGAAGTCTGATGTAGAACAAGTAGCAGAAGCATCCATGCTCAAGAGGGGTCACCCGAAATTCAAATGCAACTGAATTTCGGCAACCGGGTCATCGAAGTCGGAATGCCGCGAAACTCTCCGAGGCAAAGTGTTTCGACGTTTGCGGAAGAAGTCTGATGTAGAACAAGTAGCAGAAGCATACATGCTCAAGAGGGATCACCAGAAATTCAAAGGCAACTGAATTTCGGCAACCGGGCCATAGAAGTTTGAATTCTGCGAAACTCACCGAGTCAAAGCGTTTGGCCATTTGCGAAAGAAGTCTGATGTAGAACAAGTAGCAGAAGCATACATGCTCAAGAGCGATCACCCGAAATCCAAAGGCAACTGAATTTCGGCAAACAGGGAATCGAAGTCCAAATGCCGCTAAAGTCACCGAGTCAAAGTGTTTCCCCGTTTGCGGAAGAAGTCTGATGTAGAACAAGTAGCAGAAGCATACATGCTCAAGAGGGCTCACCCGAAATTAAAAGGCAACTGAATTTCGGCAACCGGGGCATCGAAGCCGGAATGCTGCGAAATTCACCGAGGCAAAGCGTTTCAACGTTTGCGGAAGAAGTCTGATGTAGAACAAGTAGCAGAAGCATACATGCTCAAGAGTGACACGACCAAAAGCTTGATGTCTTTTCCCAAGTGCAGGAGTGTCGAAGTAATAAATAACCCGGCAAGACCGGGGTCGAACCACAGAGAGGTTAATTGTATAAATTATAAATAACAACACAACAACAACAATAACAACAATAATAACAACAATAATAACAATAATAATACTCAGTACGTGGCGTTGTTATACCTGAGAATGATCTAAAAGATCGGGTCACAGGTTTCCAGCCTATATACTGAGTTTATGAAAAGATCAAAGATATATATTATATAATATAAACAGAATGTAAGTAATAATAATAATAATAACAATAATAAAAGCAGAAGATGAAGAAATTAATGAGAACTTTGAGATGAAAGATTAACGTAAGGATTAAACAATGATAAAGACAAATGTCAAGGTTAGAGGATCCACTAATGGTACTTCAAACAAGTATAATATAAACTCTTATTACTCAATTGGAAACCACACATAAAGGAGGTTCCAATCAGATTATAAATTGTTAACATGATTACATTAATTATCTTATTCGAATAAAGCTAATACTTGTAAATGTTGGCAGGCATTCATGATTATAACTTATGTTAACAACAAATCAAGTACCTTTCATAGCTCAGGTGTCGGTTAAACCATACAGTATGGGCTATGAAAGTGCCAAGTATTTGTTGTACCAAGTGTTATACAACATAAATCTAGATTAACCATTTAACAAGCAAAGTATTAAAAGTGAACAAGATAACAAATATAAAACATGTTAGTATCCAACGTTAAGGTCCATGTTAAGTTTATATTATACTTATTCTTACACCATTAGTGTACCCTTTTCACCTTGACATAATTAACTTAGCTGAACATAATGAAAGAAAGAAACATAAATGAACAAGATAAGAACATAAATGAGAAAGAAGTTAACTAAGTAAAGGAAAGGAAATGAAGTGCATAAACTTGATATTAATAAAAGCAAGACATAAGCAATACAAAGAGAGAAAGCAAGAGCATGATCTTGATCTGAACACCAAGATGCCTCAATACATGGTAAGTGCCTCCTTTTATAGGCCAAAATTTGGAACTATTGATTTGTTGACTAATTGATGAGTGGGTGGCCACATCTTGACTAGATAACAATCCTTATCTTCTTGTCTGGTCAAGACGTCATTGCTAACATCATAATTTGCCCAGAATCCTCAGGAATGTTCTAGGAAATTGTCTCAGCTTTCCAACAAAAAAAAGATGAGGTCATTTGGACTTCTAGAACTCAAGATATGGGCTGAACACTAAATAGTGTTTGGGCTGCAGGACAGCTTCGGACTTCTTCGTTGTTCCTTCAATTTGGACTTCAAAACGACCTTTTCAAATCTTGGGCTCCTCATGAAAGTTGTAGGCCTTTGTCTTACCTTTCCATCCATATAAAGTGGACCTAAATCCGAAATCTAGAGCTCCAGATATGATCCAATTACCGAGCAATGTTCCGGTTTGGACTGCACCGACATCTCTTTTCTAAGTTTGGCCATCTCTTTGTCCTTTCACTTTCAATGCTTAAACTCATCAATCAATCCTTTTATTTATGTGATAGTCCTGCATTTAAAATGAGCATTTACCATAAATTAAGGTATCTTATAATATCAAACTTGTTATTATAAAACATGCTTTAGTTAAGGAGTTATTGATACTTCAAGTGCAAAATGATGATATAAAACCTTGATAAACATGCACTTTTAAGTACTAATCACACCCCCCAACCAGCTTATTACTAGTCCCTAGTAATCTAAAGCGTTAAAATAGAGAAACAATTTGCAAGTTCCACAAAGCAAGGCATTCATCATTCAACTTCCATTAATCTATCCAGATAAACAAACTCTCATTAAATTTATATTCCTGCTTCATACTTCGTAAACAAGATATTAATAAACCTTCTTTTTGTGTGCTCAATGAAAACATAGATGATGGGGCTTTTGTTGGAAGAAAACAATATTATGTTCAAATGTTTAAGGTGAACTTCCTTGGGTTGGGATTATTATTTTTTTCTTTTTTTTTTTCTTTTTTTTTTCTTTTTATTTATATACACATACAACTTAAAACACAATGTATCTTTAACCCATGTAACGAGTTTTAGGCTAATGACTCCCAGACCAGTTGATCTTAGGGCATTAGGTGTTGAGACACCCCTACGAGCTTAACAACTCGGGTTGCAGATACTGATACGTAGATAGTGCAATGTTTGATTCCCTTAAGCTTTTCTCCTTAACCCATGTAACAAGCTTTGGGCCAATAGCTCCCAAGTCAGTTGACTTCAGGGTATTAGGTGTTAAAACACCCCTTCGGGCTTAATTGCTTAGGTTAGGGAGGCTACGAAACCAAACTTATCCACGTTTTATTATCATCAATACTATTTTTTTTTTTTTTTTTTTTGCAAATTATATACTATCCTTTTCCCTTAGTTGTTACCTTCAACAAAAGAACATAATTAATGTAATAATCCAATGTGCAACCCACAATCATATGTTAAAGTGTGTGTGTGAAAATGAAGGTTTAATAATACTTGTTAAATGAGTATAGGAGCAGAATCAACTGATAACAATGTGAGAGTTTGTAAACCTGAATATTTCAAGAAGTATTATGATAGACCTTGGTAATGAAACTTACTAAGATGCGTCTCTAGAGTCAATAAAATTGATTCCATACTCTGCCATCCTAATAACAATTTTGTCAAATGGTTTTAATAATAGCAAAAACAGTTAGCAAGTTAGTATTTTTTTTTTCTTCTTTTTTTTTTTCTTTTTTTTTTTCTTAAACTACTACCCTCTCCCCCCAACCAAAACGAGACATTGTCCTCAATGTTCGAAGGTAGAAAGATAGAGTATAGAAGACATCACCTGAAACATCGAACAATGACAAACCTGAAACACACTTAAACAAACATAAGAAGTAACAAAACAAAATAATATGCTATTAATAAAACCAAAAGACACAAGGTTTCACAGATGAAGGCTCAAATCTAATCTAAGCTTTTTACGGCTGTCCTTAGTTGACCAATCTAGGCGACTCATGCAGGGATCAATGACAGGGATGAAAGATTGTAGTTGGTCAATCAATTATTCAGCAGTAGCAGCAGAGATTATGATTTGTCGTGCCGAAGATGTTAGAAATTCCTGTTCCACAGCTTGATCAAGGAAAGACAGCAACTTATCATAAAAACCATTAACATTTAACAAACCTATGGGTTTATGGTGAATGTGCAGTTGGGCCCAAGATGAAATATGAAAGATCTCTTCCAATGTGCCCAGACCACCTGGTAAGGCAATGAAGGCATCAGCATGGCTAAACATGGTATTCAGTCGGTCAGACATTGTTGGGACCTGTAGTTCCTCTCCAATTGTTTTTCCAATGATGTCCCCAGTTGCTAAAGCTTTGGGGACAACCCCCAAAACTTGACTGCCTCCTAAAAATGCAGCCATTGACACACCTCCCATTAACCCAAGGCTACCTCCCTCATACACTAAATGAATCTTTCTCTCAGCTAGTACCCGACCAAGATGATTCGCTGATTCTAAAAACTCTTTTTCTTTCCCAGAACTGGATCCACCGAAAACACAAATATTTCTTATCTGATGACTTGAGGAACCTGCCATTTCTACACACTTCTATATTTGATGAATATATGGGATGAGTAGAAATGAAAGGAAGGAAGAGAAGAATTTATAGATGAAAAAGTGAAAATGCAATCATACCACCTATATGTAGGTCAGCTGTAGTCTTACACTCTCTCTCTTTATTTATTTATTTTGACAAAGCATGTATGTACAGGTAGTTGTGATTGTGGCTCACATCTTCCCTTGGTTTTACGTCCAAGAACGGCTTAAACGCCCTCTATGGGTCGGGGATAGGCTTCCCATCCAGTTTTCTTAAAAACTGGCAAACAGGGTCTTTTTTAGTCAGATTCCCAAGACTAAGACGATCATGTTCTTTATGGAATTGTGGCCATAAATCATGAATTACACGATGCACATCTCCACTAGGATGCGTCTCAAGGGTCAACAAAAGATTATCTAAAGACCCCTTACTCAGGCCATCCTTAATGAATTGTATCTTATCTTCACGGTTTACAGATACCATTCCTAAAGAACGACATGTCGCATTACAAGTCCATCTGGCATATTTGTGACAGACTTTCAGTCGTTTTGCACGACGTTTCTTTGCAAAAGTGCTTTTACCTGTTCCAGGCATGTGTGAAATGAAAGAATTGGAGGACTCACCTGATAAGCGGACCTTTGCTTCAATTAGCCAGCGAATATCTTCAGGAATTTCATGATTCATTAATAACCTCAATCTTGCACACCTAGCACGGTAAATTTTATTAATCGCATTTGGAGGCAAAGCGGGAAAATACCTTTTCAACTTTTCAAGAGTGGTGTCCATTTTCAAAAGAGAATTAGAGAAGAGATTCAAAGAAGGAAGAAAGAGCTAAGAATTGTAAAATATATACAGATATCAGTTATTTGGGAAACTGAAAGAACCGACTTAAGTCACGGAGTACCGTTATCCGCCATTTGACCGGGGTGAAAGAGAAACTAGCAAAACAAAAGATACATCAAAAAGAAACATAAAAAAAATGTGAGAAAAACAAAATAATTAACCTTTATCTACAAGATCATTCCAACCAATGGATTCATTTTCACTAGGAAACTCATCAAAGTAAGCTTTCAAACGATGTCCATTTACCTTCAAAACATTGTCATTCTTTGGATTCTCAATATCAAGGGTCCCATAAGGATACACATGTTTTAAAATAAATGGACCACTCCATCTTGATTTTAGTTTTTCAGGAAATAAATGGACTCGAGAATTATAAAGCAAAACTTTTTTACCAGTATCAACTTTTTGACAATTTTCACATGTTTTGCAGAATGCATGTGTGTCCTTGAACATGGTGGGCCAATAAAATCCATTTTGTAAGATTTTTGCAGTCGTCTCTCTTGATGAGAATTGACTCCCACATGCTTTAGAATGACAAAGTTTAATGACATTACTTACCTCATTGTCGGAAATGCATTTTTGAAATATTTGATCAGGACAATTTTTGAATAAGTAAGGGTCATCTAAGTAAAAGTTCTTCACTTCGTTCAAAAACTTTCCTTTGTCTTCGGTACTCAAGTGAGCTGACAAATCTCCATCGATTGGTGGGATGTCAGATGTCAAATCTGTTGTCACTCTTGACAAAAGATTGACATCAACATTTTTAGTGCCCTTTTCATCCGTGATTTCTTCAGATTCATCCAACTCAATTTTACTCAAAGTAGATTCAAGTTGATCATGAACTAATTCTTCAATAAGATCTACTTCTTGTAAATCATTATCATCTCCAGGTTGCTTGCAAATGTTGAAAATATTCATCTCCAATGTCATGTTTCCAAATGATAGCTTCATCAGTCCATTCCTACAATTAATCAATGCATTAGAAGTGGCAAGAAATGGACGTCCTAAAATAACAGGAAATGAATTACATGCTTCAACAGGTTGCGTGTCCAAGACAATAAAATCCACAGGATAAATGAATTTATCAACTTGTACTAACACATCCTCAATTATTCCTCTAGGCACTTTTACAGATCTATCGGCGAGTAAAAGAGTTACAGAAGTTGGTTTTAACTCACCTAGATTGAGACTCTGAAAAACTGAATATGGAAGTAAATTCACACTAGCTCCAAGATCAAGTAAGGCTCTTTCAATTTTATGTTCTCCAATAAAGCAAGAAATTGTAGGACAACCAGGGTCTTTATATTTCAAAGCATTATTGTTCTGAAGAATGGCACTTACTTGTTCGGCTAAAAAGGCTTTCTTTTTCACATTCAGTTTTCTCTTCACAGTGCATAGATCTTTCAAAAATTTAGCATAGGAAGGAACCTGTTTAATAGCATCCAACAAAGGTATATTGATCCTTACCTGTTTGAAAGTTTCAAAGATTTCAGAGTTGTGATTGACTTTCCTTTGTTTGGTCATGGCATGAGGAAATGGAAGTGCTGGCGGGGAATCAGCCTTTTCTTTGCAATGTTCAGGTTCAACCCCTTCCTTACCCTCAGAGATAGACTCATCATCTTTCTCACAAGGTTCAAGAATAGGTTTTTCAATAACCTTACCACTACGAAGAGTGATGACTGATTTGACTTGATCCATGTGTTGGTTTCCAGAACTTCTTGCATTTGCATTGTATTGCCCCTTTGGATTTTGCTGTGGTTGAGAAGGAAACTTACCTTTCTCTTGGAAACTGAGAGCAGATGTTAATTTTGCAAGAGCATCTTTAAAATCGGTCATGCTTTGAGCAAGTTGAGTGTTGATTGTCTCCTGCTTTTCAATGAATGCATGCAATGTTTCCTCAAAATTTCTTCTAGGGGGTGGAGCATAAGGAGGTGCATATCCATGAGAATTTTGGAAATTATGGTGTGCTTGAAACGGTGGATGTGAAGTTTGTGCATTGTTGCTATCACTCTTCCAACTGAAATTTGGGTGATTTCTCCAACCAGGGTTATACGTTTGTGAGTATGGGTTATGGTTGGGCCTTTGGAAACTGTTTAGAGCATGGGCTTGTTCATGGAGGCATTCCTTAAAAGAAGGTAAAGTTGGACAATCATTGGTTGCATGCTCATTTGTTTCACAGATTTGACACACAATGTCTTGAATCGATTTTAATTGACCACTCTTTTTTAATTCTAGTGCCTCGACTTTTCTAGCTAAAGATGCAAACTTGGCTTGGAGATCATGATCTTCCCTAAGGTTGTGCATGCCTCCACTAGATGTATGAGGTTGAGTTTTACCTGGTGCCTCATAAGTACCTGTGGTGTCCCAATTTTGAGCATTTTCGGCTAGCAAGTCTAGGTACTCCATTGCTTCATTAGGGTCTTTATCTTCAAAGGTTCCATTGCACATCAATTCAACCATTTGCCTATCTCTAGGTGTTAAACCTTCATAAAAATGTGAAACTAATCTCCATGTTTCAAAACCATGATGTGGGCAAGTATTAAGCAAATCTCGATACCTATCCCAACATTGGTAAAATGTTTCTCCTGGCTTTTGAGTGAAAGTGATGATTTGTCTTTTGAAAGAGTTTGTTCTGTGAGAAGGAAAAAACTTCTTTAAAAATTGTTGTTGCATATCATCCCAAGCACGAATGGATCCTGGTCTCAAATTTTGTAGCCATGTTTTAGCTTTATCTTTTAATGAAAAAGGAAAAAGCTTTAATCGAATGGTGTTCATGCTACAATTTGAGTCATTATAGGTATTACAGACCTCCTCAAATTCCCTTAAATGCAAGTATGGATTTTCTAGGTCTAAACCATGAAAAGAAGGTAGGAGTTGAATAATGCCTGGCTTGAAATTAAAATGAGATGCATCAGGAGGGAAAACTATGCATGAGGGTGCACTTGTTCTTGTGGGATTCATGTGGTCTCTAAGTGTTCTCATACGGTTATTCTCATTATTCTCATTATGAAGTGATTGATTATCTTCTTCGGCCATATTTTCTGAAAATGATGAGGATACCCTACAAAGTCGACCACTTAATATACGTGACCAAACTCTCATGCACGTGTAAGAAGACAATAAAAGCAAGAAAAGAAAATAGAAGAAAAAGAAACAAAACAAAACAAAGGAAACAAAAATAGATAAAATGAAAAGTGAAAAGAGAAAATAAATTAAATATTATAATTTATACAAGAATTTACCTCCCCGGCAACGGCGCCAAAAACTTGACACGACCAAAAGCTTGATGTCTTTTCCCAAGTGCAGGAGTGTCGAAGTAATAAATAACCCGGCAAGACCGGGGTCGAACCACAGAGAGGTTAATTGTATAAATTATAAATAACAACACAACAACAACAATAACAACAATAATAACAACAATAATAACAATAATAATACTCAGTACGTGGCGTTGTTATACCTGAGAATGATCTAAAAGATCGGGTCACAGGTTTCCAGCCTATATACTGAGTTTATGAAAAGATCAAAGATATATATTATATAATATAAACAGAATGTAAGTAATAATAATAATAATAACAATAATAAAAGCAGAAGATGAAGAAATTAATGAGAACTTTGAGATGAAAGATTAACGTAAGGATTAAACAATGATAAAGACAAATGTCAAGGTTAGAGGATCCACTAATGGTACTTCAAACAAGTATAATATAAACTCTTATTACTCAATTGGAAACCACACATAAAGGAGGTTCCAATCAGATTATAAATTGTTAACATGATTACATTAATTATCTTATTCGAATAAAGCTAATACTTGTAAATGTTGGCAGGCATTCATGATTATAACTTATGTTAACAACAAATCAAGTACCTTTCATAGCTCAGGTGTCGGTTAAACCATACAGTATGGGCTATGAAAGTGCCAAGTATTTGTTGTACCAAGTGTTATACAACATAAATCTAGATTAACCATTTAACAAGCAAAGTATTAAAAGTGAACAAGATAACAAATATAAAACATGTTAGTATCCAACGTTAAGGTCCATGTTAAGTTTATATTATACTTATTCTTACACCATTAGTGTACCCTTTTCACCTTGACATAATTAACTTAGCTGAACATAATGAAAGAAAGAAACATAAATGAACAAGATAAGAACATAAATGAGAAAGAAGTTAACTAAGTAAAGGAAAGGAAATGAAGTGCATAAACTTGATATTAATAAAAGCAAGACATAAGCAATACAAAGAGAGAAAGCAAGAGCATGATCTTGATCTGAACACCAAGATGCCTCAATACATGGTAAGTGCCTCCTTTTATAGGCCAAAATTTGGAACTATTGATTTGTTGACTAATTGATGAGTGGGTGGCCACATCTTGACTAGATAACAATCCTTATCTTCTTGTCTGGTCAAGACGTCATTGCTAACATCATAATTTGCCCAGAATCCTCAGGAATGTTCTAGGAAATTGTCTCAGCTTTCCAACAAAAAAAAGATGAGGTCATTTGGACTTCTAGAACTCAAGATATGGGCTGAACACTAAATAGTGTTTGGGCTGCAGGACAGCTTCGGACTTCTTCGTTGTTCCTTCAATTTGGACTTCAAAACGACCTTTTCAAATCTTGGGCTCCTCATGAAAGTTGTAGGCCTTTGTCTTACCTTTCCATCCATATAAAGTGGACCTAAATCCGAAATCTAGAGCTCCAGATATGATCCAATTACCGAGCAATGTTCCGGTTTGGACTGCACCGACATCTCTTTTCTAAGTTTGGCCATCTCTTTGTCCTTTCACTTTCAATGCTTAAACTCATCAATCAATCCTTTTATTTATGTGATAGTCCTGCATTTAAAATGAGCATTTACCATAAATTAAGGTATCTTATAATATCAAACTTGTTATTATAAAACATGCTTTAGTTAAGGAGTTATTGATACTTCAAGTGCAAAATGATGATATAAAACCTTGATAAACATGCACTTTTAAGTACTAATCAAAGAGCGATCAACCGAAATCTAAAGGCAACTGAATTTCGGCAAACAGGGAATCGAAGCCGGAATGCCGTGAAAGTCACCGAGTCAAAGCGTTTACCCGTTTGCGGAAGAATTATGATGTAGAACAAGTAGCAGAAGCATACATGCTCAAGAGGGATCACCCGAAATCCAAAGACAACTGAATTTCGGCAAACGGGGAAACAAAGTTGGAATGATGCGAAACTCACCGAGACAAAGCGTTTCGCTGTTTGGGGAAGAAGTCCGATGTAGAACAAGTAGCAGAAGCATAAATACTCAAGAGGGGACACCCGAAATTCAAAGGCAACTGAATTTCGGCAACCGGGAAATCGAAGTCGGAATGCCATGAAACTCACCGAGTCAAAGCGTTTCGCCCTTTTCGGAAGAAGTCTGATTTAGAACAAGTAGCAGAAGCATACATGCTCAAGAGGGGTCACCCGAAATCCAAAGACAACTGAATTTCAGCAAACAGGGAAACAAAGTCGGAATGATGCGAAACTCACCGAGACAAAGCGTTTTGCCGTTTGCGGAAGAAGTCCGATGTAGAACAAGTAGCAGAAGCATAAATACTCAAGAGGGGACACCCGAAATTCAAAGGCAACTGAATTTCAGCAACCGGGGAATCGAAGTCGGAATACCGCGAAACTCACCGAGTCAAAGCGTTTCCCCATTTGCGGAAGAAGACTGATGTAGAACAAGTAGCAGAAGCATACATGCTCAAGAGGGATCACCTGATATTCAAAGGCAACTGAATTTCGGCAACCGGGGCATCGAAGTCAGAATGCCGCGAAACTCATCGAGGCAAAGCGTTTCGACGTTTGCGGAAGAAGTCTGATGTAGAACAAGTAGCAGAAGCATACATGCTCAAGAGGGATCACCCGAAATTCAAAGGCAACTGAATTTCGGCAACCGGGGCATCGAAGATTGAATTACGCGAAACTCACCGAGTCAAAGCGTTTCACCGTTTGCGAAAGAATTCTGATTTACAACAAGGAGCAAAAGCATACATGCTCAAGAGGGATCACCCGAAATTCAAAGGCAACTAAATTTCGGCAACCGGGGCATCGAAATTGGAATGCTGCTAAACTCACCGAGGCAAAGTGTTTCGACGTTTGCGGAAGAAGTCTGATGTAGAACAACTAGCAGAAGCATACATGCTCAAGAGGGATCACCCAAAATCCAAAGACAACTGAATTTCGACAACCGGGGAATCGAAGTCGGAATGCCGCGAAACAAACCGAGTCAAAGCGTTTCCCCATTTGCGGAAGAAGTATGATGTAGAACAAGTAGCAGAAGCATACATGCTCAAGAGCGATCACCAGAAATTCAAAGGCAACTGAATTTCAGCAACCGGGGAATCGAAGTCGGAATGCCATGAAACTCACCGAGTGAAAGCGTTTCGCCCTTTGCGGAAGAAGTCTGATTTAGAACAAGTAGCAGAAGCATACATGCTCAAGAGGGATCACTCGAAATTCAAAGGCAACTGAATTTCGGCAACCGGGGCATCGAAGTTTGGATTACGCGAAAGACACCAAAACAAAGCGTTTTGCCGTTTTCGGAAGAAGCCTGATGTAGAACAAGTAGCAGAAGCATCCATGCTCAAGAGGGATCACCAGAAATTCAAAGGCAACTGAATTTCGGCAACCGGAGCATCGAAGTCGGAATGCCGCGAAACTCACCGAGACAAAGCGTTTCGCCGTTTGCGGAAGAAGTCTGATGTAGAACAAGTAGTAGAAGCATACATGCTCAAGAGGGATCACCCGAAATCCAAAGACAACTGAATTTCGGCAACCAGGGAATCGAAGTCGGAATGCCATGAAACTCACCGAGTCAAAGCGTTTCGCCCTTTGCGGAAGATGTCTGATTTAGAACAAGTAGCAGAAGCATACATGCTCAAGAGGGGTCACCCGAAATTCAAAGGGAACTGAATTTCAGCAACCGGGGAATCGAAGTCCGAATACCGCGAAACTCACCAAGTCGAAGCGTTTCCCCGTTTGCGGAAGAAGACTGATGTAGAACAAGTAGCAGAAGCATACATGCTCAAGAGGGATCACCCGAAATTCAAAGGCAACTGAATTTCGGCAACCGGGGCATCCAAGTCAGAATGCCGCGAAAATCATCGAGGCAAAGCGTTTCGACGTTTGCGGAAGAAGTCTGATGTAGAACAAGTAGCAGAAGCATACATGCTCAAGAGGGATCACCCGAAATTCAAAGGCAACTGAATTTCGGCAAGCGGGGCATCGAAGATTGAATTACGCGAAACTCACCGAGTCAAAGCGTTTCACCGTTTGCGAAAGAATTCTGATTTACAACAAGGAGCAAAAGCATACATGCTCAAGAGGGATCACCCGAAATTCAAAGGCAACTAAATTTCGGCAACCGGGGCATCGAAATTGGAATGCTGCTAAACTCACCAAGGCAAAGTGTCTCGACGTTTGCGGAAGAAGTCTGATGTAGAACAACTAGCAGAAGCATACATGCTCAAGAGGGATCACCCAAAATCCAAAGACAACTGAATTTCGACAACCGGGGAATCGAAGTCGGAAGGCCGCGAAACAAACCGAGTCAAAGCGTTTCCCCATTTGCGGAAGAAGTATGATGTAGAACAAGTAGCAGAAGCATACATGCTCAAGAGGGATCACCAGAAATTCAAAGGCAACTGAATTTCGGCAACCGGGGAATCGAAGTCGGAATGCCATGAAACTCACTGAGTGAAAGCGTTTCGCCCTTTGCGGAAGAAGTCTGATTTAGAACAAGTAGCAGAAGCATACATGCTCAAGAGGGATCACCCGAAATTCAAAGGCAACTGAATTTCGGCAACCGGGGCATCGAAGTTTGGATTACGCGAAAGACACCGAAACAAAGCGTTTTGCCGTTTTCGGAAGAAGCCTGATGTAGAACAAGTAGCAGAAGCATCCATGCTCAAGAGGGATCACCAGAAATTCAAAGGCAACTGAATTTCGGCAACCGGAGCATCGAAGTCGGAATGCCGCGAAACTCACCGAGACAAAGCGTTTCGCCGTTTGCGGAAGAAGTCTGATGTAGAACAAGTAGTAGAAGCATACATGCTCAAGAGGGATCACCCGAAATCCAAAGACAACTGAATTTCGGCAACCGGGGAATCGAAGTCGGAATGCCATGAAACTCACCGAGTCAAAGCGTTTCGCCCTTTGCGGAAGATGTCTGATTTAGAACAAGTAGCAGAAGCATACATGCTCAAGAGGGGTCACCCGAAATTCAAAGGGAACTGAATTTCAGCAACCGGGGAATCGAAGTCCGAATACCGCGAAACTCACCAAGTCGAAGCGTTTCCCCGTTTGCGGAAGAAGACTGATGTAGAACAAGTAGCAGAAGCATACATGCTCAAGAGGGATCACCCGAAATTCAAAGGCAACTGAATTTCGGCAACCGGGGCATCCAAGTCAGAAAGCCGCGAAAATCATCGAGGCAAAGCGTTTCGACGTTTGCGGAAGAAGTCTGATGTAGAACAAGTAGCAGAAGCATACATGCTCAAGAGGGATCACCCGAAATTCAAAGGCAACTGAATTTCGGCAACCGGAGCATCGAAGTTTGAATTACGCGAAACTCACTGAGTCAAAGCGTTTCACCGTTTGCGAAAGAAGTCTGATTTACAACAAGGAGCAGAAGCATACATGCTCAAGAGGGATCACCCGAAATTCAAAGGCAACTAAATTTCTGCAACCGGGGCATCGAAATTGGATTGCTGCGAAACTCACCGAGGCAAAGTGTTTCGACGTTTGCGGAAGAAGTCTGATGTACAACAAGTAGCAGAAGCATACATGCTCAAGAGGGATCCCCCAAAATCCAAAGACAACTGAATTTCGGCAAACGTTGAATCGAAGTCGGAATGCCGTGAAACTCACCGAGTCAAAGCGTTTCCCCGTTTGCGGAAGAAGTCTGATGTAGAACAAGTAGGAGAAGCATACATGCTCAAGAGTGGTCACCCGAAATTCAAAGGCAACTGAATTTCGGCAACCGGGGCATCGAAGTTGGAATGTCGCGAAACTCACCGAGGCAAAGCGTTTCGCCGTTTAAGGAAGAAGTCTGATGTAGAACAAGTAGCAGAAGCATACATGCTCAAGAGGGCTCACCTGAAATTCAAAGGCAACTGAATTTCGGCAACCGGGGGATCGAAATCGGAATGCCGCGAAACTCATCGAGTCAAAGCGTTTCGCCATTTTGCAGAAGAAGTCTGATTTAAAACAAGTAGCAGAAGCATACATGCTCAAGAGGGATCACCCGAAATCCAAAGGCAACTGAATTTCGGCAAACGGGGTATCGAAGACGGAATGCCGCGAAATTCACCGAGTCAAAGCGTTTCCCCGTTTGCGAAAGAAGTCTGATGTAGAACAAGTTGCAGAAGCATACATGCTAAAGAGGGGTCACCCGAAATTCAAAGGCAACTGAATTTCTGCAACCGGGGCATCGAAGTCGAAATGCCGCGAAACTCACTGAGGCAAAGCGTTTCGACGTTTGCGGAAGAAGTCTGATGTAGAACAAGTAGCAGAAGCATACATGCTCAAGAAGGATCACCCGAAATTCAAAGGCAACTGAATTTCGGCAACCGGGGCATCGAAGTTTGAATTCCACGAAACTCACCAAGTCAAAGCGTTTCGCCGTTTGCGGAAAAAGTCTTATGTAGAACAACTAGCAGCAGCATCCATGCTCAAGAGGGGTCACCCGAAATTCAAAGGGAACTGAATTTCGGCAACCGGGGCATCGAAGTCGGAATGCCGCGAAACTCACCGAGGCAAAGCATTTCGACGTTTGCGGAAGAAGTCTGATGTAGAACAAGTAGCAGAAGCATACATGCTCAAGAGGGATCACCAGAAATTCATAGGCAACTGAATTTCGGCAACCGGGCCATAGAAGTTTGAATTCCGCGAAACTCACCGAGTCAAAGCGTTTCGCCATTTGCGAAAGAAGTCTGATGTAGAACAAGTAGCAGAAGCATACATGCTCAAGAGGGATCCCCGAAATTCAAAGGCAAATGAATTTCGGCAATCGGGACATAGAAATTGGAATGCCGCGAAACTCACCGAGGCAAAGCTTTTGGACGTTTGCGGAAGAAGTCTGATGTAGAACAAGGAGCAAAAGCATACATGCTCAAGAGGGATCAACCGAAATTCAAAGGCAACTAAATTTCGGCAACCGGGGGCTCGGAATTGGAATGCTGCGAAACTCACCGAGGCAAAGGGTTTCGACGTTTGCGGAAGAAGTCTGATGTAGAACAAGTAGCAGAAGCATACATGCTCAAGAGGGATCACCCGAAATTCAAAGGTAACTGAATTTCGGCAACCGGGGCATCGAAGTTTGAATTACGCGAAACTCACGGAGTCAAAGCGTTTCACCGTTTGCGAAAGAAGTCTGATTTACAACAAGGAGCAGAAGCATACATGCTCAAGAGGGATCACCCGAAATTCAAAGGCAACTAAATTTCGGCAACCGGGGCATCGAAATTGGAATGCTGCGAAACTCACCGAGGCAAAGTGTTTCGACGTTTGCGGAAGAAGTCTGATGTACAACAAGTAGCAGAAGCATACATGCTCAAGAGGGATCACCCAAAATCCAAAGACAACTGAATTTCGGCAAACGTTGAATCGAAGTCGGAATGCCGTGAAACTCACCGAGTCAAAGCGTTTCCCCGTTTGCGGAAGAAGTCTGATGTAGAACAAGTAGGAGAAGCATACATGCTCAAGAGTGGTCACCCGAAATTCAAAGGCAACTGAATTTCGGCAACCGGGGCATCGAAGTTGGAATGTCGCGAAACTCACCGAGGCAAAGCGTTTCGCCGTTTGAGGAAGAAGTCTGATGTAGAACAAGTAGCAGAAGCATACATGCTCAAGAGGGCTCACCCGAAATTCAAAGGCAACTGAATTTCGGCAACCGGGGGATCGAAATCGGAATGCCGCGAAACTCATCGAGTCAAAGCGTTTCGCCATTTTGCGGAAGAAGTCTGATTTAAAACAAGTAGCACAAGCATACATGCTCAAGAGGGATCACCAGAAATTCAAAGGCAACTGAATTTCGGCAACTGGGCCATAGAAGTCCGAATGCCGCTAAAGTCACCGAGTCAAAGCGTTTCCCCGTTTGCGAAAGAAGTCTGATGTAGAACAAGTTGCAGAAGCATACATGCTAAAGAGGGGTCACCCGAAATTCAAAGGCAACTGAATTTCTGCAACCGGGGCATCGAAGTCGGAATGCCGCGAAACTCACCGAGGCAAAGCATTTCGACGTTTGCGGAAGAAGTCTGATGTAGAACAAGTAGCAGAAGCATCCATGCTCAAGAGGGGTCACCCGAAATACAAAGGCAACTGAATTTCGGCAACCGGGGCATCGAAGTTTGAATTACACGAAACTCACTGAGTCAAAGCGTTTCACCGTTTGCGAAAGAAGTCTGATTTAACACAAGGAGCAGAAGCATACATGCTCAAGAGGGATCACCCGAAATTCAAAGGCAACTAAATTTCGGCAACCGGGGCATCGAAGTCGGAATGCCGCGAAACTCACCGAGGCAAAGCGTTTCGACGTTTGCGGAAGAAGTCTGATGTAGAACAAGTAGCATAAGCATACATGCTCAAGAAGGATCACCCGAAATTCAAAGGCAACTGAATTTCGGCAACCGGGGCATCGAAGTTTGAATTCCATGAAACTCAACGAGTCAAAGCGTTTCGCCGTTTGCGGAAAAAGTCTGATGTAGAACAAGTAGCAGAAGCATCCATGCTCAAGAGGGGTCACCCGAAATACAAAGGCAACTGAATTTCGGCAACCGGGGCATCGAAGTTGTGGAAACTGGGTTGTTTCTCCAGATTACTATGACTGAGCATGTGGACTCCACTACCACTTATTCCAGTGATCTCGTAGCCATTCTTGACAAATTTTCGCATGTTTTTGACACTCCAACAACTTTGCCACCACATCGTTCACATGACCACCGTATTCTACTTCAACCCAACAGCGAACCTGTTAGTGTTCGTCCATACAGGTACCCATACTATCAAAAAACTGAGATTGAAAAAATGGTTAAAGAACTTCTTGAATCCGGTTTAGTTCGTCCAAGCAACAGTCCTTTTTCTTCTCCTGTCTTGTTGGTAAAGAAGGCAGATGGAACGTGGCGATTCTGTATCGATTTTCGGGCACTCAATCACATTACAGTGAAGGATAAATACCCTATTCCAATTGTTGATGAGCTCTTGGATGAGCTGCATGGTGCCAGGTTTTTTACAAAACTGGATTTACGTTCAGGGTACCACCAAATTCGGGTTCAGGAGTCAGACATCCAGAAAACAGCTTTCCGCACACATGAAGGACACTATGAATTTGTGGTAATGCCGTTCGGTCTTACGAATGCCCCAGCGACTTTCCAAAGCCTCATGAACGATCTGTTCAGGCCATATCTTCGCAAGTATATTATTGTGTTCTTCGATGATATTTTGATTTACTCTAAAAATTGGGATGAACATGTTTCACATATCATTAGTGTTCTAACCATTTTGTCCAGTAACAGTTTGTATGTCAATAAATCAAAATGTCAGTTTGGAGTATCACAGGTGAATTATTTAGGCCATGTCATATCAGAGAAAGGAGTCGAGGTTGATCCTTCCAAGATTCAGGCAGTGGTTGATTGGCCTGAGCCTACAACAGTGAAGGGTGTGCGTGGCTTCTTGGGGTTGGCAGGATATTATAGAAAATTTATCAGTGGCTTTGGCAATATTGCAGCACCATTGACTCATTGTTTAGGCAAGGAAGGATTTCGTTGGGGAATAAATGAGTCCACCGCCTTCAACAAACTTAAACAGGCCTTGACTTCACCTCCTGTTCTGCGTTTGCCTGATTTTTCTCAGCGTTTCTTCATTGAATGTGATGCTTGTGGTACTGGAATAGGTGCTATTCTTATTCAACAAAGTCAGCCTATTGCATTTTTTAGTGAGGCATTGAAGGGTTCATCGTTGGCACTCTCCACTTATGAAAAAGAAATGTTGGCCATTGTCAAAGCCATCCGAAAGTGGCGACCTTATCTTCTGGGGCGACCCTTCACTGTTAGGACTGATCACAAGAGTCTCAAGTTTCTTTTGGAACAACGCATCACAACTCCTGCACAAACTCGTTGGCTTCCAAAACTCCTCGGTTATGATTATGTGGTGGAATACAAAAAGGGGCCTGAAAACAAAGGTGCTGATGCTCTATCCAGGAAAGTCGAGATCAACTTTATGGCAGTTTCCTTGCCTCAGTCCGATTGGTGGATGCTTCTGCAACAAGAGGTTCAACAAGACCCTTTCTACACTGATTTATTCAAGCTGAATTCTGGTCAGCAACGACAACTGTATACTTGTAAAGATGGTGTGTGGTTCAAAGGTGGCAAGGTATATTTGAATCCCTCTTCTCCATTAATTCCTTCAGTTTTGGCAGAGCATCACTCTTCTCCTATTGGCGGTCATTTTGGTTACCACAAAACTCTAGCAAGGATCCGAGGTACCTTCTTTTGGCCAAAACTTCGACAACATGTCAAAGATTTTATCCAACGCTGTGATACCTGTCAACGTTGCAAGACAGATTGTTTGAGTCCGCCTGGGTTGCTGCAGCCCTTGTCTATTCCAACAAAAATATGGACTGAGGTATCTATGGATTTTGTGGAAGGATTGCCTCCTTCGTTGGGCAACACAGTGATCATGGTTGTGGTGGATCGTTTGAGCAAATATGCCCATTTTGTAGCTTTGAAGCATCCATTCACGGCCATTACTGTGGCCAAATCTTTCATTGCTAATGTTGTCAAGCTGCATGGCATTCCTGTGTCTATTGTCAGCGATCGTGACAAAGTATTTTTGAGTTCTTTTTGGCAAACTCTGTTTCATCTGCAGGGTACTCAGCTCAATATGAGCTCTAGTTATCATCCTCAATCGGATGGACAAACTGAGGTAGTCAATCGGACACTGGAGCAGTATTTAAGATGTTTTACGGGTGATCAACCGCATAAGTGGGTGGATTGGTTGCCTTGGGCAGAATTCAGTTATAATACTGCCATTCACTCTTCCACAAAGATTTCACCATTTGAAGCAGTTTATGGCATTTCACCACCAACCGTGCTTTCCTATGTGCCAGGAACTACTCGTGTCCAAGCTGTGGATGAGTTTCTACGTGATAGAGATTCAGTCCTTCAGGAATTACGCCATCAACTAGTCCTTGCGAGAGATCGTATGAAAACTCAAGCTGACAAACATCGCCGTGAGGTTCATTTTTCTGTGGGCGATCTTGTTTATCTGAAGTTACAACCATATCGGCAAACATCAGTTGCTTTTCGCAAGTCAATCAAACTGGCACCACGTTACTTTGGCCCTTATCCAGTGTTAGCTAAGGTGGGGAAAGTTGCCTATAAGCTTGCCTTACCTGCTGGATCTCACATTCATGATGTTTTTCATGTGAGTCGCCTACGTAAATGTTTGAGTTCTGTGGTTCCAGTCTCTCCGGAGCTTCCACCAGTATCAGTGACTTCAACCATTCTGCCACAGCCTGAGTTGGTCTTGGATCATCGTGTCATATGCAAGGGTCAGTATCGACCTAAAAAGGAGGTTCTTATCAAATGGAAAGGTGCCGCTGTGGAAGATGCTACGTGGGAAAATTTGTGGCGTTTTATGAAGACTTATCCTGATTTTATCCTTGCGGACAAGGATACTGTGAGGGTAGGGGAATGATATGTGCAGCAGATCCTTCACCATGCAACCATGACATGCACGCAGTCCACCTTCGCCAGGCACGTCTGCACCACGTTTGTGAATCATGGCTGACATGTCACAGTAGTTAGTGTTTAAATGATGCAAATAATTAGTGGGGTTAGTGCCCTGCTTTTCGTTGTATGCAGAATGTGTGTGGGAATCATGCACCGATTAATTCTGCCATTATTTCCATTTCGTTGTAACAATTATTTTTTATTCATTCGTTGGTTGGCTATAAAAAGTCAACTGAAGTGTAATAGAGGATATGAATTAATTATGCAAAACTCTCTTCTCTGTTTCTCATAATGCCGCGAAACTCACCGAGGCAAAGCATTTCGACGTTTGCGGAAGAAGTCTGATGTAGAACAAGTAGCAGAAGCTTACATGCCCAAGAGTGGTCACCCGAAATGCAAAGGCAACTGAATTTCGGCAACCGGGGCATCGAAGTTGGAATGCCGCGAAACTCACCGAGGCAAAGCGTTTCTCCGTTTGAGGAAGAAGTCTGATTTACAACAAGGAGCAGAAGCATACATGCTCAAGAGGGATCACCAGAAATTCAAAGGCAACTGAATTTCGGCAACCGGGCCATAGAAGTTTGAATTCCGCGAAACTCACCGAGTCAAAGCGTTTCGCCCTTTGCGAAAGAAGTCTGATGTAGAACAAGTAGCAGAAGCATACATGCTCAAGAGGGATCACCCGAAATTCAAAGGCAATTGAATTTCGGCAATCGGGGCATAGAAATTGGAATGCCGCGAAACTCACCCAGGCAAAGCTTTTGGACGTTTGCGGAAGAAGTCTGATGTAGAACAAGGAGCAAAAGCATACATGCTCAAGAGGGATCACCAGAAATTCAAAGGCAACTTAATTTCGGCAACCGGGCCATAGAAGTTTGAATTCCGCGAAACTCACCGAGTCAAAGCGTTTGGCCATTTGCGAAAGAAGTCTGATGTAGAACAAGTAGCAGAAGCATACATGCTCAAGAGCGATCACCCGAAATCCAAAGGCAACTGAATTTCGGCAAACAGGGAATCGAAGTCCAAATGCCGCTAAAGTCACCGAGTCAAAGTGTTTCCCCGTTTGCGGAAGAAGTCTGATGTAGAACAAGTAGCAGAAGCATACATGCTCAAGAGGGCTCACCCGAAATTAAAAGGCAACTGAATTTCGGCAACCGGGGCATCGAAGTCGGAATGCTGCGAAACTCACCGAGGCAAAGCGTTTCAACGTTTGCGGAAGAAGTCTGATGTAGAACAAGTAGCAGAAGCATACATTCTCAAGAGCGATCAACCGAAATCCAAAGGAAACTGAATTTCGGCAAACAGGGAATCGAAGTCGGAATGCCGCGAAAGTCACCGAGTCAAAGCGTTTACCCGTTTGCGGAAGAATTATGATGTAGAACAAGTAGCAGAAGCATACATGCTCAAGAGGGATCACCCGAAATCCAAAGACAACTGAATTTCGGCAAACGGGGAAACAAAGTCGGAATGATGCGAAACTCGCCGAGGCAAAGCTTTTGGACGTTTGCGGAAGAAGTCTGATGTAGAACAAGGAGCAAAAGCATACATGCTCAAGAGGGATCACCCGAAATTCAAAGGCAACTAAATTTCGGCAACCGGGGCATCGAAATTGGAATGCTGCGAAACTCACCGAGGCAAAGTGTTTCGACGTTTGCGGAAGAAGTCTGATGTACAACAAGTAGCAGAACCATACATGCTCAAGAGGGATCACCCAAAATCCAAAGACAACTGAATTTCGGCAAACGTTGAATCGAAGTCGGAATGCCGTGAAACTCACCGAGTCAAAGCGTTTCCCCGTTTGCGGAAGAAGTCTGATGTAGAACAAGTAGCAGAAGCTTACATGCCCAAGAGTGGTCACCCGAAATGCAAAGGCAACTGAATTTCGGCAACCGGGGCATCGAAGTTGGAATGCCGCGAAACTCACCGAGGCAAAGCGTTTCTCCGTTTGAGGAAGAAGTCTGATTTACAACAAGGAGCAGAAGCATACATGCTCAAGAGGGATCACCAGAAATTCAAAGGCAACTGAATTTCGGCAACCGGGCCATAGAAGTTTGAATTCCGCGAAACTCACCGAGTCAAAGCGTTTCGCCCTTTGCGAAAGAAGTCTGATGTAGAACAAGTAGCAGAAGCATACATGCTCAAGAGGGATCACCCGAAATTCAAAGGCAATTGAATTTCGGCAATCGGGGCATAGAAATTGGAATGCCGCGAAACTCACCGAGGCAAAGCTTTTGGACGTTTGCGGAAGAAGTCTGATGTAGAACAAGGAGCAAAAGCATACATGCTCAAGAGGGATCACCAGAAATTCAAAGGCAACTTAATTTCGGCAACCGGGCCATAGAAGTTTGAATTCCGCGAAACTCACCGAGTCAAAGCGTTTGGCCATTTGCAAAAGAAGTCTGATGTAGAACAAGTAGCAGAAGCATACATGCTCAAGAGCGATCACCCGAAATCCAAAGGCAACTGAATTTCGGCAAACAGGGAATCGAAGTCCAAATGCCGCTAAAGTCACCGAGTCAAAGTGTTTCCCCGTTTGCGGAAGAAGTCTGATGTAGAACAAGTAGCAGAAGCATACATGCTCAAGAGGGCTCACCCGAAATTAAAAGGCAACTGAATTTCGGCAACCGGGGCATCGAAGTCGGAATGCTGCGAAACTCACCGAGGCAAAGCGTTTCAACGTTTGCGGAAGAAGTCTGATGTAGAACAAGTAGCAGAAGCATACATGCTCAAGAGCGATCAACCGAAATCCAAAGGCAACTGAATTTCGGCAAACAGGGAATCGAAGTCGGAATGCCGCGAAAGTCACCGAGTCAAAGCGTTTACCCGTTTGCGGAAGAATTATGATGTAGAACAAGTAGCAGAAGCATACATGCTCAAGAGGGATCACCCGAAATCCAAAGACAACTGAATTTCGGCAAACGGGGAAACAAAGTCGGAATGATGCGAAACTCACCGAGACAAAGCGTTTCCCTGTTTGCGGAAGAAGTCTGATGTAGAACAAGTAGCAGAAGCATAAATACTCAAGAGGGGACACCCGAAATTCAAAGGCAACTGAATTTCGGCAACCGGGAAATCGAAGTCAGAATGCCGCGAAAGTCACCGAGTCAAAGCGTTTCGCCATTTTCGGAAGAAGTCTGATTTACAACAAGGAGCAGAAGCATACATGCTCAAGAGGGATCACCCGAAATTCAAAGGCAACTGAATTTCGGCAACCGGGGCATCGAAGTCGGAATGCTGCGAAACTCACCGAGGCAAAGCGTTTCAACGTTTGCGGAAGAAGTCTGATGTAGAACAAGTAGCAGAAGCATACATGCTCAAGAGCGATCAACCGAAATCCAAAGGCAACTGAATTTCGGCAAACAGGGAATCGAAGTCGGAATGCCGCGAAAGTCACCGAGTCAAAGCGTTTCCCCGTTTGCGAAAGAAGTCTGATGTAGAACAAGTTGCAGAAGCATACATGCTAAAGAGGGGTCACCCGAAATTCAAAGGCAACTGAATTTCTGCAACCGGGGCATCGAAGTCGGAATGCCGCGAAACTCACCGAGGCAAAGCATTTCGACGTTTGCGGAAGAAGTCTGATGTAGAACAAGTAGCAGAAGCATCCATGCTCAAGAGGGGTCACCCGAAATACAAAGGCAACTGAATTTCGGCAACCGGGGCATCGAAGTTTGAATTACACGAAACTCACTGAGTCAAAGCGTTTCACCGTTTGCGAAAGAAGTCTGATTTAACACAAGGAGCAGAAGCATACATGCTCAAGAGGGATCACCCGAAATTCAAAGGCAACTAAATTTCGGCAACCGGGGCATCGAAGTCGGAATGCCGCGAAACTCACCGAGGCAAAGCGTTTCGACGTTTGCGGAAGAAGTCTGATGTAGAACAAGTAGCATAAGCATACATGCTCAAGAAGGATCACCCGAAATTCAAAGGCAACTGAATTTCGGCAACCGGGGCATCGAAGTTTGAATTCCATGAAACTCAACGAGTCAAAGCGTTTCGCCGTTTGCGGAAAAAGTCTGATGTAGAACAAGTAGCAGAAGCATCCATGCTCAAGAGGGGTCACCCGAAATACAAAGGCAACTGAATTTCGGCAACCGGGGCATCGAAGTCGGAATGCCGCGAAACTCACCGAGGCAAAGCATTTCGACGTTTGCGGAAGAAGTCTGATGTAGAACAAGTAGCAGAAGCATACATGCTCAAGAGGGATCACCAGAAATTCAAAGGCAACTGAATTTCGGCAACCGGGCCATAGAAGTTTGAATTCCGCGAAACTCACCGAGTCAAAGCGTTTCGCCCTTTGCGAAAGAAGTCTGATGTAGAACAAGTAGCAGAAGCATACATGCTCAAGAGGGATCACCCGAAATTCAAAGGCAATTGAATTTTGGCAATCGGGGCATAGAAATTGGAATGCCGCGAAACTCACCGAGGCAAAGCTTTTGGACGTTTGCGGAAGAAGTCTGATGTAGAACAAGGAGCAAAAGCATACATGCTCAAGAGGGATCACCCGAAATTCAAAGGCAACTAAATTTCGGCAACCGGGGCATCGAAATTGGAATGCTGCGAAACTCACCGAGGCAAAGTGTTTCGACGTTTGCGGAAGAAGTCTGATGTACAACAAGTAGCAGAAGCATACATGCTCAAGAGGGATCACCCAAAATCCAAAGACAACTGAATTTCGG
The DNA here is from genome assembly GCA_033617975.1 of Populus alba x Populus glandulosa. NCBI lineage: Eukaryota > Viridiplantae > Streptophyta > Magnoliopsida > Malpighiales > Salicaceae > Populus > Populus alba x Populus glandulosa. Next base: position 10,792,565 of record CM066151.1, on the reverse strand, counting down.
CAAACGTTGAATCGAAGTCGGAATGCCGTGAAACTCACCGAGTCAAAGCGTTTCCCCGTTTGCGGAAGAAGTCTGATGTAGAACAAGTAGCAGAAGCTTACATGCCCAAGAGTGGTCACCCGAAATGCAAAGGCAACTGAATTTCGGCAACCGGGGCATCGAAGTTGGAATGCCGCGAAACTCACCGAGGCAAAGCGTTTCTCCGTTTGAGGAAGAAGTCTGATTTACAACAAGGAGCAGAAGCATACATGCTCAAGAGGGATCACCAGAAATTCAAAGGCAACTGAATTTCGGCAACCGGGCCATAGAAGTTTGAATTCCGCGAAACTCACCGAGTCAAAGCGTTTCGCCCTTTGCGAAAGAAGTCTGATGTAGAACAAGTAGCAGAAGCATACATGCTCAAGAGGGATCACCCGAAATTCAAAGGCAATTGAATTTCGGCAATCGGGGCATAGAAATTGGAATGCCGCGAAACTCACCGAGGCAAAGCTTTTGGACGTTTGCGGAAGAAGTCTGATGTAGAACAAGGAGCAAAAGCATACATGCTCAAGAGGGATCACCAGAAATTCAAAGGCAACTTAATTTCGGCAACCGGGCCATAGAAGTTTGAATTCCGCGAAACTCACCGAGTCAAAGCGTTTGGCCATTTGCGAAAGAAGTCTGATGTAGAACAAGTAGCAGAAGCATACATGCTCAAGAGCGATCACCAGAAATCCAAAGGCAACTGAATTTCGGCAAACAGGGAATCGAAGTCCAAATGCCGCTAAAGTCACCGAGTCAAAGTGTTTCCCCGTTTGCGGAAGAAGTCTGATGTAGAACAAGTAGCAGAAGCATACATGCTCAAGAGCGCTCACCCGAAATTAAAAGGCAACTGAATTTCGGCAACCGGGGCATCGAAGTCGGAATGCTGCGAAACTCACCGAGGCAAAGCGTTTCAACGTTTGCGGAAGAAGTCTGATGTAGAACAAGTAGCAGAAGCATACATGCTCAAGAGCGATCAACCGAAATCCAAAGGCAACTGAATTTCGGCAAACAGGGAATCGAAGTCGGAATGCCGCGAAAGTCACCGAGTCAAAGCGTTTACTCGTTTGCGGAAGAATTATGATGTAGAACAAGTAGCAGAAGCATACATGCTCAAGAGGGATCACCCGAAATCCAAAGACAACTGAATTTCGGCAAACGGGGAAACAAAGTCGGAATGATGCGAAACTCGCCGAGGCAAAGCTTTTGGACGTTTGCGGAAGAAGTCTGATGTAGAACAAGGAGCAAAAGCATACATGCTCAAGAGGGATCACCCGAAATTCAAAGGCAACTAAATTTCGGCAACCGGGGCATCGAAATTGGAATGCTGCGAAACTCACCGAGGCAAAGTGTTTCGACGTTTGCGGAAGAAGTCTGATGTACAACAAGTAGCAGAAGCATACATGCTCAAGAGGGATCACCCAAAATCCAAAGACAACTGAATTTCGGCAAACGTTGAATCGAAGTCGGAATGCCGTGAAACTCACCGAGTCAAAGCGTTTCCCCGTTTGCGGAAGAAGTCTGATGTAGAACAAGTAGCAGAAGCTTACATGCCCAAGAGTGGTCACCCGAAATGCAAAGGCAACTGAATTTCGGCAACCGGGGCATCGAAGTTGGAATGCCGCGAAACTCACCGAGGCAAAGCGTTTCTCCGTTTGAGGAAGAAGTCTGATTTACAACAAGGAGCAGAAGCATACATGCTCAAGAGGGATCACCAGAAATTCAAAGGCAACTGAATTTCGGCAACCGGGCCATAGAAGTTTGAATTCCGCGAAACTCACCGAGTCAAAGCGTTTCGCCCTTTGCGAAAGAAGTCTGATGTAGAACAAGTAGCAGAAGCATACATGCTCAAGAGGGATCACCCGAAATTCAAAGGCAATTGAATTTCGGCAATCGGGGCATAGAAATTGGAATGCCGCGAAACTCACCGAGGCAAAGCTTTTGGACGTTTGCGGAAGAAGTCTGATGTAGAACAAGGAGCAAAAGCATACATGCTCAAGAGGGATCACCAGAAATTCAAAGGCAACTTAATTTCGGCAACCGGGCCATAGAAGTTTGAATTCCGCGAAACTCACCGAGTCAAAGCGTTTGGCCATTTGCGAAAGAAGTCTGATGTAGAACAAGTAGCAGAAGCATACATGCTCAAGAGCGATCACCAGAAATCCAAAGGCAACTGAATTTCGGCAAACAGGGAATCGAAGTCCAAATGCCGCTAAAGTCACCGAGTCAAAGTGTTTCCCCGTTTGCGGAAGAAGTCTGATGTAGAACAAGTAGCAGAAGCATACATGCTCAAGAGCGCTCACCCGAAATGAAAAGGCAACTGAATTTCGGCAACCGGGGCATCGAAGTCGGAATGCTGCGAAACTCACCGAGGCAAAGCGTTTCAACGTTTGCGGAAGAAGTCTGATGTAGAACAAGTAGCAGAAGCATACATGCTCAAGAGCGATCAACCGAAATCCAAAGGCAACTGAATTTCGGCAAACAGGGAATCGAAGTCGGAATGCCGCGAAAGTCACCGAGTCAAAGCGTTTACTCGTTTGCGGAAGAATTATGATGTAGAACAAGTAGCAGAAGCATACATGCTCAAGAGGGATCACCCGAAATCCAAAGACAACTGAATTTCGGCAAACGGGGAAACAAAGTCGGAATGATGCGAAACTCGCCGAGGCAAAGCTTTTGGACGTTTGCGGAAGAAGTCTGATGTAGAACAAGGAGCAAAAGCATACATGCTCAAGAGGGATCACCCGAAATTCAAAGGCAACTAAATTTCGGCAACCGGGGCATCGAAATTGGAATGCTGCGAAACTCACCGAGGCAAAGTGTTTCGACGTTTGCGGAAGAAGTCTGATGTACAACAAGTAGCAGAAGCATACATGCTCAAGAGGGATCACCCAAAATCCAAAGACAACTGAATTTCGGCAAACGTTGAATCGAAGTCGGAATGCCGTGAAACTCACCGAGTCAAAGCGTTTCCCCGTTTGCGGAAGAAGTCTGATGTAGAACAAGTAGCAGAAGCTTACATGCCCAAGAGTGGTCACCCGAAATGCAAAGGCAACTGAATTTCGGCAACCGGGGCATCGAAGTTGGAATGCCGCGAAACTCACCGAGGCAAAGCGTTTCTCCGTTTGAGGAAGAAGTCTGATTTACAACAAGGAGCAGAAGCATACATGCTCAAGAGGGATCACCCGAAATTCAAAGGCAACTGAATTTCGGCAACCGGGCCATAGAAGTTTGAATTCCGCGAAACTCACCGAGTCAAAGCGTTTCGCCCTTTGCGAAAGAAGTCTGATGTAGAACAAGTAGCAGAAGCATACATGCTCAAGAGGGATCACCCGAAATTCAAAGGCAATTGAATTTCGGCAATCGGGGCATAGAAATTGGAATGCCGCGAAACTCACCGAGGCAAAGCTTTTGGACGTTTGCGGAAGAAGTCTGATGTAGAACAAGGAGCAAAAGCATACATGCTCAAGAGGGATCACCAGAAATTCAAAGGCAACTTAATTTCGGCAACCGGGCCATAGAAGTTTGAATTCCGCGAAACTCACCGAGTCAAAGCGTTTGGCCATTTGCGAAAGAAGTCTGATGTAGAACAAGTAGCAGAAGCATACATGCTCAAGAGCGATCACCCGAAATCCAAAGGCAACTGAATTTCGGCAACCAGGGAATCGAAGTCCAAATGCCGCTAAAGTCACCGAGTCAAAGTGTTTCCCCGTTTGCGGAAGAAGTCTGATGTAGAACAAGTAGCAGAAGCATACATGCTCAAGAGGGCTCACCCGAAATTAAAAGGCAACTGAATTTCGGCAACCGGGGCATCGAAGTCGGAATGCTGCGAAACTCACCGAGGCAAAGCGTTTCAACGTTTGCGGAAGAAGTCTGATGTAGAACAAGTAGCAGAAGCATACATGCTCAAGAGCGATCAACCGAAATCCAAAGGCAACTGAATTTCGGCAAACAGGGAATCGAAGTCGGAATGCCGCGAAAGTCACCGAGTCAAAGCGTTTACCCGTTTGCGGAAGAATTATGATGTAGAACAAGTAGCAGAAGCATACATGCTCAAGAGGGATCACCCGAAATCCAAAGACAACTGAATTTCGGCAAACGGGGAAACAAAGTCGGAATGATGCGAAACTCACCGAGACAAAGCGTTTCCCTGTTTGCGGAAGAAGTCTGATGTAGAACAAGTAGCAGAAGCATAAATACTCAAGAGGGGACACCCGAAATTCAAAGGCAACTGAATTTCGGCAACCGGGAAATCGAAGTCAGAATGCCGCGAAAGTCACCGAGTCAAAGCGTTTCGCCGTTTTCGGAAGAAGTCTGATTTACAACAAGGAGCAGAAGCATACATGCTCAAGAGGGATCACCCGAAATTCAAAGGCAACTGAATTTCGGCAACCGGGGCATCGAAGTCGGAATGCTGCGAAACTCACCGAGGCAAAGCGTTTCAACGTTTGCGGAAGAAGTCTGATGTAGAACAAGTAGCAGAAGCATACATGCTCAAGAGCGATCAACCGAAATCCAAAGGCAACTGAATTTCGGCAAACAGGGAATCGAAGTCGGAATGCCGCGAAAGTCACCGAGTCAAAGCGTTTACCCGTTTGCGGAAGAATTATGATGTAGAACAAGTAGCAGAAGCATACATGCTCAAGAGGGATCACCCGAAATCCAAAGACAACTGAATTTTGGCAAACGGGGAAATAAAGTCGGAATGCTGCGAAACTCACTGAGTCAAAGCGTTTCCCTGTTCGCGGAATAAGTCTGATGTAGAACAAGTAGCAGAAGCAAACATGCTCAAGAGGGGTCACCCGAAATTCAAAGGCAACTGAATTTCGGCAACCGGGGCATCGAAGTCGGAATGCAGCGAAACTCACCGAGGCAAAGTGTTTCGACGTTTGCAGAAGAAGTGTGATGTAGAACAAGTAGGAGAAGCATACATGCTCAAGACGGATCACCCGAAATTCAAAGGCAACTGAATTTCGCCAACCAGGGCATCGAAGTTGGAATGCTGTGAAACTCGCCGAGGCAAAGTGTTTCGCCGTTTGAGGAAGAAGTCTGATGTAGAACAAGTAGACGAAGCATACATGCTCAAGAGGGATCACCCGAAATTCAAAGGCAACTGAATTTCGGCAACCGGGGCATCGACGTCGGAATGCCGTGAAACTCACCGAGTCAAAGCGTTTCGCCATTTACGGAAGAACTCTGATTTAGAACAAGTAGCAGAAGCATACATGCTCAAGAGGGATCACCCGAAATTCAAAGGCAACTGAATTTTGTCAAACGGGGAATCGAAGTCGAAATGCCGCAAAACTCACCGAGGCAAAGCGTTTCGACGTTTGCGGAAGAAGTCTGATGTAGAACAAGTAGCAGAACCATACATGCTCAAGAAGGATCACCCGAAATTCAAAGGCAACTGAATTTCGGCAACCGGGTCATCGAAGTTTGAATTCCACGAAACTCACCGACTCAAAGCGTTTCGCCGTTTGCGGAAAAAATCTGATGTAGAACAAGTAGCAGAAGCATACATGCTCAAGAGGGATCACCCAAAATCCAAAGGCAACTGAATTTCGGCAAACGGGGAATCGAAGGCGAAATGCCGCGAAATTCACCGAGTCAAAGCCTTTCCCCGTTTGCTGAAGAAGTCTAATGTAGAACAAGTAGCAGAAGCATACATGCTCAAGACGGATCACCCGAAATTCAAAGGCAACTGAATTTTGGCAACCGGGTCATCGAAGTTTGAATTCCACGAAACTCACCGACTCAAAGCGTTTCGCCGTTTGCGGAAAAAATCTGATGTAGAGCAAGTAGCAGAAGCATACATGCTCAAGAGGGATCACCCGAAATCCAAAGGCAACTGAATTTCGGCAAACGGGCAATCGAAGGCGAAATGCCGCGAAATTCACCGAGTCAAAGCCTTTCCCCGTTTGCTGAAGAAGTCTAATGTAGAACAAGTAGCAGAAGCATACATGCTCAAGACGGATCACCCGAAATTCAAAGGCAACTGAATTTCGGCAAACGGGGAATCGAAGTCGAAATGCCGCGAAACTCACCGAGTCAAAGCGTTTCCCTGTTTGCGGAAGAAGTCTGATGTAGAACAAGTAGCAGAAGCATACATGCTCAAAAGGGGTCACCCGAAATTCAAAGGCAACTGAATTTCGGCAACCGGGGCATCGAAGTTTGAATTCCGCGAAACTCACCGAGTCAAAGCGTTTCGCTGTTTGCGGAAGAAGTTTGATGTAGAACAAGTAGTAGAAGCATACATGCCCAAGAGGGATCACCCGAAATCCAAAGGCAACTGAATTTCGGCAAACAGGGAATCGAAGGCGGAATGCCGCGAAATTTACGGAGTCAAAGCCTTTCCCCGTTTGCGGAAGAAGTCTGATGTAGAACAAGTTGCAGAAGCATACATACTCAAGAGGGGACACCCGAAATTCAAAGGCAACTGAATTTCGACAAACAGGGAATCGAAGTCGGAATGCCGCTAAAGTCACCGAGTCAAAGAGTTTCCCCGTTTGCGGAAGAACTCTAATGTAGAACAAGTAGCAGAAGCATACATGCTCAAGAGGGATCACCTGAAATTCAAAGGCAACTGAATTTTGGCAAACAGGGAATCGAAGTTGGAATGCCGCGAAATTCACCGAGTCCAAACGTTTCCCCGTTTGTGGAAGAAGTCTGATGTAGAACAAGTAGCAGAACCATACCAGCTAAAGAGGGGTTACCCGAAATTCAAAGGCAACTGAATTTCGGCCACCGGGGAATCGAAGTCGGAATGCCGCGAAAGTCACCGAGTCAAAGCGTTTCCCCGTTTGCGGAAGAAGTCTGATCTAGAACAAGCTCAAGAGGGATCACCCGAAATTCAAAGGCAACTGAATTTCGGCAACCGGGGCATCGAAGTCGAAATGCCGCAAAACTCACCGAGGCAAAGTGTTTCGACGTTTGCGGAAGAAGTCTGATGTAGAACAAGTAGCAGAACCATACATGATCAAGAAGGATCACCCGAAATTCAAAGGCAACTGAATTTCGGCAACCGGGTCATCGAAGTTTGAATTCCACGAAACTCACCGACTCAAAGCGTTTCGCCATTTGCGGAAAAAATCTGATGTAGAACAAGTAGCAGAAGCATACATGCTCAAGAGGGATCACCCGAAATCCAAAGGCAACTGAATTTCGGCAAACGGGGAATCGAAGGCGAAATGCCGCGAAATTCACCGAGTCAAAGCCTTTCCCCGTTTGCTGAAGAAGTCTAATGTAGAACAAGTAGCAGAAGCATACATGCTCAAGACGGATCATCCGAAATTCAAAGGCAACTGAATTTTGGCAAACGGGGAATCGAAGTCGGAATGCCGCGAAACTCACCGAGTCAAAGCGTTTCCCCGTTTGCGGAAGAAGTCTGATGTAGGACAAGTAGCAGAAGCATACATGCTCAAAAGGGGTCACCCGAAATTCAAAGGCAACTGAATTTCGGCAACCGGGGAATCGAAGTCAGAATGCCGCGAAAGTCACCGAGTCAAAGCGTTTCGCCGTTTTCGGAAGAAGTCTGATTTACAACAAGGAGCAGAAGCATACATGCTCAAGAGGGATCACCCGAAATTCAAAGGCAACTGAATTTCGGCAACCGGGGCAACGAAGTCGGATTGCCGCGAAACTCACCGAGGCAAAGTGTTTCGATGTTTGCGGAAGATGTCTGATTTAGAACAAGTAGCAGAAGCATACATGCTCAAGAGGGGTCACCCGAAATTCAAAGGGAACTGAATTTCAGCAACCGGGGCATCGAAGTCGAAATGCCGCAAAACTCACCGAGGCAAAGTGTTTCGACGTTTGCGGAAGAAGTCTGATGTAGAACAAGTAGCAGAACCATACATGATCAAGAAGGATCACCCGAAATTCAAAGGCAACTGAATTTCGGCAACCGGGTCATCGAAGTTTGAATTCCACGAAACTCACCGACTCAAAGCGTTTCGCCATTTGCGGAAAAAATCTGATGTAGAACAAGTAGCAGAAGCATACATGCTCAAGAGGGATCACCCGAAATCCAAAGGCAACTGAATTTCGGCAAACGGGGAATCGAAGGCGAAATGCCGCGAAATTCACCGAGTCAAAGCCTTTCCCCGTTTGCTGAAGAAGTCTAATGTAGAACAAGTAGCAGAAGCATACATGCTCAAGACGGATCACCCGAAATTCAAAGGCAACTGAATTTTGGCAAACGGGGAATCGAAGTCGGAATGCCGCGAAACTCACCGAGTCAAAGCGTTTCCCCGTTTGCGGAAGAAGTCTGATGTAGGACAAGTAGCAGAAGCATACATGCTCAAAAGGGGTCACCCGAAATTCAAAGGCAACTGAATTTCGGCAACCGGGGAATCGAAGTCAGAATGCCGCGAAAGTCACCGAGTCAAAGCGTTTCGCCGTTTTCGGAAGAAGTCTGATTTACAACAAGGAGCAGAAGCATACATGCTCAAGAGGGATCACCCGAAATTCAAAGGCAACTGAATTTCGGCAACCGGGGCATCGAAGTCGGATTGCCGCGAAACTCACCGAGCCAAAGTGTTTCGATGTTTGCGGAAGATGTCTGATTTAGAACAAGTAGCAGAAGCATACATGCTCAAGAGGGGTCACCCGAAATTCAAAGGGAACTGAATTTCAGCAACCGGGGAATCGAAGTCCGAATACCGCGAAACTCACCAAGTCGAAGCGTTTCCCCGTTTGCGGAAGAAGTCTGATTTAGAACAAGTAGCAGAAGCATACATGCTCAAGAGGGGTCACCCGAAATTCAAAGGGAACTGAATTTCAGCAACCGGGGAATCGAAGTCTGAATACCGCGAAACTCACCAAGTCGAAGCGTTTCCCCGTTTGCGGAAGAAGACTGATGTAGAACAAGTAGCGGAAGCATACATGCTCAAGAGGGATCACCCGAAATTCAAAGGCAACTAAATTTCGGCAACCGGGGCATCGAAGTTTGAATTACGCGAAACTCACTGAGTCAAAGCGTTTCACCGTTTGCGAAAGAAGTCTGATTTACAACAAGGAGCAGAAGCATACATGCTCAAGAGGGATCACCCGAAATTCAAAGGCAACTAAATTTCGGCAACCGGGGCATCGAAATTGGAATGCTGCGAAACTCACCGAGGCAAAGTGTTTCGACGTTTGCGGAAGAAGTCTGATGTACAACAAGTAGCAGAAGCATACATGCTCAAGAGGGATCACCCAAAATCCAAAGACAACTGAATTTCGGCAAACGTTGAATCGAAGTTGGAATGCCGTGAAACTCACCGAGTCAAAGCGTTTCCCCGTTTGCGGTAGAAGTCTGATGTAGAACAAGTAGGAGAAGCATACATGCTCAAGAGTGGTCACCCGAAATTCAAAGGCAACTGAATTTCGGCAACCGGGGCATCGAAGTTGGAATGTCGCGAAACTCACCGAGGCAAAGCGTTTCGCCGTTTGAGGAAGAAGTCTGATGTAGAACAAGTAGCAGAAGCATACATGCTCAAGAGGGCTCACCCGAAATTCAAAGGCAACTGAATTTCGGCAACCGGGGGATCGAAATCGGAATGCCGCGAAACTCATCGAGTCAAAGCGTTTCGCCATTTTGCAGAAGAAGTCTGATTTAAAACAAGTAGCAGAAGCATACATGCTCAAGAGGGATCACCCGAAATCCAAAGGCAACTGAATTTCGGCAAACGGGGTATCGAAGACGGAATGCCGCGAAATTCACCGAGTCAAAGCGTTTCCCCGTTTGCGAAAGAAGTCTGATGTAGAACAAGTTGCAGAAGCATACATGCTAAAGAGGGGTCACCCGAAATTCAAAGGCAACTGAATTTCTGCAACCGGGGCATCGAAGTCGAAATGCCGCGAAACTCACTGAGGCAAAGCGTTTCGCCGTTTGCGGAAAAAGTCTGATGTAGAACAAGTAGCAGCAGCATCCATGCTCAAGAGGGGTCAACCGAAATTCAAAGGGAACTGAATTTCGGCAACCGGGGCATCGAAGTCGGAATGCCGCGAAACTCACCGAGGCAAAGCATTTCGACGTTTGTGGAAGAAGTCTGATGTAGAACAAGTAGCAGAAGCATACATGCTCAAGAGGGATCACCCGAAATTCAAAGGCAACTAAATTTCGGCAACCAGGGCATCGAAGTTTGAATTACGCGAAACTCACTGAGTCAAAGCGTTTCACCGTTTGCGAAAGAAGTCTGATTTACAACAAGGAGCAGAAGCATACATGCTCAAGAGGGATCACCCAAAATCCAAAGACAACTGAATTTCGGCAAACGTTGAATCGAAGTCGGAATGCCGTGAAACTCACCGAGTCAAAGTGTTTCCCGGTTTGCGGAAGAAGTCTGATGTAGAACAAGTAGGAGAAGCATACATGCTCAAGAGTGGTCACCCGAAATTCAAAGGCAACTGAATTTCGGCAACCGGGGCATCGAAGTTGGAATGTCGCGAAACTCACCGAGGCAAAGCGTTTCGCCGTTTGAGGAAGAAGTCTGATGTACAACAAGGAGCAGAAGCATACATGCTCAAGAGGGATCACCCGAAATTCAAAGGCAACTGAATTTCGGCAACCGGGGCATCGAAGTCGGAATGCCGCGAAACTCACCGAGGCAAAGTGTTTCGACGTTTGCAGAAGAAGTGTGATGTAGAACAAGTAGGAGAAGCATACATGCTCAAGACGGATCACCCGAAATTCAAAGGCAACTGAATTTCGCCAACCGGGGCATCGAAGTTTGAATTACGCGAAACTCACCGAGTCAAAGCGTTTCGCCATTTGCGGAAGAACTCTGATTTAGAAGAAGTAGCAGAAGCATACATGCTCAAGAGGGATCACCTGAAATTCAAAGGCAACTGAATTTCGCCAACCGGGGCATCGAAGTTTGAATTACGCGAAACTCACCAAGTCGAAGCGTTTCCCCGTTTGCGGAAGAAGTCTGATGTAGAACAAGTAGCAGAAGCATACATGCTCAAGAGGGGTCACCCGAAATTCAAAGGGAACTGAATTTCAGCATCCGGGGAATCGAAGTCTGAATACCGCGAAACTCACCAAGTCGAAGCGTTTCCCCGTTTGCGGAAGAAGACTGATGTAGAACAAGTAGCGGAAGCATACATGCTCAAGAGGGATCACCCGAAATTCAAAGGCAACTGAATTTCGGCAACCGGGGCATCCAAGTCAGAATGCCGCGAAAATCATCGAGGCAAAGCGTTTCGACGTTTGCGGAAGAAGTCTGATGTAGAACAAGTAGCAGAAGCATACATGCTCAAGAGGGATCACCCGAAATTCAAAGGCAACTAAATTTCGGCAACCAGGGCATCGAAGTTTGAATTACGCGAAACTCACTGAGTCAAAGCGTTTCACCGTTTGCGAAAGAAGTCTGATTTACAACAAGGAGCAGAAGCATACATGCTCAAGAGGGATCACCCGAAATTCAAAGGCAACTAAATTTCGGCAAGCGGGGCATCGAAATTGGAATGCTGCGAAACTCACCGAGGCAAAGTGTTTCGACGTTTGCGGAAGAAGTCTGATGTACAACAAGTAGCAGAAGCATACATGCTCAAGAGGGATCACCCAAAATCCAAAGACAACTGAATTTCGGCAAACGTTGAATCGAAGTTGGAATGCCGTGAAACTCACCGAGTCAAAGCGTTTCCCCGTTTGCGGTAGAAGTCTGATGTAGAACAAGTAGGAGAAGCATACATGCTCAAGAGTGGTCACCCGAAATTCAAAGGCAACTGAATTTCGGCAACCGGGGCATCGAAGTTGGAATGTCGCGAAACTCACCGAGGCAAAGCGTTTCGCCGTTTGAGGAAGAAGTCTGATGTAGAACAAGTAGCAGAAGCATACATGCTCAAGAGGGCTCACCCGAAATTCAAAGGCAACTGAATTTCGGCAACCGGGGGATCGAAATCGGAATGCCGCGAAACTCATCGAGTCAAAGCGTTTCGCCATTTTGCAGAAGAAGTCTGATTTAATACAAGTAGCAGAAGCATACATGCTCAAGAGGGATCACCCGAAATCCAAAGGCAACTGAATTTCGGCAAACGGGGTATCGAAGACGGAATGCCGCGAAATTCACCGAGTCAAAGCGTTTCCCCGTTTGCGAAAGAAGTCTGATGTAGAACAAGTTGCAGAAGCATACATGCTAAAGAGGGGTCACCCGAAATTCAAAGGCAACTGAATTTCTGCAACCGGGGCATCGAAGTCGAAATGCCGCGAAACTCACTGAGGCAAAGCGTTTCGCCGTTTGCGGAAAAAGTCTGATGTAGAACAAGTAGCAGCAGCATCCATGCTCAAGAGGGGTCAACCGAAATTCAAAGGGAACTGAATTTCGGCAACCGGGGCATCGAAGTCGGAATGCCGCGAAACTCACCGAGGCAAAGCATTTCGACGTTTGTGGAAGAAGTCTGATGTAGAACAAGTAGCAGAAGCATACATGCTCAAGAGGGATCACCAGAAATTCATAGGCAACTGAATTTCGGCAACCGGGCCATAGAAGTTTGAATTCCGCGAAACTCACCGAGTCAAAGCGTTTCGCCATTTGCGAAAGAAGTCTGATGTAGAACAAGTAGCAGAAGCATACATGCTCAAGAGGGATCCCCGAAATTCAAAGGCAATTGAATTTCGGCAATCGGGGCATAGAAATTGGAATGCCGCGAAACTCACCGAGGCAAAGCTTTTGGACGTTTGCGGAAGAAGTCTGATGTAGAACAAGGAGCAAAAGCATACATGCTCAAGAGGGATCACCCGAAATTCAAAGGCAACTAAATTTCGGCAACCGGGGGCTCGAAATTGGAATGCTGCGAAACTCACCGAGGCAAAGGGTTTCGACGTTTGCGGAAGAAGTCTGATGTAGAACAAGTAGCAGAAGCATACATGCTCAAGAGGGATCACCCGAAATTCAAAGGCAACTGAATTTCGGCAACCGGGGCATCGAAGTTTGAATTACGCGAAACTCACGGAGTCAAAGCGTTTCACCGTTTGCGAAAGAAGTCTGATTTACAACAAGGAGCAGAAGCATACATGCTCAAGAGGGATCACCCGAAATTCAAAGGCAACTAAATTTCGGCAACCGGGGCATCGAAATTGGAATGCTGCGAAACTCACCGAGGCAAAGTGTTTCGACGTTTGCGGAAGAAGTCTGATGTACAACAAGTAGCAGAAGCATACATGCTCAAGAGGGATCACCCAAAATCCAAAGACAACTGAATTTCGGCAAACGTTGAATCGAAGTCGGAATGCCGTGAAACTCACCGAGTCAAAGCGTTTCCCCGTTTGCGGAAGAAGTCTGATGTAGAACAAGTAGGAGAAGCATACATGCTCAAGAGTGGTCACCCGAAATTCAAAGGCAACTGAATTTCGGCAACCGGGGCATCGAAGTTGGAATGTCGCGAAACTCACCGAGGCAAAGCGTTTCGCCGTTTGAGGAAGAAGTCTGATGTAGAACAAGTAGCAGAAGCATACATGCTCAAGAGGGCTCACCCGAAATTCAAAGGCAACTGAATTTCGGCAACCGGGGGATCGAAATCGGAATGCCGCGAAACTCATCGAGTCAAAGCGTTTCGCCATTTTGCGGAAGAAGTCTGATTTAAAACAAGTAGCACAAGCATACATGCTCAAGAGGGATCACCCGAAATCCAAAGGCAACTGAATTTTGGCAAACGGGGTATCGAAGACGGAATGCCGCGAAATTCACCGAGTCAAAGCGTTTCCCCGTTTGCGAAAGAAGTCTGATGTAGAACAAGTTGCAGAAGCATACATGCTAAAGAGGGGTCACCCGAAATTCAAAGGCAACTGAATTTCTGCAACCGGGGCATCGAAGTCGGAATGCCGCGAAACTCACCGAGGCAAAGCATTTCGACGTTTGCGGAAGAAGTCTGATGTAGAACAAGTAGCAGAAGCATCCATGCTCAAGAGGGGTCACCCGAAATACAAAGGCAACTGAATTTCGGCAACCGGGGCATCGAAGTTTGAATTACGCGAAACTCACTGAGTCAAAGCGTTTCACCGTTTGCGAAAGAAGTCTGATTTACAACAAGGAGCAGAAGCATACATGCTCAAGAGGGATCACCCGAAATTCAAAGGCAACTAAATTTTGGCAACCGGGGCATCGAAGTCGGAATGCCGCGAAACTCACCGAGGCAAAGCGTTTCGACGTTTGCGGAAGAAGTCTGATGTAGAACAAGTAGCATAAGCATACATGCTCAAGAAGGATCACCCGAAATTCAAAGGCAACTGAATTTCGGCAACCGGGGCATCGAAGTTTGAATTCCATGAAACTCACCGAGTCAAAGCGTTTCGCCGTTTGCAGAAAAGTATGATGTAGAACAAGTAGCAGAAGCATCCATGCTCAAGAGGGGCACCCGAAATACAAAGGCAACTGAATTTCGGCAATCGGGGCATCGAAGTCGGAATGCCGCAAAACTCACCGAGGCAAAGCATTTCGACGTTTGCGGAAGAAGTCTGATGTAGAACAAGTAGCAGAAGCATACATGCTCAAGAGGGATCACCAGAAATTCAAAGGCAACTGAATTTCGGCAACCGGGCCATAGAAGTTTGAATTCCGCGAAACTCACCGAGTCAAAGCGTTTCGCCCTTTGCGAAAGAAGTCTGATGTAGAACAAGTAGCAGAAGCATACATGCTCAAGAGGGGACATCCGAAATTCAAAGGCAACTGAATTTCGGCAACCGGGGAATCGATGTCGGAATGCCATGAAACTCACCGAGTCAAAGCGTTTCGCCCTTTGCAGAAGAAGTCTGATTTAGAACAAGTAGCAGAAGCATACATGCTCAAGAGCGATCACCCGAAATCCAAAGGCAACTGAATTTCGCCAAACAGGGAATCGAAGTCGGAATGCCGCGAAAGTCACTGAGTCAAAGCGTTTCCCTGTTTGCGGAAGAAGTCTGATGTAGAACAAGTAGCAGAAGCATACATGCTCAAGAGGGCTTACCCGAAATTAAAAGGCAACTGAATATCGGCAACCGGGCCATCCAAGTCGGAATGCCGCGAAACTCACCGAGGCAAAGCGTTTCGCCGTTTGCGGAAGAAGTCTGTTGTAGAACAAGTAGCAGAAGCATACATGCTCAAGTGGGCTCACCATAAATTCAAAGGCAACTGAATTTCGGCAACCGGGGAATCGAAGTCGGAATGCCGCGAAACTCACCGAGTCAAAGCGTTTCACCGTTTGAGGAAGATGTCTGATTTAGAACAAGTAGCAGAAGCATAAATGCTCAAGAGGGGTCAACCGAAATTCAAAGGCAACAGAATTTCGGCAACCGGGGCATCGAAGTCGGAATGTCGCGAAACTCACCGAGGCAAAGCGTTTCGCCGTTTGAGGAAGAAGTCTGATGTAGAAAAACTAGCAGAAGCATACATGCTCAAGAGGGATCACCAGAAATTCAAAGGCAACTGAATTTCAGCAACCGGGCCATAGAAGTTTGAATTCTGCGAAACTCACCGAGTCAAAGCGTTTCGCCATTTGCAAAAGAAGTCTGATGTAGAACAAGCAGTTGAAGCATACATGCTCAAGAGGGATCACCCGAAATCCAAAGGCAGCTGAATTTCGGCAAACGGGGAGTCGAAAGCGGAATGCCGCGAAATTCACCGAGTGAAAGCCTTTCCCCGTTTGCGGAAGAAGTCTGATGTAGAACAAGTAGCAGAAGCATACATGCTCAAGAGGGATCACCCGAAATTCAAAGGCAACTAAATTTCGGCAACCGGGGCATCGAAGTTTGAATTACGCGAAACTCACTGAGTCAAAGCGTTTCACCGTTTGCGAAAGAAGTCTGATTTACAACAAGGAGCAGAAGCATACATGCTCAAGAGGGATCACCCGAAATTCAAAGGCAACTAAATTTTGGCAACCGGGGCATCGAAGTCGAAATGCCGCGAAACTCACCGAGGCAAAGCGTTTCGACGTTTGCGGAAGAAGTCTGATGTAGAACAAGTAGCATAAGCATACATGCTCAAGAAGGATCACCCGAAATTCAAAGGCAACTGAATTTCGGCAACCGGGGCATCGAAGTTTGAATTCCATGAAACTCACCGAGTCAAAGCGTTTCGCCGTTTGCAGAAAAGTATGATGTAGAACAAGTAGCAGAAGCATCCATGCTCAAGAGGGGCACCCGAAATACAAAGGCAACTGAATTTCGGCAACCGGGGCATCGAAGTCGGAATGCCGCAAAACTCACCGAGGCAAAGCATTTCGACGTTTGCGGAAGAAGTCTGATGTAGAACAAGTAGCAGAAGCATACATGCTCAAGAGGGATCACCAGAAATTCAAAGGCAACTGAATTTCGGCAACCGGGCCATAGAAGTTTGAATTCCGCGAAACTCACCGAGTCAAAGCGTTTCGCCCTTTGCGAAAGAAGTCTGATGTAGAACAAGTAGCAGAAGCATACATGCTCAAGAGGGATCACCCGAAATTCAAAGGCAATTGAATTTTGGCAATCGGGGCATAGAAATTGGAATGCCGCGAAACTCACCAAGGCAAAGCTTTTGGACGTTTGCGGAAGAAGTCTGATGTAGAACAAGGAGCAAAAGCATACATGCTCAAGAGGGATCACCCGAAATTCAAAGGCAACTAAATTTCGGCAACCGGGGCATCGAAATTGGAATGCTGCGAAACTCACCGAGGCAAAGTGTTTCGACGTTTGCGGAAGAAGTCTGATGTAGAACAAGTAGCAGAAGCATACATGCTCAAGAGGGATCACCCAAAATCCAAAGACAACTGAATTTCGGCAAAACTTGAATCGAAGTCGGAGGGCCGTGAAACTCACCGAGTCAAAGCGTTTCCCCATTTGCGGAAGAAGTCTGATGTAGAACAAGTAGCAGAAGCTTACATGCCCAAGAGTGGTCACCCGAAATGCAAAGGCAACTGAATTTCGGCAACCGGGGCATCGAAGTTGGAATGCCGCGAAACTCACCGAGGCAAAGCGTTTCTCCGTTTGAGGAAGAAGTCTGATTTACAACAAGGAGCAGAAGCATACATGCTCAAGAGGGATCACCAGAAATTCAAAGGCAACTGAATTTCGGCAACCGGGCCATAGAACTTTGAATTCCGCGAAACTCACCGAGTCAAAGCGTTTCGCCCTTTGCGAAAGAAGTCTGATGTAGAACAAGTAGCAGAAGCATACATGCTCAAGAGGGATCACCCGAAATTTAAAGGCAATTGAATTTCTGCAATCGGGGCATAGAAATTGGAATGCCGCGAAACTCACCGAGGCAAAGCTTTTGGACGTTTGCGGAAGAAGTCTGATGTAGAACAAGGAGCAGAAGCATACATGCTCAAGAGGGATCACCAGAAATTCAAAGGCAACTTAATTTCGGCAACCGGGCCATAGAAGTTTGAATTCCGCGAAACTCACCGAGTCAAAGCGTTTGGCCATTTGCGAAAGAAGTCTGATGTAGAACAAGTAGCAGAAGCATACATGCTCAAGAGCGATCACCCGAAATCCAAAGGCAACTGAATTTCGGCAAACAGGGAATCAAAGTCCAAATGCCGCTAAAGTCACCGAGTCAAAGTGTTTCCCCGTTTGCGGAAGAAGTCTGATGTAGAACAAGTAGCAGAAGCATACATGCTCAAGAGGGCTCACCCGAAATTAAAAGGCAACTGAATTTCGGCAACCGGGGCATCGAAGTCGGAATGCTGCGAAACTCACCGAGGCAAAGCGTTTCAACGTTTGCGGAAGAAGTCTGATGTAGAACAAGTAGCAGAAGCATACATGCTCAAGAGCGATCAACCGAAATCTAAAGGCAACTGAATTTCGGCAAACAGGGAATCGAAGTCGGAATGCCGCGAAAGTCACCGAGTCAAAGCGTTTACCCGTTTGCGGAAGAATTATGATGTAGAACAAGTAGCAGAAGCATACATGCTCAAGAGGGATCACCCGAAATCCAAAGACAACTGAATTTCGGCAAACGGGGAAACAAAGTCGGAATGATGCGAAACTCACCGAGACAAAGCGTTTCGCCGTTTGCGGAAGAAGTCCGATGTAGAACAAGTAGCAGAAGCATAAATACTCAAGAGGGGACACCCGAAATTCAAAGGCAACTGAATTTCGGCAACCGGGAAATCGAAGTCAAAATGCCGCGAAAGTCACCGAGTCAAAGCGTTTCGCCGTTTTCGGAAGAAGTCTGATTTACAACAAGGAGCAGAAGCATACATGCTCAAGAGGGATCACCCGAAATTCAAAGGCAACTGAATTTCGGCAACCGGGGCATCGAAGTCGGAATGCTGCGAAACTCACCGAGGCAAAGCGTTTCAACGTTTGCGAAAGAAGTCTGATGTAGAACAAGTAGCAGAAGCATACATGCTCAAGAGCGATCAACAGAAATCCAAAGGCAACTGAATTTCGGCAAACAGGGAATCGAAGTCGGAATGCCGCGAAAGTCACCGAGTCAAAGCGTTTACCCATTTGCGGAAGAATTATGATGTAGAACAAGTAGCAGAAGCATACATGCTCAAGAGGGATCACCCGAAATCCAAAGACAACTGAATTTTGGCAAACGGGGAAACAAAGTCGGAATGTGCGAAACTCACTGAGTCAAAGCGTTTCCCTGTTTGCGGAAGAAGTCTGATGTAGAACAAGTAGCAGAAGCAAACATGCTCAAGAGGGGTCACCCGAAATTCAAAGGCAACTGAATTTCGGCAACCGGGGCATCGAAGTTGGAATGCTGCGAAACTCACCGAGGCAAAGTGTTTCGCCGTTTGAGGAAGAAGTCTGATGTAGAACAAGTAGACGAAGCATACATGCTCAAGAGGGATCACCCGAAATTCAAAGGCAACTGAATTTCGGCAACCGGGGCATCGACGTCGGAATGCCGTGAAACTCACCGAGTCAAAGCGTTTCGCCATTTATGGAAGAACTCTGATTTAGAACAAGTAGCAGAAGCATACATGCTCAAGAGGGATCACCCGAAATTCAAAGGCAACTGAATTTTGTCAAACGGGGAATTGAAGTCGGAATGCCGCGAAACTCATCGAGTCAAAGCGTTTCCCCGTTTGCGGAAGAAGTCTGATGTAGAACAAGTAGCAGAAGCATACATGCTCAAAAGGGGTCACCCGAAATTCAAAGGCAACTGAATTTCGGCAACCGGGGAATCGAAGTCAGAATGCCGCGAAAGTCACCGAGTCAAAGCGTTTCGCCGTTTTCGGAAGAAGTCTGATTTACAACAAGGAGCAGAAGCATACATGCTCAAGAGGGATCACCCGAAATTCAAAGGCAACTGAATTTCGACAACCGGGGCATCGAAGTCGGAATGCCGCGAAACTCACCGAGGCAAAGTGTTTCGACGTTTGGAGAAGAAGTGTGATGTAGAACAAGTAGGAGAAGAAGCATACATGCTCAAGACGGATCACCCGAAATTCAAAGGCAACTGAATTTCGCCAACCGGGGCATCGAAGTTTGAATTACGCGAAACTCACCGAGTCAAAGCGTTTCGCCATTTGCGGAAGAACTCTGATTTAGAACAAGTAGCAGAAGCATACATGCTCAAGAGGGATCACCTGAAATTCAAAGGCAACTGAATTTTGGCAAACGGGGAATCGAAGTTGGAATGCCACGAAATTCATCGAGTCCAAACGTTTCCCCGTTTGTGGAAGAAGTCTGATGTAGAACAAGTAGCAGAACCATACCTGCTAAAGAGGGGTTACCAGAAATTCAAAGGCAACTGAATTTCGGCCACCAGGGAATCGAAGGCGGAATGCCACGAAATTTACCGAGTCAAAGCCTTTCCCCGTTTGCGGAAGAAGTCTGATGTAGAACAAGTTGCAGAAGCATACATACTCAAGAGGGGACACCCGAAATTCAAAGGCAACTGAATTTCGGCAAACAGGGAATCGAAGTCGGAATGCCGCTAAAGTCGCCGAGTCAAAGCGTTTCCCCGTTTGCGGAAGAACTCTAATGTAGAACAAGTAGCAGAAGCATACATGCTCAAGAGGGATCACCTGAAATTCAAAGGCAACTGAATTTTGGCAAACGGGGAATCGAAGTTGGAATGCCGCGAAATTCACCGAGTCCAAACGTTTCCCCGTTTGTGGAAGAAGTCTGATGTAGAACAAGTAGCAGAACCATACCAGCTAAAGAGGGGTTACCCGAAATTCAAAGGCAACTGAATTTCGGCCACCGGGGAATCGAAGTCGGAATGCCGCGAAAGTCACCGAGTCAAAGCGTTTCCCCGTTTGCGGAAGAAGTCTGATCTAGAACAAGCTCAAGAGGGATCACCCGAAATTCAAAGGCAACTGAATTTCGGCAACCGGGGCATCGAAGTCGAAATGCCGCAAAACTCACCGAGGCAAAGCGTTTCGACGTTTGCGGAAGAAGTCTGATGTTGCACAAGTAGCAGAACCATACATGCTCAAGAAGGATCACCCGAAATTCAAAGGCAACTGAATTTCGGCAACCGGGTCATCGAAGTTTGAATTCCACGAAACTCACCGACTCAAAGCGTTTCGCCATTTGCGGAAAAAATCTGATGTTGAACAAGTAGCAGAAGCATACATGCTCAAGAGGGATCACCCGAAATCCAAAGGCAACTGAATTTCGGCAAACGGGGAATCGAAGGCGAAATGCTGCGAAATTCACCGAGTCAAAGCCTTTCCCCGTTTGCTGAAGAAGTCTAATGTAGAACAAGTAGCAGAAGCATACATGCTCAAGACGGATCACCCGAAATTCAAAGGCAACTGAATTTTGGCAAACGGGGAATCGAAGTCGGAATGCCGCGAAACTCACCGAGTCAAAGCGTTTCCCCGTTTGCGGAAGAAGTCTGATGTACGACAAGTACCAGAAGCATACATGCTCAAAAGGGGTCACCCGAAATTCAAAGGCAACTGAATTTCGGCAACCGGGGAATCGAAGTCAGAATGCCGCGAAAGTCACCGAGTCAAAGCGTTTCGCCGTTTTCGGAAGAAGTCTGATTTACAACAAGGAGCAGAAGCATACATGCTCAAGAGGGATCACCCGAAATTCAAAGGCAACTGAATTTCGGCAACCGGGGCATCGAAGTCGGAATGCCGCGAAACTCACCGAGGCAAAGTGTTTCGATGTTTGCGGAAGAAGTGTGATGTAGAACAAGTAGGAGAAGCATACATGCTCAAGACGGATCACCCGAAATTCAAAGGCAACTGAATTTCGCCAACCGGGGCATCGAAGTTTGAATTACGCGAAACTCACCGAGTGAAAGTGTTACGCCGTTTGCGAAAGAAGTCTGATTTACAACAAGGAGCAGAAGCATACATGCTCAAGAAGGATCACCCGAAATTCAAAAGCAACTGAATTTCGGCAACCGGGGCATCGAAGTTTGAATTCCGCGAAACTCACCGAGTCAAAGCGTTTCGCTGTTTGCGGAAGAAGTCTGATGTAGAACAAGTAGTAGAAGCATACATGCTCAAGAGGGATCACCCGAAATCCAAAGGCAACTGAATTTCGGCAAACAGGGAATCGAAGGCGGAATGCCGCGAAAGTCACCGAGTCAAAGCGTTTCGCCGTTTTCGGAAGAAGTATGATTACAACAAGGAGCAGAAGCATACATGCTCAAGAGGGCTCACCCGAAATTCAAAGGCAACTGAATTTCGGCAACCGGGGCATCGAAGATGGAATGCCGCGAAACTCACCGAGGCAAAGCGTTTCGACGTTTGCGGAAGAAGTGTGATGTAGAACAAGTAGGAGAAGCATACATGCTCAAGAGGGATCACCAGATATTCAAAGGTAACTGAATTTTGGCGACCAGTCAATAGAAGTTTGAATGCCACGAAACTCACCGAGTCAAAGCGTTTCGCCGTTTGTGAAAGAAGTCTGGTGTAGAACAAGTAGCAGAAGCATACATGCTCAAGAGGGATCACCCGAAATCCAAAGGCAACTGAATTTCGGCAAACGGGGAATCGAAGGTGGAATGCTGCGAAATTCACCGACTCAAAGCGTTTCCCTGTTTGCGGAAGAAGTCTGATGTAGAACAAGTAGCAGAAGCATACATACTCAAGAGGGGACACCCGAAATTCAAAGGCAACTGAAATTCGGCAACCGGAGAATCGAAGTCGGAATGCCGTGAAACTCACCGAGTCAAAGCGTTTCGCCCTTTGCGGAAGAAGTCTGATGTAGACCAAGTAGCAGAAGCATACATGCTCAACAAGGATCACCCGAAATCCAAAGGCAACTGAATTTCGCCAAACAGGGAATCGAAGTCGGAATGCCGCGAAAGTCACTGAGTCAAAGCGTTTCCCTGTTTGCGGAAGAAGTCTGATGTAGAACAAGTAGCAGAAGCATACATGCTCAAGAGGGCTTACCCGAAATTAAAAGGCAACTGAATTTCGGCAACCGGGCCATCCAAGTCGGAATGCCGCGAAACTCACCGAGGCAAAGCGTTTCGCCGTTTGCGGAAGAAGTCTGTTGTAGAACAAGTAGCAGAAGCATACATGCTCAAGTGGGCTCACCATAAATTCAAAGGCAACTGAATTTCGGCAACCGGGGAATCGAAGTCGGAATGCCGCGAAACTCACCGAGTCAAAGCGTTTCACCGTTTGAGCAAGAAGACTGATTTAGAACAAGTAGCAGAAGCATAAATGCTCAAGAGGGGTCAACCGAAATTCAAAGGCAACTGAATTTCGGCAACCGGGGCATCGAAGTTGGAATGCCGCGAAACTCACCGAGGCAAAGCGTTTCGTCGTTTGAGGAAGAAGTCTGATGTAGAAAAACTAGCAGAAGCATACATGCTCAAGAGGGCTTACCCGAAATTAAAAGGCAACTGAATTTCGGCAACCAGGCCATCAAAGTCGGAATGCCGCGAAACTCACCGACTCAAAGCGTTTCCCCATTTGCAGAAGAAGTCTGATGTAGAACAAGTAGCAGAAGCATACATACTCAAGAGGGGACATCCGAAATTCAAAGGCAACTGAATTTCGGCAACCGGGGAATCGATGTCGGAATGCCATGAAACTCACCGAGTCAAAGCATTTCGCCCTTTGCAGAAGAAGTCTGATTTAGAACAAGTAGCAGAAGCATACATGCTCAAGAGCGATCACCCGAAATCCAAAGGCAACTGAATTTCGGCAAATAGGGAATCGAAGTCGGAATGCCGCGAAAGTCACTGAGTCAAAGCGTTTCCCTGTTTGCAGAAGAAGTCTGATGTAGAACAAGTAGCAGAAGCATACATGCTCAAGAGGGCTTACCCGAAATTAAAAGGCAACTGAATTTCGGCAACCGGGCCATCAAAGTCGGAATGCCGCGAAACGCACCGAGGCAAAGCGTTTCGCCGTTTGCGGAAGAAGTCTGTTGTAGAACAAGTAGCAGAAGCATACATGCTCAAGTGGGCTCACCATAAATTCAAAGGCAACTGAATTTCGGCAACCGGGGAATCGAAGTCGGAATGCCGCGAAACTCACCGAGTCAAAGCGTTTCACCGTTTGAGGAAGAAGTCTGATTTAGAACAAGTAGCAGAAGCATAAATGCTCAAGAGGGGTCAACCGAAATTCAAAGGCAACTGAATTTCGGCAACCGGGGCATCGAAGTCGGAATGCCGCGAAACTCACCGAGGCAAAGCGTTTCGCCGTTTGAGGAAGAAGTCTGATGTAGAAAAACTAGCAGAAGCATACATGCTCAAGAGGGATCACCAGAAATTCAAAGGCAACTGAATTTCAGCAACCGGGCCATAAAAGTTTGAATTCTGCGAAACTCACCGAGTCAAAGCGTTTCGCCATTTGCGAAAGAAGTCTGATGTAGAACAAGCAGCAGAAGCATACATGCTCAAGAGGGATCACCCGAAATCCAAAGGCAGCTGAATTTCGGCAAACGGGGAGTCGAAAGCGGAATGCCGCGAAACTCACCGAGTGAAAGCCTTTCCCCGTTTGCGGAAGAAGTCTGATGTAGAACAAGTAGCAGAAGCATACATACTCAAGAGGGGACATCCGAAATTCAAAGGCAACTGAATTTCGGCAACCGGGGAATCGATGTCGGAATGCCATGAAACTCACCGAGTCAAAGCGTTTCGCCCTTTGCAGAAGAAGTCTGATTTAGAACAAGTAGCAGAAGCATACATGCTCAAGAGCGATCACCCGAAATCCAAAGGCAACTGAATTTCGCCAAACAGGGAATCGAAGTCGGAATGCCGCGAAAGTCACTGAGTCAAAGCGTTTCCCTGTTTGCGGAAGAAGTCTGATGTAGAACAAGTAGCAGAAGCATACATGCTCAAGAGGGCTTACCCGAAATTAAAAGGCAACTGAATTTCGGCAACCGGGCCATCCAAGTCGGAATGCCGCGAAACTCACCGAGGCAAAGCGTTTCGCCGTTTGCGGAAGAAGTCTGTTGTAGAACAAGTAGCAGAAGCATACATGCTCAAGTGGGCTCACCATAAATTCAAAGGCAACTGAATTTCGGCAACCGGGGAATCGAAGTCGGAATGCCGCGAAACTCACCGAGTCAAAGCGTTTCACCGTTTGAGGAAGATGTCTGATTTAGAACAAGTAGCAGAAGCATAAATGCTCAAGAGGGGTCAACCGAAATTCAAAGGCAACATAATTTCGGCAACCGGGGCATCGAAGTCGGAATGCCGCGAAACTCACCGAGGCAAAGCGTTTCGCCGTTTGAGGAAGAAGTCTGATGTAGAAAAACTAGCAGAAGCATACATGCTCAAGAGGGATCACCAGAAATTCAAAGGCAACTGAATTTCAGCAACCGGGCCATAGAAGTTTGAATTCTGCGAAACTCACCGAGTCAAAGCGTTTCGCCATTTGCGAAAGAAGTCTGATGTAGAACAAGCAGTTGAAGCATACATGCTCAAGAGGGATCACCCGAAATCCAAAGGCAGCTGAATTTCGGCAAACGGGGAGTCGAAAGCGGAATGCCGCGAAATTCACCGAATGAAAGCCTTTCCCCGTTTGCGGAAGAAGTCTGATGTAGAACAAGTAGCAGAAGCATACATGCTCAAGAGGGGACATCCGAAATTCAAAGGCAACTGAATTTCGGCAACCGGGGAATCGATGTCGGAATGCCATGAAACTCACCGAGTCAAAGCGTTTCGCCCTTTGCAGAAGAAGTCTGATTTAGAACAAGTAGCAGAAGCATATATGCTCAAGAGCGATCACCCGAAATCCAAAGGCAACTGAATTTCGGCAAACAGGGAATCAAAGTTGGAATGCCGCGAAAGTCACCGAGTCAAAGCGTTTCCCTGTTTGCGGAAGAAGTCTGATGTAGAACAAGTAGCAGAAGCATACATGCGCAAGAGGGCTCATCAAAATTCAAAGGCAACTGAATTTCGGCAACCGGGGAATCGAAGTCGGAATGCCGCGAAACTCACCGAGTCAAAGTGTTTCACCGTTTGAGGAAGAAGTCTGATTTAGAACAAGTAGCAGAAGCATAAATGCTCGAGAGGGGTCAACCGAAATTCAAAGGCAACTGAATTTCGGCAACCGGGGCAACGAAGTCAGAATGCCGCAAAACTCACCGAGGCAAAGCGTTTCGCCGTTTGAGGAAGAAGTCTGATGTAGAAAAACTAGCAGAAGCATACATGCTCAAGAGGGCTCACCTGAAATTAAAAGGCAACTGAATTTCGGCAAGCGGGGCATCGAAGTCAGAATGCCGCGAAACTCACCGAGGCAAAGCCTTTCCCCGTTTGCGGAAGAAGTCTGATGTAGAACAAGTAGTAGAAGCATACATCCTCAAGAGGGGACATCCGAAATTCAAAGGCAACTGAATTTCGGCAACCGGGGAATCGATGTCGGAATGCCATGAAACTCACCGAGTCAAAGTGTTTCGCCCTTTGCAGAAGAAGTCTGATTTAGAACAAGTAGCAGAAGCATACATGCTCAAGAGCGATCACCCGAAATCCAAAGGCAACTGAATTTCGGCAAACAGGGAATCGAAGTCGGAATACCGCGAAAGTCACCGAGTCAAAGCGTTTCCCTGTTTGCGGAAGAAGTCTGATGTAGAACAAGTAGCAGAAGCATACATGCTCAAGAGGGCTTACCCGAAATTAAAAGGCAACTGAATTTCGGAAACCGGGGCAACGAAGTCGGAATACCGCGAAACTCACCGAGGCAAAGCCTTTCGACGTTTGCGGAAGAAGTGTGATGTAGAACAAGTAGCAGAAGCATACATGCTTAAGAGGGATCACCAAAAATTCAAAGGCAACTGAATTTCGGCGACCAGGCCATAGAAGTTTGAATTCCGCGAAACTCACCGAGTCAAAGCGTTTCACCGTTTGCGAAAGAAGTCTGGTGTAGAACAAGTAGCAGAAGCATACATGCTCAAGAGGGATCACCTGAAATCAAAGACAACTGAATTTCTGCAAACGGGGAAACAAAGTCGGAATGGCGCGAAACTCACCAAGTCAAACCGTTTCCCCGTTTGCGGAAGAAGTCTGATGTAGAACAAGTAGCAGAAGCATACATGCTCAAGAGGGGTCACTCGAAATTCAAAGGCAACTGAATTTTGGCAACCGAGCATCGAAGTTGGAATGCCGCGAAACTCACCGAGGCAAAGCGTTTCGCCGTTTGAGGAAGAAGTCTGATGTAGAACAAGGAGACGAAGCATACATGCTCAAGAGGGCTCACCCGAAATTCAAAGGCAACTGTATTTCGGCAACCGGAGCATCGAAGTTGGAATGCCGCGAAACTCACCGACGCAAAGCGTTTCGCCGTTTGAGGAAGAAGTCTGATGTAGAAAAACTAGCAGAAGCATACATCCTCAAGAGGGGACATCCGAAATTCAAAGGCAACTGAATTTTGGCAACCGGAGAATCGATGTCGGAATGCCATGAAACTCACCGAGTCAAAGCGTTTCGCCCTTTGCAGAAGAAGTCTGATTTAGAACAAGTAGCAGAAGCATACATGCTCAAGAGCGATCACCCGAAATCCAAAGGCAACTGAATTTCGGCAAACAGGGAATCGAAGTCGGAATGCCACGAAAGTCACCGAGTCAAAACGTTTCCCTGTTGCGGAAGAAGTCTGATGTAGAACAAGTAGCAGAAGCATACATGCTCAAGAGGGCTTACCCCAAATTAAAAGGCAACTGAATTTCGGCAACCGGGGCATCTAAGTCGGAATGCTGCGAAACTCACCGAGGCAAAGCATTTCGACGTTTGCGGAAGAAGTGTGATGTAGAACAAGTAGCAGAAGCATACATGCTCAAGAGGGATCACCAGAAATTCAAAGGCAACTGAATTTCGGCAACCGGGCCATAGAAGTCCGAATGCCGCTAAAGTCACCAAGTCAAAGCGTTTCCCCGTTTGCGGAAGAAGTCTGATGTAGAACAAGTAGCAGAAGCATACATGCTCAAGAGGGATCACCCGAAATCCAAAGGCAACTGAATTTCGGCAAACGGGGAATCGAAGGTGGAATGCCGCGAAATTCACCGAGTCAAAGCCTTTCCCCGTTTGCGGAAGAAGTCTGATGTAGAACAAGTAGCAGAAGCATACATACTCAAGAGGGGACATCCGAAATTCAAAGGCAACTGAATTTCGACAACCGGGGAATCGATGTCGGAATGCCATGAAACTCACCGAGTCAAAGCGTTTCGCCCTTTGCAGAAGAAGTCTGATTTAGAACAAGTAGCAGAAGCATACATGCTCAAGAGCGATCACCCGAAATCCAAAGGCAACTGAATTTCGGCAAACAGGGAATCGAAGTCGGAATGCCGCGAAAGTCACCGAGTAAAAACATTTCGCCGTTTGAGGAAGAAGTCTGATGTAGAAAAACTAGCAGAAGCATACATGCTCAAGAGGGATCACCAGAAATTCAAAGGCAACTGAATTTCAGCAACCGGGGCATCGAAGTCGGAATGCCGCGAAACTCACCGAGGCAAAGCATTTCGACGTTTGTGGAAGAAGTGTGATGTAGAACAAGTAGCAGAAGCATACATGCTCAAGAGGGATCACCAGAAATTCAAAGGCAACTGAATTTCGGCAACCGGGCCATAGAAGTCCGAATGCCGCTAAAGTCACCGAGTCAAAGCGTTTCCCCGTTTGCGGAAGAAGTCTGATGTAGAACAAGTAGCAGAAGCATACATGCTCAAGAGGGATCACCCGAAATCCAAAGGCAACTGAATTTCGGCAAATGGGGAATCGAAGGCGGAAGGCCGCGAAATTCACCGAGTCAAAGCCTTTCCCCGTTTGCGGAAGAAGTCTGATGTAGAACAAGTAGCAGAAGCATACATACTCAAGAGGGGACATTCGAAATTCAAAGGCAACTGAATTTCGGCAACCGGGGAATCGATGTCGGAATGCCATGAAACTCACCGAGTCAAAGCGTTTCGCCCTTTGCAGAAGAAGTCTGATTTAGAACAAGTAGCAGAAGCATACACGCTCAAGAGCGATCACCCGAAATCCAAAGGCAACTGAATTTCGGCAAACAGGGACTCGAAGTCGGAATGCCGCGAAAGTCACCGAGTCAAAACGTTTCCCTGTTGCGGAAGAAGTCTAATGTAGAACAAGTAGCAGAAGCATACATGCTCAAGAGGGCTTACCCGAAATTAAAAGGCAACTGAATTTCGGCAACCGGGGCATCGAAGTCGGAATGCCGCGAAACTCACCGAGGGAAACCATTTCGATGTTTGCGGAAGAAGTGTGATGTAGAACAAGTAGCATAAGCATACATGCTCAAGAGGGATCACCAGAAATTCAAAGGCAACTGAATTTCAGTAACCGGGCCATAGATTGAATTCCGCGAAACTCACCGAGTCAAAGCGTTTCGCCATTTGCGAAAGAAGTCTGATGTAGAACAAGTAGCAGAAGCATACATGCTCAAGAGGGATCACCCGAAATCCAAAGGCAGCTGAATTTCGGCAAACAGGGAATCGAAGGCGGAATGCCGCGAAATTCACCGAGTGAAAGCCTTTCCCCGTTTGCGGAAGAAGTCTGATGTAGAACAAGTAGCAGAAGCATACATGCTCAAGAGGGATCACCAGAAATTCAAAGGCAACTGAATTTCGGCAACCGGGCCATAGAAGTCTGAATGCCGCTAAAGTCACCGAGTCAAAGCGTTTCCCCGTTTGCGGAAGAAGTCTGATGTAGAACAAGTAGCAGAAGCATACATGCTCAAGAGGGATCACCCGAAATCCAAAGGCAACTGAATTTCGGCAAACGGGGAATCGAAGGCGGAATGCCGCGAAATTCACCGAGTCAAAGCCTTTCCACGTTTGCGGAAGAAGTCTGATGTAGAACAAGTAGCAGAAGCATACATACTCAAGAGGGGACATCCGAAATTCAAAGGCAACTGAATTTCGGCAACCGGGGAATCGATGTCGGAATGCAATGAAACTCACCGAGTCAAAGCATTTCGCCCTTTGCAGAAGAAGTCTGATTTAGAACAAGTAGCAGAAGCATACATGCTCAAGAGCGATCACCCGAAATCCGAAGGCAACTGAATTTTGGCAAACAGGGAATCAAAGTCGGAATGCCGCGAAAGTCACCGAGTCAAAGCGTTTCCCTGTTTGCGGAAGAAGTCTGATGTAGAACAAGTAGCAGAAGCATACATGCTCAAGAGGGCTCATCATAAATTCAAAGGCAACTGAATTTCGGCAACCGGGGAATCGAAGTCGGAATGCCGCGAAACTCACCGAGTCAAAGCGTTTCGCCCTTGCGGAAGAAGTCTGATGTAGAACAAGTAGCAGAAGCATACATGCTCAAGAGGGATCACCCGAAATCCAAAGGCAACTGAATTTCGACAAACGGGGAATCGAAGGCGGAATGCCGCGAAATTCACCGAGTCAAAGCCTTTCCCCGTTTGCTGAAGAAGTCTGATGTAGAACAAGTTGCAGAAGCATATATTCTCAAGAAGGGACATCCGAAATTCAAAGGCAACTAAATTTCGGCAACCGGGGAATCGATGTCGGAATGCCATGAAACTCACCGAGTCAAAGTGTTTCGCCCTTGGCAGAAGAATTCTGATTTAGAACAAGTAGCAGAAGCATACATGCTCAAGAGCGATCACCTGAAATCCAAAGGCAACTGAATTTCGGCAAACAGGAAATCGAAGTCGGAATGCCGTGAAAGTCACCGAGTCAAAGCGTTTCGCCCTTTGCGGAAGAAGTCTGATGTAGAACAAGTAGCAGAAGCATACATGCTCAAGAAGGATCACCCGAAATTCAAAGGCAACTGAATTTCGGCAACCGGGGCATCGAAGTCGGAATGCCGCGAAACTCACCGAGGCAAAGCGTTTCGACGTTTGCGGAAGAAGTCTGATGTAGAACAAGGAGCAAAAGCATACATGCTCAAGAGGGATCACCCGAAATCCAAAGGCAACTGAATTTCGACAACCGAGGCATCGAAGTCGGAATGCCGTGAAACTCACCTAGGCAAAGCGTTTCGACGTTTGCGGAAGTAGTCTGATGTAGAACAAGTAGTAGAAGCATACATGCTCAAGAGGGATCACAAGAAATTCAAAGGCAACTGAATTTCGGCGACCAGGCCATAGAAGTTTGAATTTCGCGAAACTCACCGAGTCAAAGCGTTTCACCCTTTGCGGAAGAAGTCTGATTTAGAACAAGTAGCAGAAGCATACATGCTCAAGAGGGATCACCCGAAATCCAAAGGCAACTGAATTTCGGCAAACGGGGAATCGAAGGCGGAATGCCGCGAAATTCACCGAGTCAAAGCCTTTCCCCGTTTGCGGAAGAAGTCTGATGTAGAACAAGTTGCAGAAGCATACATTCTCAAGAAGGGACATCCGAAATTCAAAGGCAACTAAATTTCGGCAACCGGGGAATCGATGTCGGAATGCCATGAAACTCACCGAGTCAAAGTGTTTCGCCATTTGCGGAAGAAGTCTGATTTAGAACAAGTAGCAGAAGCATACATGCTCAAGAGCGATCACCTGAAATCCAAAGGCAACTGAATTTTGGCAAACGGGGAATCGAAGTCGGAATGCCGTGAAAGTCACCGAGTCAAAGCGTTTCCCCGTTTGTGGAAGAAGTCTGATGTAGAACAAGTAGCAGAAGCATACATGCTCAAGAGGGGTCACCCGAAATTCAAAGGCAACTGAATTTCGGCAAATGGGGAATCGAAGGCGGAATGCCGCGAAATTCACTGACTCAAAGCGTTTCCCCGTTTGCGGAAGAAGTCTGATGTAGAACAAGTAGCAGAAGCATACATACTCAAGAGGGGACACCCGAAATTCAAAGGCAACTGAATTTCGGCAACCGGGGCATCGAAGTCGGAATGTCGTGACTCTCACCTAGTTAAAGCGTTCGCCATTTGCGGAAGAACTCTGATTTACAACAAGTAGCAGAAGCATACATGCTCAAGAGGGATCACCCGAAATTCAAAGGCAACTGAATTTTGGAAAACGGTGAATCGAAGTCAGAATGCCGCAAAACTCACCGAGTCAAAGCGTTTCGACGTTTGCGGAAGAAGTCTGATGTAGAACAAGTAGCAGAAGCATACATGCTCAAGAGGGGTCACCCGAAATTCAAAGGCAACTGAATTTCGGCAACCGGGGAATCGAAGTCAGAATGCCGCGAAAGTCACCGAGTTAAAGCGTTTCGCCGTTTGCGGAAGAAGTCTGATTTACAACAAGGAGCAGAAGCATACATGCTCAAGAGGGCTCACCCGAAATTCAAAGGCAACTGAATTTCGGCAACCGGGGCATCGAAGTCGGAATGCCGCGAAACTCACCGAGGCAAAGCGTTTCGACGTTTGCGGAAGAAGTGTGATGTAGAACAAGTAGGAGAAGCGTACATGCTCAAAAGGGATCACCAGAAATTCAAAGGCAACTGAATTTCGGCGACCAGGCCATAGAAGTTTAAATTCCGCGAAACTCACCGAGTCAAAGCGTTTCGACGTTTGCGGAAGAAGTCTGATGTAGAACATGTAGCAGAAGCATACATGCTCAAGAGGGATCACCTGAAATTCAAAGGCAACTGAATTTCGGTAACCGGGGCATCGAAGTTTGAATTCCGCGAAAATCACCTAGTCAAAGCGTTTCCCCGTTTGCGGAAGAAGAATGATGTAGAACAAGTAGCACAAGCATACATGCTCAAGAGGGATCACCCGAAATTCAAAGGCAACTGAATTTCGGCAACCGGGGCATCGTAGTCGGAATGCCGCGAAAGTCACCGAGTAAAAGCGTTTCCCTGTTTCCGGAAGAAGTATGATGTAGAACAACTAGCAGAAGCATACATGCTCAAGAGGGATCACCCGAAATTCAAAGGCAACTGAATTTTGGCAACCGGGGCATCGAAGTTAGAATGCCACGAAACTCATCGAGGCAAAGCGTTTCGATGTTTGCGGAAGAAGTCTGATGTAGAACAAGTAGCAGAAGCTTACATGCTCAAGAGGGCTCACCATAAATTCAAAGGCAACTGAATTTCGGCAACCGAGGAATCGAAGTCGGAATGCCGCGAAACTCACCGAGTCAAAGCGTTTCGCCCTTTGCGGAAGAAGTCTGATTTAGAACAAGTAGCAGAAGCATACATGCTCAAGAGCGATCACCCGAAATCCAAAGGCAACTGAATTTCGGCAAACAGGGAATCGAAGTTGGAATGCCGTGAAAGTCACCGAGTCAAAGCGTTTCCCCGTTTGCGGAAGAAGTATGATGTAGAACAAGTAGCAGAAGCATACATGCTCAAGAGGGATCACCCGAAATTCAAAGGCAACTGAATTTCAGCAACCGGGGCAACGAAGTTGGAATGCCGCAAAACTCACCGAGGCAAAGCGTTTCGACATTTGCGGAAGAAGTCTGATGTAGAACAAGTAGCAGAAGCATACATGCTCAAGAGGGATCACCCGAAATTCAAAGGCAACTAAATTTCGGCAACCGGGGCATCGAAGTCGGAATGCCGCGAAACTCACCGAGTCAAAGGGTTTTGCCCTTTGCAGAAGAAGTCTGATGTAGAACAAGTAGCAGAAGCATACATGCTCAAGAGGGATCACCCGAAATTCAAAGGCAACTGAATTTCGGCAACCGGGGCAACGAAGTTGGAATGCCACGAAACTCACCGAGGCAAAGCGTTTCGACATTTGCGGAAGAAGTCTGATGTAGAACAAGTAGCAGAAGCATACATGCTCAAGAGGGATCACCCGAAATTCAAAGGCAACTGAATTTCGGCAACCGGGGCATCGAAGTCGGAATGCTGCGAAACTCACCGAGTCAAAGGGTTTCGCCCTTTGCAGAAGAAGTCTGATGTAGAACAAGTAGCAGAAGCATACATGCTTAAGAGGGATCACCCGAAATTCAAAGGCAACTGAATTTCGGCAACCGGGGCATCGAAGTCGGAATGCCGCGAAACTCACCGCGGCAAAGCGGTTCGACATTTGCGGAAGAAGTTTGATGTA
The DNA here is from genome assembly GCA_033617975.1 of Populus alba x Populus glandulosa. NCBI lineage: Eukaryota > Viridiplantae > Streptophyta > Magnoliopsida > Malpighiales > Salicaceae > Populus > Populus alba x Populus glandulosa. Next base: position 10,759,308 of record CM066151.1, on the reverse strand, counting down.
GAACAAGTACGGGAAGCATACATGCTCAAGAGGGATCACCCGAAATTCAAAGGCAACTGAATTTCGACAACCGGGGCATCGAAGTTGGAATGCCGCGAAACTCACCGAGGCAAAGCGTTTCGACGTTTGCGGAAGAAGTCTGATGTAGAACAAGTACGGGAAGCATACATGCTCAAGAGGGATCACCCGAAATTCAAAGGCAACTGAATTTCGACAACCGGGGCATCGAAATTGGAATGCCGCGAAACTCACCGAGGGAAATTGAGGTTTCCATTGGACTCTTCCAGGAGTCAACCCGATAGCACAGTCCCCTTATAGAATGGCCCCTATTGAACTAGCTGAATTGAAGATCCAGCTTCAGGAGTTGTTGGATAAAGGATTCATACGGCCGAGCAATTCACCTTGGGGAGCCCCGGTATTATTTGTAAAGAAGAAGGATGGTACATTCAGGTTATGTATCGATTATCGTCAACTGAACAAAGTGACGGTAAAGAACAAGTATCCGCTGCCACAGATAGATGACCTGTTTGATCAGTTGAAGGGTGCAAGAGTATTCTCGAAGATAGATCTGATATCGGGGTATCATCAATTAAGAATCAGAGAACAGGACATACAGAAGACTGCCTTCAGAACTCGCTATGGCCATTATGAATTCTTAGTAATGCCATTTGGGTTAACTAATGCGCCTGCAGTATTTATGGATCTAATGAATCGAGTGTTCCGGTTTTATTTGGATAAATGTGTGGTAGTGTTTATTGATGATATACTGGTATATTCGAGCTCTTATCTGGAGCACGAGAAGCACTTGAGGAAGGTATTAGAAATATTAAGAGAAAATAAATTGTATGCAAAACTGGATAAATGTGAGTTCTGGCTCAAAGAGGTGATATTTTTGGGGCATGTTATCTCAGCTGGAGGAATATGTGTGGATCCAGGAAAAGTAGAGGCAGTTCTAAAGTGGGAGAAGCCCATAAATGTGACCAAAATTTGAAGTTTCTTGGGCCTCGCAGGGTATTATAGGAGGTTTATTGAAGGATTTTCTACAATAGCATCGCCTCTGACCAAGTTGACTCGTAAAGAAGTAAGGTTTAATTGGTCAAAGGAATGTGATGAGAGTTTCCAGGAGTTGAAAAGAAGGCTTACATCAGCCCTCGTTTTGGCCCTTCCTTCTGGAACAGAAGGATTTATTGTTTACAGTGATGCTTCCAGCAGGGGTTTGGGATGCGTATTGATGCAGCATGGGAAGGTGATCGCATATGCTTCCAGACAACTAAAGGCACATGAAGTGAATTATCCGGTCCATGACTTGGAACTTGCAGCAGTAGTATTTGCCTTACGAGTATGGAGACATTACTTGTATGGAACACAAGTGCAGATTTTCACTGACCATAAAAGTTTAAAGTATTTAATGTCGCAAAAGGAATTAAACATGCGGCAGAGGAGGTGGGTGGAATTGATAAAGGACTACGATTGCATAATTGATTACCATCCTGGCAAAGCCAATGTAGTGGTAGATGCATTAAGTCAAAAAGGGAAAGCAATGATGGGTGATACAGAAACTTCAGAACAAGGGAATGTGAGGGAATTAAAAAGGATGGGAATACAATTAAGTATGGGTCCTGAAGGGTCACTACTAGCTTATATGAAGATCGGATCGGTGTTACGAGATAAAGTCTTAGAAGTTCAGTTGGCGGATGAGGGTGTAAGGAAAATCAAGGAAAAGATAAAGCTAGGCAAAGAGTTATTCCTTCAAGTGTTGCCAGGAGGGTTGGTGGCGATGGGAAAACGAGTTTACGTACCTGAGAATAAGACCTTAAAGGGTGAGATATTGAAGGAAGCTCATGAATCTCGGTTTGCAACCCATCCTGGGAGCACCAAGATGTACAGGAATCTCAGGGAGTATTACTGGTGGCCAAATATGAAAAAAGAGATAGTAGAATATGTGTCAAGATGTGGGATATGTCAACAGGTGAAGATAGAACATCAAAGGCCGGCAGGAGAATTACAACCACTACCAATTCCAGAATGGAAATGGGAAAATATAGCCATGGACTTCGTAACCGGATTGCCAAAGGGGAAAAGGGGCAATGATGCTATATGGGTAGTGGTAGATCGACTGACAAAGTCGGCTTTATTCTTGCCCATCAAAATGACGGACCCCGTAGATAAGTTAGCCAAATTATATGTGAACGAAGTGATTAGACTACACGGAGTACCCATATCAATGGTGTCAGATCGAGACCCGAGATTTACCTCGAGGTTATGGCCATGCTTACAACGAGCTTTGGGAACTGAGGTGAACCTGAGCACGACATTCCACCCCCAGACAGATGGCCAATTAGAAAGAACTATCCAAACACTTGAAGACCTTCTAAGGTCATGTGTGCTAGAGTTCGGGGGAAACTGGGAAGACTTGTTACCATTGGTAGAGTTCACGTATAATAATAGTTACCAAGCTACTATCGGGATGGCTCCATATGAAGCCCTTTATGGGAGAAAATGTCGCACTCCGATATGCTGGGATGAAATTAGAGAAAGGAAACTCCTAGGACCTGAAATGGTACAAATAACAACTGATAAAGTAAGGATGATCAGGCAAAGAATGAAGGAAGCCCAAGATAGACAGAAGAGTTATTCAGATAACCGGAGGAGACCTTTAGAATTCCAAATAGGGGATAGAGTATTCTTAAAGGTGGCACCATGGAAGGGCATCATTCGGTTTGGAATGAAAGGAAAGCTTGCTCCGAGGTACATTGGCCCATTTGAGGTGATAGCTAGGATAGGGCCGGTTGCTTACCGCTTGAAGCTACCAGCACACCTAGAGAAGATTCACAATGTATTCCATGTATCGCTATTACGGAAGGCGGAAGTGGATCCTTCCCGAGTGCTACCTCCAATTCCTATGGAAGTAAAAGAAGATTTGACACTCGAGACCAGGCCAGTCAAGATCATGGATCGGAGTGAAAAAACATTGAGGAATAAGAGAGTATCACTAGTCAGAGTGTTGTGGAGGAACTCACAATTTGAGGAAGAAACGTGGGAGAGAGAATCAGAGATTAAGGAAAAATACCCCCACCTATTCCTTGAGTCAGGTATGCAGTTTAAATTTCGGGGACGAAATTTTTATTAGGTGGGAAGAATGTGAAGCCCGAGAAAAAAAAAAGTATACAAAGAGGGGGAGGTTTATAATAATTCCAAATGTTGTTACAATATAAAATAAAGCAATAATAATAATAATAATAATAATATAATACTGAAAAAAAAGGGGTGAAAAATGGGGCCAAAATGGAATTAAGAAGAGATGGGACTATAAATACCCATCCCTTCTCTTATCCATGGCCGGCTGATAATAAGAATATGGAGGGGGGAGAATTTCAGATTTTTCTTTCATCAAAACTTGGAGTAAACACCTAAAATTAGTAAACCCAAATAAGCCTTGGAATGATAAAGTGGAGGAACACAATCGGGTGGAAGAATTAACAAGAAGAAAAGTGAAGAATTGGTGAAGAAAAGAGGGGGAAGAGTAGCTGAAAACATACAAGGAGAAGAAGGCTAAGATTCTTCTAAAATTTGTGAAGTAAAGTTTAGATTCCATCCAAGTAAGGAGTTCTAATTCCAATTTCTATGAAATCAACTTCAATTTGATTAGAAGTTTATGCCTTTCTTGAATTGGGAATTAGGTTTCTTTAACATAAAATGTTGGGAAAATGCAGAAATGAGTGAGGTTAAATGGATTAGATTAATCTAAGTGCCTTAAAGAAGAAGAAGAAATGAGTGCATAAAAGAGAGGAAGGGAACTCTCGGTTCCCTTGGCCACGTTCTCTGCTGGATACAGCAGAGAGGGAATGAGAACTTATGATGTGTTTAATTAATTAATTTGGTACCAGTGACCTTAGGAGGACATAAAAGGATACGGGAATGCCATGAATAAAGGGAAGGCATGGCTATGACTGATGAGGAAGCAGGGATTTAAGATGAAATGGAGATACCTTCTTCCTTAGCAAAACAGGACAGGTTCGTTGCCCTGTTTCCTGGGGGGATTTTGGACCTGAAAACTACAAAATTTAGGGAGGGTCCCCTCATAGAAGTGTAGCTAGGAGTGTTAGCTTTCCAACGAATCTGACCTCGCCTAATTTGGAGTCTTAGAACTCCAGATACAAATAAAAAACTAAGGAGAGGTCGAGCTGCCACCACTGTTGGCAGATTCAGCCAAGTTGATAAAACGGCGAAATTTAGCAATATGAAGTGTAGAATTTGTGTTCTTGCCTTTCATAAAGTGTGTCTTGATCTTCAAAAAGAATAAACTGTAATCAAAAATTGAATTTATGATGTCCACTTGGACTACTAATGAGCTGAAAAGTTAAAGGATAATAGTGAGGAATGTATGTGATGAGAAAGAAAAGATTTGGTAAAAGAGAAATGAATATTATTTTCAATGTTGATGTTGCGTGTGATATGTGGATTAATATGGGATAATGATGGGTGTTTGTGGTTTCAGGAGGAACCGCAGGAGGAGTACAGCAACCACAGGGGAACGCAAGTCGAGCGTCCACAACAGGTAGGTACTCGGTACCTATATCTCCTCTAGTTAATAATTATGTTAACTAACTTTTGAACTATAAAAAAATTGGTGCTTATTGATGAAAAAAAAAGGGAAAGGAAAGGTTAAATGATGAAAAATAAAATGGAACGGAGAACTAGATTTAATTTATGGGTTCTTTTGGAGGAAATAGATCGTAACAAGGAATTTTGGTAATGATTGTTTCTTGAATTTTATTTGTTGTCCCTGATATGGGAGGCTAATGATGTTAACCAAGCTGGATAACATCGGCATTACTGGTACGTGAGAGGAAAAATATAAACTTGATTAACTATTCGGTTTCAGAATAGTTAATGATATCGGCACGTGACGTCGATATCGGCAAAATTTATAAAATTGATTAACTATTCGGTTTCAGAATAGTTAATGATATCGGCACGTGACGTCGATATCGGCAAAATTTATAAACCTGATTAACTATTCGGTTTCAGAATAGTTAATGATATCGGCACGTGACGTCGATATCGGCAAAATTTATAAAATTGATTAACTATTCGGTTTCAGAATAGTTAATGATATCGGCACGTGATGTCGATATCGGCAAAATTTAAAAAATTGATTAACTATTCGGTTTCAGAATAGTTAATGATATCGGCACGTGACGTCGATATCGGCAAAATTTATAAAATTGATTTGCTTTCCGAGGTGAAAGCTAATGATGTCAAGAATTTTGGCATCGGCATACCTGAGAACCTCCCAAGGTAATATGGAACAATGATTAACTATTTTAGTTTTAAAAATAGTTAATGACACAAACGTTTACATTTGTGTCGGCATTTTCATGAAACTAATTAGTTGTTCCAAGACGGGCAACTAAAGACACTAATGGAGGTCATTGGTGTCAGCAATAGTCCTTCTGATGAGGGGGGGGGGAAGAAGTAGTTAACAGAAAAAAAAAAAAAAGAAGAAGAATAAAGAATTCTTATATAACCATAAAAGGGGGTTTGTGGTTGTATTTAGAATTTCATATGATTTAAGTAGATATATATGCTGTTTAATTTTATTCTGTAAATTGCTTGTATTTTAATCATTTGTTTTTAATTATATGGAAAATTTATATTTTTGCAGGTCCCTCCCATTCACGTCAGGAATAGATTTAAAGTTCTTTGATCCCTTTCCGTATAAGTTAGGAACTTAGGGATTTGTGGTGTAATTTTGTCATGCAGTAAGCATGTAGCCTATATGGAATACTCTATTCGTAATATTTTGTTTCTGAAATATTAAATGTATCAACCTATGCTTGGGATATTAGAATGTACTAGACTATGTTAGAATATTAAACTATGTTGTGTATATATATATTTATATGAAATTTCGTGTTGAAATTGGCTCTTTTAATTATTAACTTGTGTATGTGATGTAAGATGGAGTTTGGGAATGAATATGGTCCTGAGTATAATCTAGAATGAGTTATGTAGTTAATTGTGCTAAACATGGATGTGATTGTGGATGAGATGTGTGATGCAACCATATTATTTGATAGTTTCACCCACATTTAACTAGTGTTTTGCCTATGTTTTATATATAAAATGCCTTGATATTCTTTGTTTTATGTTTTGAAGGCACTTTTGGATGAAAGATGCAAAAAGGAGTAAATTGAAGGTAATTGGCAGATTTGACGTTCAGTCGATGTTTTGTGCAGAACATGAGCTCTAAAGGTCGAAATGAAGTGATTCTAGTGGCATTAAAAAGCTAACATCCATACCTTTCTGGACATCTAAGGCAAGACAATAAAATAAGGAAGAGCATGGAAATAGCAGCTTTCAAAGTCAAATCTCGCAATCTGCCAATGCTGACCTTCGGTCATTCCGACTTGAATATCTAGAGCTACAAAAGTCCAATTGATGCAAACTCAATTGTTTTGGATTCCTGACTCAAAGGCCTATAAACGCTCCAAAGTTCAGAAAAAAACGATGTCATATGAGGGAGATATGATTTTTCAAAGATGACAACTAAATTCTGCCAGCAAACAGGTTTCGTGAAGAAACGAGTCCAGATTACGTTCCGAAGCATCTAAACCGACATCCAAGTTTTTATTTCAGCAATATAGCTCCTCTAAGTCAAAGCTTGAAGATTTCATGCAAAGCTATTTCTTTGTTTTTAGGAAAATAGTTATTGAACTACTTAAATGTAAATTGTCTACTTAAAGGAGGACTATTTTGTAAAATAGAGATTAGGGTTTCCTAGCATATAAAAAGAATAAGAGAATAGAAGGGGGGTGAGCCACCCAAGAGGAGAAAAACGCCCCCCTACTCTAAGAAACCCTAAATCATGCATTCTTCCATCTTTTTGATTAGTTGTTCAATAAACATGCAAGGCTAAACTCATTTTCTTGGTTGCAAGGACACGGAAACCTTCGGATTTCAAGAACTGTGAGATCTATTTTACCTTTTCTTTTCAGTATATATGATGAATATGTTTGTTCTCCTATGCTTATTTTTCCTATGATTGTTTATTTTAATTGCTAGAGCGGACTCTAAGTTTTTATTATAGATAATTTATTGCTAAGTTTGATATCAAAACCGGAGTTGTGGTATATGAACTTGTGAAGCAACTGAGTTTAATAATTGTAGCGGATCTACGTTATTAATCTTAGGGAGCACATTCGATCAAAGCAACATAAGCAGACAACTTAGTTGTTAAGATAATGAATTTATCTAGATCTTAAGGCTGCCATTGGATTAAATCATTAGTGCGGACACTGTGATTATTTGTTGGTTAGGGTTAGTTATACGGCGGATCCGTTAATTAACCAACGTTAAGAAAAGATAAAAATTCAGAATATAAACTGGAATTTCATTTCAAGGATCGGTTCTGATTTCTATAGGTGGATGTGTGATTGCGACCAAGGTTTGTTCTCTTGATAATTTTCTGATTTTATTAAATTTTGTTTGATAGTTTTCTGTTTTATTTTTCTTTAGCCTATATAACATCCAACCCCCCCCCAAATTGCATAACGTATAGCATAAAAATCTGAACTAAATCTTCCTCGTGGGATCGACCCCTTGCTTGCTCTATATTATCTTGTGTGTTGTGTTTGAAGCTAGGGTAATTAATTTGTGCGACCGCGACATTCGTGTTGAAATTGGCTCTTTTAATTATTAACTTGTGTATGTGATGTAAGATGGAGTTTGGGAATGAATATGGTCCTGAGCATAATCTAGAATGAGTTATGTAGTTAATTGTGCTAAACATGGATGTGATTGTGGATGAGATGTGACTCAAAATGTGTGCAGGTACATTGTCGATAACTTGGGATCTCCTGGTATAGAGGAGACTCTGCCGAAATTTCGTTAGAAATTTCGTCGAGAAAAAAAAAATTGCTTCATCTACCCTTTATAGGGGGAGAGATTAACGAATAAACTAATAGAAAAATTAGGGTTGTTACAGTACATGCTCAATACCGATCACCCGAAATCCAAAGGCAACTGAATTTCGGCAAACAGGGAATCGAAGTCAGAATGAAGCGAAAGTCACCGAGTCAAAGCGTTTCCCCATTTGCGGAAGAAGTATGATGTAGAAAAAGTAGCAGAAGCATACATGCTCAAGAGGGATCACCCGAAATTCAAAGGCAACTGAATTTCGGCAACCGGGGCATCGAAGTCGGAATGCCGCGAAACACACCGAGGCAAAGCGTTTCGACGTTTGTGGAAGAAGTCTGATGTAGAACAAGTAGCAGAAGCATATATGCTCAAGAGGGCTCACCATAAATTCCAAGGCAACTGAATTTCGGCAACCGGGGAATCGAAGTCGGAATGCCGTGAAACTCACCGAGTCAAAGCGGTTCACCCTTTGCGGAAGAAGTCTGATTTAGAACAAGTAGCAGAAGCGTACATGCTCAATAGCGATCACCCGAAATCCAAAGGCAACTGAATTTCGGCAAACAGGGAATCGAAGTCGGAATGCCGCGAAAGTCACCGAGTCAAAGCGTTTCCCCGTTTGCGGAAGAAGTACGATGTAGAACAAGTAGCAGAAGCATACATGCTCAAGAGGGATCACCCGAAATTCAAAGGCAACTGAATTTCGGCAACCGGGGCATCGAAGTTGTAATGCTGCGAAACTCACCGAGGCAAAGCGTTTCGACGTTTGCGGAAGAAGTCTGATGTATAACAAGTAGCAGAAGCGTACATGCTCAAGAGGGATCACCCGAAATCCAAAGGCAACTGAATTTCGGCAAACGACGAATCGAAGGCGGAATGCCGCGAAATTCAGCGAGTCAAAGCCTTTCCCCGTTTGCGGAAGAAGTCTAATGTAGAACAAGTAGCAGAAGCATACATACTCAAGAGGGGACACCCGAAATTCAAAGGCAACTGAATTTCGGCAACCAGGGCATCGAAGTCGGAATGCCGCGAAACTCACCGAGTCAAAGCGTTTCGCCCTTTGCGGAAGAAGCCTAATGTAGAACAAGTAGCAGAAGCTTCCATGCTCAAGAGGGATCACCAGAAATTCAAAGGCAACTGAATTTCGGCAACCGGGGCATCGAAGTCGGAATGCCGCGAAACTCACCGAGTCAAAGCGTTTCGCCGTTTGCGGAAGAAGTCTGATGTAGAACAAGTAGCAGAAGCATACATGCTCAAGAGGACTCACCATAAATTGAAAGACAATTGAATTTCGGCAACCGAGGAATCGAAGTTGGAATGCCGCGAACTCACTGAGTCAAAGCGTTTCGCCCTTTGCGGAAGAAGTCTGATGTAGAACAAGTAGCAGAAGCATACATGCTCAAGAGGGATCACCCGAAATTCAAAGGCAACTGAATTTCAGCAACCGGGGCATCGAAGTCGGAATGCCGCGAAACTCACCGAGTCAAAGCGTTTCGCCCTTTGCGGAAGAAGTCTGATGTAGAACAAGTAGCAGAAGCATACATGCTCAAGAGGGATCACCAGAAATTCAAAGGCAACTGAATTTCAGCAACCGGGGCATCGAAGTCGGAATGCCGCGAAACTCACCGAGTCAAAGCGTTTCGCCGTTTGCGGAAGAAGTCTGATGTAGAACAAGTAGCAGAAGCATACATGCTCAAGAGGACTCACCATAAATTGAAAGACAATTGAATTTCGGCAACCGAGGAATCGAAGTCGGAATGCCGCGAAACAAACCGAGTCAAAGTGTTTCCCCGTTTGCGGAAGAAGTATGATGTTGAACAAGTAGCAGAAGCATAGATGCTCAAGAGGGGTCACCCGAAATTCAAAGGCAACTGAATTTCGGCAACCGGGGAATCGAAGTTGGAATGTCGCGAAACTCACCGAGGCAAAGCGTTTCACCGTTTGAGGAAGAAGTCTGATGCAGAACAAGTAGCAGAAGCATCCATGCTCAAGAGGGATCACCAGAAATTCAAAGCCAACTGAATTTCGGCAACCGGGGCATCGAAGTCGGAATGCCGCGAAACTCACCGAGTCAAAGCGTTTCGCCCTTTGCGGAAGAAGTCTGATGTAGAACAAGTAGCAGAAGCATACATGCTCAAGAGGGATCATCGGAAATTCAAAGGCAACTGAATTTCGGCAACCGGGGAATCGAAGTCGGAATGCCGCGAAACTCACCGAGTCAAAGCGTTTCGCCGTTTGCGGAAGAAGTCTGATGTAGAACAAGTAGCAGAAGCATACATGCTCAAGAGGACTCACCATAAATTGAAAGACAATTGAATTTCGGCAACCGAGGAATCGAAGTCGGAATGCCGCGAAACAAACCGAGTCAAAGTGTTTCCCCGTTTGCGGAAGAAGTATGATGTTGAACAAGTAGCAGAAGCATACATGCTCAAGAGGGATCACCCGAAATTCAAAGGCAACTGAATTTCGGCAACCGGGGCATCGAAGTCAGAATGCCGCGAAACTCACTAAGGCAAAGCGTTTCGACGTTTGCGGAAGAAGTCTGATGCAGAACAAGTAGCAGAAGCATACATGCTCAAGAGGGCTCACCCGAAATTCAAAGGCAACTGAATTTCGGCAACCGGGGCATCGAAGTTTGAATTCCGCGAAACTCACCGAGTCAAAGCGTTTCGCCGTTTGCGGAAGAAGTCTGATGTAGAACAAGTAGCAGAAGCATCCATGCTCAAGAGGGATCACCAGAAATTCAAAGGCAACTGAATTTCGGCAACCGGGGCATCGAAGTCGGAATGCCGCGAAACTCACCGAGTCAAAGCGTTTCGCCGTTTGCAGAAGAAGTCTGATGTAGAACAAGTAGCAGAAGCATACATGCTCAAGAGGGGTCACCCGAAATTCAAAGGCAACTAAATTTCGGCAACCGGGGAATCGAAGTTGGAATGTCGCGAAACTCACCGAGGCAAAGCGTTTCGCCGTTTGAGGAAGAAGTCTGATGCAGAACATGTAAACACCCAAACGAAAATATATATATATATGTCTATATATATATATATTTAAAGAGAAAGAGAGAGAGAAAGATGGTGATGAATGCAGTTTTCGCTGCCGATGCAAAAATCGACAGCGACGCAGTTTTCGCTGCCGATGCAGAAATCGGCAGCGACGCAGTTTTCGCTGCCGATTCTGGTTTTGGCAGCGACGCAGATTTCGCTGCCGATGCAGAAATCGGCAGCGACGCAGTTTTCGCTGCTGATTCTGGATTTGGCAGCGACGTAGTTTTCGCTGCCGATTCAGGATTGGGCAGCGACGCAGTTTTCGCTGCCGATGCAGAAATCGGCAGCGACGCAATTTTCGGCTGCCGATTTCTCAATCAACAGTGACGCACAGCTGGGAGGGAGGGGTAAAACTGGTTTTAGATAAACCAAACAAGGATAAGGACACACCTAAACCAACCCCCAAACAACCCAATTCATTTGATGGGTAGTATAAATACAAAGAGGGGAGAGAGAATGACTCATCTTCTTCCCAAACCAGCAGCTGCATGTCATTCTTCCCTTCCCCTTTCACATCAAAAACGTGAATCAAACTAGTAGAGTGTCTTGTGAGCTTGTGAGGGAGAGATGAGACCTTGAGAGAGGAGTGGGCAGCTGCATAGAGGAGAGGAAAAAGAGAGCTGGAAAACGTGAGAGGAAGAAGAAGGAAGAGAACCAGCAGCTGAAGAGAAAAGAATAGTGTCAAACCTTCCTCAAACTTAGTTAAATTCAGAAGGTATGAGTCATGGAACTCCCTTTCCTCTCCCCCTTAAAATCAAAAACGAAAATGAAGAAGAAAAACCCTAAGAAAAAATTGATCTAAGACCTAAGCCAACTATGGGGGAAACTGAAATTAACTAGGAGAACTAGCAAACAGAAGTGAAATAAAGTCAATTTCAGAACATCTAACAATTATGGTAGAAGCTGGCTTTAACTATGGGGTAGGCCAGCATGCATGTGTGTGTGTGTTCTGCTGAAATTAAATGTGTTCTGTTGTGATGTTGCTGCTAGAATTAATGTGTTCTGTTGTGATGATTGTTGCTGCAATTAATGTGTTCTGCTGTGATGTTCTTGCTGGAATTTAATGTGTTCTGCTGTGATGTTAGTGCTGGAATTTAATGTGTTATGCTGTGATGTTCTTGCTGGAATTTAATGTGTTCTGCTGTGATGTTAGTGCTGGAATTTAATGTGTTATGCTGTGATGTTCTTGCTGGAATTTAATGTGTTCTGTTGTGATGTTAGTACTGGAATTTAATGTGTTATGCTGTGATGTTATTGCTGGAATTTTGTTGAAGAACTATGTGCTGAAATTGATGGTTCCGAGTTGTGTATTGCGCAGCGAAATTCTGTTTCGCTGCCGCAACGGAACCTCCTGCAGCGAATTGATATTCGCTGCCGATTTGTGTGTTGCGCAGCGAAATTCTGTTTCGCTGCCGCAACGGAACCTACTGCAGCGAATTGATATTCGCTGCCGATTTGTGTGTTGTGCAGCGAACTGGCAGCCCGCAGCGAACCAGTTCTCGCTGCCGAATTCCCACAATAAGCCTCCTAGGCAGGAATGACTTAAATGCTAGTAACAATCTCATGTTATGATGGTGTAAAATATGGAACACTTGAATGTGAACATATGAACTCTTGAAATAAGTGTGATGATGAGTATGATTCAAAAATAAAATAAATACAACTGTGCTGATTTGTGACCATTGATGTCTTAGGTGGTGCGGTCGGGATTGGACCATCATCAAGACAGGATCGACCCACAGGTGGAGCAGGTAGGTGACTTGCACCTTCCTTTTTCTTACGTTGAATCTTGAAATATTTTAACTTGAGTACTATCATATTGTTAGAACTGATATTAGATTGTTGAACGCTTAAATGATGATTAAAGATTGATTAGCTTCGGCTAATGGCATCCGAATGGATGGCCGGGACAAAAGAGTGATTAGCTTCGGCTAATGGCATCCAAACGGATGGGCGGGACAAAAGAGTGATTAGCTTCGGCTAATGGCGTCCGAAGGGATGGCCGGGACAAAGAATGATTAGCTTCGGCTAATGGCATCCGAAAGGATGGCCGGGACAAAGGAGTGATTAGCTTCGGCTAATGGCATCCAAACGGATGGCCGGGACAAAGAATGATTAGCTTTGGCTAATGGCGTCCGAATGGATGGCTGGGATGAAGGGCTGATTAGCTTCGGCTAATGGCATCCAAATGGATGGATGGCCGGGATAAAAGAGTGACTTCGCTGCCGATGCAGAAATCGGCAGCGACGCAGATTTCCGCTGCCGATTCTGGATCGGCAGCGACGCAGATTTCGCTGCCGATTCTGGATCGGCAGCGACGCAGATTTCTGCTGCCGATTCTGGATCGGCAGCGACCCAGATTCCGCTGCCGATTCTGGATCGGCAGCGACCCAGATTCCGCTGCCGATACAGAAATCAGCAGCGACGCAGATTCCGCTGCCGATTCTGGATCGGCAGCAATGCAGTTTCTGCTGCCGATTTTGGATCGGCAGCGACGCAGCCTTCGCCATGGATGGCCGACACAAATGAATGACTAGTTTTGGCGAATGGTATCCGAAAACTTGTGTATATATATGTACTACTAGTTGTTGTAGCAAATACATGAAGAAATTAAAATTGTTAATGTTTTATTTAATTGCTAAACCGTGAGTTACCATTCTTATTATTATTAAATATTTGCATTCTCTTAAATGTTTGTACTGCTGCAGGGACTTCACACCAACGAGATGTCTAGGAAACCCGATACACGGGAACCTATTTTGCAAGGAATTATGTAGATGTATCTTAAATCACAATGTATTTTGTATGGATCAATGTACTGAATGTATAACTTTTATTAGATCCTTTTTGTTTAAAATTGTGATGACTATTAGTAGGAGAAGACTGTAAACTCGTGTGTATGTATATATTTTTTAAAATGAACTTCAAATCAAGCAACCTTAATATTACGTGTTTGTGTAAGATTCACTTTGAAATGAAATGTTGATTGTATGGATTGTATTTCGATGATGTGAGGATTTAGATTCATTGATTGCCGGCACCATGTGGATTGAATGCATAAAAAAAAAAATTATCGTGTTTTGGGCTTGGAAAGCCAGGTTGTTACAGTTGGTATCAGAGCACTTGGTATGGATCCTGAGGATCATTAATAAATGTGTTGTTGTGATGAATTTTAGGATGGTACGCACCCGACAAGGGACACGAACTGAGCCGCCCTCCTTAGAAAGGAGGGGCATGAACCGAGGTGCCCAAGGTTGGCAAGATGAAGATCCCTTAGATGATACGGCATCTCATGCTCCGATAATACCACCCGAAACCTTGCAGGGGGAAGATACAGTGGCAGGGGAAGGCCCGAGGCCTCATCAGACAGAGGGAACACCCCCAGTCGCAACAGAGCAGCGAGAAAGATCAGAAGCACAACCATCTACTATTCCAACTGGTGTGCCCCCACAATATGTAGATGCAGGACTCCTTGTACAAATAGTTAAAGCAGTGATGGAAGGCATGGCTAGTTCAGCGGCACAAACAACTCCCACCACGCAGATTCCACCAGCAGCCCCTACGACTAGCATGACCATGGATAATGTGGTACCACTGGTGCGGCTAGTTAAGAGTATGAGGGAAATGGGCTGTGAACCGCACATGGGGGAACAAGATGCAGAGATAGCTGGAAGATGGATCAGGAAGGTAGAAAAGACAATGATTCAAATAAGCATACCCGAGGGTTTGAGGGTAAATTGTGCATCCCAGTTACTGTCTGATAGGGCCATGACATGGTGGGAAACAGTTCAGCTGAGGCGTGCAACTGAGACACTAACTTGGAGTGATTTCAAGACAGAGTTTGAGAATCAGTTTTATTCCAAGTATCATCGCAAGGTGAAAGAACAAGAGTTCTTGGCATTGAGACAGGGTGATATGTCAGTATTGGAGTACGAAAGGAGATTCCATGACCTTTCATTGTTCGCCCCACATTATGTGCCGACAGAGGAACATATGATTGAAAAGTTGAGAGATGGGTTACGACAGGATTTGAGACAAGGATTGATCGCCTTGCGATTTAAATCGGTGAGGGAGTTGATTGAGGCTGCACAAGCTCTGGAGGCATGTATTGGAGAAAGCCAAGGGGGGTATCAGAGTATAAGCAAAAAGAGAGATGGGGACTATTTCAGCAGCAGACCACCGCATCCGAAGAAAGGAAAAAGTGGAGTGTTTGAGCAGCACGGAAAAAAGGGGAGTTTGATATTACCGCCTCACCAGCAATCAAGTGGGAGAGTAATGGTTGGACAGTCGCACTCGAGGGCAAACTCTTCTACTGGGACGGGTGACCGCAAGGGTGTTGACTATCCTTTTTGTGTAAAAAGTGGACAAAAACACCCTGGGGATTGCTCAGTTTCCCCCGGGCGATGTTTTGTGTGCAGAGGAGAGGGCCATAGGTGGAGGAATTGTCAGTATCTTAATCAGGGGTGTCATTACTGTGGTGGAAGAGGTCATTACAAGAGGGACTGCCCCAAGAGGAACACCGAACAAGTACAGAGCTACAGACAGCCGAGTCAGAGCCACCAGCAATCAGTCACCATTAATAGGCCAGTGAGATCTTCTCAATCAGGGGCAAACTCCAGTCGAGGGAAGCCGAGGGCATAAAATGATTGGACCTCGGGGAGGGTCTTCCACCTGACACAGGAGGAGGCCAGGGCTGCATCAGATGTGGTGGCAGGTACACTTCTATTGAATGGTTTTAATGTGCATGTGTTGTTTGATCCGGGTGCCACCCACTCATTCATTGCTAAGAGAATTGTCACTAAATTAAGAAAGGAAGTAAAAATGGTAGAGAAGGGGTTTGTTATTGGAACTCCAATGGGAAACATGGTTGAAACAAATATTGTATATGTGGATGTGGGGGTTAGTTTATCCGGGTATGAAACAGAAGTAGATTTGATCCCCTTAGAGCTGCATGATTTTGACATAATACTAGGCATGGATTGGTTGAGTAAATACAAAGCACTAATAGATTGTTATGCGAAAACTGTCACTTTCCAAACACCTAAGGGCGAGAAAATAACTTTTGAAGGACAGAGACTCCCTAAACTGAATGCTTTAATATCGGTGGTAACAGCCCAAAAACTTTTAAGAAAGGGATGTATGGGTTACCTCGCATACATCTTAAACTCTAATGATGAAGGTCCACGATTGAAGGATATTCCTGTGGTGAAGGATTTCCCAGATGTGTTTCCAGAAGAACTACCAGGACTACCCCCGGAGCGAGAGGTAGAGGTGTCGATAGACACTTTTCCTAGAGTTCCACCTATAGCCCAACAACCGTATCGGATGGCTCCAGCAGAACTGAACGAGTTAAAGACTCAATTACAGGAATTATTAGACAAAGGGTTCATACGGCCCAGTAATTCTCCTTGGGGAGCACCGGTCCTATTTGTAAGAAAGAAAGATGGAACCCATAGGCTTTGTATTGACTATCGACAGTTGAACAAAATGACAATGAAAAACAAGTATCCGTTGCCTCGGATAGATGATTTGTTCGACCAATTAAAAGGAGCAAGGGCATTCTCGAAGATAGATTTGAGATCAGGGTACTATCAGATGAAGATTAAAGAAGCGGATGTAGCAAAGACCGCATTTAGAACTCGTTATGGACACTATGAATTTTTGGTATTACCGTTCGGGTTGACGAACGCCCCAGCCCTCTTCATGGATTTGATGAATCGGGTTTTCCAACCATACCTGGATAAGTTTGTGGTGGTATTCATTGATGATATACTGGTGTACTCAAATTCTTTCAAGGAGCACGAAGAACACTTGAGACAAACCTTACAAACCTTGAGAGATCACCAGCTATATGCAAAACTGAGTAAATGTGAATTTTGGCTGAAGAGAGTGATGTTTTTGGGACATGTCATTTCAGCCGAAGGTGTTTTTGTCGACCCTCAAAAAGTTGAAGCAGTCGTGAAATGGGAAAGACCGACTTCAGTCACTGAAATACGTAGTTTCCTGGGACTTGCAGGATACTATCGGAGATTTATCGAAGGTTTTTCCCTGATTGCAACCCCTTTGACCCAGCTAACTAGGAAGGATAAGAAATGGGTGTGGTCGGAAATATGTGAGGCAAGCTTCCAAGAATTGAAGAGGAGGCTCACCACTGCTCCAGTCTTAACTCTCCCCTCAGGGACCGAGGGTTTTGTGGTATATAGTGATGCCTCGGGGAAGGGATTGGGGTGTGTTTTGATGCAACATGGGAAGGTGATCGCCTATGCATCAAGACAATTAAAGACTCATGAGGTGAACTACCCGGTGCACGACCTGGAGTTGGCAGCTGTAGTATTTGCCTTGAGGATATGGAGACACTATTTGTATGGGTCTCGAACCCAAATTTTTACTGATCATAAGAGCCTGAAGTATCTGATGTCGCAAAAGGAGTTGAACATGCGGCAAAGAAGGTGGATAGAGCTCATTAAAGATTATGATTGCACCATAGAATACCACCCGGGGAAAGCAAATGTGGTGGCAGATGCCCTCAGTCGAAAATATAAAGCCTCCTTGGGAAGCTTAACAGTGGGAAAGGAGCGGCAATTGGCAGAATTAAAAGAGTTGGGTGCAGTTTTGGGAATTGATGCAAGAGGTGGGTTAGTAGCCCAATTATTGGTGCGACCAACGTATCGAGAACATATACTACATGCCCAATTCCATGACAAGGTGGGGTCCAAGATTAGGAAGAATGTGGAGGCCGGGGTAGAAATGAAATTCCGAGTAGCGGATGATGGATCCTTGATGATGGGACAACGGTTGTACGTGCCTGATGACGAAACAGTCAAACGAATGATTCTACAAGAAGCTCATGAGTCCAAATTCTCCATACATCCTGGCAGCACTAAGATGTATCGAGACCTGAAACACCTTTATTGGTGGCCTAATATGAAAAGGGACATAGCTGAGTATGTGTCAAAGTGTGGGATATGTCAACAAGTCAAGGTTGAACACCAAAGGCCTGCGGGACCATTACAACCATTACAAATTCCAGAATGGAAGTGGGAGATGATCACCATGGATTTCGTGTCAGGATTTCCCAAAGGGAGAAAAGGAAATGATGCGATATGGGTCATTGTAGATCGGTTGACGAAATCCGCACTATTCTTGCCCGTAAAAATGACCGACTCGGTGGACAAGCTTGCCAAGATCTACATAAATGAGGTGGTACGACTTCATGGGATTCCGGTGTCCATTGTATCGGATCGAGATCCCAGGTTCACCTCTCGACTTTGGCCGAGCATACAACATGCCTTGGGGACAAGGTTGGACATGAGCACTGCGTTTCACCCTCAAACGGATGGCCAATCAGAAAGAGTCATCCAAGTCTTGGAAGACCTATTACGGGCCTGTGTGCTAGAATTTGGAGGAAACTGGGAGGAACACATGGCATTGGTGGAGTTCACGTATAACAATAGTCATCAAGCCACAATAGGAATGGCCCCGTATGAAGCCTTGTATGGTAGGAGGTGCAGAACTCCTTTGTGTTGGGAGGAAATTGGGGACCGGAAGTTATATGGCGCAGAGTTGGTCCAAGTCACCACGGAGAAAGTGAGAACTATCAGGGATCGCATCAAAGCCGCGCAGGATAGACAGAAGAAGTATGCCGATGTGAGGAGAAGACCTCTCGAGTTCAGTATGGGGGACCAGGTGTTCCTGAAGGTAGCCCCATGGAAGAACATGTTACGGTTTGGGTTGAAAGGGAAGTTAACTCCCCGTTTCATCGGACCCTTCAAAATCTTACAACGAGTTGGACCAGTAGCCTACAAGGTGGATTTGCCCCCACAGTTAGCCAGGGTCCATGATGTGTTCCATGTCTCCTTGTTAAGGAAGGCTGACGTAGACCCCGCCCGAGTTCTACCCCAGGTTCTAGTAGAAGTCAAGGAAGACTTAACACTGGAATTGAGACCCATAAGGATACTAGATCAAGAAGTGAAGGAGTTACGGAGCAAAAAGATCCCCATCGTCAGAATCTTATGGCGAAATGCTCAAGTAGAAGAGGAAACTTGGGAGAGGGAGGCTGAGATGAGGAAAAAGTACCCCAATTTATTTGAACTACCAGGTATGGAGTGTAAAACTTTTTAAATTTCGAGGACGAAATTCATATTTAGGAGGGGAGAATGTAAACACCCAAACGAAAATATATATATGTCTATATATATATATTTAAAGAGAAAGAGAGAGAGAAAGATGGTGATGAATGCAGTTTTCGCTGCCGATGCAAAAATCAGCAGCGACGCAGTTTTCGCTGCCGATGCAGAAATCGGCAGCGACGCAGTTTTCGCTGCCGATGCAGAAATCGGCAGCGACACAGTTTTCGCTGCCGATTCTGGTTTTGGCAGCAACGCAGTTTCGCTGCCGATTCTGGATTGGGCAGCGACGCAGTTTTTGCTGCCGATGCAGAAATCGGCAGCGACGCAGATTTCGCTGCCGGACGCAGTTTTCGCTGCCGATTCTGGTTTTGGCAGCGATGCAGATTTCGCTGCTGATGCAGAAATCGGCAGCGACGCAGTTTTCGCTGCCGATTCTGGTTTTGGCAGCGACGCAGATTTCGCTGCCGATGCAGAAATCGGCAGCGACGCAGTTTTTGCTGCCGATTCTGGATTTGGCAGCGACGCAGTTTTCGCTGCCGATTCAGGATTGGGCAGCGACGCAGTTTTCGCTGCCGATGCAGAAATCGGCAGCGACGCAGTTTTCGCTGCCGATGCAGAAATCGGCAGCGACGCAATTTTCGGTTGCCGATTTCTCAATCAACAGTGACGCACAGCTGGGAGGGAGGGGTAAAACTGGTTTTAGATAAACCAAACAAGGATAAGGACACACCTAAACCAACCCCCAAACAACCCAATTCATTTGATGGGTAGTATAAATACAAAGAGGGGAGAGAGAATGACTCATCTTCTTCCCAAACCAGCAGCTGCATGTCATTCTTCCCTTCCCCTTTCACATCAAAAACGTGAATCAAACTAGTAGAGTGTCTTGTGAGCTTGTGAGGGAGAGATGAGACCTTGAGAGAGGAGTGGGCAGCTGCATAGAGGAGAGGAAAAAGAGAGCTGGAAAACGTGAGAGGAAGAAGAAGGAAGAGAACCAGCAGCTGAAGAGAAAAGAATAGTGTCAAACCTTCCTCAAACTTAGTTAAATTCAGAAGGTATGAGTCATGGAACTCCCTTTCCTCTCCCCCTTAAAATCAAAAACGAAAATGAAGAAGAAAAACCCTAAGAAAAAATTGATCTAAGACCTAAGCCAACTATGGGGGAAACTGAAATTAACTAGGAGAACTAGCAAACAGAAGTGAAATAAAGTCAATTTCAGAACATCTAACAATTATGGTAGAAGCTGGCTTTAACTATGGGGTAGGCCAGCATGCATGTGTGTGTGTGTTCTGCTGAAATTAAATGTGTTCTGTTGTGATGTTGCTGCTAGAATTAATGTGTTCTGTTGTGATGATTGTTGCTGCTAGAATTAATGTGTTCTGTTGTGATGATTGTTGCTGCAATTAATGTGTTCTGCTGTGATGTTCTTGCTGGAATTTAATGTGTTCTGCTGTGATGTTAGTGCTCGAATTTAATGTGTTATGCTGTGATGTTCTTGCTGGAATTTAATGTGTTCTGCTGTGATGTTAGTGCTGGAATTTAATGTGTTATGCTGTGATGTTCTTGCTGGAATTTAATGTGTTCTGCTGTGATGTTAGTGCTGGAATTTAATGTGTTATGCTGTGATGTTCTTGCTGGAATTTAATGTGTTCTGCTGTGATGTTAGTACTGGAATTTAATGTGTTATGCTGTGATGTTATTGCTGGAATTTTGTTGAAGAACTATGTGCTGAAATTGATGGTTCCGAGTTGTGTATTGCGCAGCGAAATTCTGTTTCGCTGCCGCAACGGAACCTCCTGCAGCGAATTGATATTCGCTGCCGATTTGTGTGTTGCGCAGCGAAATTCTGTTTCGCTGCCGCAACGGAACCTACTGCAGCGAATTGATATTCGCTGCCGATTTGTGTGTTGTGCAGCGAACTGGCAGCCCGCAGCGAACCAGTTCTCGCTGCCAAATTCCCACAATAAGCCTCCTAGGCAGGAATGACTTAAATGCTAGTAACAATCTCATGTTATGATGGTGTAAAATATGGAACACTTGAATGTGAACATATGAACTCTTGAAATAAGTGTGATGATGAGTATGATTCAAAAATAAAATAAATACAACTGTGCTGATTTGTGACCATTGATGTCTTAGGTGGTGCGGTCGGGATTGGACCATCATCAAGACAGGATCGACCCACAGGTGGAGCAGGTAGGTGACTTGCACCTTCCTTTTTCTTACGTTGAATCTTGAAATATTTTAACTTGAGTACTATCATATTGTTAGAACTGATATTAGATTGTTGAACGCTTAAATGATGATTAAAGATTGATTAGCTTCGGCTAATGGCATCCGAATGGATGGCCGGGACAAAAGAGTGATTAGCTTCGGCTAATGGCATCCAAACGGATGGGCGGGACAAAAGAGTGATTAGCTTCGGCTAATGGCGTCCGAAGGGATGGCCGGGACAAAGAATGATTAGCTTCGGCTAATGGCATCCGAAAGGATGGCCGGGACAAAGGAGTGATTAGCTTCGGCTAATGGCATCCCAACGGATGGCCGGGACAAAGAATGATTAGCTTTGGCTAATGGCGTCCGAATGGATGGCCGGGATGAAGGGCTGATTAGCTTCGGCTAATGGCATCCAAATGGATGGATGGCCGGGATAAAAGAGTGACTTCGCTGCCGATGCAGAAATCGGCAGCGACGCAGATTTCCGCTGCCGATTCTGGATCGGCAGCGACGCAGATTTCGCTGCCGATTCTGGATCGGCAGCGACGCAGCCTTCGCCATGGATGGCCGACACAAATGAATGACTAGTTTTGGCGAATGGTATCCGAAAACTTGTGTATATATATGTACTACTAGTTGTTGTAGCAAATACATGAAGAAATTAAAATTGTTAATGTTTTATTTAATTGCTAAACCGTGAGTTACCATTCTTATTATTATTAAATATTTGCATTCTCTTAAATGTTTGTACTGCTGCAGGGACTTCACACCAACGAGATGTCTAGGAAACCCGATACACGGGAACCTATTTTGCAAGGAATTATGTAGATGTATCTTAAATCACAATGTATTTTGTATGGATCAATGTACTGAATGTATAACTTTTATTAGATCCTTTTTGTTTAAAATTGTGATGACTATTAGTAGGAGAAGACTGTAAACTCGTGTGTATGTATATATTTTTTAAAATGAACTTCAAATCAAGCAACCTTAATATTACGTGTTTGTGTAAGATTCACTTTGAAATGAAATGTTGATTGTATGGATTGTATTTCGATGATGTGAGGATTTAGATTTATTGATTGCCGGCACCATGTGGATTGAATGCATAAAAAAAAAAATTATCGTGTTTTGGGTTTGGAAAGCCGGGTTGTTACAGACCAAGTAGCAGAAGCATACATGCTCAAGAGGGCTCACCCGAAATTCAAAGGCAACTGAATTTCGGCAACCGGGGCATCGAAGTTTGAATTCCGCGAAAATCACCGAGTCAAAGCGTTTCGCCGTTTGCGGAAGAAGTCTGATGTAGAACAAGTAGCAGAAGCATCCATGCTCAAGAGGGATCACCAGAAATTCAAAGGCAACTGAATTTCGGCAACTGGGGCATCGAAGTCGGAATGCCGCAAAACTCACCGAGTCAAAGCGTTTCGCCGTTTGTGGAAGAAGTCTGATGTAGAACAAGTAGCAGAAGCATCCATGCTCAAGAGGGATCACCAGAAATTCAAAGGCAACTGAATTTCGGCAACCGGGGAATCGAAGTCGGAATGCCGCGAAACAAACCAAGTCAAAGCGTTTCCCTGTTTGCGGAAGAAGTATGATGTTGAACAAGTAGCAGAAGCATACATGCTCAAGAGGGATCACCCGAAATTCAAAGGCAACTGAATTTTGGCAACCGGGGCATCGAAGTCGGAATGCCGCGAAACTCACCGAGGCAAAGCGTTTCGACGTTTGCGGAAGAAGTCTGATGCAGAACAAGTAGCAGAAGCATACATGCTCAAGAGGGCTCACCCGAAATTCAAAGGCAACTGAATTTCGACAACCACGGAATCGAAGTCGGAATGCCGCGAAACTCACCGAGACAAAGCGCTTCGCCCTTTGCGGAAGAAGTATGATGTAGAACAAGTAGCAGAAGCATAGATGCTCAAGAGGGGTCACCCGAAATTCAAAGGCAACTAAATATCGGCAACCGGGGAATCGAAGTTCGAATGTCGTGAAACTCACCGAGGCAAAACGTTTCGCCGTTTGAGGAAGAAGTCTTATGCAGAACAAGTAGCAGAAGCATACATGCTCAAGAGGGCTCACCCGAAATTCAAAGGTAACTGAATTTCGGCAACCGGGGCATCGATGTCGGAATGTCGCGAAACTCACCGAGGCAAAGCATTTCGACATTTACGGAAGAAGTCTGATGTAGAAGAAGTAGCAGAAGCATACATGCTCAAGAGTGATCACCCAAAATTCAAAGGCAACTGAATTTCGGCAACCGGGGTATCGAAGTCGAAATGCCGCGAAACTCACCGAGTCAAAGCGTTTCGCCGTTTGCGGAAGAAGTCTGATGTAGAACAAGTAGCAGAAGCATACATGCTCAAGAGGGCTCACCATAAATTCAAAGGCAACTGAATTTCGGCAACCGGGGAATCGAAGTCGGAATGCCGCCAAACAAACCAAGTCAAAGCGTTTCCCTGTTTGCGGAAGAAGTATGATGTTGAACAAGTAGCAGAAGCATACATGCTCAAGAGGGATCACCCGAAATTCAAAGGCAACTGAATTTCGGCAACCGGGGCATCGAAGTCGGAATGCCGCGAAACTCACCGAGGCAAAGCGTTTCGACGTTTGCGGAAGAAGTCTGATGCAGAACAAGTAGTAGAAGCATACATGCTCAAGAGGGCTCACTCGAAATTCAAAGGCAACTGAATTTCGGCAACCGGGGCATCGAAGTCGGAATGCCGCGAAACTCACTGAGGCAAAGCGTTTCGACGTTTGCGGAAGAAGTCTGATGTAGAACAAGTAGCAGAAGCATAGATGCTCAAGAGGGATCACCCGAAATTCAAAGGCAACTGAATTTCGGCAACCGGGGCATTGAAGCTGGAATTCCGCGAAACTCACCAAGTCAAAGCGTTTCGCTGTTTGCGGAAGAAGTCTGATATAGAACAAGTAGCAGAAGCATCCATGCTCAAGAGGGATCACCAGAAATTCAAAGGCAACTGAATTTCGACAACCGGGGCATCGAAGTCGGAATGCCGCGAAACTCATCGAGTCAAAGCGTTTCGCCATTTGCGGAAGATGTCTGATTTAAAACAAGTAGCAGAATCATACATGCTTAAGAGGGATCGCCCGAAATCAAGAGGTAACTGAATTTCGGCAAACGGGGAATCGAAGACGGAATGTCGCGAAATTCACCAAGTCAAAGCGTTTCCCCGTTTGCGGAAGATGTATGATGTAGAACAAGTAGCTGAAGCATACATGCTCAAAAGGGGTCACCCGAAATTCAAAGGCAACTGAATTTCGGCAACCGGGGAATCGAAGTCGGAATGCCGCGACATTCACCGAGTCAAAACGTTTCGCCATTTGCGGAAGAAGTCTGATTTAGAACAAGCAGCAGAAGTATCCATGCTCAAGAGGGCTCACCAGAAATTCAAAGGCAATTGAATTTCGGCAACCGGGGAATCGAAGTCGGAAAGCCGCGAAACTCACCGAGTCAAAGCGTTTCGCCCTTTGAGGAAGAAGTCTGATTTAGAACAAGTAGTAGAAGCATATATGCTCAAGAGGGATCACCTGAAATTCAAAGGCAACTGAATTTCAGCAACCACGGAATCGAAGTCGGAATGCCGCGAAACTCACCGAGCCAAAGCGCTTCGCCCTTTGCGGAAGAAGTCTGATTTAGAACAAGTAGCAGAAGCATACATGCTCAATAGCGGTCACCCGAAATCCAAAGGCAACTGAATTTTGGCAAACAGGGAATTGAAGGCAGAATGAAGCGAAAGTCACCGAGTCAAAGCGTTTCCCCATTTGCGGAAGATGTATGATGTAGAACAAGAAGCAGAAGCATACATGCTCAAGAGGGATCACCCGAAATTCAAAGGCAATGGAATTTCGGCAACCGGGGCATCGAAGTTTGAATTCCGCGAAACTCACCGAGTCAAAGCGTTTCGCCGTTTGCGGAAGAAGTCTAATGTAGAACAAGTAGCAGAAGCATCCATGCTCAAGAGGGATCACCAGAAATTGAAAGGCAATTGAATTTAGGCAACCGGGGCATCGAAGTCGGAATGCCACGAAACTCATCGAGTCAAAGCGTTTCGCCGTTTGCGGAAGAAGTCTGATGTAGAACAAGTAGCAGAAGTATCCATGCTCAAGAGGGCTCACCAGAAATTCAAAGGCAACTAAATTTTGGTAACCGGGGAATCGAAGTCGGAAAGCCGCGAAACTCACAGAGTCAAAGCGTTTCGCCCTTTGCGGAAGAAGTCTGATTTAGAACAAGTAGCAGAAGTGTGCATGCTCAAGAGGGCTCACCAGAAATTCAAAGGCAACTGAATTTCGGCAACCGGGGAATCGAAGTCGGAAAGCCGCGAAACTCACCGAGTCAAAGCGTTTCGCCCTTTGCGGAAGAAGTCTGATGTAGAACAAGTAGCAAAAGCATACAAGCTCAAGAGGGCTCACCATAAATTCAAAGGCAACTGAATTTCGACAACCGGGGAATCGAAGTCAGAATGCCGCGAAACAAACCCAGTCAAAGCGTTTCCCCATTTGCGGAAGAAGTATGATGTAGAACAAGTAGCAGAAGCATACATGCTCAAGAGGGATCACCCGAAATCAAAGGCAACTGAATTTCGGCAACCGGAGCATCGAAGTCGCAATGCCGCGAAACTCACCGAGGCAAAGCGTTTCGACGTTTGCGGAAGAAGTCTGATGTAGAACAATTACCAGAAGCATACATGCTCAAGAGGGATCACCTGAAATTCAAAGGCAACTGAATTTCGGCAACCGGGGCATCGAAGTTTGAATTCCGCGAAACTCACCGAGTGAAAGCGTTTCGCCGTTTGCGGAAGAAGTCTAATGTAGAACAAGTAGTAGAAGCATCCATGCTCAAGAGGGATCACCAGAAATTCAAAGGCAACTGAATTTAGGCAACCGGGGCATCGAAGTCGGAATGCCGCGAAACTCATCGAGGCAAAGCGTTTCGACGTTTGCGGAAGAAGTCTGATGTAGAACAAGTAGCAGAAGCATACATGCTCAAGAAGGATCACCCGAAATTCAAAGGCAACTGAATTTCGGCAACCAGGGCATCGAAGTTTGAATTCCGCGAAACTCACCGAGTCAAAGTATTTTGCCGTTTGCGGAAGAAGTCTAATGTTGAACAAGTAGCAGAAGCATACATGCTCAAGAGGGATCACCCGAAATCCAAAGACAACTGAATTTCGGCAAACGGGGAATCAAAGTCGGAATGTCGTGAAACTCAAGGTTTCCCCGTTTGCGGAAGAAGTCTGATGTAGAACAAGTAGCAGAAGCATACATGCTCAAGAGGGGTCACCCGAAATTCAAAGGCAACTGAATTTCGGCAACCAGGGCATCGAAGTTGGAATGTCGTGAAACTCACCGAGTCAAAGCGTTTCCCCGTTTGCGGAAGAAGTCTGATGTAGAACAAATAGCAGAAGCATACATGCTCATGAGGAGTCACCCGAAATTCAAAGGCAACTGAATTCCGGCCACCCGGGAATCGAAGTCGGAATGCCGCGAAAGTCACCGAGTTAAAGCGTTTCCCCGTTTGCGGAAGAAGTCTGATCTAGAACAAGCTCAAGAGGGATCACCCGAAATTCAAAGGCAACTAAATTTCGGCAACCGGGGCATCGAAGTCGGAATGCCGCGAAACTCACCGAGGCAAAGCGTTTCGACGTTTGTGGAAGAAGTCTGATGTAGAACAAGTAGCATAAGCATACATGCTCAAGAAGGATCACCCGAAATTCAAAGGCAATTGAATTTCGGCAACCGGGGCATCGAAGTTTCAATTCCGCGAAACTCACCGAGTCAAAGCGTTTCGCTGTTTGCGGAAGAAGTCTGATGTAGAACAAGTAGCAGAAGCATCCATGCTCAAAAGGGGTCACCCGAAATTCAAAGGCAACTGAATTTCGGCAACCGGGTCATCGAAGTCGGAATGCCGCGAAACTCACCGACGCAAAGTGTTTCGACGTTTGCGGAAGAAGTCTGATGTAGAACAAGTAGCAGAAGCATACATGCTCAAGAGGGATCACCAGAAATTCAAAGGCAACTGAATTTCGGCAACCGGGCCATAGAAGTTTGAATTCCGCGAAACTCACCGAGTCAAAGCGTTTGGCCATTTGCGAAAGAAGTCTGATGTAGAACAAGTAGCAGAAGCATACATGCTCAAGAGCGATCACCCGAAATCCAAAGGCAACTGAATTTCGGCAAACAGGGAATCGAAGTCCAAATGCCGCTAAAGTCATCGAGTCAAAGTGTTTCCCCGTTTGCGGAAGAAGTCCGATGTAGAACAAGTAGCAGAAGCATACATGCTCAAAAGGGCTCACCCGAAATTAAAAGGCAACTGAATTTCGGCAACCGGGGCATCGAAGTCGGAATGCTGCGAAACTCACCGAGGCAAAGCGTTTCAAGAGGGATCACCCGAAATCCAAAGGCAACTGAATTTCAGCAAATAGGGAATCGAAGGCGGAATGCCGTCAAATTCACCGAGTCAAAGCCTTTCCCCGTTTGCGGAAGAAGTTTGATGTAGAACAATTTGCAGAAGCATACATACTCAAGAGGGGACACCCGAAATTTAAAGGCAACTGAATTTCGGCAACCGGGGAATCGAAGTCGGAATGCCATGAAACTCACCGAGTCAAAGCATTTCGCCCTTTGCGGAAAAAGTCTGATTTAGAACAAGTAGCAGAAGCATCCATGCTCAAGAGCGATCACCCGAAATCCAAAGGCAACTGAATTTCGGCAAACAGGGAATCGAAGTCCAAATGCCGCTAAAGTCACCGAGTCAAAGTGTTTCCCCGTTTGCGGAAGAAGTCTGATGTAGAACAAGTAGCAGAAACATATATGCTCAAGAGGGCTCACCCGAAATTAAAAGGCAACTGAATTTCGGCAACCGGGGCATCGAAGTCGGAATGCCGCGAAACTCACCGAGGCAAAGCGTTTCGACGTTTGCGGAAGAAGTCTGATGTAGAACAACTAGCAGAAGCATACATGCTCAAGAAGGATCACCCGAAATTCAAAGGCAATTGAATTTCGGCAACCGGGGCATCGAAGTTTGAATTCCGCGAAACTCACCGAGTCAAAGTATTTTGCCGTTTGCGGAAGAAGTCTAATGTTGAACAAGTAGCAGAAGCATACATGCTCAAGAGGGATCACCCGAAATCCAAAGACAACTGAATTTCGGCAAACGGGGAAACAAAGTCGGAATGCCGCGAAACTCACCGAGTCAAAGCGTTTCCCCGTTTGCAGAAGAAGTCTGATGTAGAACAAGTAGCAGAAGCATACATGCTCAAGAGGGGTCACCCGAAATCCAAAGACAACTGAATTTTGGCAAACGGGGAAACAAAGTCGGAATGCTGCGAAACTCACCGAGTCAAAGCGTTTCCCTGTTTGCGGAAGAAGTCTGATGTAGAACAAGTAGCAGAAGCAAACATGCTCAAGAGGGGTCACCCGAAATTCAAAGGCAACTGAATTTCGGCAACCGGGGCATCGAAGTTGGAATGCTGCGAAAGTCACCGAGGCAAAGCGTTTCGCCGTTTGAGGAAGAAGTCTCATGTAGAACAAGTAGCAGAAGCATACATGCTCAAGAGGGATCACCCGAAACTCAAAGGCAACTGAATTTCGGCAACCGGGGCATCGAAGTCGGAATGCCGCGAAACTCATCGAGGCAAAGCGTTTCGACGTTTGCGGAAGAACTCTGATGTAGAACAAGTAGCAGAAGCATACATGCTCAAGAGGGATCACCCGAAATTCAAAGGCAACTGAATTTCGGCGACCGGGGCATCGAAGTTTGAATTACGCGAAACTCACCGAGTCAAAGCGTTTCACCGTTTGCGAAAGAAGTCTGATTTACAACAAGGAGAAAAAGCATACATGCTCAAGAGGGATCACCCGAAATTCAAAGGCAACTAAATTTCGGCAACCGGGGCATCGAAATTGGAATGCTGCGAAACTCACCGAGGCAAAGTGTTTCGACGTTTGCGGAAGAAGTCTGATGTAGAACAAGTAGCA